>OX155899.1:68104884-68772759 GCA_944588485.1 Phosphuga atrata | reverse complement strand
TGTCTAGTCTTGTCTGTCTAGTCTTGTCTGTCTAGTCTTGTCTGTCTAGTCTTGTCTGTCTAGTCTTGTCTGTCTAGTCTTGTCTGTCTAGTCTTGTCTGTCTAGTCTTGTCTGTCTAGTCTTGTCTGTCTAGTCTTGTCTGTCTAGTCTTGTCTGTCTAGTCTTGTCTGTCTAGTCTTGTCTGTCTAGTCTTGTCTGTCTAGTCTTGTCTGTCTAGTCTTGTCTGTCTAGTCTTGTCTGTCTAGTCTTGTCTGTCTAGTCTTGTCTGTCTAGTCTTGTCTGTCTAGTCTTGTCTGTCTAGTCTTGTCTGTCTAGTCTTGTCTGTCTAGTCTTGTCTGTCTAGTCTTGTCTGTCTAGTCTTGTCTGTCTAGTCTTGTCTGTCTAGTCTTGTCTGTCTAGTCTTGTCTGTCTAGTCTTGTCTGTCTAGTCTTGTCTGTCTAGTCTTGTCTGTCTAGTCTTGTCTGTCTAGTCTTGTCTGTCTAGTCTTGTCTGTCTAGTCTTGTCTGTCTAGTCTTGTCTGTCTATCTTGTCTGTCTAGTCTTGTCTGTCTAGTCTTGTCTGTCTAGTCTTGTTGTCTAGTCTTGTCTGTCTTCTGTCTTGTCTGTCTAGTCTTGTCTGTCTAGTCTTGTTCTGTCTAGTCTGTCTGTCTGTCTAGTCTGTTGTCTGTCTAGTCTTGTCTGTCTAGTCTTGTCTGTCTAGTCTTGTCTGTCTAGTCTTGTCTGTCTAGTCTTGTCTGTCTAGTCTTGTCTGTCTAGTCTTGTCTGTCTAGTCTTGTCTGTCTAGTCTTGTCTGTCTAGTCTTGTCTGTCTAGTCTTGTCTGTCTAGTCTTGTCTGTCTAGTCTGTCTGTCTAGTCTTGTCTGTCTAGTCTTGTCTGTCTAGTCTTGTCTGTCTAGTCTTGTCTGTCTAGTCTTGTCTGTCTAGTCTTGTCTGTCTAGTCTTGTCTGTCTAGTCTTGTCTGTCTAGTCTTGGTTTGTCTTAGTCTTGTCTGTCTAGTCTTGTCTGTCTAGTCTTGTCTGTCTAGTCTTGTCTGTCTAGTCTTGTCTGTCTAGTCTTGTCTGTCTAGTCTTGGTCTGTCTAGTCTTGTCTGTCTAGTCTTGTCTGTCTAGTCTTGTCTGTCTAGTCTTGTCTGTCTAGTCTTGTCTGTCTAGTCTTGTCTGTCTAGTCTTGTCTGTCTAGTCTTGTCTGTCTAGTCTTGTCTGTCTAGTCTTGTCTGTCTAGTCTTGTCTGTCTAGTCTTGTCTGTCTAGTCTTGTCTGTCTAGTCCTTGTCTGTCTAGTCTTGTCTGTCTAGTCTTGTCTGTCTAGTCTTGTCTGTCTAGTCTTGTCTGTCTAGTCTTGTCTGTCTAGTCTTGTCTGTCTAGTCTTGTCTGTCTAGTCTTGTCTGTCTAGTCTTGTCTGTCTAGTCTTGTCTGTCTAGTCTTGTCTGTCTAGTCTTGTCTGTCTAGTCTTGTCTGTCTAGTCTCTGTCTAGTCTTGTCTGTCTAGTCTTCGTCTTGTCTGTCTAGTCTTGTCTGTCTAGTCTTGTCTGTCTAGTCTCTAGTCTTGTCTGTCTAGTCTGTCTGTCTAGTCTTGTCTGTCTAGTCTTGTCTGTCTAGTCTTGTCTGTCTAGTCTTGTCTGTCTAGTCTTGTCTGTCTAGTCTTGTCTGTCTAGTCTTGTCTGTCTAGTCTTGTCTGTCTAGTCTTGTCTGTCTAGTCTTGTCTGTCTAGTCTTGTCTGTCTAGTCTTGTCTGTCTAGTCTTGTCTGTCTAGTCTTGTCTGTCTAGTCTTGTCTGTCTAGTCTTGTCTGTCTAGTCTTGTCTGTCTAGTCTTGTCTGTCTAGTCTTGTCTGTCTAGTCTTGTCTGTCTAGTCTTGTCTGTCTAGTCTTGTCCTGTCTAGTCTTGTCTGTCTAGTCTTGTCTGTCTAGTCTTGTCTGTCTAGTCTTGTCTGTCTAGTCTGTCTGTCTAGTCTTGTCTGTCTAGTCTTGTCTGTCTAGTCTGGTCTTGTCTTGTCTAGTCTTGTCTGTCTAGTCTTGTCTGTCTAGTCTTGTCTGTCTAGTCTTGTCTGTCTAGTCTTGTCTGTCGTAGTCTTGTCTGTCTAGTCTTGTCTGTCTAGTCTTGTCTGTCTAGTCTTGTCTGTCTAGTCTTGTCTGTCTAGTCTTGTCTGTCTAGTCTTGTCTGTCTAGTCTTGTCTGTCTAGTCTTGTCTGTCTAGTCTTGTCTGTCTAGTCTTGTCTGTCTAGTCTTGTCTGTCTAGTCTTGTCTGTCTAGTCTTGTCTGTCTAGTCTTGTCTGTCTAGTCTTGTCTGTCTAGTCTTGTCTGTCTAGTCTTGTCTGTCTAGTCTTGTCTGTCTAGTCTTGTCTGTCTAGTCTTGTCTGTCTAGTCTTGTCTAGTCTTGTCTGTCTAGTCTTGTCTGTCTAGTCTTGTCTGTCTAGTCTTGTCTGTCTAGTCTTGTCTGTCTAGTCTTGTCTGTCTAGTCTTGTCTGTCTAGTCTTGTCTGTCTAGTCTTGTCTGTCTAGTCTTGTCTGTCTAGTCTTGTCTGTCTAGTCTTGTCTGTCCTAGTCTTGTCTGTCTAGTCTTGTCTGTCTAGTCTTGTCTGTCTAGTCTTGTCTGTCTAGTCTTGTCTGTCTAGTCTTGTCTGTCTAGTCTTGTCTGTCTAGTCTTGTCTGTCTAGTCTTGTCTGTCTAGTCTTGTCTGTCTAGTCTTGTCTGTCTTGTCTGAGTCTTGTCTGTCTAGTCTTGTCTGTCTAGTCTTGTCTGTCTAGTCTTGCCTGTCTAGTCTTGTCTGTCTAGTCTTGTCTGTCTAGTCTTGTCTGTCTAGTCTTGTCTGTCTATTCTTGTCTGTCTAGTCTTGTCTGTCTAGTCTTGTCTGTCTAGTCTTGTCTGTCTAGTCTTGTCTAGTCTTGTCTGTCTAGTCTTGTCTGTCTAGTCTCGTCTGTCTAGTCTTGTCTGTTTAGTCTACCGACCAGCAGTTCAAGTTAAATATGTCTAGACAATACTTGGTATTAATGAGATACATGATAACTATAGCGGTCTTTTCCAATGGTACGCGTGAATGTAAAAGTCCAGAAAATTTAGGCCTCTAATTCCAAGCCCAGACCAATCTTGTGTCCGCCACTATTGAAATTCTTTCCATCGATAATTGCAGACAATGTTAAGGTAATACCATCACGCAGACGTTATTGGTATCCAAGACCAAGTTGGGCTGGAGTTGTGGCTCATGGGTCTCCCCCAATATAAAGGACAGTGGGCAGAAATGGGGGAGGCCTATATCAAGCAGTGGATGCAAAAGGCTGATTGATGATGATGATGATGTTGAGCATGGCCCTGATGGACGCGTCCTTGCCAAGTTCGTATTTGCCACCGATTCTGAATCTCGTGTTGTTACCTGATGAAGACCATGCCAACTGGATACCAGCTTGCAATCTTGTGGATACCCTCTGGAAGATGTCATCACTTGACGTCATCACTTTCCGTAATTGAATCGACGTTGGTGTGAAGGATGAAGTCCAAGAGTGCAGTTGTTCTTGGTGAGTTTCTTATTGTTTGTGTCGTAACCGGCTAACCATCCTTGATAACCGAACACGGCGGATCCTTGGAGCATTGGGCCGTTAGAGTCGAGATCGACATCACCATTAAGAGCCATCAAGTCATTTTGGAATGCAGCCTTAACCTTGGTAGATTTACTTTCGGATTGCGATGAGAAGTTGAAGCTTCCTGTGAGTTCCAACCCTTTGAGAAGCTGGTTCTTCTGTGCCCAAGGTGTTGTCGGTGTTCCACTTCTCGGAGAAAGAGAGTCCGTACTCCTTGACCATCTACTTGGTCTCCAAGTTGCCGAAGACTTTGCCGTTCTCTTGATTGGACGTGCCGGTGTTGAATTCGACGCCGGACGCGGTTTTCCAGCTCTAGCATCCCGAAGTGGTAACCTTTCGAGAAAACATCTGGTCGCGCTAATTTTCATAAATCCAGATTTCAATCGAAATTGAAATATAAATTCGAAAGAAGGGGACAGGTGTATCGACCTGGGCCGAAAAGCTCTTGCGATTATTTATTAATCACGTCGCGAATTTAATATTTCCGGCAGAATGCTTCGAGGGTGGAAAGCGAGACCACGCAAATTGAAGCGCGAACAAGGTTCGACCGACATTGCGTGCACGTATTGCAAAATGTTACATCGTCAAGTTATATCTACAACGAGTGGTGCGATCACGGTCCCAAAGGGCTGCAGCGACTTTTTACGTCCGGAGCGACGGAGGACTTGTCGGCGACGGCAACAAAGCCGTCGTCTTCTTGTCGGTATTGTCGATCCTCGCGCATCCATCTTCAAAGTCGATCCGGCGGATCTCCGTGCGAGGATGCTTCGGATGGACGGTGTTCGTCGGACACTCACATGACTCCATCTCTTACAAATAAACGATATTTTAACATTTTCTCATTTTCTCAGATTTTTCCGGTGGAATTGTGTGGATTTTCGCTATGGAAGCGAGACCTGGACGCTCTCACAAAGAGCGGAAACAATGGTGAACGCATTCGAAAGAAAGATCTTACGCTGAATATATGAACCGGTCCAAGAAAACGAACAGTGGAGAATAAGATACAACCACGAGATCTACCAGCTCTTCGCAGAAGTAGACCTAGCAACAACAATAAGATTACAAAGACTTAAATGGGCTGGGCATTTACAAAGGATGGAAGAGTAGTCAAGAGAATTTTCAACCAAAAATCGGAAGGTAAAAGACCGGTTGGAAGACCAGGGGCGAGATGGGCAGACAAAATCCAGGGGAACGCTCGATTTATACTCGGAACTCTAAACTGGAGAAAAGCAGCGGACGATAAGGATGGCTGGAGGAAGAAAATAGAGGAGGCCTAGGCCCGATTTGCCTTGTAGCACCATTGGATGGATGGAAGATTTTTCCTGTCTGTCTAGTCTTGTCTGTCTGGCGTGCTGGAACTATTGATATAATTATTTTTTTTTAATTTTTTTCAAATAGAAGGAGCTCCCCGTGGTTCTGAACTTCACGAGGTTACTTGCTGTTCAGGTCCTGTTCGTACATCATAGCCACTCCTCAAAGCCAGGTGGTCAGTAGCTATGAATCCCGTAAATCATGTGCCCTATGTTGTCTGGCCTGCCTGCCCTTTTATTATTATTATTATGTCTTTTTGTAACCAGAAGGAGCTCCCCGTGGTTCCGACCTTCACGAGGTTCCTTGCTGATCAGGTCCTGTTCGTACATCATAGCCACTCATCACAGCCATGAAGTCAGTAGCTATGAATACCGTAAATCATGTGCCCTAAGCAGACGAAACGATCACAAGATGACCCCTTTCTGTATTCCAGCCGCAAGGGTCTCTGACGATTTACGGCAGGTAGGAATGATTTACAGATAGTCGAGCAGGTCAATCCTTAGAGTGTTGGGCCACCCAAAGCGTCCGTGGACATTGCCAGAGTGATCAAAGAGTGAATCGATTTCCGAAACCCCACCACCTTCACCTTGGTCCCTATCCGACTGGGACCGGTCGTGGGGGTCTTTCCCTGTTGGGGTAGTAACAACAGTCTAGAGTTCCAATTGGTTGTTACCCAAAAGTAACCTCAGCCGGTACTGGGGTCAAGATGGCTTCACCTCCCAGGTGCGCCAAGAGCTACCGGTCCAATTTGCACCTACAGCTCGGCAAGGTGGTGGCGCTACTCACCAAGACCAAAGATCTTGTGTGGCCTGCCTGCCCTTTTATTTATTTATTTATTTTTATTTTTTTTAGCCAGAGGGAACTCCCAGTGGTTCCGACCTTCACGAGGTTCCTTACTGATCAGGTCCTGTTCGTACATCATAGCCACTCCTCAAAGCCATGAGGTCGGTAGCTATGAATCCCGTACATCATGGGCCCTAAGCAGACACAGCGGCCCCAAGATGACCGCTTTCTTCATTCCAGCCGTAAGGGTCTCTGCCAGTTTACGGCGGGCAGGAATGATTTTCAGATAGTCGAGCAGGTCATTCCTTACAGTGTTGGTCCACCCAAAGCGCCCATGGGCATTGCCAGAGTCGTCAACGGGTGAATCGCTTTCCGAGACCCCAACCATTTTCACCTTGGACCCTATCCGACTGGGACCGGTCGTGAAGACCCCCACGTTGGGGTCTCTGTTGGGGTAGTAACTACAGTCTAGAATTCCAATTGGTTGTTAGCCCAAAGGAGCCCCGACCGGTAATGGGGTAAAGATGGCTTGACCTCCCAGGTGCGCCAAGAGGTCCGATTTGCACCTTCAGCTAGGCAAGGTGGGGGCGCTACTCACCAAGACCACAGATGTGGCTTACCTGCCCTTTTATTATTATTATTTCTTTTTATGTAACCAGAAGGAGCTCCCCGTGGTTCCGACCTTCACGAGGTTCCTTGCAGATCAAGTTCTGTTCGTACATCATAGCCACTCCTCAAAGTCATGAGGTCAGTAGCTATGAACCCCGTAAATCATGTGCCCTTAGCAGACGAAACGACTCCAAGATGACCGCTTTCTATATTCCAGCCGCAAGGGTCCCTGCCGGTTTATGGCACGCAGGAATGATTTTCAGATAGTCGAGCAGGTCATTCCTTAGAGTGTTGGTACACCCAAAGCGTCCATAGGCATTGCCAGAGTCGTCAACGGGTGAATCGTTTTCCGAGACCCTAACCATTTTCACCTTAGTCCCTATCCGACTGGGACCGGTCGTGAAGACCCCCACGTTGGGGTCTCTGTTGGGGTAGTAACTACAGTCTAGAGTTCCAATTGGTTGTTAGCCCAAAGGAGCCCCGACGGGTACTGGGGTCAAGATGGCTTGACCTCCCAGGTGCGCCAAGAGTTACCGGTCCGATTTGCACCTTCAGCTCGGCAAGGTGGTGGCGCTACTCACCAAGACCAAAGATGTTGTATGGCCTGCCTGCCCTTTTATTATTATTATTATGTCTTTTTTTGTAACCAGAAGGAGCTTCCCGTGGTTCCGACCTTCACGAGGTTCCTTGCTGATCAGGTCCTGTTCATACATCATAGCCACTCTTCAAAGCCATGTGGTCTAATGTGGTAAATCGTGTGCCCTAACCTGACGCAACGACCCCAAGATGACCGCTTTCTGCATTCCAGCCGCAAGGGTCTCTGCCGGTTTGCGGCGGGCAGGAATGATTTTCAGATAGTCGAGCAGGTCATTCCTTAGAGTGTTGGTACACCCAAGGCGTCCATGGGCATTGCCAGAGTCGTCAACGGGTGAATCGCTTTACGAGACCCCAACCATTTTCACTTTGGTTCCTATCCGACTGGGACCGGTCGTGAAGACCCCCACGTTGGGGTCTCTGTTTGGGTAGTAACAACAGCCTAGAGTTCTAATTGGTTGTTAGCCAAACGGAACGACGGCCGGTACTGGGGTTCAGATGGCTTGACCTTCAATGTGCGGTAAGAGCTACCGGTACAATTTGCACCTTCAGCTCGGCAAGATGGTGGCGATACTCACCAAGACCAAAGATGTTGTGTGGCCTACCTGCCCTTTTCTACCGACCATGCCCGCTTTCTGCATTCCAGCCGCAAGGGTCCTTGTCGGTTTACATCTTATTTTATTTATTTGTGAAAATACAATGCCGGCTCTCCGCTTTCGCACTGAGCCGGTTATCTTAATCTAATTTTTCTAATGGCTAACATGCTACTAACATAGTTTATCTAAACTAACCTAAGGGGCCTAACTAACTTAAGCCTAAACTAACCTAAGCTATGGGGAAAGGTGAGGGGGGATAATGGGATGGGGTAGGATGGGTATGATAGGGAGGTAGGTGGGGAAGGTGTGCAGAATGGAGACAGATTATATACAGTTATATCGCCGTTTGGTGTGGCCTAGAGAGAACCTGAAAGAAATCGGAAAGGTAAAATAAATGACGCCAGTATGTTTATTTAATGTGCAATCTGGGGAGGGCTTTGGGGGGGCTGGTGGGGTCCGTGATGTTTGCTTCTTCTGTGGGGCGGGTATCAGGGCAGGTCGTGGTCCAGTCGTGTGAGGCGTCGGGCGCAGCTGTCGAAGGTCTTCCACCAGGTCCTGTGTAGCTCTGCGTCCTTGATTTCTTCTTCTCTTCTGGGCCAAGTGCATCCGGCGTTGAATATGGCGATCTCTGTCTGGTCTCTCCATTCTCTGGTCATCGGGCAGCTGAATAATACATGGGCAACGGAGTCCACTTCACCACAGCCGCAGGCCGGCGACTCCCTCTTTCCAATGCGATGGAGGTAGGAGTTATCTTGTCGGTTTACAGCAGGCAGGAATGAATCAGATAGTCGAGCAGGTCATTCCTTAGATTGTTGGTCCACCCCAAACGTCCGTGGGCATTGCCAGAGTCGTCAACAGGTGAATCGCTTTCCGAGACCCCACCACCTTCACCTTGGTCCCTATCCGACTGGGACCGGTCGTGCAGACCCCCACGTTGAGGTTTATTGGGGTGCCAATTGGTTGTTAGCCAAAAGAAACCCCGGCTGGTACTGGCGTCAAGATGGCTTGACCTCTCAAGTGCGCCAAGAGCTACCGGTCCGATTTGCATTTTCAGCTCGGCAAGGTGGTGGCGCTACTCACCAAGACCAACGATGTTGTGTGGCCTGCCTGCCCTTTTATTATTATTATTATTATGAAGAGGAAGCATAAACGTCGATTCCCATATGCGCGACACTCAGCTACGCGACGCCATGCGACATCGACTGTCAAATAATGATTACTTTGTTTTAAATTGGCACGTCGGGTAGCCATAGTGAGAACGTGCCCATTTAAAACAAAGTAATCATTATTTGACAGGCGATGTCGCGTAGCTGAGTATCGCGTAGCTGAGTATCGCGTAGTTGAGTATCGCGTATATGAGAATCGGCCTTAAGTCGTTAATACGTAACGAGAGTTGTAAGAAGCATATTACGTACGAACGGAACTGTTACTTACAGTTACGAGCGTAATTCCGAGTACGTAATTGCCTTACAACTCGAGTTATGTACTATACTTTATCTACGGCCACACTAATTTTCGTCTGTTTAATAAGAAAAATATGTTTGCGGTAATAAATTTATTTCTTATAAGGTACAAACAGTTGTATTTTCATATATAACTATTGCTCGACATTATTTAACTTGAAAGAAATGAAAAGAAATACATACCTTACATACCTTATTATTTAGTACTTACTTGGGGTTAAACTGGAATAAGAGTGCTCATAGATATAGGCAACCCAATGAACGCAATGTAAATTTCCGTTAGTTTGAAGTTAGCAGCTTTAAACCAATCAACGAATCGTAAACCAAACGCACGTGTGTGTTATTAATCATAACTTATCTGTTACATACGTGTGAATGTGTGATGTATTTAAATAGTTCACGAACTGTACAATAATGCGCGTTTACAATAGTGGTCGTAGATTAAATACATTTTACTAATTTTTCCATTTAAAATTACATTGTTTCGCCTTCTTAACCCACTAAACAGCAATTATTGTACTTTATCACTTCTGGCAAGCTTGAGGGGACTTATTGCAACATCCGTCTTATACAGAGTAACCGTTGTAAGGCTTCCACTCGTGCTTTCTGAATCTTAATAAAGTTCATAATTATATATAATCTTCCTAGGTTTACGAGCTAAATAGAAACCGGTTACACATTTCAACACGTATATTACAGCAATTAGGATAAATGGTATGCAGTGCAAGTAAATTGCATGTTTTGTAACAAATTGTTGTTATACTCACATAGTTATAAATAAGGAAGAATTACTCGATTATGCCCGTGTTTACTCTAAAGATACTTAGGTATATAGATACTACTAGATATATACTTATAGATACTACTATAGGAAAAAAGGAATTATAAATTACTACTTTATTTAATACTCATTATAACATGATTATAAAATGGAGAAAACATTTTAGGTTTATAATTTGTGTTGGAATTAGAGAATCGCGTATTTGAATAAACAGAACAAACAGCAAAACCCATTTAGATTCTTAGAAATAAATCTGAAAGGTCAAACGTCTTATTTGCTCGCTTTGTCAATATTTAATTAAAATGCATTCAACTAAACTACTCCATCGCGAATTTGACTGCCGGTCCTTGCTTTCAAAATGAACTGAATCTGCTCCAACGTTTTACCTTTCGTCTCGGGAATAAAGAATATTGTAAACACGGCCGTTAACAGGCACGACGCGCTGAATATGTAAAAGGCAATGTAAATTCCCATATTCGCTTCTAAATAAGAGTATAGATAGAGGGTCAGGAAACCGAAAATCACGTACACGGCCTCCGACAGCGTCATTCCAAGGGCTTTAACACTAGTCGGAAACAATTCTCCGGTTAGTACGATTGGAACACAACCTAAACCGATACGAAACGCCGCAGCGTATAAGAAAATTGCTACCACTGGTACCCAATTGTAAGGCATAACATTGTAACTAGAATGCTTCAGCGTTAAATAAATAGCTAAACCGCCCAAGGCTATAGCAGACACAACACTCGATCCTACTAGAAGTAACTTCCTACCAAATTTATCAATAATAGAAGCTGACGTTATTGTGGAAAATAACATAATTACTGCAAACACAACGGCGGAGACGTTTTTGTCAATAATTCCTTCAGCGTCAGCCAAGATCGAGTGCAGATTCATCAGCATGACACTAATACTACTCAAATGTTGAGCCGCGTTTAGACAGGTCATTATCAATAAAGCTTTGCGATTGCTTTCCACCACGACAATATCCTTAAGCTTCCCCCGTTCGGACGACTGTCGCGCCACCGCCGCCTTAATATGTTCCAACTCCTTCCCCACGTCGTCGGTTTTCCTCAACCATCTCAAAGCCTTTTCCGCCTCCTCCCCTTTTCCCTTCAGCAGACAATAATACGGACTCTCCGGCATGAAGGGCAGACTTACTAGTTGGATCACTACGAACACAGCGCCGACCGACGACGAAGCCACTATTGAAACGAAAGGGGCCACGGAGTAACAAATTACCACGCCTATCAGCATCATTATGTAGATAAAAGCGGCGAGGAAGCCTCTTATTTTCTGGTCGGCAATCTCTCCAATATACATTGGCCCTAAAAAAATATCAATATATATATAAATATATACAGGGTGGGCCGTTCTTTTCTCCGTTACTTTTAGAGTGTAAAAAAAAAATGTTAAAATGGAATTTTATTGATTTCGAACGGCTGACACGGTGGGTAAAAACTCTTTTTTGGCAAGGCCACAGTTTATACGTCCTCAAGGTCATCAATGGTTTTTCAAATGGGAACATTTTATTTTTATATCAAGATATTGTAGCTGCTATTCAGATAGAATAGCAGCTGCTATTCTATTCTACTATTCTACCGAACTTCGTTCATCTGTCAAAAGTGACATAAACGTATTTTTTGCTCTCCCTCCTTTTTCGACCTAATACACCGTCGTCTCCGCCGTCGTCTGGTCCCAAGCCCAGGGTGTGAAAGGAGGAGGGTGGTCGGCCTGCCGCGCCGACCAGAATCGGGAAACCGAAGAAACTAGGCAAGAAACCGCATGGATACACGACTTAACCACTTACGGTGAGAAGTGGACTACTGGCCAAAGACTCAGGTTAATCACACCGAAATCAGAAATACGAATCGCCGCATGGAATGTGCGAACGGGACATCACGTTGGTCAAAAGGAAATTATCGCCAAGGAATTATTGAAATGCAAAATATCGATCTGTGCATTATCAGAACTGCGGCTCACAGGATCTGGGACAATGAAGGTTGACCCACCATCAATCGACGAGACGATGACGCTATTCTATTCTGGTAGCGACAAACGAGAAGCGGGCGTTGGCTTTATGGTTGATCGACGGGCCTCTGCCAGTGTTATCGCATTCCAACCGATATCCGAGCGTCTGGCGGTTATCACTATTGATGGAACGATTAAGACCCATATCGTATCCGTCTACGCCCCAACTGAGACCAGCCCGGACACAAACAAGGATGAATTTTATGCCCAGTTTCAACACACACTGGATACAATACCCCAAACCGAATTAATCGTACTTATGGGCGACTTTAATGCACATACGGGTGCAGATCGAACCGGTTGGGAAGAAACGATGGGAAAATTCGGATACGGGGAAATAAATGACAACGGATTACGCCTCTTATCATTTGCAGCGTCAAACAACTTGATCATCGGCAACAGCATCTTTCGTCACCCCCTCAAACATCAACTCACGTGGCGAAATCCATCCGGCAACGATTCGGCGATGTTGGACTACATTTTGGTCAACACCAGATTCCGATCGACGCTCAAAGATGTACGTGCGATGCGTGGACCCGACTGTGGATCAGACCATTATCTTGTCCGAGTGAAACTACAATTGAAATTACAAGGAGCAAAGAAAAAGGCACCACCATCAGCCAAGAGGAACTGGGCCTGTCTGCGAGACCCTGAAACCAGCCGAAAATTTCAAATCGCATTATCCAACAAATTTGCAGCACTCACGATACCAGTCGATATCAACATAGAAGAAAAACAACTTTCTGAGTCTATTGTGGGGTGTGCAACGGAGCTGTGTCCGCCCATCCGTCGACGGACGCAGCAATGGATCTCGGACGACTGTCTCAATCTAGTCGACCAGCGGAAGCAAATGAAACACGTCGATTTCAAACAATACCGACGATTGAACAAAGAAGTTCGACAGAAAATGAAATTGGAACGGGAAGCTTACTGGAATAACATCGCGGCTGACATGTAAGAAGCAGCGTCAAGGCATGAGTACCGGACGCTGTACCAGACAATCCGACGGTTAAGTGGCAAAACAACATCAACAAATGACAATATCAAAAAATTGGATGGAACTTTCGTGACCTCTCCTCAGGAACGTCTACAGCGGTGGAGAGAATTCTTTCATCAGCTGTACAACCACAATCCGCCAGTAGGTCCAGCACCCGAACTGCCGATTATTGAGCAGCCGATAAATCAGTTTCCCGATACTGAACCAACAATCAATGAGGTGAAGACGGCAATAAAATCCCTGAAAAATGGTAAAGCGCCGGGAGGAGATCAAGTAACTGCCGAAATGATCAAAGCCGGGGGAGACGTCTTATTAAATCAACTTCACGTTCTCACAGTGCATATATGGCATTCAGATTGTGTTCCATCCGTGTGGAAGAAAGCGATTGTTGTGCCTATTTTGAAGAAAGGCGACAGTCGGGAATGCAAGAATTACCGTGGTATTAGCCTCCTCTCGATCGTCGGCAAAGTATTTATGAAAATCATACAATCAAGACTACAGAAACATCGAGAGCAAACAAGCCGGGAAGAACAAGCTGGATTTCGACCACATCGAGGATGCATCGATCAGATATTTGCTCTCCGTCAGCTAATGGAAGAAAGAATTCGATGTGGCAAACGAACTGTCATCGTCTTCATCGATTTCAAATCTGCTTTTGATTGCATCGATTGGACAAGCTTGTGGGAAGCCCTGAAGATCGAACACGTGCCACTGAAAATCATTCAACTTCTTCAAGCATCGTACGACGGCTCAACCAGCAATGTTCGTATCCGAAACGACATGTCTGAGGAATTCCCGATTCGAACCGGAGTCCGGCAAGGAGACGTGGCCTCGCCGCTCCTTTTTAACATTGTGATCGACACGATTATGCGAAAAGCGTTTGATGGGCGACGCGGAGTTCGATATGGTGACAAAAACTTCCTAACCGATCTGATGTTCGCCGATGACAGTGCGGTTTTCGCCAACACAGATGCCGAAGCAACAGACACCTTGTATGACATTTCCCGCATTGCCCAGTCATACGGACTGAGAATCAATGCGGATAAGACCAAAGTGCTTACAACGGATGGATCTGAAGCCAGAGTTTACCTCGATGGAACCACAATCGAGCAGGTACCACAGTTCAAATATTTGGGATCACTGCTTGTGGAGAAGAAAGTAGCTTCGACAGCCGAAGTTCACAGCCGGATAGGCCAGGCAACAGCAACGTTTGCTTCACTCAAGTGGTGCATATGGAAGCGGACGAATATTACCATCAAAACCAAAATACGCCTATACCGGACGCTGATCCTCCCAATTCTTCTTAATGGATCGGAAACATGGACATTACTCAAACCAGACCTTATCAAGCTCGAGGCCTTCCAAATGCGATGCCTGAGACAGATTCTCTGCGTCTCACTCCTCAACCACCTCCGAAATGAGACAATCAGAGAAAGGTGCGACCAACAGAAAGACCCAACGATTGTTGAGGAAATTCAAAAACGCCGATTACGATGGTTCGGCCACATCTGTAGGATGGGCGACAATCGAGTACCGCACAAACTCCTATGGAAAAAACGACCTCTTGATTGGAGAACGCAAAAACAAGCACCGAAGACCACATGGTTGAAACACGTAGAGAACGATTTAAAAAACCAGCGAATAACAACAGCTGAGGCAAGAACCGTTGCAACTGATCGATTAGCATGGAAGCGTATAGTGAATGGAGCACGGAATCTAGCGGCACCAACAGCAGCGTACTGGCTACGAGGTCGACCACCTCTCCATGCGCCGGCTATGGATTAAAGAAGAAGAGAAGAAGCTATTCAGATGAATCCAGTGAACCATGATATCATGACCTTGAAATTATTTGACAAGTGTATCCATTGAAAATAACTTTGAATAACCGTATCGAAAATGGTATTGCACAGTCAAGCAGAGAAAGTGGATATGATTTTGATTCATGGTGAGACCGGTAGGAACACTGTGCGAGCGCAGGAACTTTAAGCACAACGTTATCCTGACAGAAATCATCTTCCCGCCGATGTTTCGATCGAATTATTCATTTATTCCGTGAAAGGGGCAGTCCACGAAAAAGAAACGTCAAAGGTCATAATATTATAGAGCAGGGGTGGCGAACCTTGAACCGAATTTTCCGGCCGCGTGCCATTTTTTAAAAACTTCACATTTTGAACGCTAACGTGGCAGGTAACATTTACAATCACTGAACAATTTTGATAGAGGAAATCAGTTACCGTATTAGCCTGAATAGAACACGTCCTATTTTTTGCACCTTTGGTTTTGCACAAAAGTAGATTTAGAAATTTAAAAATTTCTTATAGAAAAGTAGAAGGTTTAAGAAGGGTTCCTACGCGTTGGAAATAGTTCGCGTGCCAATGCAATTTTCCTACGTGTCAGCATTGACACGCGTGCCATAGGATTACGCCACCACTGATATAAAATGTTTTGTTTGATGATATAAACTGATTGATCGATCTGTACTAGTTAAATATGCCGTTTGACTTGATCTGATCTGTTTCATGATATAGACCAGGGATGGCGAGCCTTTTTCCGGCCGCGACCCATTTTTTTTTAAACTTCACATTTTGAAATGCTAACGTGCCAGGTAACTTTAACAATGACTAAACAATTCTGATAGTGAAAATCAGTTACCGTGTTAGCCTGAATATAAAACGTCCTATATTTTGCACCTTTGGTTTTGTACAAAAGTAGATAGAGAAACTTAAAGATTTCTTATAGAAAAGAAGAAGGTTTAAGAAGCTTTCCTATGCGTGGAAAATAGTTCGCGTGCCAATGCAATTTTCCCTCGTGTCAGCAGTGACACGCGTGCCATAGGTTCGCCACCACTGTTATAGATCGTTCGATTCATGTGAATAGTGGCTACAATTTCTTGATAAAAAAATAACATGTTCCCGTTTGAAAAACCATTGATGACCTTGAGGACGCATAAACTATGACCTTGACAAAAAAAGTGTTTTAACCACTGTATTAGCCCGTCGAAATCAATAAAATTCCCTTTCGACATTTTTTCCGTCTCTCTAAAGATAACGGAGATATTTGGGATGGTCACGTTAAATGGCCCACCCTGTATATATTAGGGTCGTCCTTATTCGGGGAATTTTCGATTTTTTTGTTCAGGAAGGCTCTAAATCCGTTCCAAATAAATTAAAAAAATGCCTGCCAAGTTATAGCTTTTAATATTAAGCCGGCTCCCCCCCGACAGTCAAAGTTTCAAATGGAAATAATATGACGAAAATTCTTCTCTTTTTTGGAATTTTATAGAGCGTTGACAAATAATATGATCATAGTAAGCCATACATATTCTTTTTGGAAATTTAACGCTCTACAAAAAAGGTCTGCAATGATTTTTCGATAACTCTACTGGTTAAAAAGTTATTCAAGGTCAAAGTTATAGTCTTCACGATTTTTTTTATTTTCATCATGATATAATGCTGAAATATTAGACTTCTTATTAATCTTAGAATTATGTTATGCATAACGAAACACTTGTGGCTATGTCATCAATCACCATAAAGCATTGTTAAATATTCCAACCTTAATGCATTCATAGGGTTCAAACTTAAATTGAAAAATATTTCTTGTAGATTTAGCTTGAATTGTAATCTTCATTAGAATCTTGCTAACTTTAAATTAAGGGTCAGACAAGACCAGACTAGATCAGTCAAAACCAGATAAGACCCGGGAAGTCCAGACGAGACCAGACTAAATCATACAGGACCGGAAGTAGGGAAAGATAGTTCGTTCTAGGCCACTCCTCACAACCTCGCCCTCCACCACAACGCTCACCACAACCGTCCACTTTTCGTCCACTCCGTCCACTTTCCGTCCACTCCATCCACTTGCCGTCCACTCCGTCCACTTTTCGTCCACTTTCCATTTAAAAGGGGGCTTGAAGTGGGGGTTAGGGTCTGGGGGGTTGTGTTGGGTGTTGTAGTAGGGGGCGAGTAGTGAGGAGTGGCCCAGAACGAACTATCTTTCCCTACTACCGGACAAGACCATGCAACAAGCAAATGTAGAGGAGAAACAGGAGCCACACAAGACAAGACTAGACAAGATATGTGATGACTATAAATGCTATATAGCTTGATGATTCAAGTTAGTCGTGATTATGGTGAATATTCAGGATGAAACTTAGGATTTTTAGAATCTATGGACAATATATTAGTAGTTTTTGTTTGATCTAGCAATAATTATAAAATCTAATAAAAACATCGTTTGATCTAGTATTATAAGTGAATGGTAATCGTGTCGATTGCGTGCCAATATTGTTAGTACCAAGGCAGAGGTTTAAAAAAACCAAGTAAATCTTAATGTCCAAGTCTATTTCTAGTTTAGTTATAGTCTTGTTAAGTTCTATTTTATTTATAGTCTAGTCTAGTTCTTTTTGTTACCCTTTTAGTTATCCTTTTAGTTACATCTTTTCGTTCAATTTCTTTTATCGTAGAGCCAGCCAATCGACGCCTAAGATCAAGTAAGAGCTTCATGGCAAGTCCACACATACTCGAGGGGTCCATAGAAAATAACCGTATCACTAGGTGGACCCAACAGCTAACTACTCGGGAACCCCCAAGAGAAGAAAACACCTCCCTTTCGCGGTATGGAAATCCCTAAATCGGCTCAGGACAGGAGTGGCAAGGTGCAAGATAAATCTGTCGAGGTACGGAATGTCTGAGAACGACGATCTGCTGTGTGCGTGTGGTCAGCCCCAGGATATGAGCCACATACTGGTCTGCCCACAACTGGAAGAAGGATGCAGGCACAAAAACTTAATTTTATGTAACGACAAGGCTATTGCAGCCGCTATTTTTTGGCCGGATTTGCCGGACACGGAAAGTAAGTGTATCTTTTCGTTATTAATTTTAATCAGTTTTTTACATACCAGACACGAAAGCAAACACTGATCCCAATCCTGCCAGGAACCTAGCAACATACAGCATTTCCACGTTAAACGCCGCATCAATTAGAATCCAAGCCGCCAGATTGTTGAATCCGGCAAGCAGTATAGAATTCTTTCTCCCAAATCTGCCCACACTGAACATAGTCAAAGGCAATCCGGCTATGCCGCCGATCATATAAATCATTTCCAACCATTCTCCATCTGTCGGCGTTATTATTATGGGGGTAACAGCCTCTGCTAGAAGCGGTAAAACAGGGGATGCCCAAGCGTAGTGGATTCCATCGGACACGGAGTTGATAGTCGCTGAAAGCATTTTTTGTTTGTTATGTGGGTCGGGTTTGTTTATTGAGTTTATGTCTCGAGAAATAATGCTCGACGGGATTTATAACTTAATCTTCAATATATATGGACGTTTAATTCTCTTCGTAAACACAAAGCGTTGCGACAGTTAATCTGTTGCATGTACAATTTTGATTTTTCTAGTTTATCGAGTTTTAAATTAAATTAACCGATATTTTACTAACGTCCTACATATAGGACACTCGTATAATTCTGTAGGTAAACACGAGATGTTGTTTTCGTATGGGAAAGTTAATCTGTGCATGGTAAATTTTGATTTGTTTAATTTATCGGGTTTTAATTTAAATTTACCGGTATATGACTAACGTCCTAAGTATAGGACGCCCCTTTAATTTTTTTGCTAAATACAAAGCATTGTTTGCGGGTCGCGAAAGATAATCTGTTGCATGTCCAAATTTGATTTGTCTAGTTTATCGAGTTTTAAATTAAATTAACCGATGTATCACTAACGTCCTACATATAGGACGCTTGTTTAATTCTGTAGGTAAACACGAGATGTTATTTCCGTGTCGGTAAAGTTAATCTGTGCAAGGCAAATTTTTATTTGATTAGTTTATCATGTTTTAATTTAATTTATCGATATATCACTAACGTCCTACATATAGGACGCCCGTTTAATTCTTTGGGTAACTACAAATCGTTGTTTGCGGGTCGCAATAGTTAATATGTTGCATGTCCCATTTTGATTTGTCTAGTTTATCGAGCTTTAAATTAAATTAACCGATATATCACTCACGTCCTACATATAGGACGCTCATCTAATTCTATTGGTAAACACGAGATGTTGTTTCCGTATGAAAAAGTTAATCTGCGCAAGGAAAATTTGTATTTGTGCAGTTTATCGGGTTTTTATTTAAATTTACCTATATATGACTAACGTCCTAAATATAGGACGCGCGTATTATTCTGTAGGTAAACACGAGATGTTGTTTCCGTGTCGATAAAGTTAAGCTGTGTAAGGTAAATTTTGATTTGTTGAGTTTATCGAGTTTTAGATTAAATTAACCGATATATCACTAACGTCCTATATATAGGACACCCGTTTAATTCTGATGGTAAATTTCTGACGAGAAGTTGTTTGCATGTCGGGAAAGTTAATCTGTGCATGGTAAATTTTGATTTGTTTACTTTATCGGGTTTTAATTTAAATTTACCGATAAATGACTAACGTCCTACATATAGGACGCTAGTATAATTCTGTTGGTAAACACGAGTTGTTGTTTACATGTCGAAGTTAATCTGTTGCATGTAAAATTTAGATTTGCTTAGTTTATCGAGCTTTAAATTAAACTAAATTTATTAAGATAATTTTTTTAATTAATTAAGATAAATGAATAACGTCCTATATATTGGACGCTTGTATAATTCTGTTGGTAAACACGAGATGTTGTTTCCCTATGAGAAACTTAATCTGTGCATGGTAAATTTTGATTTGTTTACTTTATCGGGTTTTAATTTAAATTTTCCGATATATGACTAACGTCCTACATATAGGACACCCGTTTAATTCTATTGGTAAATACGAGTTGTCGCTTGTGTGTCCGAAAAGTTAATCTGTTGCATGTAAAATTTTGATTTGTTTAGTTTATCGGGTTTTTATTTAAATTTACCGATATATGACTAGCGTCCTAAATATAGGACGTTCGTTAAATTAAATTGGTAAACACGAATGTCAAAGTTATAGGGGATAACACATATTACCATATGAACAAAACAGAACATATTCAATTAATAGTAGATTTTGTAACTAGGGCGAAAGGTTGCCAATATAACTCGAGAGCGAAAATTAGCGCACGAAGGAAGTGAGGGCGCGGATTCGCTCAAGACTGAAATTGACAATTTCCCCCGTGTTACAAACAATATTTTTTGTCATTCATGCGAGGGGAGGTACCGTACAATAACGTCCTTTATATAGGACGCTCGTCTAATTCTGTTAGTAAAAACGGGATGTTGTTTCCGTATCGGAAAAGCTAATCTGTGCAAGGCAAATTTTGATTTGTTTAGTTTATTGAGTTTTAATTTAAATTTACCGATATATGACTAACGTCCTACATATAGGACGCCGGTTTAATTCTGTTGGGTAAACACGAGTTGTTGTTTGCGTGTCAGAAAAGTTAATCTGTTGCATGTAAAAATTTGATTTGTTTAGTTTATCGAGCTTTAAATTAAATTAATTAATATAATTTTTTAAATTAATTAAGATAAATTACTAACGTCCTATATATAGGACGCTCGTGTAATTCTGTTGGTAAACATGAGATGTTGTTTCCGTGTCGGAAAAGTTAATCTGCGCAAGGCAAATTTTGATTTGTCTAGTTTATCGGATTTTAATTTAAATTTACCGATATATCACTAACGTCCTCAATGCGCGGATTTGCTCAAGATTGAAATTGATAATTTCGCCGGTGTTACAAACAATATTTTTTATCACTCATGCGAGGGGAGGTATCATACAATAATGTCCTATATATAGGACGCTCGTCTAATTCTTTTGGTAAATACAAGATGTTGTTTGTGTGTCGCGAAAGTTAATCTGAACAAGGCAAATTTTGATTTGTTTACTTTATCGGGTCTTAATTTAAATTTACCGATATATGACTAACGTCCTACATATAGGACGCTCGTATAATTCTGTTGATTCTGTTGAGTTGTTATTTGCGTGTCGGAAAAGTTAATCTGTTGCATGTAAAATTTGATTTGTTTAGTTTATCGAGTTTTAAATTAAATAGACCAATATATGACTAACGTCCTAAATTATGGACGCTCGCTTAATTATGTTGGTGAACACGAATGAAATGTTAGAAATACTGGATAACACATATTAACATATTAACAAAACAAAACATATTCAATTAGTAGTAGATTTTGTAACTAGGGCGAGAGGTTGTCAATATTACTCGAGAGCGAAAATTAGCACACGAACGAAGTGAGTGCGCGGATTCGCTAAAGAATGGAATTGACAAATTCGTGTTACAAACAATATTTTTTATCACTCATGCGTTAGGAGGTATTCGTACAAGTTTTGATGTACAAAAATGAAGAATTTGCTTTTTCAATTGTCTCCGGTGGTGTGGATTCGTCATAAGAACTCTCTTCATTCTCCGGTATCACCATAGAATTTACACTCACTTTAAAACGTTTTCTTTAATTTTTATTTTGTTATGAAAAAAAATTCTGACACTTCACGTCACTTTTTCTAACACCGAGTTCTTGATTGTATGCATTTTATTTTTATTTATTTGTTTATTTTTATGTAACCTAGCGATATTGAATATATACCTAAAATTAACAATTTATCGCACTAAAAAACGTGCACCAAGATAGTACTATTGTGCATGAGTGATAAAAAATTATTTTTGGAAATCATATATACTGTAACAGACATGTACAGAATAGGTGAGCATCGCTGCTTCTTCATTTACTATGGATTTATATATGTGATAAGATCACACGTCAACGCGCATTTTATTCGTATGTCAAGGGATTAATTCGACGTATCGTATATATGGCAGTCGAAAGCTTCTTAGACATGATGTACATATCGTTGACTCAGAATGTCAAAGAGCTATCTGTTGTGAATCCGTGCAGTTTTATAGTGATTTCATCTGCAGCCATGTTTATTGTTGCCGTGAACAATATTTGCGTCTTAACCATTTTATTACAAGTTGGATGTCACCAAATCATTTTAAAGCCTCGGTTAGGGACTAGTTTATGAGTTGAGTGAGTGTTTCAAACGAAGTGGCTTTATTAAGAAGAGTTACGTCGGCTGCATAAAGGCACTTTTCACCATATATGCTGTTCGAAGGTAAGTCGTTTAAATACAGAATAAATAAAATGGTGTTCACCCATGGACCGTGTTCACCTATGACACAGAGACCATGACACTCACAAAAACAACCAAAGTAGTTCAGAGTGGCTTAAAGAGGTATATATGAAGAGAGAATAGAGAGAGGTATGTAGAGAGCAGTGGCGGCTCGCACATAAGGGCTGCAGTTCTGCAGCCCTCCCGCCAAAATGAAAACATTTTTTTAATTATTACAATCTATTCCATTAGTATACAATTATTTTACACAAACATATTTTTACGTTCGTAGTTTGGAATTGTACCTTACCTGCGGGGGAAGGTGTAACCCCTACCAGGCGCGTCCCCGGGTGGCGGATAGGGGATTGCACAAGCGGACCAACACCATTGCACGGTAACCATGCTTCGGCACGAGATTACCAGTTTCCTCTTATCTTTCCTTCTTTGATCTTTCGACCTCCCTTGGTCAACTCTTCGGTCTACTCATGACCATCTCTCAACTCCTGATGCTAGTAGGTATCGAGGGATAGGGAGTAAAACTTCTTTCTTCTTCAATCTATTACTCCTAATCCTACGGTGGTGGACCTTACCCGTGCCAAGAGGATGCATGGCCAGAAGGAGGTCAGTCTGGTCCCTAACAAAGGTAAACCTAAAGGTACAAAAAAAAAGGCAAAAGGTATAAATTGCACCCCCCCTCAATGGATAGTGCAAACCGAGGTAACAACCACCAGGTGGGTACGGGCAACAGCTCGGAATCCCACCCTGCGCAAGCAGGCCGCCCAATCGGATCTGGTGTGGGCAACAATCCATTCCCGGAACGTGAGTTCCCCAAAAAGTCCACCCGTAAAGTGAGACTCCCGTCCTCTAAGGACAACACAAGTAGCAGGCTAACGAAACCCGGGCCTAGCACTAGTAATGATGCAGAGCTGAATAAAGCGACATCTAGCAAAAAAGAGGTGAAACCGTCCGTCAGAGCCTACAGGGATAGAAGGGCGGCTTACAAACTCCTCGATAAATTTAAGGGCATCCCGGAGGAAAAGCGGTCTGATCAAGACAAGGCGAAACTCGAGTGGGCCCTTAAAGTTACGAAAGAGCATAAGTCGGCGGCAACCCAGGGATCGTCCAAAAGAAAGGACAGATCGATGGACGAATCCCCGCTCATAGGGAAAAAAGACACGACTGGGTCCTTCGCCACAGTCCAACAAAAAGGGACTCCCGAAGCACTCATACAGTGAGATCATGAAAGATCATCTGGTATGGGCGGTCATTGACAGAGGTCACCGGGATGGGAGTATCGCGCCAGCCAAATGGGACTGGTGGAAGCGGCTCTCTTGGGCAATTACCTGGACATTCTACAGAAGAATCCAGGCCCAGCTCCTTGCTGCAGAGACGCAGGTTGGCATCAAGGACATATCAAGCTGGTGGCTTGTGCAGATCAACGATCAGAGGACCTGTACAAGCAAGCCATCGGGGAAGTGGGGGAAGTCTGGCCAGGCGCCCGAATCGAGGCTGTCTCAAGGGACAAGATCCCGAGCAGACCGAGATCGAGAGCCTGGATCCCGACGGAACCCTCTGACCCGAGGACAATTCTGAAGATAATTCAGACCAGCAACCCCACGCTTCCAACTGAGGATTGGAGAAGGCAAGTAATTGTCATCTTAAACGAAGCATCTCTAGCGCCACTGGTAGGAAGTAAGGGAGTGATCAGCTACGGCTTCGACTCCACTACCCTGAATGTTTACAAGAGTGACCAGAGAACCCCAATCCCCTCGAGGGAAGGGGAGCCTCGGTCACATTCAGACAGTGAGATGTCGGATATGGGGGTTACGAATATGTTCGGACCTCTCCATCTAGATGAGATTAGCGAAGCAGAAGAGAATCTGGCGCTAATCTCTGTCACCGAAGACGACAACGACGTAACGATGGTCGCGGTGCCAGAAAACTCTCTTAGCGATGGTGAGGGTAATACAATGTAACCTCCGCCACTCCAAAGCAGCCTCGGCTGCTCTGCTCCTCCAACTGTCAAAGGGAGGAGTCGACATCGCCCTAATCCAAGAACCCTGGGTCGTGGGTACCAAGATCTGTGGACTGGGCTCTGACAAGTACAGGTTACTGTACGAAAAAAACGCAGGTAAGCCACGCTCGTGCGTCCTGGCGGATAAAAGCATCAACGCTTTTATGATGCCTAACCACAGCGATTGCGACACTGTCACTGTATCAATGGGACTTTCTAATCATAGGTTATGGATGATCTCAGGATACTTCGCCCATGAGAAGGAAACTCCCCCAGAGGGTTTCCATGGTATAATCACAGAAGCCAACCGAGTAGGGGCGGACGTGATCATTGGAGCCGATGCCAATGCCCACCACACCATATGGGGCAGCTCGGACACGAACAACAGAGGTGAGGCTTTACTAGAATTTATACTAACCTCCGACCTAGAAATATGTAATATAGGTAACACTCCCACCTTCACCACAGCCGTGAGAGAGGAGGTACTTGATATTACACTCGTTTCCACTAAAATGCCTAACCTTGTAAGCAATTGGAAAGTGTCAAAAGAACACTCCTTTTCTGATCATAGGTGTATTGAATTTAAGGTAGGCATACAGATGCAAACTAGGCCTAAGTTTGTAGACAAACGGAAGACTGAGTGGGGTAAGTACAAAACTACCCTATCGGGTCTTCTATCGGAAGAGCCGCCCCCAACACCAAAAACAGGGGATGAGCTAGACAGAACTGTAAAACAGTTCACAGGTGCCTGTAACAAGGCCATGCGCACATCATGCAAAGTCGTGAGCAGGATAGGTAAGAGCAAACCACGGTGGTGGACGCCGTTAATAAGCTCCCTAAGGAATGAAAGCAGGAGGCTGTTCAACGAGGCAAAAAGCACCAATGAGTGGAATGCCTATAAGAACAGCCTACGGAATTTCAAAACGGAGGATAGGAAGGCCAAAAGGTCATCCTTTGCTCGGCTCTGCGAGCAAATAGAGGAAACCTCAGAAGCCAGCCGACTGAGAAAAATTTTATCTAAGGATCCGGCAGTCCAAAGCTTCATACAGAAGCAAGATGGAAACTGGACAACCTCATGTACAGAAACGCTGGAGCTACTCATGGATACACACTTTCCAGACAATGGAATAAGTGTAGTGGACTCCACCATAACTGCTCCACCTCGGTATCTGGCTGACAGAATTGTAGGTGGAGATAAGTTAACCTGGAGCATCAAAAGCGTCAAACCCTTTAAGTCACCTGGACCTGACGGGATCAGTCCAGTTGAGCTGCAAGAGGCCATAGATATAGTTACACCTTGGTTGGAGACTATGTTTAAGGCATGTATAAACCTCTCATACATCCCAAAAATATGGAGAGAGGTCGAAGCGGTCTTCATCCCAAAAGGAGGAAAGGCCTCACACACCTCCCCCAAAGACCTGAGACCAATCAGCTTATCATCGTTCCTGCTAAAGACACTTGAAAGACTGATTGACTTGCACATGAAGGAGGCATTACACCCTGAAATGCTGTCAATATCTCAGCACGCATACACAAAGGGGAAATCCGTGGAAACAGCACTCCACGCCTTGGTAAACCAGATAGAGATCTCGATGAGGCATAAGGAGTTCACGATGGTTGTCTTCCTCGATATAGAAGGGGCATTTAACAACGTGAAGCCCGAAGCCATAGAATCAGCCTTAACTGGACTAGCCATGGACAATGCTCTATGTCACCTGATCGGAAAAATGCTCCGTGAAAGGAACATTAGGGCCACAATGGGAGAATCCCACATAAGAAGGAAGGTAAGTAGGGGAACCCCACAAGGAGGCGTCCTCTCACCATTGCTTTGGAACATCACGCTAAATGAGCTGCTCCTCCAACTTAGGAAATCCGGCTGCAGGGTCGTCGCCTATGCGGATGACGTAGCAATAGCGGCCTCAGGGAAACACCTCAATACAATGTCGCAACTTGTTGAAGGGGCCCTATCGAAACTAGCGCAATGGTGCAAAAGGTGTGGCGTAGATGTCAACCCGGCGACAACCGAGCTAGTCGTTTTCACAAGGAAACACAACATCCCAGAATTCAGGCCCCCAATGCTAAAGGGCACTGAACTGGCGATCAAGGAGAGCGCCAAGTACTTAGGTCTCATACTAGACCGAAAGTTATCTTGGAAGCTCAACATAAACGAAAGAGTACGGAAAGCAACGGTGGCGCTGTACTCTTGCAAGAGAGCGGTGGGGAAGTCTTGGGGCCTCAACCCCAAGATTACCTTCTGGCTATACAGAGCCGTAGTTACACCAATACTCTACTACGGCGTTTTCATATGGTGGCCGGCACTTAATAAAAGAGTCCATCAAATGGCGCTTACAAAAGTGCAGAGAATGGCGGCGCTCAAGATAACGAGAGCCATGAGAACGACGCCTACGAAAGCCTTGGAGACAATCCTGGACATAGCCCCGGTCGATTTAATGGGCAAGCAACTTGCCATTACCACAGCACTTAGACTAAAGTCAGTGCGAATGTTGACATCGGACTATCGTGGACACGCCGCAATAATCAATGAATTTAAAGGGGTGCCCAAAAACATAGACCGATGTCTAGCAACACCTGCTTTTGGTAACAACTTCTCATACCACATACCCTCTAAAGAGGAGTGGATGGAAAAGAAAGAGGTACCAGCAGGACACACGCAGGTCTTTACAGACGGCTCACGGAGGGAGGACAAAGTAGGCAGCGGAGTTTTCTCCAACGACCTCAACCTCAGAATTAGCCTACGCCTGCCGGACTACTGCAGCGTTCTACAGGCGGAGGTAACCGCCATAAAAGGAGCAGCAGAGTGGCTGATGGTAAATGGGGAACCTGGTGAACAGATCCACATTTACACCGATAGCCAAGCTGCTCTCCGGGCAGTTACTAGCGTGTGCACCAACTCGGCAGTGGTCTCTGGCTGTCGGAAAAAAAAGCTGAATGAGCTTGCAGCACACACAAACGTGAGACTCACGTGGGTACCAAGCCACAGCGGGATCTCAGGTAACGCAAAAGCGGACGAGCTTGCAAAGAACGGCACAAGCCTGCACTCAACCGAAATATTACAGGATATTGGTATTCCATTTGCCTCGTGCAAGGAGACCATAGCCGAAATAACCTCAAACCTAGCGTAGCGAAGGTGGAGAGATGAAGAAATCTGCGAGGTAACCAGGCAAATATGGCCTCACCGAAACAGGAAAAGAAGCACCATCGTCTCTCTAAAAAGAAACGATATCAGACTGGCAGTGGGAGTCATCACGGGACACTGTCCCATTGGCAAGCACGCTGAGAGACTGGGCATAGCGAAGCGGGACTACTGCAGAGGCTGCCTGGACGAGGAGGAAAGGGAAAGTGTTCAGCATTACCTATGCCAATGCCCCTCTCTGACCGCAACACGATTTCTCTTCTTAGGCCGACCTTTCTTGGATGATCTCTCTGACGTCGCATCACTAGATGCGCAGACTCTCATGAGGTTCATCCACGGCTCGAAATGGTTTGACAAAATCCCCTGAGGAGGGTTGTACTGCAAGTACCGTGGTAACACAACGGGCCCATCTGAGGCCTATGTGAGCATTAGCTGCCACTTAAACCTAACCTAACCTTGGAATTGTAGGTAATAAATACCTCGATAGGCCCTCTGTATGTGTGTTGTGTAATTTAGTGCGGTTGTATATTCATATCTTGGGCTGCAGTCAGTGCAGACCGAGTCTCGCCGCGTAGTTAGTGTATTGAGCTGGTTACCCCCACCCGAGTTATACGTTTTTGTAATATGTATATCGTGGGCTGCAAATATTGCAGTCCGCACTCTGTATTTTAGGCATTTTATGAGTTTGGTTCTAAGAACTCGAGTTTCGGCAACGGCAAGGAACCTTAAGTGGACAATTAGTTGGTGGACAATTGAAAAGTGGACAATTTAAAACAAAGTATTATTAAATAAGTAGTTCTTAGCTATACATATAGAAAGTAAGATAGTTATTTTTGAATTTATTTATTGAATTTATTTTTAATTACATTTTTATAGAAATGAACGAAACAAAAAATTCAGTTATGCATTTGCAAAAGATCAACTTAGCACGACTGGAATTTCAAGAAAAAAATTAAATTAAATCATTAGGACGGTTAACTCCAGATTTAAAAATTTGTCCAGTGTCACAAAGTCGTTCAAATAATTATGACCGAAAATTTAATTTCAACATTTATATGAAGCATAATTGTGTAACAGGTTGTCACTCAATTAAAAAATTCAATATGTTTCTGTATATGTCAATGAAAATGCGGGTTTTTCAACTCGTAGAAATACTTTTTATTATAATTTTTTCCAGCCCTCACACAAACATCATCCACGAGCCGCCACTGGTAGAGAGCAATGCTTGGAATAACACTACTAGACCCAGTATCGACCCTTGAGTTTTTTTTTCTTGCTCTGACATTTTACGCTTCCACGCCGTGAGTTGGAACAGATCCAGTAGGTATGATTTTAAGAACATGAACATGATTTTAACACTGAAAGGAAAGATCGTCATCATGGCGGCTTCATCGTGCTCCATTCCTGGATATAAGCCTCTTCCCTTCTTCTCCATTCCTGGCGGTCCTGTGCCCGTCTCATCCAGTCACGTCCTCTGTTTTGTCTAACGTCGTCCACCCAACAGTTTGGTGGTCGACCACGTGTTCGGGTATCTCCACTTTAAAACTCTCCTGGTCCAGCGTGTCGCATCCATTCTGTCGATGTATCCTGCCCATGCCCACTTCCTCGTTACTATGGTGCCCATCACGTCACTCACTTTAGTTTCGCTTCGAATCCAGTCGTTACGCCGTCGATTTCGGTCTAGTCGAGTTGTAGCGGCAACGAGACGTTACATTTTTTATTTCTTAGTTTTTCGAGGGCATTACAATAATTACCCCAATATTTTCGGACAACTTCCGAAAATATTTTATTAGGGTCGGCAATGTAATCCTCGAACAGATTAAGAAACATTTGTACTTTTAGTTTTACGAAGGCATTGCGGTGATTATCCCAATATTTTCGGACGGATTTCCAAAAATATTTTATTAGGGTCAATGGTGTAATCCCCGGGGAAATTACGACAAGATGTTTTTCCCGAGAATCTGTAATCACCAAAGCGACAAATAGCCGAAAATAGAAAAATAATCACCCCCAGATGAGGGACCAGTATACCTGGAGATAATATAAATACCTGGACCCCCGAATAAAGACAGTTCGATCCAGACAGTTCAATCAACACGGTCAGGCGCAACCAGTCAACAGTTCGATACAGTCAGTTTCGTCACTTTCGTGACTTTCGACAGTCAGGCGCAAACAGTCAGCAAGTCGACTCCAGTTCAGTTCAACAATGAGGTACAACCAACAAACGAGTCCAGTTCAGTCCAGCCAGTGGACCCAGTCAACCAGACTCAACTAGAAGTTCAGATAGTCAACCAAGTTCAGTGCAGCACTAGTTCAGTTCAGTCCAGCCAGATCAACCAGACTCAGCCAGCAGCCAGTTCAACCATATACGCCAGTCCAGCCAGTTCAACCGGACCAGTCCAGTTCAGGGAGTCCAGCTCCAATCATTCCCTCACAAGTCTTTGTATCTTTTGTACATTTGTACATATATCGTCCATGTAAATAAATTCCTCTGCATACCGTCAACGATACATTATTCTACCGCGTATTACACAACAGAGTTATTCCAAGCATTTCTCTCTCCATACCTCTTTAAGCCACTCTGAACTACGTTGTTTTTTTTTTGGTGAGTATCATGGTCTGTTTGTCATAGGTGAACACGGTCATGACGCACTGCTCGAAAACTCGGACTTTGAGGTGCAGTTTAAATTTACCACGTAGTGTACGGTAGTCGAATGCTTTCCAAGCTTGTGCAGCTCTGCGTTCCACTTCAACGGTTTGGTTTTCGTAGCCCAAAGATATTTTATGACCAAGCTATATGTTCTCTGTTACCGTTTCCACTGGTAGCCTGTAGGTAACTATGTTTGCCATGTTGGTCAATGGAAAGATTGTGTTAAACAATTGCTTCTTTTAAAAGTCACTAAACTATTTCTTAAGAAACACTAATAAACCTTGAGTGAGAATCGTGTCCGTGATATCTATAATAGTAGTTTATGATACAAGTGTGTGAAGAAGGGCTTTTGTGCATGAGTTGCGAAGTTTGAAGCACGAGCCGAACGCGAGTGATTTAATCGTAATTAGTTTATTCGTATAATACTAGTTTATGATACAAGTGTGTGAAAAAGGGCTTTTGTGCATGAGTTGCGAAGTTTAAAGCACGAGCCGAAGGCGAGTGATTTAATCGCAATGACTTTATTCGTATAATACTAGTTTATGATACAAGTGTGTGAAAAAGGGCTTTTGTGCATGAGTTGCGAAGTTTAAAGTACGAGCCGAAGGCGAGTGATTTAATCGCAATGAGTTTATTTGTATAATACTAGTTTATGATACGAGTGTGTGAAGAAGGGCTTTTGTGCATGAATTGCAAAGTTTAAAGCACGAGCCAAAGGCGACTGATTTAATCGTAATTAGTTTATTCTTGTAATACTAGTTTATGATACAAGTGTGTGAAGAAGGGTTTTTGTGCATGTATTGCGAAGTTTAACGCACGAGCCGAAGGCGAGTGATTTAATCGCAATGACTTTATTCGTATAATACTAGTTTATGATACAAGTGTGTGAAGAAGGGCTTTTGTGCATGAGTTGCGAAGTTTAAAGCAAGAGCCGAAGGCGAGTGATTTAATCGCAATGACTTTATTCGTATAATACTAGTTTATGATACAAGTGTGTGAAGAAGGGCTTTTGTGCATGAGTTGCGAAGTTTGAAGCATGAGCCGAACGCGAGTGATTTAATCGTAATTAGTTTATTCGTATAATACTAGTTTATGATACAAGTGTGTGAAAAAGGGCTTTTGTGCATGAGTTGCGAAGTTTAAAGCACGAGCCGAAGGCGAGTGATTTAATCGCATGGAGTTTATTTGTATAATACTAGTTTATGATACGAGTGTGTGAAGAAGGGCTTTTGTGCATGAATTGCGAAGTTTAAAGCACGAGCCAAAGGCGAGTGATTTAATCGTAATTAGTTTATTCGTATAATACTAGTTTATAATACGAGTGTGTGAAGAAGGGCTTTTGTGCATGTATTGCGAAGTTTAAAGCACGAGCCGAAGGCGAGTGATTTAATCGCAATGACTTTATTCTATATGAGTTTATTTCTATAATACTAGAGTATGATACGAGTGTGTGAAGAAGGGTTTTTGTGCATGTATTGCGAAGTTTAAAGCACGAGCCGAAGGCGAGTGATTTAATCGCAATGACTTTATTCGTATAATACTAGTTTATGATACAAGTGTGTGAAGAAGGGCTTTTGTGCATGTATTGCGAGGTTTAAAGGACGAGCCGAAGGCGAGTGATTTAATCGCAATGACTTTATTCGTATAATACTAGTTTATGATACAAGTGTGTGAAGAAGGGCTTTTGTGCATGAGTTGCGAAGTTTGAAGCACGACCCGAAGGCGAGTGATTTAATCGCATTGAGTTTATTTGTATAATACTAGTTTATGATACGAGTGTGTGAAGAAGGGCTTTTGTGCATGAATTGCGAAGTTTAAAGCACGAGCCAAAGGCGAGTGATTTAATCGTAATTAGTTTATTCGTATTATACTAGTTTATGATACGAGTGTGTGAAGAAGGGTTTTTGTGCATGTATTGCGAAGTTTAAAGCACGAGCCGAAGGCGAGTGATTTAATCGCAATGACTTTATTCGTATAATACTAGTTTATGATACAAGTGTGTGAAGAAGGGCTTTTGTGCATGAGTTGCGAAGTTTGAAGCACGACCCGAAGGCGAGTGATTTAATCGCATTGAGTTTATTTGTATAATACTAGTTTATGATACAAGTGTGTAAAGAAGGGCTTTTGTGCATGAGTTGCGAAGTTTGAAGCACGAGCCGAACGCGAGTGATTTAATCGTAATTAGTTTATTCGTATAATACTAGTTTATGATACGAGTGTGTGAAGAAGGGTTTTTGTGCATGTATTGCGAAGTTTAAAGCACGAGCCGAAGGCGAGTGATCTAATCGCAATGACTTTATTCGTATAATACTAATTTATGATACAAGTGTGTGAAGAAGGGCTTTTGTGCATGAATTGCGAAGTTTAATCGCAATGAGTTTATTTCTATAGTACTAGAGTATGATACGAGTGTGTGAAGAAGGGTTTTTGTGCATGTATTGCGAAGTTTAAAGCACGAGCCGAAGGCGAGTGATTTAATCGCAATGACTTTATTCGTATAATACTAGTTTATGATACAAGTGTGTGAAGAAGGGCTTTTGTGCATGTATTGCGAGGTTTAAAGGACGAGCCGAAGGCGAGTGATTTAATCGCAATGACTTTATTCGTATAATACTAGTTTATGATACAAGTGTGTGAAGAAGGGCTTTTGTGCATGAGTTGCGAAGTTTGAAGCACGACCCGAAGGCGAGTGATTTAATCGCATTGAGTTTATTTGTATAATACTAGTTTATGATACGAGTGTGTGAAGAAGGGCTTTTGTGCATGAATTGCGAAGTTTAAAGCACGAGCCAAAGGCGAGTGATTTAATCGTAATTAGTTTATTCGTATTATACTAGTTTATGATACGAGTGTGTGAAGAAGGGTTTTTGTGCATGTATTGCGAAGTTTAAAGCACGAGCCGAAGGCGAGTGATTTAATCGCAATGACTTTATTCGTATAATACTAGTTTATGATACAAGTGTGTGAAGAAGGGCTTTTGTGCATGAGTTGCGAAGTTTGAAGCACGACCCGAAGGCGAGTGATTTAATCGCATTGAGTTTATTTGTATAATACTAGTTTATGATACAAGTGTGTAAAGAAGGGCTTTTGTGCATGAGTTGCGAAGTTTGAAGCACGAGCCGAACGCGAGTGATTTAATCGTAATTAGTTTATTCGTATAATACTAGTTTATGATACGAGTGTGTGAAGAAGGGTTTTTGTGCATGTATTGCGAAGTTTAAAGCACGAGCCGAAGGCGAGTGATCTAATCGCAATGACTTTATTCGTATAATACTAATTTATGATACAAGTGTGTGAAGAAGGGCTTTTGTGCATGAATTGCGAAGTTTAATCGCAATGAGTTTATTTCTATAGTACTAGAGTATGATACGAGTGTGTGAAGAAGGGTTTTTGTGCATGTATTGCGAAGTTTAAAGCACGAGCCGAAGGCGAGTGATTTAATCGCAATGACTTTATTCGTATAATACTAGTTTATGATACAAGTGTGTGAAGAAGGGCTTTTGTGCATGTATTGCGAGGTTTAAAGGACGAGCCGAAGGCGAGTGATTTAATCGCAATGAATTTATTCGTATAATACTAGTTTATGATACAAGTGTGTGAAGAAGGGCTTTTGTGCATGAGTTGCGAAGTTTGAAGCACGACCCGAAGGCGAGTGATTTAATCGCATTGAGTTTATTTGTATAATACTAGTTTATGATACGAGTGTGTGAAGAAGGGCTTTTGTGCATGAATTGCGAAGTTTAAAGCACGAGCCAAAGGCGAGTGATTTAATCGTAATTAGTTTATTCGTATTATACTAGTTTATGATACGAGTGTGTGAAGAAGGGTTTTTGTGCATGTATTGCGAAGTTTAAAGCACGAGCCGAAGGCGAGTGATTTAATCGCAATGACTTTATTCGTATAATACTAGTTTATGATACAAGTGTGTAAAGAAGGGCTTTTGTGCATGAGTTGCGAAGTTTAAAGCACGAGCCGAACGCGAGTGATTTAATCGTAATTAGTTTATTCGTATAATACTAGTTTATGATACGAGTGTGTGAAGAAGGGCTTTTGTGCATGAATTGTGAAGTTTATTCGCAATGAGTTTATTTCTATAATACTAGTTTATGATACGAGTGTGTGAAGAAGGGTTTTTGTGCATGATTTGCGAAGTTTAAAACCCGAGCCGAAGGCGAGTGATTTAATCGCAATGAGTTAATTCGTATAGTACTACTTTATGATACAAGTGTGTGAAGAAGGACTTTTGTGCATGAGTTGCGAAGTTTAAAACCCGAGCCGAAGGCGAGTGGTTTAATCGCAATGAGTGCACAAACTATCTTTGATGGAGTCATTTTTCTACAAATTCATTGATTTTAAACCATTCAACTCTTATTAACATTTCAGAATATTTGAAGCTGTTGTTGTTTACCAACATATTTAATACTTGTTTATTACAAACGATTTAATTAAATTTTAATTTAAATTTTCAGTTTAATTTTAATATGTTAAATGTCTGTTGTGCGCACATATAAATGTATATATCTCTAGTTATTAATTATATTCATAAAATATATATTAATATAACTAAATTGACTGGACGTGAACAACTCATTTCCAATAATTTGGAGATTATTAAAACATTGTTATTTGCTACATTAGAACTAATTTAATAAAAGAAAGATTAAAAGATTGGGCAATGTCGTTGGCGGTTAACACCATGTTAATCTTTCTGATAGCGAAGATGATCAGGCGTTGAAATATTTTCAATCTAAGCTTCAAGAGATTTAAACACAAATATTTCCAAATAAGTTTAGGGTTCCGAGGCTGTGTTGTATCTCGACTAAATCATTAAGTATAAATCAAGAGCAAGAAGCCTTAGAGTTGGATTAATTCGGCGGTAGTGCTTGTGCAGCACGCCGGAACAGAGTGCCTAAATTAAATGGCAGCACAACTACGAGACGATATGACCCCCAGGTCAAAAGACATTTAGTATATTAGCAATTGAACATAATTACTTAATATAGTCTCTACTGGATTATAATATCTAAAAACATATGTTTAAAATTAATTTAAAATATCTTCTCTTCTTCCGGTCGGAGTCAATATCTTCTATAATCCACCATTCAAGATAAGACGAACATACGGATAGACGTACAGATGGACAGACGGATATACGGACAGACGAATAGACGGGCAGAAGAACAGACGGACAGACACACTGACAGACAGACGGATAGACAAACTGACGGACAGAAGGACTGACGGGCAGACGTACAGACGCACAAACTGACACCCAGATAAATCAAACTTAACATATCTTTACTCTACATAAGGCTTGTCGCACACTGGGTCCGCTCATCTCAGCTCCGTCATTTTTCCACATATTTCACCCGCTTTTCCATCCACTTTTCCATCCACTTTTCCACACACTCAATCCCCTCCCACCTCTCCACCGGGAGAGTCAAGTTTGTGCTACTATCCTGGTTGCATAAATGCCTTAGCGCATATATGAAAACGTTAGTGTTGCGCCTGCGTGAACCATCCGCCAGCATCCGACCTCCGGCCTAATATTCTTCACAAATAAGGAGCGGAGAGGAGCGGAACGGAGCCAAGCTGAGATGAGCGGAAGCAGTATGTGCGTTTCTATTTAAATACACGGGTTTTATATTTTCTGGGCTGAAAGGCTGAGCCGAGCGGAGACGAGCGGACCCAGTGTGCGACAAGCCTAACACCTCTTTTTTGTGGCGGCGGTTAATGAAGTTTCACATCAAGTCGACTCAAGCCGTAAAGCCCTAACACACATTTGATTTTTGAGTGGAAAGGAAATATTTTTAAATACTTTGAAATGTGTTAATGAGGAAATATGTTTCTGTTCTGAAGCTTGTGGCCGAAAGTTCAATGGCTTGTGAGGTGCATGAGTTTCCATGATATTCCATAACTTGCGCAGAGAATGGAAAGAACATCTTTTAACGAGACCCAAAGAAACAATAGGTTTGGACACCACTGCTTTATGGAATGCACATTTTCTTGTGTATATTTAGGAAATTTAGTTTTGCTTCTAATTGCAAACCAATGTTAGATGTTTACAATGTTTATAAACATTACATTTATGTTTTTATAATGGTTATAAACATCAGGTTTATGTTTTATAAACATATTTTATCTACTCACACACCAAAATCAACATATTAATAAATACGTTATTGTATGTGAAGGATGCCAAATCGTGCGTAAAAATCCAATGTAAATCAAATAGAGTTTCATTATTAAACGATTTCTGTTTGTTGTTACTATGGCAACAACTCGCGTCACAAAACAAAAAACATAGACGTAGTGAAAATAAATTTTCTAACATTAAATTTGAATTAATTTTTCTTATTTTTAATCAAAAAGTCTTGGCCTCTGGATTTATCTGGCTCTAATATAACATAACCTAACCATAATCAAATCTATATGAGATTTAGGTTAACCTAGAATACATCAATTAGGGAAAGATGTTTTTTTCTAGGACCTCCACTTCCATTATCCTTGTCACTTCAGGTTCCGACTTCCGGTATCGACCCCCGTTTCCGGTTTCGACATTCGTTTCCGGTTTTCCACTTTCGATTTTTCACAGTTGAGAGAGTGAGGTCTATGTAGCCTCACGTGCGAGGTCTATGTAACCCCACGCTGGGTGTGAGGTCTATGTAGTCCCACGTACGAGGTCTATGTAACTCCACGCTGGGTGTGAAGTCTGGTTTCGACTTCCGTTTCCGGTTTACCACATTCGATTTTTCACAGATGAGAGTGTGAGGTCTATGTAGCCCCAAGTGCGAGGTTTATGTAACCCAACGCTGGGTGTGAGGTCTATGTAGTCCCACGTATGAGGTCTATGTAACCCCACGCTGGGTGTGAAGTCTGGTTTCGACTTCCGTTTCGGGTTTCCCACTTTCGCTTTTTCATAGATGAGAGTGTGAGGTCTATGTAGCCCCACGTGAGAGGTTTATGTAACCCCACGCTGGGTGTGAGGTCGATGTAGTCCCACGTGTGAGGTCTATGTAACTCCACGCTGGGTGTGAACTCTGGTTTCGACTTCCGTTTCCGGTTTCCCACTTTCGGTTTTTCACAGATAAGAGTGTGAGGTCTATGTAGCCCCACGTGCGAGGTTTATGTAACCCCACGCTGGGTGTGAGGTCGATGTAGTCCCACGTGTGAGGTCTATGTAACCCCACGCTGGGTGTGAACTCTGGTTTCGACTTCCGTTTCCGGTTTCCCACTTTTGGTTTTTCACAGATGAGAGTGTGAGGTCTATGTAGCCCCACGTGCGAGGTTTATGTAACCCCACGCTGGGTATGAGGTCTATGTAGTTCCACGTACGAGGTCTATGTAACCCAACGCTGGGTGTGAGGTCTGTTTTCGACTTCCGTTTCCGGTTTCGACTTCCTGTTTTGAATTCTGTTTTCGGTTTGCCACATCCGGTTTGTCATTTCCGGTTTCGTACATGCGGCCGCCCCATTTCCGGTTCCTGCACTGTGCGCGGGAAAATTCAAAATTTGACGCGAGCAGGAAAATTAAAAATCTAAACCGGAAGTCAACGCCAGAAGTGGCAAGGTCAAGGTCAGTGGTGGTGGAGGGCCTAGAAGGAAACAACTTTCCCTACTTATCGACAACGACCAAATAGTGTTCCCGTTACTGTGCGTTTTTACTAGTTAGTAATTTATTCCACGTAGGCGCTGAACGTTATCGTGGTCACAGTGGTGTGGTGGTAAACGCATCCGCTCACTATACCTGAGATCTCGGGTTCAATCCCCGGACAAACCGTGAAATTTTTCACGGAACTATGCTTTGGCCACCTCACGAAAAACAATGGCAAACTACCACGATTAATTCTGCCTAGTAAAACCTCTCAAATAGTGCCGTTCGGAACAGGCGATAAACTGCTAGGTCCCGCATATTAGTGTGACGATGCGTTCCATAAATATGCGCGAGAGGTCGCCTACGCTAGAACACTAGTATGGCACCTTCAGAAGAAGGCGCCGAAAGTTCTAACCTAATTGTGTCAGTGATTTGAAGTATGTTGTCTGTCAAAATTACAATTTTTACAATATTATCGATAAGAAACAATTATTTTTTTTGTAGATTCAACAGTATTTTATCATGCTTCGTACACAAAATAATGTATGACACACGTGTGTGAAAAGCTTTTGTGCACTCATTGCGATTAAACCGCTCACCTTCGGCTCTTGCTTTAAACGTCGCAACTCATGCACAAAAGCCCTTCTTCACACACCTGTATCATTAACTACTATTTTGTAACATTTTATAAACATGTTTGCATTGATTATTCGCATGTTTAAAGAGTTCGTCCTTATAACGCTTATATTGCCGCTTTGTGTAGAGATTATAAATACAATAATTTATACCGGTTATCGTCAACCGCTGATAGATATTTTAGAAATAGCGAGTTTGAGAAGCCTTATATATCATTCGATTCAAATACCGAGTTAAGAATCGAATGATAAATATAAGCTTCTAAAATTATTAGGGATTATCGATATCCTGCAGGTATTATGACCTCTCCACCTATTCATTTCTCTGCACAACAAAAACCTAATCTAAAACTTGAAAACAACAAATCATTTTATGTTGCATATCGTTGATTGCTATAGATTCGGACTCGTTAAAAAATCAATTGGCCGTGTCGCGTTATTAATAATAAATTGATCAATTCACTCTAACCGCCGTTCATTGCAATGTAAATATTTAACAGCGTACAAAATGCTTTTAGTTTTTGCATTATATTTATTAATAAATAAATAGCCAATACATAATTAAAGTACTTTTAGTAAATCGCTGCTGCAACTTTCAGGATGTGAATGGAACATTGAATTTTTAAAATGGCATTTTATAAATTAACTTTTTGATGCTGGATTTTCTGTCATTGCTCTTGTTTGTCTGTTCACCTGTTTGTCTGTTCACCTGTTTGTTTGTTTGCTGTCATGTTTGTCTGTTCTCTTGTTTGTTAATTCTCCTGTTTGTCTGTTCTCTTGTCTGTCTGTGCTTTTATTTGTATATTCTTTTCTTAGCAAACCCTGTTTGACGCACTCAACGCACCATTCGCGAAGAAGAGGCGGAGTCTTATAATGGCGCCAAATTCAAAAATATATTTGAATAATAGACCGCTTGGAACTTGCGCGCTATATATCAAGTTTGCCTTATATCAATTTGTTGATATTTTAGAAATATTTTTTAGTGTTGTGAGTAATTGTTGATTTGGGTCGAATAGTTGTTTTCAGAAGAATCAACTATTCTGAAAAGAAAAATAAATTTATATGATTTTTATATTATTATATGAAATGTATTATAATTTTCCTTGAATTGATAAATATAAATATTTTTTCTTAAACAAAATTACACGAAATTATAATTCTACAAAATATTTTACGTTCAGCGTTAGCTGAATTACCCGGTGTAAACCACGTGGAGGTGCCGATACGATTTTTTACCCCTGGATAAATCGTTTTGCACAATATTATACATATGAATTTAACGTAAATGAGAATGATACTTCAACCTTAAAAATGAAAGTAATGTAATATTGTAATAACGATTGATCCATCCTTAAACAGGAAATACAATAGATACATACATAATACTTAAATAAATTACAATACATTGCTAAATACATAATACTTAAATAAATTACAATACGTTGCTAAATACATAATACTTCAATAAATTACAATACATAAGATATCTATTATTCTTCTCCCGCTCCAAATGTTGAAATGTGTACAGTTCAGAATGTTTTAATCTTCCTCCAACCTCAGTCACAACCCCAACTGACCGACCTTTTTACGCATAAACACATCTAATGGTTAAATGAATAATACAAAATTAAATAAGAGAGCCACTTACCAGCATTTCATATTTTATTAGGAAAGTATGTCTGCTTCTCTATTTTTCTCTTTTTGCATACTTCATTGTTATTCTCTCTCTCAAAATTATTCTTTAAAGCCATAACTTGGTCTGCAAACTTTTGAAATGATTCCCCGTTTAAGCTTTTCATGAAAGAAGTCATATTTTCTATTTGAATCTGTGAAAAATATTAAAATTTGATATTAAAAAAAATTGACACATTTTGTGTACAATTTCTTTAACACACCTGTTTACTTCTATCGCTATCAATAGATGTGTTTGGTTCATTATCCTTCTCTTCTAAAAACTGGCATAGTTCTTCTCGGTACCTAATTTTGCTCGTTGTGGGTTCATTGATGTACAAAATTCCTACAGAATCTTCTTCTCCCAAACTATTAACACCTGGAGTAGACTCACTCCTTTTCCTTTCATATAGAACTACAGCATGTATATGTTTGCACAAGGTTGTCTTCACAGAAAACTCTGGGCACTCACAAATATATTGATGCAAACATATTTTACATTTATAACAGTATGCCCTCCGACAATCTTCGTCACATAATTCATTGTATTTTATAATATAAAATTTGTTCCCTGTTGTTGACCTTACTCTAAACTTGCCAAATTCAATAGATTCCACAATATTTGTCATTTCTTCTGCTTTCATATGGGCTTTAACATTCATTCTCTGGTTGTAATTGTTTGCATTTGGTCGCTCTACATTTACAATATTTTTCCACAACTTTTCATCAACAAGCTCTTCCAATAAGTCCAACAATTTTTCGACTCTGAAAATATAATAAATAACAATTTTAATATAACTTAAAATATAAATGATTTCACCTGATATTTCAATTTCCTCTCATTTTGTTGTATTTCAAAACATTATGCAAACTTTCTATTGCCATGTTAGTGTTAATACCAGCATTGATTATATGGCAATGAGCCCACATCTTAATTCTATCTTCCTGAAAGTAGTACCTAAAAATGCCAAACATTTTCTTATTCTCAAATTTAAAAAGTGTATAATGGAAAACACCTGCTTTTCTAAGTAACTTCATTTTTAATAATAATAATAATAATTTATTTATTTTTGCCTCTTTGACAGAACGATCAGTATAACGTAGTAATAAGTAACTTAAAAAAATATATATAACTGAAAGAGAAAAATACATTCTGATGCAGAGGAAAAAATGAGATGTAATTCAGATGTGTGCCAAGGCACACCCTGTTCTTCCATTACACCTCGGTACATCAAATTTAAAAAGATATAAAATATAATTAATAAAGATATATAAATATAATTAAATAAATATAATATCAATTATCGACATAGCTAAATAAAATAGTAAAAGCACAGTTGGAGTAACATAAGTACATGAAGGCAGGACGATTTTGTATAGCAGCTAACATCTCACGGAGATACAGGTAATGGGGAACATTGTTTATTATATAAAACTGCGAAAATATATTTTTAAACTTAGATTTCGAATCGAAGTCGTTGCAGAAGAGTGGAAGGTTGTTAAATAGATTCACAATTGTATAATGAAATGATCTTGCAAATAAACTTGTTTTATGAGCAGGTGGTGATAAGCGGCCACGATTTCTTGTATTAAGGGTATGAATGTCACATCTATATGAAAGTGTTTCGAACAGATAAGCAGGTGTTTTATATTTGATAATATTATAAAATAAGGAATAACATTATGCGACGGTTATCCATATTTAACCAGTTTAAATCAGACAGTTTGTGGCTTATTTTATCGAATTTGCGTAGACCAAAAATAACCCGTAAGCATGAGTTTTGAATCCGTTGAATACGAGTTTTTGTCCTTTGGTCTAGGCCTGGATGTAGTAACGGAGAACAATAAGAAAATTGTGATAATACTGTCATTTCACACAGCAAAATTTTAATTCTTTGAGATAAAAACTCCCGATTATGATATATGACCCTTAGATTGCCGTAAGCAATACTGATACATTGACTCACATATTTATTATATCTAAAAGTATTATCAAGGGTGATGCCTAGGTTTTTCGCTTCAGAAACAAATGCAATGGGCTGATTATTTATTGAAGGTTTAAAACTGGTCACTAATTCAATACACTTTCCTTTAGGCCCAAAGAGAAGGTATGCTGACTTAGACGGATTTAAAATTAGCCCATGAGAAAGGGACACTTCGTATAGTGTATTGAGGTCATAATTTAGTTTAAGTAATGCATCGCGGTAATCTTCGGCTGGAAAAGAAATGTACAGTTGAGTATCATCCGCGTACATATGATATTTGCTATACGATAACTTATCTATGATGAAGGCCGTATATATAGTGAACAATATAGGCCCCAAGATCGACCCCTGGGGGACACCAGACACTGACTCCTGGAAGTTTGATATTCCAGACTCTAATTTTACCGCGTGGCACCGCCCTACTAAGTAATTACTTAAAAAATCTATCGCTGACTGACCGAAACCAATGTAATGAAGTATTGATAGTAAAAGTTGGTGATTGAGCGTGTCGAAGGCTTTGCTGTAGTCAAGAAGTACAAGTGCTGTTATTAATCCAGCATCGGATTCTAGTAGGATGTCATCAGTGACTTTCAACAGCGCAGTGGTGCAACTGTAACCTTCTCTAAAACCTGATTGGAATTTAGGTAAGATGTTAAAGTATGCCAAGTGCTGTTTTATTTGGTTGTTCATGATTATTTCTAAGATTTTGGAAAGTGTTGGCAGAATACTTATTGGCCTCAGATGACTAAGTTGAGTGGGGTTTTGTTTTTTCGGTAATGGCGTAATCAGTGCCATCTTCCACGCGCTGGGAAAGACCGCATCTAGTAAACAACTATTTATTATATTTTTAATGAAGGTCAGTATATAGGGGCAGCATAATTTAATGAGTCTAATATTCAAACCATCATAGATTTGATTTGAAGTTTTTCAAAATTTTATTGACATCCTCTATATCTACAAGTTTGAAGGTGAAGCCAGAAGAGAAATTACATTTAAAGTTATGTTTGTAGTAGCCTATTAGGTCACTATAGTTTACATTGGGATTTGGTATAGAACCAGTGAAATAGTCATTTATGTCATTAGCGTTCCCCAAGTCAGAAGGAATCTGACTAACTTTGTTACTCTTATTTGGAATAAGATTCAGGGATCTTAATTCCTTCCACATTTTTTTAGGATCTGTGGTATCAAATTTCCATTGACATTGAATTTATTTTCGGGCTTCTTCAATTTAGATCTACCTTGAATGTTCCAATTCTTTACCACATGCCATGTACACAGTAATCTCCATGGCTTTTCCGCTGTCTCCATAGTCTCGGTCCATGCATTAAAATATATCGGATCATCATCGCTCATTATGTTTTTCGCTTGAATGCTGCATCCCAATCTTTCTTTTAATGCCATTTCTAAAGATCTTTACAATTATCCTTGATGGACAAATTCCTGAAATTTTAATACTGCCCCCCAACTTCTCAGCCCTTACGGTACAATGGCTTTTATATCCTAAATTAAGATATTTCAATTATTTCTGAACTTAATTATAAAATTATAACCAACAAACCAAATGAGTTACTTCGATTACAATTGTAATAAACAATTTCGTTACCATTTGCATGATTGTTTCTTCTAACACATGCATAATCAACTTGTCTATAAATAAATTTGAAGGGGGTATATAAAAATTCTTTAAAATGATAATAAACCCCAACAACTCTAACCTAACCAGAGTTAAACCAACGGTCTTTGCCGCTTTGTCCTATATTGAATCGAGAGTTCGCGCTACCGCGCGTATGTTGTCTTGATTTATCTTCCCGCTTCACGGTAGGCAACCTAATCTAACCAAGGTAAAACCAACGGTCCTTGCCACTTTGTCCTATATTGGATCGAGAGTTCGCGCTGCCGCGCGTATGTTGTCTAGCTTTATCTTCCCGCTTCGCGGCGGACAACCTAATCTAACCAAGGTAAAACCAACGGTCCTTGCCACTTTGTCCTACATTGGACCGAGAGTTCTCGCTGCCGCGCGTATGTTGTCTTGATTTATCTTCCCGCTTCGCGGCGGACAACCTAATCTAACCAAGGTAAAACCAACGGTCCTTGCCACTGTCCTATATTGGACCGAGAGATCGCGCTGCCGCGCGTATGTTGTCTTGATTTATCTTCCCGATTCGCGGCGGACAACCTAATCTAACCAAGGTAAAACCAACGGTCCTTGCCACTGTCCTATATTGGACCGAGAGATCGCGCTGCCGCGCGTATGTTGTCTTGATTTATCTTCCCGCTTCGCGGCAGACAACCTAATCTAACCAAGGTAAAACCAACGGTCCTTGCCACTTTGTCCTATATTGGATCGAGAGTTCGCGCTGCCGCGCGTATGTTGTCTAGCTTTATCTTCCCGCTTCGCGGCGGACAACCTAATCTAACCAAGGTAAAACCAACGGTCCTTGCCACTGTCCTATATTGGACCGAGAGATCGCGCTGCCGCGCGTATGTTGTCTTGATTTATCTTCCCGATTCGCGGCGGACAACCTAATCTAACCAAGGTAAAACCAACGGTCCTTGCCACTGTCCTATATTGGACCGAGAGATCGCGCTGCCGCGCGTATGTTGTCTTGATTTATCTTCCCGCTTCGCGGCAGACAACCTAATCTAACCAAGGTAAAACCAACGGTCCTTGCCACTTTGTCCTATATTGGATCGAGAGTTCGCGCTGCCGCGCGTATGTTGTCTAGCTTTATCTTCCCGCTTCGCGGCGGACAACCTAATCTAACCAAGGTAAAACCAACGGTCCTTGCCACTGTCCTATATTGGACCGAGAGATCGCGCTGCCGCGCGTATGTTGTCTTGATTTATCTTCCCGCTTCGCGGCGGACAACCTAATCTAACCAAGGTAAAACCAACGGTCCTTGCCACTGTCCTATAATGGACCGAGAGATCGCGCTGCCGCGCGTATGTTGTCTTGATTTATCTTCCCGCTTCGCGGCGGACAACCTAATCTAACCAAGGTAAAACCAACGGTCCTTGCCACTGTCCTATGTTGGACCGAGAGATCGCGCTGCCGCGCGTATGTTGTCTTGATTTATCTTCCCGCTTCGCGGCGGACAACCTAATCTAACCAAGGTAAAACCAACGGTCCTTGCCACTTTGTCCTATATTGGATCGAGAGTTCGCGCTGCCGCGCGTATGTTGTCTAGCTTTATCTTCCCGCTTCGCGGCGGACAACCTAATCTAACCAAGGTAAAACCAACGGTCCTTGCCACTTTGTCCTACATTGGACCGAGAGTTCTCGCTGCCGCGCGTATGTTGTCTTGATTTATCTTCACGCTTCGCGGCGGACAACCTAATCTAACCAAGGTAAAACCAACGGTCCTTGCCACTGTCCTATATTGGACCGAGAGATCGCGCTTCCGCGCGTATGTTGTCTTGATTTATCTTCCCGCTTCGCGGCGGACAACCTAATCTAACCAAGGTAAAACCAACGGTCCTTGCCACTGTCCTATATTGGACCGAGAGATCGCGCTTCCGCGCGTATGTTGTCTTGATTTATCTTCCCGCTTCGCGGCGGACAACCTAATCTAACCAAGGTAAAACCAACGGTCCTTGCCACTTTGTCCTATATTGGATCGAGAGTTCGCGCTGACGCGCGTATATTGTCTTAATTTATATGCCCGCTTCGCGGCGGGCAAGCTAATCTAACCGGGTTTAAACAAAGAGTCTAATAAGTTTCAACTTGTCAAATAAATTCTTCGCACTAACCTTAAATAATGCGTTATGTTTCGTTTATCATTAAATAGATTTGTAAAATAATAATAAACTTGTTATATGAATCGTCGTCGTCGTCGTCAAAATCGTCGTCGTCACCTTAAATAATAATGCGTACCCAACGATTTACACGCCACTGGAGGTTTTATGTCAATTTCCGTTGGAAAACTCACCAATGCGCATATGCAGAATGCGTACAGGGGGTTGCCTATACATGTCATCTCAAGTGATGTTTTATAGTGCATTTTAACCACGTAAAACTGAAAAAGAAATAGTAATTATTAAGACAATCGAAAAGATATTTCAGCGAAATGATAGAAAATATATTTTAGCAATAAGAACTGCTGATTTATCGGGTTAACCACACTCAAGATTCTGTAAAAATTTGGGCGGCAAGAGAATAAAGAGCACACACTGCATGCACGTTTAGCTATTCAAGCGCCCCCTAGCACCCTATTGCTTCAACTACGTTTTTGAATTTCGCGCCATTACCAGACTCCGCCTCTTCTTCGCGATTGGTGCGTGCTTGTGCATCAAATAGTGTATACTTCTTTTCTTTATCTATTCACCTGTTTGTCTGTTCTCTTGTTTCTCTGTTCTCTTGTTTTCTGTTCTCTTGTTTGTTCTCTAGTTTGTCAATTCTCTTGTTTATTCTCTTGTTGGTCAATTCTCTTGTTTATCTGTTCTCTTATCTGCCTGTGTTCTTATTTATCTGTTCTCCTGTTTATCAGTTCCATTGATTTTCTATTTTCTTATGATTGGCGAAACCATACTACATTATAGATAATCATATAAAGTTATTAAAGGCAAAATATAGCCTAAATATATAAATTTATTCAACCTTTCCGTAGCTCTATAATATTATTCTTCTTCGTGGCGCTACAGTCCCATTTGGACCTGGGCTTCCCGTATTTTCTGCCCCCAGTCGTCTCGTTGCCTTGCTGTTGTTTTCCAATTATGAACTTTTAATATTTGTTTGGCGTCCTCTTCAATGTTTATCCAACTTTGTCTTGGTCGTCCTCTTCCCCTTGCACCCTCCAGCTGCCCATTATATACTTTCTTTGGTATTCGGTTCTCACCCATTCTCTCCAAGTGTCCTGCCCATTTTAATCTTTGTAATTTCATAAATTCGAAAATATCTGGCTGGTTATATTTCTGTTTTAATTCGAAAATATATCGGATTCTCCATTCCCCATTCTCTACTACCGGTCCATATATTCTCCTTAGGATTCGTCGTTCCCATCTTGCTAATATTTCCTCCGAGTACTTGTTGATTGTCCATGTGTCAATTCCATATGTCACCACTGGCCTTATAATGGCTTTGTAAATTGTGATTTTTGTTTTTCTTGAGACTGATTTGGACATAAATATATGTGAAATTGAAAAGTGGCTCTGTTTCCAGCTAGTATGCGTTGTTGTATTTCCTGTTTGATATCATGTTCACTGTTGATTTGGGATCCCAGATATTTGAATTGTTGCACTACTTCGAAGTTGTTATCTCCTATTATGGAATTATGGCCAAGTCTTCTTCTTGATTTCATCGGCAGTAGTTTGGTCTTTGTTTCGTTGACCTTTAGTCCGATTTTACTGGCCTGTGTTTCCAGTTTGCTGAACACTTCATTGATTTCCCGTTCTGATCTGGCCACTAGGTTAATATCGTCTGCGTAGGGAATTATTTGATGTGACCTGTGTATTATTGTGCTGTTGAAGTTATCACTGGTGTTTCTTATTTCTCTTTAATCTCCTTCTCCTTCTCTAATGCAATATTGAATAGCATCGGTGCAAGTCCATCTCCCTGCCGCACTCCTTTAGTCCTTTAGCTATATAATATTATTCCTAATCTAACCAAGGTAAAACCAACGGTCCTTGCCACTTTGTCCTACATTGGACCGAGAGTTCTCGCTGCCGCGCGTATGTTGTCTTGATTTATCTTCCCGATTCGCGGCGGACAACCTAATCTAACCAAGGTAAAACCAACGGTCCTTGCCACTGTCCTATATTGGACCGAGAGATCTAATATACAACTGATATTTTTATGTAATTTACTAGCCCCCAGTCCACTATAATATTATAGAGCTACGAAAAGGTTTAACATATTTATTTATTCAGGCTATATTTCGCCTTTAATAAGTTTTTTGCCTGTTTTCTTGTTTGTCTGTTCTCCTCATTTTATGTTCTCTTGTTTATCTGTTCTCCTGCATATATGCTCTCTTGTTTGTCTGTTCTCTTGTTTGTTTGTTCTCTTGTTTATCTGTTCTCTTATTTGTCTGTTCTCTTGTTTGTCTGTTCTATTGTTTGTCTGTTCTCTGGTTTATCTGTTCTCTTGTTTGTCTGTTCTCTTGTTTGTCTGTTCTCTTGTTTAAATGTGCTCTTGTTTCTTTAACTAGCGTCCAGTAAGTAGTTTTTTGGCCTTCTGAATTGTAAAACTAGCTTTGACATCGTGTATACGTCAATCGAAACTATATTTTTACTCACAATGTTGCAAAGTAGGACTACAATGCGATAAAGTCACTTTACCACATTGTAGCCGTACTTTACAACATTGTGCCAAAAAAATTAAATAATTTCGAATATTGTAAATAATCTAAATAGACGGTTCGTTCTGGACCATCCACCTCCACTTCCGGACCCCACCACGCCCCCACTTCCTGTTCCCACCCCCACTTCCGGAAGTGGGAACCCAAAAAACCCACCCCCACTTCCGGAAGTGGGAACCGGAACTGGGGGATTTTTGGAACCGGAAGTGAGAGATTTTTGGAACCGGACGTGGGGTGGGCTGGAAATTAAAATATCTAGGCGAATGGATAGAGACCAACATCTCGGAGAAAGAAGCCTACACTTCACGTATCAAGAAAATAGAAACTGCATATCAACTGACGAAGAGCATCTACAACAAGTCAGTTTCCCTAAATGCCAAGCTCAAACAGTTATTCGGCCGGAAACACTACATGCTACAGAATGCCTTACAATGAAGAGGAAAGGAATGATGGAAACCTTTGAAATTATGGAAAGAAGGATTTTGAGGAAAATTATGGATTCAGTAAAGGAAAATGGTGAATACAAAAACGGCATATTCAGGAACACTACGTGCACATGGAAAAAATAACCGACATTATTCGGAAGAGAAGGATCACATTTTATGGTCATATGGCGCAAATGAACCCAAATGAGATTGACAAACAGAATACCTATTTCATAGGAAAGAAAATCATGGGACTATGGTACACAGAACTGGACATAGACTTAAAAGGAGTGCGGATGACATAGGCAGATATTTCGTAAACCTCTTAAGATGAAGCTGAAATCATTCCAGAGTTTCCAGGAAAACCCCAAGCTCAAAACAGGCAATATCTGAAAAACGGAAGCAGAAACATCGAGAACGAATGCGACAGAACTGGGTTAACATTAAAGACCGAGGAAGGAAGCAGTTGAAATAACGTGGTCCTAAACTGGCCGTAACGAAACAAATCAAATAAATAACTTAAAGATAACAAATGAAACATAATAAGATTGCCTACCCTATTCCGGTTAAAGCCGGGGTTATATTAGAGCTACGCCGCGTGTCGCAACGCGTGGGATTGCAATCGGTTACATACATTTAGTATGAACGTGATTAAATTAGCTCAGTCCCGCGTGTCGCCGAGCGAGCTGACGCCACGCAAACCACTCGTTTTTGATCGGCGTGGCATCGCTGGTGGGAGAAGTAACGCGTTGGCTTGCTCCGCGCTAGTATAATCACCACGTGGCTACGCGCATTCCGGCGCAGTGTATTGACGAGCAAGACGTATACCACATTTCAGTACGCGCGCAAGATGTCCGCCGACGAACTTATTGAGCTAGTAAATGAGTATAAATTGCTCTTGTCTGGTCTGGTCTACTCTTGTCTTGGTATGATATCATTAAACATTTAGAATAATCATTAAAGCATCTATTTGTAAAATATTTGTATCGTTTTTGTTGAATAAACTTGTTTTTGTTGAAATCCGCAATAGTGAAAATCCGCAATAATTATGACCCAAAGCCCGTAAATGCCCTGAAGCCCTAAGCTCTGGACTTTGTAGCAATGACATTAATCTTTTCTGTATGCAAATATTACATGAGGAAAATTGAGGAAATAAGAGCTTTACATCCAATTGGCAACAGGCTAAAATATTGTAAACAATTATTTTAACGGATTTATAAAATTTGCTATGAAAGAGTCAGAAGCTTGCAAATAGGTGCCGACGTTTACGCGGTCGCCACTGAACTGACACAAAAATTAATCAGCAAGCGCGACGACGCGACACTGTAGTATACCAGTCCCTTGCGTCAGGCAGCGCTGCCACACGCGGCGCGGCTCTAATACGACTCCGGCTTAACACTCGCAAATTTTGATTGGAGAGCAGCAAACCGCCATATACTTGCTAATACATGATATATCAGCACATAACTGATCACTTTTTTAAATTTGGTTAGGTTAGGATAAGTTAGGTTACTTTTTAGGAACACGGAACCCTTATAGGATTACTTTGTTGTCCGTCTGTCTGTCTGTCTGTCCGTCCGTCCGTCGGTCTGTCTGTCTGTCAAGACCATTTTTCTCAGGAACGCGTAGAGGTGACAAGTTGAAATTTGTATCAAATACTAGGGTCTGCGGTCTCTTTCAGCTGTGAAAAAATCAAACTTGTAAGTCTACGCAATCATAAAATATGACCGTTTATGTCGCATATTTTGCGATTTCACAAGGGAATCAAAACCTATAGGGTACTTCTCGTTGACCTAGAATCATGAAATTTGGCAAGAAGCGGTGTCTTACAGCACATGTAAAGGGAAAAATGTAAATATGTAGTTTAATTAAAAGAAAAATGCGAATTTACTATTAGAAACTTGCGCTGTGTTGCGTGGTATTGTCAGGCACCAGAAGCATATGGGTTGCATACAGTTAGGTCCTCCTAAAGATACCTTACTTACAAGTTTGTACGGAACTCTCGGTGCGCGAGTCAACTCGCACTTGGCCGGTTTTTTTCAAATTTGGTGGTAAATTTCGAATTCGGATTTTTTTAAAGACAATCACCGCCGCAAATCTCAACCTTAACATTGACGCAAAACCAAGAAAAGTGAGTCTGGAATGCACTGGAAACGTCCCTCTGTACATATTTTCCCATTTTAAGAATAAGAATAAGAAATTTATTATTCTTTTTCATTGTGATTACAATATAAGACAAGTCGAAATAAAATACAAATTAAAAATATGATTAAACATAACTGGTAAAACAATACATTTATTAAAAGATATAACAATATACAAATTATACAAGGTTTAGCTTGATGCTTCAAAGTTTCTTACTTGGTTTGTGAATTCAGCAACACTATAAAAAGCATGTTGGTGTAGAAATGATTTTAATTTTGTTATTGATAGTTACCGTTGTCATTGAGTGCGGCATTTTGTTATATAAATCGATACCTGATTTGTAAGGTGCTATTTTAAAATGAGTATGTTTAAAATTATATGTAACTAATTTTCCGTTATTTCGTGGCGCCTAGCCGTGAACGTCGCTATATTTTACAAATTTGGCTTTATTGCTGTGAATAAAACAAAGTATTTTTAGAATGTATATACATGGAATAGTTAATATTTTATATTCAATAAATGTGTTTCTACAAGTTTCGACGTAATTCAAATTAAACATTAATCGAATGATGCGCTTTTGCGTTACAAATAATCTGCTGGAACCATTAGATAATCCTCACACTGTTATATTGTAACTTAGATGTGAGTATACTACAGCATACTATATAGTTAAAATAGAATCAAGGTTTAGTACATTTTTGAGTCGTGATATTAAATAATATGATTTATTTACTTTAGCACAGGTGAAATCTATATGTTTCTTCCACTGTAAATACTGGTCAATTATTATCCCCAGGTATTTCATGGTTTCAGATGTCTCTATCAACTTATTATTAAAAGTAAAAGTAATGGATTCATTCTTTTTATAGATGTTTGACAAATGCATAATTTCTGTTTTTTCAACATTAATAATTAATTTATTTAGTTTACACCATTCATTAAATTGAGACATGACTGAAAATATTCTGCTTTTAGCCTCATCTGATGTCTCAGCAGAAACTACGATCGCAGTATCGTCTGCATACATAAAGACCTCTCCGTCAGTTATGTGATTCGGTAAATCATTTACAAAAAGTAAAAATATCAGTGGGCCTAGTATACTCCCTTGAGGAGTCCCCATATTCATTGTAAATATGTCTGAGAGTGATTCCTTATATTTTACTGTATATTCTCTTTCGCTGAGATATGATGTAATCCAGTCATTTATGAAGTTTCGAAAGCCTATATTAAATAATTTAGTACGTAATAAATCGATATCAATAGTGTCAAACGCCTTTTTTAAATCAAATAAAATGATAAATGTGTGTTTTTTGATATCTAAATTGTTTAAACATGATTGTACTAAATTTATGCACGCTGTCTCTGTAGACCTACCGTGGCGGAATCCAAATTGTTTATCATTCAATATATTATATTTTTCAAGAAAGCAAAATATTCTCTTACACATAATTTTTTCAATAATTTTGGAGAAGATACTTAATAAACAAATCGGTCGATAGTTGGTTATATCTGTATCATCCACTTTTTTAAATAGCGGTATTATTTGTCCGATCTTCAACGGCTTGGGGTATTTGCCCTGTGAAACTGAGATATTAATTATATTACATAAGAAAGGTGCAATGATATCTGCATTCGCTTTAACTAATTTAACCGGAATTTCGTCAAGGCCCGAGGAATTAGTGTTTCGTAGGGATATTATAACAGAAATTATTTCACTCTCAGATACTGGGGTAAAGCAAAATGTGTTGTAGTGATACTGTGTGTTATCGAGAGAAGTATTATTAGTACTATTTGAGAAAATATTTAGGTCCTTGATCGATTGTTCAAAAAATGTCGCGAACTTATTGGAAACTTCATAATTACTTTTACAGATTTCCACATTACATTGTTTTTTGTTTTTATATTGAACTAGATTCCACAATGTTTTAACTTTGTTATCTGCATTAAGTATATATTTTGCAGCGTGTTGTTTTTTTTCTAAAATAATTAACTGATTAAGAGTTTTTTTTTTAGTTTTGCATTTTATTGCTAAGTCATCTCTACCTGATAATGTAACACTAAAATCTAAGTTTTTAACTTCATCATATAGCTTTTGAACTTCTGCTGAAAATTTGATTTTTTGTCTTTTCCACCAGTCTTTTCCTCTTCGGAAAAACCACTTCGAAACTCCACTTAAACTGTTTATAGAAGTAATCAAATACGAAATTAATATCATTATCGTATGACCAGTTAATAAACTCGCTGTGTTTGATAAAATGTTGTCTAAATTCACTAATTTTGTTAGGTGAGATGACACGAACAATTTCATAGGTCAGCTTTTTTCGAATAGGCAATTGTAGTTCTATATGCGCTGTTTGTGCAAAATGATCAGACAACCCAGGATTGAAATTGTTTGCAGATTTCATAATGTCAATGTTATTGGTAATTAAATAATCAATCGATGTCATTGATACTTAAATTATGTGCCAATAACAAGTCATTTAGAGAATCTGTCATATTATTTTTAATTAGATTGTCTATATTCAAGTCCCCGCAGATAATAACGGTTTCAAATTGTTGATTTACAATATCTAATAGACGATTAAGTTGATTAAAAAATAGATCGGTTATATCACTAGCATTATTAGGTGGCCTATAAATTGCAATAATACAAGTTTTCATGCCCACTGATATTCCACAGCACTCAATGACGTTTTCGATAGCTAGATTCTTTATAATTTTTAATAATTTGATTTGTTGTAAAATATTATGTTTTATAAATATTGCACTTCCACCGTGTTTATTCGTTTGTCTAGAGAAGTGAGCTATCAATTCGTAGCCGATAATCTTAAAAGCATCAAGCTGAGTTTCATCCAGCCAGGTTTCAGTGAAATATAAAATATTAAATTTAAAATTACTACATAGTACATCAATTAAATTTGATTTGTGAAAAATTGACCGTATATTAATATGAAATAGGTTTATCGTTAAACAGTGTTTAGTTTTAATATCTTGAAGTCCACTGCTGCATGTTACCACCTCGCTTTTCTCGGTACGTCGAATTCCATTTGCGACGGTTGTTCGATCGAAATAACTGCACTTTTATTCCTTCGCACCAGAAATTTTCATTTAAAATAGTTTCCGATTCATTTTTGGGAACGGAGACTTTGAAGCTGGAGTGGTAGTTGGCGCTTTTTAATTTATTGACGTAAAATGGTCGAGAAGGTAGTTTTTTTTTTCAGATAATCAAGTACGTTATCCTCGTTTGTATTTGCGTGTAAGTTAGAAACGTAAATTATTGTCATTGGAGCTGCAGAGACGATTTCATTCTCTTCGGGTTTCTTAACTCCCGTTATAGTATTTGAGGTCTTTGAGTCTGCTACTGTTAATTTGCTATTACTGGATCGAATAACAGCTTCCTTAGCTTTGGCTACGTTTTGTGAAGATAACAATGCATTTTTGCTGGAGTCAATATTTGTGGTTTTTGTTTTTAATTTTTTATTTTCATTCGTGAGACCTTGTCTGGGATTAATCGAGGCTGAGGAGATAGTATGCGGTTGATTTGCAAATTTTAAAGGAGATGTATTTGTTAATTTTAAAGGAAATGTGTTGGTTGGAGAATTACACGCATCTTTTTCAAGTACCTGGATTTTGAAAAGTAGTAGAGCGTGCTTATCTTCCATTTCAGACACAAGTTTATATAACAGTTTGTTTTCGCTTGTGAGGTGTTCATTTTGTTTAATTAGGTCTCTAATTAAGGAATCGCTTTTATTTACCTCCACTTCTATCACTGTCTCATTTGACGTATTTAATAAGTCGTCCATATTTAAAACGTTTTCTGCGGGTTCACAACATTTTATATGATTTTCATCAATCGTTATTATATCACTATAATATTTAACGCACCCAGGGTGCATCACAATACCACAGTTTATACATTTTAGTCCAGAAACTGGCATAGTCTTGCACTTTTTACACTTTTTTGCTGTAGCACTCGCATTCACGTCTGTATTGGCCGCCATCTTTTCAGAATCGTTTTTTTCCCGAAAGAATTATCGTTCAAGGTAATAAAAAGCCGTTAAATATCCATTAAAATACAATTAAAAACACATTTGGGGTTTATGATACGTTTATTATTAGCACATGTCTGTTTATACAAATTGACGTTTACTATTTCAATAATAAACGGGAATGTAAAAGACTGTCATACGTTCGCTCAAAACGTAAATAATTTAATAAAAATTTAAACTTTCATACAAAAACATAAAACTTTTATGCAAATCCATTACAAACAGATGATATATTCGAGTCGTCGATTACCATGTTTAAAAGGAAATTTATACAAAGCAGACTGTCGTATATGAGCTAATTCGATGTAAGAACGATTTCCACATGCCCTAAAGGGTTTAAAGTGATCATCAAAGTTTATTTAGACCGTCTAAGAAATACATACATCCGTAGAAACGTGCGAACTAGTCTTATTTGGTAATCTTTGTGTAACTATGAGGCGTTGCCTGCCTTGTCAGCATTTAAATAAAATGCATTCAACTAAACCGTTCCGTTACGAATTTCACCGCTAGTCGTTCCTTTTAAAATGAACTGAATCTGCTCCAACGTTTTGCCTTTCGTCTCCGGAATAAAGAAAATTGTAAACACAGCGGTTAACAGACACGACGCGCTGAATATGTAAAAGGCAATGTAAATTCCGAAAGTCGCTTCTAAATAAGAGTACAGATAGAGGGTGAGGAAACCGAAGATCACGTACATGGCATCAGCCAGCGTCATTCCAAACGCTTTCACACTAGTTGGAAACAATTCTCCAGTTAGAACGATTGGAACACTACCTAAACCGATCCGAAACGCAGCTGCGTATAAGAAAACTGCGAGAACTGGAACCCAATTATAAGGCATTACATCGTAACTAGAATGCTTGAACGTTAGATAGACAGCTAGCGCGCCTAAGGCTATGGAGGATAAAAGACTTGACACTACTAGCAGTAATTTCCTACCAAATCTATCAACAATAGACGCTGATGTTATTGTAGCTGCCAACATAATTACAGGAAATAAAATAGCTGATATGTTCTTATCTATAATTCCTTCAGCGTCAGCCAAGATCGGGTGCAGATTCATAAGCATGACGCTAATACTACTCAAATGTTGAGCCGCGTTCAGAAAAGTCATTATTATTAAAGCTTTACGATTGCTTTTCACCACAACAATATCCTTTAGCTTTCCTCGCTCGGACGACTGACGCGCCACAGCCGCTTTAATATCCTCCAACTCCTTCGCCACGTCGTCGGAATTCCTCAGCCACTTCAACGCCTTTTCCGCCTTCTCCCCTTCGCCCTTCAGAAGGTAAAAATACGGACTTTCGGGCATGAAGGGCAGACTTAGTAGTTGGATCACTACGAACGCAGCGCCGACCGACGACGAGGCGACTATTGACACGAATGGGGCCACAGAGTAACAAATTATCACTCCGACGAGCAACATTATGTAGATAAAAGCGGCGAGGAAGCCTCTGATTTTCTGGTCGGCCATCTCTCCAATGTACATTGGCACTGAAACATATAAATAATTAACATTTTGCAATTTCTGTTTAAACCTTGTCATTCATTAACCCCTCGACATACAATGACGTCTCTAAGATGTCATGTATATGTGATAAGATCACATGTAATAGACACGTCAACGTCATTTTATTCCTATGTCAAGGGGTTAAGGTTAGCAATTCAATAGTAAGGGAAGCAAGATTTGTTGTTTGAGTCATCGAGGTATCAAAAAAAAAAAAAAAAAAAAACGCTGTAGTACATCTGGTACTACACAGCTCACAGATGTTGTAAGTGTAAAAAAACTTTATGAAGAAAGAAATTTAGAAATTTTACAGCTTACAAAATTTGCAGCACAAATACTTTATTATTACGCAGTTAATACATAATGTCATTATTAATGTCATATTGATGTCATTATTAATCTTTCACTTACGACATGTGTGCACTGAAACAATATATGAATGCTTTAAAGATGTATTTAACCCATTTCGGCAAAAATTTGCCAATCTTGGAATATCTGTGAGCTAAGGCATCGATGTAGTAGATTCCAAAACATGCTTGTAAGAGAAATAACTTTCATTTAATGATGTGAGTGATGTGAGTGAGAGCTAAAGTTTGAATCTAACAAGAAAAATAAAGAAGCGGTTTGTGAGTTGTAACGGTGTAGAAACCTATTTAAGATAAGGTTAATAAATTGTTTTGTAATCGAACATATTGAATTATATTAAGCTTTTCCTTCTTTGCGTGCCTTATCCCCTCGGGATGTTGGCGATCAACATAGCAATTTCCGTTCTATCTACAGCCTGTCTGAAAAGTTGTGTGGAAGTCAGCGAGAACCACTGCCTCAGGTTTCCTAGCCACGAGTTTCTTCTTCTACCTGGTCCTCTGTGTCCATCTACTCTTCCTTATAGAACTAGCTGTAGTAAGCTGTATTTCTAGTTTCTCATTATATGGCCAAGATAGCCAGTTTTTATCTTCTTGATTGTGCTCAGAACTTGCCTCTGCGTGCCTATTCTTTGCATTACCACCTCATTCGTAATGTGATCCCGCCAGGATATGCGGAGTAGCTTTTTATATACCCAGAGCTCGAACGCTTCTATCTTCCTTTCTGTTGCTTCCGTTAGCGTACATGCTTCTGCGCCGTACAACAGAACATAGAAAACGGAATACCTGACCATTCGGACCTTAAGTTGTAATGTCATTGAGTTTATTAAATGCCGCTCTAGCCTCCTCTATTCTGCAGTGCAACTCTACGGAGTGCTCCCAGTTGTCGTTGACAATAGTTCACAGGTAAGGGTACTTCTCTACTCGTTCGACGATCTCTCCTTCTAACATCAATACGCTGGGATCTGAAGCATTTCGGCTTATTAGCATGTGTTTTGTATTGCTTTTGTTGAGCTTAAGGCCATATTCCGAGTTAGTGTGTGAATCTTGGTCATTAGTTCTTGTAAGCCTTCCAAACTGCTAGCAAGTACGATGGTATCGGCGTATCGGATGTTGTTTATAAACTCCCCATTCATCTTGATGCCTTCGCTGGTGTCTTTGAGCGCTGCTTTGAAGATTTTCTCCGAATACAGGTTGAATAGAGTCGGAGATAATACGCATCCCTATCGCACGCCTCTGCGGATGTTAATCTTTGCGGAATTGTTGTCATCTACTTTTACAGACGCTGTCTGATTCCAATACATGTTGGCTATTATTCTGATGGCTTTTGTATCTATGCCTGTTTCCTGTAATACCTCGATCATTTTATCGTGCTGTACATTATCGAAGGCTTTGGAAAAATCTATGAACAGGCATGGACATCACGCCCCATATCTCTGCATCTCTGAATCAGAACCTGGACTGTAAAAATAGCCTCTCTTGTTCCCAGTGCGTTCCTGAAGCCGAATTGGCTTTCACCTAGATATTCTTCCCATTTTTTATAGATTCTAGCATGTATTATTTTAAGAAAGGTTTTAACTATGTGGTTCATTAGGCTTATTAATCTGTGTTCGTCGCAGTTGTACTTCTTTGCAGTTGGTTTCTTGGGTATCGTGACGAATATGGAGTGCAACCAGTCCTCTGGCATGTTTTCGGTGTTATAGATATTATTAAAGAGAGCAGTTGATGTCTAGATAATCGTTCCCAGTGTTCGCATTGCACATTACCTTTAACATTTCGGTGTTGACGTTGTCTGGATCTGCGGATTTATTATTCTTTGCTAGTTCTATGGCTTTCCTTACTTCGTCTTTCGTGATTTCTGGACTGCTTTCTGTCGTGTTTTTATTGGTATTGGGGTGCTCTGAGCGAGAAGTGTCGTTAAATAGGGTTTCAATGTAACTAGAGGTATAGCAGGAATACCTCTAGTTTGTGCGAGGTTTCCGTGACCAGTTTACAGTTCCTATCAGCCAGACTCGTTGTTGTATTTGCTTTTGTGTTATTTTTTGTTCCTAACTTTTCCTTAATTTTCCTATGTACGTTCAAGTAATCGTGGATGCGGTCTAGCTTTCCTATTTCGTCGCATTTGGCCGATAGCCAGCCTTCTTTGGCTTCTCTGATTTTGGTCCTTATATCTTTGTTTATTTCACGGTAACTGGTTGCGTTTGTTTGTTTCACTTTCCTTCTTTGTTCCATTAGGTTCAGAATATCTTGTGTCATCCACTCTTGTTTGACTATCTTTACTTGTTTTAGGTATCTTTGAGAGGCGTTGCAAATTAATTTTTTATTGCATTCCATTTTCCTTCCGGTTCCGATATTTCTTTTATAGTATTTACGTCTGCATCGAAGCATTTCTGTAATCTTTCTTTAACTGTGTCATCATTTATTCTTCTCATGTCCAACCTTGGTGTACGTGTAATTTTGCATACTTTCTTTAGTTTTAGTTTAAGTTTACATATTAAAGGGTTGTAATCAGAATTTACGTCTGCTCCAGAATATGTTTTTATGGATTTGACGGAATTACGGTATCTCTTTTTAATCGTGATGTAGTCGATTTGGTTCCTTACTATCTTGGTATGTGTGTCGGCTGGCGACTTCCATGTCTATAGTCTCCTAGGGGGTTGTTTGTTGAAGGTGTTGGTAAGTATAAGATCATTTTCTTTGCAGAATTCTATAAGGCGGTCACCTTTCTCGTTCCTCGTTTCGAGTCCGTGCTGGCCAACGATGCGGTCCACTTTTCCTTGCCCGACCTTTGCGTTGAAATCACCTAGTACAATCGTCAGTTGGTTGTTTTTTTGTGTACTTCATGACGGATGTAATTTGACCATAAAAGTCTTCGATTACTTCAACCTTCTTATCTGCTGTTGGGGCGTAGACCTGTATAATGTTTACGTCTACTGGGCTTGCTTTTAGCTGTAGCAGCATGACTCTGTCTGAGTGAGGTACAAAGTTCTTCACTGACATATTTTCTTCCTTTGTTAGAATGATTCCAACACCGTTTCTGTGGTGTTTGCCGGTGTTGCCTGAATAATATATTGTATGGTCACCGAAAAATGGTGTAACAAAATTTGTCTACATTAAGAGCAAAAGTACGTAGGCTTTTCAACAAAGCCAAGCAATACGGAAATTGGCTAGAATACTCTGAGGTGCTTACCACCTACAACAAAGAGATCAGAAGGGCAAAAAGGGAAAACTTTAGGACCTTCTGTGAAAACATAGAATCCACGCCGGTGGCAGCTAGACTGCACAAAGCACTAGCGAAGGATAGAGTGGAAATGACAACCACTCTGAAGAAACCGGATGGGACCTTCACGGAGGATGAAGAGCAAAGAGCTCTCCTCCTACTAGAAACCCATTTTCCGGGATGTAGAAGATACAGGGAGACCGAGGGCTTGATGCAACCACGGAAACCAAGTCGGGCCGACTGGAAGAGGGCAGCGTCCATCTGTACGGTAAACCGAATCAGATGGGCTATCGGCACTTTCCAGCCTTTTAAGGCCCCAGGTGTGGACGGACTAGTTCCTGCCTTCCTACAAAAAAGAGAGAGAGAACTAATGCCGTATCTTCTAAATATCTTTAGAAGTAGATTAGCGCTCGGCTATATACCGGAGCTATGGAGAAGGGCTAAGGTGGTATTTATACTGAAGGTGGGGAAGAAAGACACCACTCAACCGAAGTCATTTAGACCCATTAGTCTAACATCTTTTATGTAAAAGACAATGGAGAAGGTGATTGATAATTACCTTAGGACTATAGTGCTGGTAGGTACACCACTACAAAGGAGTCAGTATGCTTACAGAGCAGGGAAATCCACAGAAACTGCCCTGTATCAGCTGACAAACGAAATAGAAGCAGCACTAGAGATAAAGTAAGTAGCGTTATGTACCTTCTTCGATATAGAGGGAGCTTTTGACAACACCTCACACGAGGCTGTCAGGGCGGCCCTCGAAAGAAGGAATATCGACAGCACTATCTCAACGTGGATGGGAGAAATGCTAAGAACTAGAACGGCGGAGACGCAAGTGGCAAAAGACACCATTAAGATCTCCACAATTCGAGGGTGCCCACAGGGAGGTGTACTATCACCGCTAATGTGGAGCCTGGTAGTTGATGAACTACTGGTTAGGCTAAACGACCTAGACATCAAATGTCAAGGTTACGCCGATGACATAGTCATAATGGCCAGAGGAAAATTTTAGGGAACGCTCTGTGAAATTGTTCAGAGAGGCCTCAAAGTAACTAGTAGATGGTGTCAAACAGTGGGATTGAGACTCAACCCGAGCAAACCCACGGTGATACCATTTACTAGAAGAAGAAAACTAAACTGCCTACATCCCATACTCATAGATGGGAAGGCAGTAGAATACCAACAGGAAATAAGGTATCTGGGTATCACACTAGATAGCAAACTCCTATGGAATAGACACGCTGAGGCAGTGGTAGGTAAAGCCAAACGCGCCCTAATGGTGTGCAGAAATCTGGCAGGAAAAACGTGGGGTTGTAACCCCACTATCCTGCGATGGATGTACACCATGATAGTGAGACCTGCAATCACTTATGGGGCGGTTGCGTGGGGAAGTAGAATCAAGCTGGCCTCTATGAGGAAACAGCTTGAGAAGATTCAAAGACTGGCGTGCGTCTGCATCACGGGGGCGATGGGGTTGTGTCCGACAGCAGCATTGGAGCTGCTGCTGGATCTGACTCCGCTGCACCTTGTGGTGGAGAGCGCCGCCAGATCGGCGATCGTAAGATTCAGCAAGGAAGGAATGGGCAGAGGTAAAATAATCGGGAGCAGAGACCGAAACAGCCTCGCTGCCAAGATCCCCTGGCTGGAAGTACCAAAAGACGAAATGGTATGCAAATACCACTTCGAGAAAAACTACACAGCAATGTGTAGTAGTAAAGCCGATTGGAGCGACGAATCCTCAGCATACCACATAGAGCAAAATGCCATCAAGTGGTATACAGATGGTTCGAAGACAAAGGAAGGCACTGGTGCAGGAGTGTTTGGACCTCGTACCAGATACTCCGAATCCATGGGAACATCCCCAAGTATCTTCCAAGCTGAGGTACACGCAATCGAAAGATGTGCACAGTTTAACCTCGACAGGAATTACCGCAAAAAACGAATTGCTATCCTGTCAGATAGCCAAGCAGCCATCAAGGCTATTAGCTCATACACCATCAGATCCAAACTGGTATGGGACTGTGTGGGGAAGCTGAACAAGCTTGGCAGGGATAATAAAGTAACGCTATACTGGGTACCAGGACACACTGGTATAGACGGAAACGAAGAAGCCGATCACCTAGCAAACAAGGGATCCAGTATCCCCTTTATAGGTCCGGAACCCTTTTGCGGTATGAGCGTGAACACCATCCGCAAAAGTTTAGATGAAGAAATAAGAGGAAAATGGATGAAAACCTGGTAAGAACTTCCAGGGCTAAGGCAATCCAAAGTGATGCTGGGATCTTTTAACCAGAAGAGAACTAAAGCTTGCCTGAAACTAAGCAGGAACAAGCTCAGAATTCTGACAGGAGCCCTGAAGGGACACTGCAGACTTAGGAAACATCTCAAGGCCCTAGGCCTAGAGGAGGATGATGGACGCAGATTCTGTGGCTCAGCAGAGGAAACCCCCATACATCTGTTCAAAGACTGCGGAGCATTACTCCGCAAGAGACAGATGTACCTTGGGGCTCACTGCTTGAACACAGAGGAGCTGCAGGCCTTGAATCCCACCCAGATCCTGAGATTAATAAAGGAATCAGGATTAGAGGAGGCGTTTTAAATGGGTAAGTACACCAACACTTGGAGGAGGAGGGTGGGGTACAATAGATCTATAAAGGTCGCAGTACAAGTCACCACTATATCTATCTATCTATCAAAGGTCACCACTATATCTACAATCTACAATCTACATGGTCACCAAATCTACACTTCCCAGTTCCTATCCATCGCATCTCACTTATTCCTAAGATAGGTGTCTTCCCTGCTTCAAACATGCTTCTCACATTCCATGTGCCTATCTTCGAAGCTGACCCGGTGATTCTTAGCACCCTCTGCCCATTTAAGAGCTGCCGGTACTGAGGGCCATTGTTTGTTTTGTCAGCCATGTTGATTGGATATTAAGCTAATCCATGCAAAATGCTTGCACAATGAAGAAAACTTGAAAATCTAATTAATAGTGGGGTTTATCTAATCAGTCAAGATCAAAGACAATACCAGTATCAATGTATCATCAGACTAAGTTAAGCTAGAACAGACTGTGGCTTAGTAACATGACTAGCGCCAGGGGCACAAAATTTTATTGGCGCCCCGTCTCCCCTCCAGACACATGTAGTAATATTATTTATATTTACATGTTTTATCGCGCAAATCAAGAGACTAAATTATGTCACAATAATTATTAATTTAAAATATAAACCGATTATACCAAACTAACTATAAATTGAAATTTTTCGGAAAATCTTGAAGACCATTTGGGTATGACAGACCGTTGCCCCCTCGTAACCCTACGGAGGGTCAACTACTTGATGAGTAATCCCTACTGTAATGAGTAATCCCTACCTATGAGTAAAGTAGCGTCAACCTTGACTACTCTCATTTGTGTTTTTTTTTTTTTGTTGGAGTCATAGTAAGCACCTCAGTTAACTTAGCTAGTGGACGCTCTGGAAGATCACTAATCTCATTTAGTATGCACTAGCCACTTTATAATCTTATTCAATTAAATCGGTCTAGTACAATATATTCACGATACAATATAGTACGATAGTTCTATACAATCTGTGTAGATTTAACTCGATTAGCTTATATTATAGTATAGTCTAATCATGTCTTGTCTTATCTAATCCAGTTTCTTTCTCTGGCTTAATATCTTTTAGTATGCACTAGCCGCTTTGGAAGATTTTCCAGTCTCTTCTCGCAACGTCGCGTCTCGTTCTGTTCTAGTTGAAAAACTAGGTGGAAATTTACTAGTTAAAGGACTAACTTTGTTCTCAAAATTGTAAAAAATCAACTTGAGAAAAAATTCTGAAAATTGCGACAAGTTTAAACGACTGTAATTTGGAAACAAATGACGATATGAACATACGGTTTGCAAATTTGGATTAATTGGAGTTTTTGCTATAAGCAACCATTAAAAATCTATGTGGAAATTTAGTAGTTAAACAGCGTTAGATGAAAACTTGAAGGATTATTTTTCCTTGGTAAATTGTAAAATTTACAAATTGACGGAAACATGCAAAAACTACCACACGTTTAAACGGCTGTAACTTGGGAACAAAACACGATACGAACTACCGGTTTGCAAATTTGGATTCCTTGAAGTGTTTGCTATAATAAACAGTTAAAAGTCTAGGTGGAAATTTAGTAGTTAGACAGCGATGGATAAAATCCTGAAGAATTAACTTTGTTTGGAAAATTGTAACAAAATCAATTTTTTTGAAAACTACGTCAAGTTTAAACGACTGTAGCTTTAAAACCAAAGACGATAGGAACATACGGTTTTCAAATTTGGATTCCTTGGAGTTTTTGCTATAAGGAATTATTGAAGCTCTATGTGGAAACTTAGTAGTTAAACAGCGTTAGATGAAAACATGCAGGATTATTTTTTCCTGGTAAATTGTAAAATTAACAAATTAACGGAAAAATGCGAAAACTACCTCAAGTTTGAACAGTTGTAACTTGGAAACAAAAAACGATACGAACTTCCGGTTTGCAAATTTGGATTCTTTGAAGGGTTTGCTATAAGAAACAGTTGAAAATCGAGGTGGAAATTTAGAAGTTAGACAGCGATGGATGAAACTTTGAAGAATTAACTATGTTTTGAAAATTGTAACAAAATCAAGTTGAAGAAAAATTGTGAAAACTACGTCAAGTTTAAGCGACTGTAGCTGCAAAACGAAAGACGATGGGAACTTACGGTTTGCAAATTTGGATTCCTTGAAGTTTTTGCTATAAGGAACTATTGAAAATCTATGTGGAAATTAAGTAGTTGAACAGCGTTAGATGAAAACTTGCAGGATTATTTTTTTCTAGGTAAATTGTAAAATTAACAACTTGACGGAAAAATGCGAAAACTACCTAAAGTTTGAACGGTTGTAACTTGGAAACAAAAAACGATACGAACTTCCGGTTTGTAAATTTGGATTCTTTGAAGTGTCTGCTATGAGAAATATTTGAAAATCTATGTGAAAATTTTGGTAGTTAGACAGTGAAGAATGAAACCTTGAAGAATTAACTTTGTTTGGAAAATTGTAACAAAATCAAGTTGAGAAAAAATTGCGAAAACTACGTCAAGTTTAAACGACAGTAGCTTGCAAACAAAAGACGATAGGAGCTTACGGTTTGCAAATTTGGATTCCTTGGAGTTTTTGCTATAATAAACAGTTAAAAGTCTAGGTGGAAATTTAGTTGTTAGGCAGCGATGGATAAAATCCTTAAGAATTAACTTTGTTTGGAAAATTGTAACAAAATCAAGTTGAGAAAATTTTTTGAAAACTACGTCCAGTTTAAACGACTGTAGCTTTAAAACCAAAGACGATAGGAACTTACGGTTTTCAAATTTGGATTCCTTGGAGTTTTTGCTATAAGGAATTATTGAAAATCTATGTGGAAACTTAGTAGTTAAACAGCGTTAGATGAAAACATGCAGGATTATTTTTTCCTGGTAAATTGTAAAATTAACAAATTAACGGAAAAATCCGAAAACTACCTCAAGTTTGAACAGTTGTAATTTGGAAACAAAAAACGATACGAACTTCCGGTTTGCAAATTTGGATTCTTTGAAGGGTTTGCTATAAGAAACAGTTGAAAATCGAGGTGGAAATTTAAAAGTTAGACAGCGATGGATGAAACTTTGAAGAATTAACTATGTTTTGAAAATTGTAACAAAATCAAGTTGAAGAAAAATTGTAAAAACTACGTCAAGTTTAAACGACTGTAGCTGCAAAACGAAAGACGATGGGAACTTACGGTTTGCAAATTTGGATTCCTTGAAGTTCTTGCTATAAGGAACTATTGAAAATCTATGTGGAAATTAAGTAGTTGAACAGCGTTAGATGAAAACTTGCAGGATTATTTTTTTCTAGGTAAATTGTAAAATTAACAACTTGACGGAAAAATGCGAAAACTACCTCAAGTTTGAGCGGTTGTAACTTGGAAACAAAAAACGATACGAACTTCCGGTTTGCAAATTTGGATTATTTGAAGTCTTTGCTATAATAAACAATTGAAAATCTTGGTTGAAATTTAGTAGTGAAACACCGATGGATGAAACCTTGAAAGACTAACGTTGTTTGGAAAATTGTAACAAAATCAAGTTGAGAAAAACTATGTCCCGTTTAAACGACTGTAGATGGTAGTTTATAGTTTAGTCCAGTCTAGTTTGGTATTATCTGTGTAGATTTATCTCGTATTGATCCATAAATTGTCGTCTAATCCTGTCTTATCTCATTTTACTTTTTCAGTTTATTTTTGTTCTGGACGTATAAACCTTTTAACAGTGAGTTTTTTAAAGCGCATGCGCGTCCGTCTTTTTTCAAAGGCGCGAACATGAAAGTTTCGGGCACATGTTGTTATTTTCACTGCTTATACCTTAAAAAACTGCCCGAAAATATGGCAAAAATAGATAGAAATAGATTATTTTTGTTCTGGATGTATGGACCTTTTAACAGTTAGTTTTTTAAAGCGCATGCTCATCTGCTATGTTTTAAAGGTGGGAATATAAAAATTTCGGGCACATTTTGTTATTTTCACAGGTTATACCTTAAAAAAGTGCCCGAAAATATGGCGGAAATTAACGCATGCGCATAAAAAATTTCAAATATGAAAGGTAAGCAACTTTAGTATTAGTAACTTTAGTATTAGTAACTTTAGTATTAGTAACTTTAGTATTAGTAACTTTAGTATTACTAACTTTAGTATTAGTAACTTTAGTATTAGTAACTTTAGTATTAGTAACTTTAGTATTAGTAACTTTAGAATTAGTAACTTTAGTATTAGTAACTTTAGTATTAGTAACTTTAGTATTAGTAACTTTAGTATTAGTAACTTTTAATTATCATTTCGTTGTTTTAATCATTTTCTCATTTAATTTCATGATTGCTGACACATACTCACATTAATATTTCATACCTGATACAAAAGCAACATCAGCACCTAATCCGGCTAAGAATCTGCCAACAAACAGCATTTCCACGTTGATTGCCGTAGCAATTAAAATCCAAGCCAGCAGATTGCTCATTCCAGCGAACAAAATAGAATTCTTCCTCCCAAATCTGTTCACACTGTACATAGTGAAAGGCAATCCGGCAATGCCTCCAATCATGTAAATCATTTCCAGCCATTCCGCATCTGTAGACGTTATTATGATGGGGTTATCGGCTTCTGCCAGAAGGGGTAAGACAGGGGATGTCCAGCCGTAGTGGATTCCATCAGAAACGGTGTTGATAGTCGCTGAAAATATATATTTTTTAAATTAATTAGGTCGAGTTTGTTGATTGAGTTTAATCCTCGGGGTCGATGATGGGGCAGAACAACGCGTGACGGGATTTATAACTTAATCTTTAATATATATATATGGACGTTTAATTCCGTTGGTAAACACAGTTATTGTTTGCAGGTCGAGAAAGTTAATCTGTTACGAGTCAAATTTCGGATTGTTTGCAGTTTAGTTCGTCGGGTTTTCATTTAAATTAAAAGCAAATAGAAATGTTGCCTTTTTTTTAGTTAATTAATAAAGTTTCTACAGAGATAATTGTAACGTAAAAACTCTCATAATGTAAATGATGAAACTAAATTCCGATTTTTCATCAAAAAATGAGGAAATGTTTTACGTTTCAAATCAACGCATTCACTTAATCCGGAACTTTTAGTTTTGCAAAGAATTCCTTACAGGTTTGGAATAACTATGCAAAATCGACATACAAAAACTGGTTTCATTGCCATACATAAATTAGATAAATATTTATACATAACTTGAAAATGTTGTCACATTATCATATTATAAATTTTATAGATTAATAACTGGTTTTATGACAATAACGCACATTGTTTAATGATATAATGAATATTATTTAATGATTAAATAACTCATCATAAATTTGGCCAATAGTTCTGACAACAAAGTTATGTATTTATTAACAAATGTCAATTTAAATTCGTTACAGATCGCTTAATTTATTATTATCGGTCTATTCATTATATAATCGCAACGAATGCCACTCGAACAATCGCAAATAATAATTATTTTTCACTCCCAGCTCGAGACATAATACCAAAATTTTTCGCAGATTACGTCTCGTAAAATAATCGATTTTTGTTGTTGAAATATACTAATCGAGTAAAGTGCCTTCCCTGAACTAAAAAGGGATAAAAAAATCAAAATTTTTTGAAAATTAAGAAACATTGTGTAAAAATGCGGTTTACGTCTTGATTTTTTCCGGTGAATTGAACAAAAAATTAGGTTTTTTTAGACGAGCCTTACGCTCGTTCCGCCCCCGCAGGAGGGCGGCTGTATGTGCATTTTAAATGTTTCACTTTTTCTTCAAAAAATCCGTTCCTCTTGCGCGTCGAAACGGGAATTTTTCATTTTCTGTTGTAAAACTGAACTAGTCTTCGACCCGTGTCCGTCTTCCGCACGCAAATCCCACACGGAGTCCTCCAGGTGCCAAAAACAGGAGATCGTTTCAAGCAACTTTGAGGAGTAATTTTGGTCCGCGGCTCGATTTTTTTACTGCGCCCTCTTGCCACGTCGATTTCATGTTTTACGTACGCGACCGTCGGTTCACCCGTTGCGGCGGAAAATGTAAGCGAAAAAAAAACGTTTTTTCAATCACATCTGTGGACGCCGTGCTCTTGATTGAAGAGCGCCGTGTCTGCAAACCGGTTCGTTCTATGCGAGATGTTTACGCGCAACGGTCGGTGGAAGAATCTGGAACCTGCGGCATCCTATTCCCGCTCTGGGTCAATTTTAACACAAAAATCGGAAAAACGCGGTGTTTTTTTCACCTACTTTGCGGGGATCCCTCTCCTGGTTTACCCAACAGTCGGATCGGAACCGGACCGGCACCAATCGATTCGGCATAGTGCTTTTTAGTTTGTTTTGGAGTTTACTTGCGATTGCGTGCCGGATGGCGCCGGTGCGCCAGAAAAATCGTGTTTTGCAGACATATGCGAGAATCCTCCGGGATACGCTAAATTAAAGAGCAGGGCGTCTCGGTGGCGGTTTCTGAATAGAGAACGAAATTGTCTATAAGGCGATATAAACAACGCAACGCTCGATCGCATTTAGGGGTCTCGACGCCCCTCCAAACTCGAAACGAATTTTTCAAAATTGAGCAAATTGAAACCTTCAATATTCGGGGAAATGTTTTAGAATTACATTGCTCTTTTCAGGGATTATAGCCCCACGTGTCTACTTTCAAGCGACACCTGTCTCGGCGCATTACACCTCCGGGGACGTTCCACAGACCCCAATTCGCCACTTTTTTTCACCTCTTCAAATGGGAAACGCGAAAAAGAAAATTTACATTTCCAGTCTGACAAGTGCATGCCCGGCGAAAAGGCCAATAGTTTTCGATGCTATTGTGATATTTTAACTGAATATAATTTAAACAGGGGGACTCATCCCCAGTTTTATTCAACATCGCATTAGAAGGCATCTTCCGGAACTTCGAACACCAACAACACATTTTTTCCCGGACTGGCATAAGTCTCATCCTGGTCTACGCAAATGATGTAGACGTGGTTGGGGATTGTTTTGACGCAATCGAGAGGAATCTTGCTTCAATTCTAAAAGGAAGCAAAGAAAATGGGACAGAACATCAATGAAGATATAAACCAAAATTATAAATGTTAAATAACCCCGACACATAAAAAACTAAAAATATCTCTTGCCCCTCTAACTGTATTAAAAGTACATTAGTTAATATTTTGATTATGAGCGTCGCCGCGTCGGGGGACCGCTATGTGAAGAAGTATAATAGTTTTAAAATTTTTCCGTTCAAACTTGAGGTAGTTTTCGCATTTCTCCGTCAAGTTGCTAATTTTACAATTTACCAAGAAAAAATAATCCTGCAAGTTTTCATCTAACGCTGCTTAACTACTAAATTTCCACATAGATTTCCAAAAGTTCCTTATAGCAAAAACTCCAAGGAATCCAAATTTGCAAACCGTAAGTTTCTACCGTCTTTTGTTTCCAAGCTACAGTCCTTTAAACTTGACGTAGTATTTACAATTTTTTTCTCAACTTGATTTTGTTACAATTTTACAAACAAAGTTAGTCCTTCAAGATTTCATCCATCGCTGTAAAACTACTAAATTTCCACCTCGATTTTCAGCTGTTCCTTATAGCAAACACATCAAAGAATCCAAAGTTACAAACCGGAAGTTCGTAACGTTTTTTGTTTCCAAGTTACAACCGTTCAAACTTGAGGTAATTTTCGCATTTTTCCGTCAAGTTGTTAATTTTTCAATTTACTAAAAAAAAATAATCCCGCAAGTTTTCATCTAACGCTGTTTAACTACTACATTTCCACATAGATTTTCAATAGTTCCTTATAGCAAAAACTCCAAGGAATTCAAATTTGCAAACCGTAAGTTCATATCGTCTTTTGTTTCCAAGTTACAGTCGTTTAAACTTGACGTAGTTTTCACAATTTTTTCTCAACTTGATGTTACAATATTCCAAATAAAGTTAGTCCTTGAAGGTTTCATCCATCGCTGTCTAACTTCTTAATTTCCACCTCGATTTTCAATTGTTTCTTATAGCAAACACTTCAAAGAATCCAAATTTGCAAACCGGAAGTTCGTAACGTTTTTTGTTTCCAAGTTACAACCGTTCAAACTTGAGGTAGTTTTCGCATTTTTTCGTCAAGTTGTTAATTTTACAATTTACCAAGAAAAAATAGTCCTGCAAGTTTTCATCTAACGCTGTTCAACTACTAAATTTCCACCTATGTGTCGGTTCACCCGGTGCGGCGGAAAATGTAAGCGAAAAAAAACCGTTTTTTCAATCACATCTGTGGACGCCGTGCTCTTGATTGAAGAGCGCCGTGTCTGCAAACCGGTTCGTTCGATGCGAGATGTTTTCGCGCAACGGTCGGTGGAAGAATCTGGAACCTGCGGCATCCTATTCCCGCTCTGGGTCAATTTTAACACAAAAATCGGAAAAACGCGGTGTTTTTTTCACCTACTTTGCGGGGATCCCTCTCCTGGTTTACCCAACAGTCGGATCGGAACCGGACCGGCACCAATCGATTCGGCATAGTGCTTTTTAGTTTGTTTTGGAGTTTACTTGCGATTGCGCGCCGGATGGCGCCGGTACGCCAGAAAATCCGTGTTTTGCAGACATACGCGAGAATCCTCCGGGATACGCTAAATTAAAGAGCAGGGCGTCTCGGTGGCGGTTTCTGAATAGAGAACGAAATGGTCTATAAGGCGATATAAACAACGCAACGCTCGATCGCATTTAGGGGTCTCCACGCCCCTCCAAACTTGATTTTTTAAAAATTGAGCAAATTGAAACCTTCAATATTCGGTGAAATGCTTTTTTTCAGGGAAAATAGCCCCACGTGTCTACTTTCAAGCGACACCTCTCTCGGCGCATTACACCTCCGGGCACGTTCCGCAGGCCCCAATTCGCAAAGTCACTTTTTTCAACTCTTCAAACAGGAACGCGAAAAAGAAAATTTAATTTCCAGTCTCACAAGTGCATGCCCGGCGAAAAGGCCAATAGTTTTCGATGCCATTGTGATATTTTAACTGAATATAATTTAAACAGGGGGACTCATCCCCAGTTTTATTCAACATCGCATTAGAAAGCATCTTCCGGAACTTCGAACACGAACAACACATTTTTTCCCGGACTGGCATCAGTCTCATCCTGGTCTACGCACATGATGTAGACGTGGTTGGGGATTGTTTTGACGCAATCGAGAGGAATCTTGCTTCAATTCTAAAAGGAAGCAAAGAAAATGGGACAGAACATCAATGAAGATATAAACCAAAATTATAAATGTTAAGTAACCCCGACACATAAAAAACTAAAAATATCTCTTGCCCCTCTAACTTTATTAAAAGTACATTAGTTAATATTTTGATTATGAGCGTCGCCGCGTCGGGGGACCGCTATGTGAAGAAGTATAATAGTTTTCAAATTTTTCTGTTCAAACTTGAACTTGGTAGTTTTCGCATTTCTCCGTCAAGTTGCTAATTTTACAATTTACCAACAAGAAAAAATAATCCTGCAAGTTTTCATCTAACGCTGTTTAACTACTAAATTTCCACATAGATTTCCAAAAGTTCCTTATAGCAAAAACTCCAAGGAATCCAAATTTGCAAACCGTAAGTTTCTATCGTCTTTTGTTTCCAAGCTACAGTCCTTTAAACTTGACGTAGTATTTACAATTTTTTTCTCAACTTGATTTTGTTACAATTTTACAAACAAAGTTAGTCCTTCAAGATTTCATCCATCGCTGTATAACTACTAAATTTCCACCTCGATTTTCAGCTGTTCCTTATAGCAAACACATCAAAGAATCCAAATTTACAAACCGGAAGTTTGTATGGTTTTTTGTTTCCAAGTTACAACCGTTCAAACTTGAGGTAGTTTTCGCAATTTTCCGTCAAGTTGTTAATTTTACGATTTACCAAGAAATCATAATCCTGCAAGATTTAATATAACGCTGTTTAATTACTAAATTTCCACATAGATTTCCAATAGTTCTTTATAGCAAAAACTCCAAGGAATCCAAATTTGCAAACCGTAAGTTCCTATCGTCTTTTGTTTCGAAGCTACAGTCGTTTCAACTTGACGTAGTATTCACAAATTTTTCACAACTTGATTTTGTTACAATTTTCCAAACAAAGTTAATTCTTCAAGGTTTCATTCATCGCTGTGTAACTTCTTAATTTACACCTCGATTTTCAACTGTTTCTTATAGCAAACACTTCAAAGAATGCAAATTTGGAAACCTGAGGTTCGTATCGTTTTTTGTTTCCAAGTTACAAGCGTTCAAACTAGAGGTAATTTTCGCATTTTTCCATTTTTCCGTCAAGTAGTTAATTTTTCAATTTACCAAAAAAAAATAATCCCGCAAGTTTTCATCTACCGCTGTTTAACTACTACATTTCCACATAGATTTTCAATAGTTCCATATAGCAAAAACTCCAAGGAATTCAAATTTGCAAACCGTAAGTTCATATCGTCTTTTGTTTCCAAGCTACAGTCGTTTAAACTTGACGTAGTTTTCACAATTTTTTCTCAACTTGATGTTGTTACAATATTCCAAATAAAGTTAGTCCTTGAAGGTTTCATCCATCACTGTCTAAATTCTTAGTTTCCACCTCGATTTTCAGCTGTTCCTTATAGCAAACACATCAAAGAATCCAAATTTATAAACCGGAAGTTTGTATGGTTTTTTGTTTCCAAGTTACAACCGTTCAAACTTGAGGTAGTTTCGCAATTTTCCGTCAAGTTGTTAATTTTACGATTTACCAAGAAAACATAATCCTGCAAGTTTGAATATAACGCTGTTTAATTACTAAATTTCCACATAGATTTCCAAAAGTTCCTTATAGCAAAAACTCCAAGGAATCCAAATTTGCAAACCGTAAGTTTCTATCGTCTTTTGTTTCCAAGCTACAGTCCTTTAAACTTGACGTAGTATTTACAATTTTTTTCTCAACTTGATTTTGTTACAATTTTACAAACAAAGTTAGTCCTTCAAGATTTCATCCATCGCTGTATAACTACTAAATTTTCACCTCGATTTTCAGCTGTTCCTTATAGCAAACACATCAAATAATCCAAATTTACAAACCGGAAGTTTGTATGGTTTTTTGTTTCCAAGTTACAACCGTTCAAACTTGAGGTAGTTTTCGGAATTTTCCGTCAAGTTGTTAATTTTACGATTTACCAAGAAAATATAATCCTGCAAGTTTTAATACAACGCTGTTTAATTACTAAATTTCCACATAGATTTCCAATAGTTCCTTATAGCAAAAACTCCAAGGAATCCAAATTTGCAAACAGTAAGTTCCTATCGTCTTTTGTTTCCAAGCTACAGTCGTTTAAACTTAACGTAGTATTCACAATTTTTTTCTCAACTTGATTTTGTTATAATTTTCCAAACAAAGTTAATTCTTCAAGGTTTCATCCATCGCTGTGTAACTTCTTAATTTCCTCCTCGATTTTCAACTGTTTCTTATAGCAAACACTTCAAAGAATGCAAATTTGGAAACCTGAGGTTCGTATCGTTTTTTGTTTCCAAGTTACAAGCGTTCAAACTAGAGGTAATTTTCGCATTTTTCCGTCAAGTTGTTAATTTTTCAATTTACCAAAAAAAAATAATCCCGCAAGTTTTCATCTACCGCTGTTTAACTACTACATTTCCACATAGATTTTCAATAGTTCCTTATAGCAAAAACTCCAAGGAATTCAAATTTGTAAACCGTAAGTTCATATCGTCTTTTGTTTCCAAGTTACAGTCGTTTAAACTTGACGTAGTTTTCACAATTTTTTCTCAACTTGATGTTGTTACAATATTCCAAATAAAGTTAGTCCTTGAAGGTTTCATCCATCGCTGTCTAACTTCTTAATTTCCACCTCGATTTTCAATTGTTTCTTATAGCAAACACTTCAAAGAATCGAAATTTGCAAACCGGAAGTTCGTAACGTTTTTTGTTTCCAAGTTACAACCGTTCAAACTTGAGCTAGTTTTCGCATTTTTTCGTCAAGTTGTTAATTTTACAATTTACCAAGAAAAAATAGTCCTGCAAGTTTTCATCTAACGCTGTTCAACTACTAAATTTCCACCTACTTTTCTCTTCTTCTTCTTCCTCGACAGAAATTTTATTTTTTTACTTTTTATGTGTCGGGGGTTTCTTAAGATTTTTAATTTTATTTTATTATTCGAACTTTGTTTTTCTCTTTAATAATTTGTTTGTAAATACGTGATTAATGTTACTGTTGTGAAATTTCGTTCGCAAATAGGAGATTGGTGTTGATTGTTTATAAAAAAAGATTAATTCTTGTCAAAAAAATAGTAGGAAATGAGCTGATGATCATCAAACGCCTGCACAAATGATCATAAACTATAGCTAAGAACCTTCTAAACTATAGCTAAGAACACTTCAGCTTTCAAACACGTGTTTGGATAAACGGAACTAGACAAACATTGGTGTCAAATTGGTTGCAGATTAATTTTGTCAAGTAGGAAAGGAGCTGACGGTCATCGAACGCATGAACAGATCTTAATAAATTTTAGCTAAGAACCTCCTCGATCACGTCAGCTTTCAAACAAAAAAACCGCATCAACATCGGTCCATTTGTTTAGGAGCAACGATTCCACAAACAACGACATATTGGGACAGACTGACACACAGACAGTTAAAAACTAAGTACAGTACAATCTCGGTAATTCGGCCGTTGGGTAATCGGACGACACGTCCAGTAATCGGGCGGTCTGGAGACCGCTCGCGCTCTTCCCTCTCACCGCTCTTTCGTATAATACGGCTTATATTCTTATAATCTACTCCCATATGTGTCGGCTTATCGAGATTATTTATTTATTTTTATTTATTCGATCATTGCCCAACAGTGTGAACCAATTACAGAGCAAGATTAGAGTAAATTGATTAAAAAAGACAAATTATCATAACATTGGCACAAAAAACAGCATAATCAGCCAGAAATAAAACGAAAATAAAAAAAAGAACAAAATAAAATACACAATCAATGCGCTTAGGTATGCTTAAAGATCAAACCGACACTTAGGCATGGTCGGGAAGAGCTGGACAAAAATGTCACTATCAGAGCTCATCGAGTTATGGATGGAGCATAAGCTATTGAGAGGTGGGTTCAAGGAAATAGGACCACCCGACGTATGAATATAGAAAGAGGCAGACTGACGACTAGCAGCTCTTGGCATTAGAAAGTTTAGTTGATTGATAATCTCAGGGACGTTAAGCATACTGTGAACTGCCTTAAATAGAAAGACCTGACCAGCCAGAGTTCTACGAAATTCAAGTGATTCAAACCCAACTTCAGCCAGCAGCAAAGGGTGATCGACGTGAAGCGCCGGAGGACCGCCGAACGTTTTAAACCAGAGGAATTTGAGAAATTTCTTCTGAATAACTTCCAGAGCAGTAATGTGCTTTTTAAAGTGAGGGTCCCAAATGATGGATCCATTATGCTGTATCTCCACGTTTTTCGATATTTAGCGGTGAGATTACCAACTGAAATCAATATGAGCTAATGAATTTAAATATCTGGGGGCCTTGATTACCGACGATAATGAGATGCAGATACGAATATGTAATGCATGGGAGAGTATCCATTCCCTATTTAGCCTTCTCAGATGCAAGCTCCTCAGCCGCTCCTTTAAGATCCAGCTCTACCACTCCATCATCCAACCAGTCGCGTGTATGAGTGTGAGACATTAAGCCTAATAAAGATGGAGGAAAAAGCCCTACTGATGTTTCAAAGGAAATTCTTATGGCTCCTCTACACTATGGCTCATTGTGAGCCACCATCATCATGGCCCATTGTGATGGCCTGAATGGACGCATCCACACAGTGTTCCACCTAGATGGATCATTCTAGATGTGCATGAATGGGCCATAGTGGGCCATACATTGTTGATAAAAATTAAAAATAATATTTCAATAAACTAATATATCAATAAACTAAATATTTCGTTATAATTTAATAATAATAATTACTAAAATCAGTATTATCATGACAACAAGCAGCAGGCACTGATAAGCGACGCGACATAGGAAATAATGATGGCCCATGGTGTGGACATGCCACTTTAGCTACTGCGCAGCTTACTTGCGCATGCTGGCCTCCTTTGATGTGTGTAGTCGGACCGCTTCCAACGACATCCATAGCCATCTCCATCTCCATCATCCACTACTTAGGCCACTACAGGCCATCTACCCCTCTACACAATGGTGATGGCTCACAGTGGCTCAAGATGGGCCATAATGTAGAGGAGCCATTATAATTATACTTGGCCGCCAAAGAGATGGCAACGAAAAAGTACAAAATTAAGTTCAAACTGGAACTTCGAGATCTCGCCAGTCTCCAAATATTGTCCAACTCATCAAAAGTCGCAGACTGTGATGGACTGGGCATGTTATACGAAGTGACCACTTTCGAAACATAAGAATACTGTTTAATGATAATAATGAATATTTTAAATGATAATTAGAAGTGGTCAAGGTCACCGGAAGCGGTGGCGGTAGATTTAGACTATACTAAGGCCGAGGCCGCACTACGGTTTTTTCCCGCGAGCGATAACCGCTGTAACCGCGAAACCGCTCGAGAAACACACAGTACGCTATGGGAAAAATCAGTCGCTGGAAAAAACCGCAAGTGAGGCCGCTTGTATTAGATTACTTAAGTCACAAAATCACGCGATTAAAAACCGCGGAGGTTTAGCCTAGGCCTATCATTCCCTACTAATATTATAGAGCTACGAAAAGTTTGAATATATTTATATATTCAAGCTATGTTCCGCTTTAATAAGTTGGTATGATCTAAACATATTCTAGCAGTCGAGCAAAGAACATCAGACTGGAGGTGGAAATTGCCAGAAGTGACGTCCCCAACTTTTCATCACTTTCTAGACATTAACTTTGTGACTTTTTCAAAAAAAATTGTAACTTTTTCATTTTCATTTCGTTTCATTTCATAAAATTTCATTTGTAAAATTTTCATTTTCAACAAACTAATTGTTTAAGATACAATCTGCACATATGTAGCATAATTTGCGACATTAATACTTGACCCACAATCGCGTTCATGATATCAATAAATAATTTTAATCGACTAATTTATCTACATATTTATTAATTTTTGATATCTGAACTCTTTTATTAATATATTAATCACCCAATATGATGCTTAGACGGTGATATCAGAGACTTAACAGACTTAAGAGACCTAAGACACTCGAAAGACTTAGGAGACTTAAGATATTAAATTGACTTAAGAAGACTTAAGAAACCAAAGAGATTTACGAGATTTACAAGACTTACGAGACTTAAGTGTTTTAAGAGATTTAAGAGACTTATAACACACTTTATAACCTTAAGACACATTATAACCTTAAGAGACTTATGAAACTTGAGAGATTTCAGAGACTTAAGAAGCTTAAAAAACGTAAGAGACATAAGAGCCTTAAGACACTTAAGAGATTTAAGAGACTTACGATATTTAAGTGATTTAAAAGACTCAAGACACATAAGAGACTTACGAAATTTACAAGACTCACGAGACATAAGAGACTTAAGTGTTTCAAGAGATTTAAGAGACTTGAGAGACTTTACAAACTTAAGAGACTTAAAAGACATAAGAGACTTACGAAATTTACAAGACATACGAGACTTAAGTGTTTTAAGAGATTTAAGAGACTTAAGGGGCTTTATAAACTTAAGAGAATTAATACACTTATGAAACTCAAGAGACTTAAGAGATTTAAGAAACTTAAGAGACTTAAGAAACTTAAGAGACTTAAGAGACCAAAGATATTTAAGTGACTTAAAAGACTGAAGAGACATAAGAGACTTACGAGATTACGAGAATTAAGAGACTTTATAAACTTAAGAGACTTAATACACTTATGAAACTCAAGAAACTTAAGAGATTTAAGAAACTTAAGAGACTTAAGAAGCTTAAGAGACATAAGAGACTAAAGATATTTAAGTGACTTAAAAGACTTAATAGACATAAGAGACTTACGAGATTTACAAGACTACAAGACTAAAGTGTTTTAAGAGAGTTACGAGACTATATAAACTTAAGAGACTTAATACACTTATGAAACTCAAGAGACTTAAGAGATTTAAGAAACTTAAGAGACATAAGAGACTAAAGATATTTAAGTGACTTAAAAGACTTAAGAGACATAAGAGACTTACGAGATTTACAAGACTACGAGACTTTAGTGTTTTAAGAAATTTAAGAGACTTAAGATGCTTTATAAACTTAAGAGAATTAATACACTTATCAAACTCAAGAGACTTAAGAGATTTAAGAAACTTAAGAGACTTAAGAATCTTAAGAGACATACGAGACTAAAGATATTTAAGTGACTTAAAAGACTTAAGAGACATAAGAGACTTACGAGATTTACAAGACTACGAGACTTAAATGTTTTAAGAGATTTAAGTGACTTACGAGACTTTACAAACTTAAGAGACTCATGAAACTTAAGAGACTTTAGAGATTTAAGAGACTTAAGAAACTTAAGAGACTTAAGAGACTAAATGTATTTAAGTGACTTAAAAGACTTAAGAGACACGAGATTTACAAGACTTACGAGACTTAAGTGTTTTAAGAGATTTACGAGACTTAAGAGACTTTATGATCTTAAGAGACTTAATACACGTATGAAACTCAAGAAACTTAAGAGATTTAAGATACCTAAGAGACTTAAGAAACTTAAGAGACTGAAGATATTTAAGTGACTTAAAAGACTAGAGAGACATAGGAGACTTACGAGATTTACAAGAATACGAGACTTAAGTGTTCTAAGAGATTTAAGAGACTTAAGAGACTTTACAAACCTAAGATATTAAATTAACTTAGAAGACTTAAGAAACCAAAGAGACTTACGAGATTTACAAAACTTACAAGACTTAAGTGTTTTAAGAGATTTAAGAGACTTAAGACACTTTATAACGTTAAGAGACTTATGAAACTTGAGAGATTTAAGAGACTTAAGAAGCTTAAGAAACGTAAGAGACATAAGAGCCTTAAGACACTTAAGAGATTTAAGAGACTTACGATATTTAAGTGACTTAAAAGACTCAAGAGACATAAGAGACTTACGAGATTCACAAGACTCACGACACTTAAGAGACTTAAGTGTTTTAAGAGATTTAAGAGACTTGAGAGACTTTACAAACTTAAGAGACTTAACAGACATAAGAGACTTACGAGATTTACAAGACATACGAGACTTAAGTGTTTTAAGAGATTTAAGAGACTTAAGAGGCTTTATAAACTTAAGAAAATTAATACACTTATGAAACTCAAGAGACTTAAGAGATTTAAGAAACTTAAGAGACATAAGAGACTTAAGAGATTAAAGATATTTAAGTGAATTAAAAGACTTAAGAGACATAAGAGTCTTACTAGATTTACAAGACTACGAGACTTAAGTGTTTTAAGAGATTTAAGAGACTCAAGAAATTTTATAAACTTAAGAGACTTAAGAGACTTAAGAGACTAAAGATATTTAAGTGACTTAAAAGACTTAAGAGACATAAAAGACTTACGATATTTACAAGACATACGAGACTTACGAGTGTTTTCCAGTTTATTGTGGGTATGTGTTTTAAGTCTACAATGTGGTCTGCTGCGTTCAAAATGCAAAAGTTGTTCATTCATTTACACAGATAAGAATTGTTCGGATTCATTCAAACATAGATAGCTAAAGATAGAGAGATAGATAAACATAAGAGACTTACGAGATTTACAAGACTTACGAGACTCACGAGAGTTACGAGACTTAAAAAAACTTTAGAGACGTAAGAGACTTAAAATACAGATGAAAATAATTAAAACATTAAATGATCATAACTAAAATAATTTGTGTAATATACATACCATACTAATTTGTTTGCAAGTAAATAACACATATTTCAATAATTGCAATGGTTTTAAGATAATTAGACTTACTATTACGTTTCAAATATCAGTAAAAAGATATTTGTAGAAAGTAAAGAAATACATACCAGCGAATGCCGCCAAAAACTGAGGCAAATATTTGTCGATATCGTGCAGCATGGTCAGCGCTCTAGTAATGAATAAGATGAGCGGTTGAGATATTTTAAAACGAAACACACAAATATTATAGATATAAACGAGGCGACTGCCGCAACATAAACGCGTAAGCGATTAGAATTTCCAAGGTTGTGTTGTATTTCTCTAATAATTTCAAAATCATTTAGTGTTTTTCAGTTTATTGTGTGTGTGTGTTTTGTGTCTACAATTTTGGCCTATTTTTACTACACAGATAAGAATTGTTCGTATTAATTTAAAAATAGATAGCTAAGAAATAGGACAAGTCCATATGCCAATAGCTTTTTCAAATTTATTTGAGTTCAGCAATTTTTAAAGTTCTTTAGAAATGGTGAGTAATATTATTTATCTACGATCACTATTTAAATGCTAATTATTGTGCAGTTCGTGGACTATATAAATATATCATAACACACACACGTTACATACGTGTATGTTATGATGTCTGTCTATCAGTCCGCGATTAATGATAATTTATGATTGATAACACACACGTGCGTTTGGTTTACGATTCGTTGATTGGTTGAGAGCTGCTACTACGTGCTCATACGTTCAGCGCCCCCCGTTCCACAATTCAAACTAACGGAAATTAACATTGCGTGCATTGGGTTGCCTATATCCATGAGCACTCTTATTCCAGTTGAACCCAAATAAGTACTGAATAATAAGGTATGTAACCATTAAGAATGTATTTCTTTTAATTTCTATCAAGTTAAGTAATGCCGTGTAATAGTTCTCGGTGCGTAATATACTATTGCGATAGATTTTGATGAATTCGAAACACACAAAGTTAACAAATATCTAAAGAATGATCAGATAGTTCTGATTCTACGTTCAGTCGCTAAAAAACTGTTTAAATCACCGCCTAATAAAAAAAAATCGAAAACAGAATCCAAATTAATGTATAAACTAATCGGTTATTAGAAACCCTATAATACCGACCCAGCAAGAACTGTCAATAACGAAAATGTTGCGAAAACGAGACATTTCAAGGAAAGAAATTGCAAAGCAGTTCCTCTTACCAGAACGTGTTGTCTGTTATTTACTAGGACTCAGTCCACTTTCATGGCACTGAAACAATAATATTATAATATTATAGAGCTACGGAAAGGTTGAATATATTTATATATTCAAGTGATATTCCGCTTTAATAAGTTGATTGTATCTGTAATTAGTTTCACTCTTATATTGAATGTTTAGATCACTTTTTGTCAATCGGAGAAAGATATCTCTGGTCCTGGAAGCACTCTTTGGAAGTAAAACTTTTTTAGCAGCAACATGTGAGTAACTCAGATCTTTTTAATCGGAAATAACGTTCACTTACGGATATAGCGTATATTTTGGGTCATTTCACACTTTGCAAGCGATCAATTTATTGTTTTTTTTTCTAGTAGCATCGGACCTCTGACGGATATAAAGTTAGGTTCGTTAACGCGTTTGTCGTTCTACAGACTCTTTCCGGTTTATGATTGCCTGCGATGCCTGCGAAGAGTGGTACCATGGCGGTTGCATCAACATCTCGGAGAAGAAGGCCAAACTCATCCGGCAGTACTTGTGTTCGCTGTATGGAAGAAGATTCGACCCTAAAAACACGATAAAAGACCAAGAAATATGAGACTAGCGTCAATCGGCATGAGTTTAGGCCCAGGAAGACAAAGGGGAGGAATAAGAGTTAGCCAGAACAGAAGTCGAAGAATTGCGGCGATTGCATGGGTTGTTCCAAACCTGAGTATTGCGGTATATGTGCTAGTTGCATTAATAAATGATCATCGTCGAAGCATAAGGAATAAAGGAATAAGGAATATACGAGGAATATGAGAAAAATGAGAGATTCTAGTTCAGATAGGGAGACACAAAACTCCCATTTGCAGGCAATGTTCTGGGCCTGCTTGAACTACCGCAGCTAGTTACGGTTCTAAGTATTGCTCCTTCGCTTGTGGAAGCCGTCTGGCTACTAATAGAGTGCTTCCAAAGAGAATTTAAGAGTGGGCGTTAAACCCCTGCGTATCAGAAGACAAATACATCAAAACTCTAGATTCGATCACGAAGCAACAAACCGAAGTCAAAAAGATATTATAAGAGAGTTGGATTTGATCATTGAAAGAGCAAAGAATGCAAGTGTAGATCCTACAGATTACGAAATCGACGATGAAGCCGAAATGTCGAGATGTTGCATAACGTGTGGGCACGAAGTCCATTCGAGAACTGCCATAAAACACATAGAGAAATGCTTCAATAAATACGAATCTCAAGCCAGTTTTGGCTCGAAACAAGGATCGAAGGCTACGTTTTGCGATTTCTACAATTTGCGTTGGAGAGTGTTGTGTCCCGACCACTGCAAGCACCCGAAAGTAGATAAGCTAGGACAGTTCTAGGCCAAAAGCTAATTGAAAGCTGATTAAAATTGTGTATAGCTGGTTGCATATATCATCAAAAATGTAATTTTAGACCCCTATGTAAATCCTTACGGGATTTTGGCCTAGAACTGTCCTAGCTTATCTACTTTCGGGTGCTTGCAGTGGTCGGGACACAACACTCTCCAACGCAAATTGTAGAAATCGCAAAACGTAGCCTTCGATCCTTGTTTCGAGCCAAAACTGGCTTGAGATTTGTATTTATTGAAGCACTTCTCTATGTGTTTTATGGCAGTTCTCGAATGGATTTCGTGCCCACACGTTATGCAATATCTCGACATTTCGGCTTCATCGTCGATTTCGTAATCTTTAGGATCTACACTTGCATTCTTTGCTCTTTCAATGATCAAATCCAACTCTCTTATACTATCTTTTTGACTTCGGTTTGTTGCTTCGTGATCGAATCTAGAGTTTTGATGTATTTGTCTTCTGTATCTACTCCCGAAGATAGGAGACCATGAAGTGTGTGGTTGTTCCCTTGTGACAAACGTCTTTGATTTGACTGGTGAGTTCGGCCGAGCTCCCAAGAAAAACTGCGCCAGGCATCACGTGTGAGAGAAACTTTGACGAACAGAAATTGATTTGGAGACGGTCAGGGAATGTTTGAAGAGGGAAGAGTTGTTAGAGTAGTAGCGACAGATCAGACAGGCCATGTCTTCCAGGGCTGGGATTTTAACTCTGACGTTGCATTCGACTTATAATCAGGTAGTTATGGAAGAGATCACCAAGTCCAGTGCGCAGAATCAGCAGGCCATGCAGAAGGAGTTGGCGAAGCGTTTAAGGAAATTAATGTAGATCTACTACTACGGAGAAGCACTGTCGTTCTCACAAATTGAAGCGGTTGGTGCAACACCGGATCAGTTTCTTCATGGACGTGAAGTGTCCGGGATGTTATGCAATCTCGACGACATGCCCAGTCGGTGGTGCCCTGCAAGGGATGTCAGACCATCATGTGCACCGCTACCGGGGGCAAAGCGACGTTAACCGAGGGATGCAGTTTCAGACGCAAGTATCATTAAATTAAATTATGGGTTGAAGAGAATGAAAATAAAAGAGAATATTCGTGTGTGTTAAGAACTACGAAGAATTTTGAAAAATGTCAAAATATTGGAATTGTTAAGGAACAAATCTATGTAGATATGAGTGAATCTAACATTATATCCGTCGTTAAACGTTGAAAAAGTTGAATTTTCAGTTGAAAAAGATCTGAGGTGCTCATATGTTGCGGCTAAAAAGTTTTACTTCCAAAGAGTGCTTCCAGGACCAGGGATATCTATCTACGATTGACAAAAAGTGATCTAAACATTAAATATAAGAGTGAAAGTAATCTAATAGACCCTTTTACGGTTAGTTCAGCGCATGCGCATCCACCAAGTTTGAAAGGCGGGAATATGAAAGTTTCGGGCACATTTTGTTATTTAGTTCGGGCACTTTTTGACGGTTAACATGGCGGAAATTGACACATGCGCACAAAAAAAATTCAACTATGAAAAGGTCTACTACAGATGCAATCAACTTATTAAAGCGGAACATCGCTTGAATATATAAAAATATATTCAACCTTTCCGTACCTCTATAATATTATAATATTATTGTTTTAGTGCCAAGAAAGTGGACTGACTGTAAGTAAATAACAGACAAATATCTTTTGTGTTTCAACATGAGATTTGTTTTGTAGTCTTAAAAAGACTTAATAATATTAGTAGGGAAAGATGGTTTGTTCTAAATCCACCGCCATCGCTTCCGATGACCTTGACCACTACCGGTGACCTAGACCACTTCCGATTACCTTGGCCACTTCCGATGACCTCGACAACTTCCGGTCTCTCAGACCTCACACCCTGTTTTTCGTGGGGTTATATAGACCTCACACCCTGTTTTGCGTGGGGTTATATAGACCTCACACCCTGTTTTGCGTGGGGTTATATAGACCTCACACCCTGTTTTGCGTGGGGTTATATAGACCTCACACCCTGTTTTGCGTGGGGTTATATGGACCTCACACCCTGTTTTGCGTGGGGTTATATAGACCTCACACCCTGTTTTGCGTGGGGTTATATAGACCTCACACCCTGTTTAGCGAGGGGCAACTTAGACGTCACAGCCTGTTTAGCGTGGGGCTACATAGAAATCACACTCCTTTAGTGTATTAAAGCATAAAAGCTGATTAAAAGCTGATTAAGGCTGATTAGTAGCTGATTAAAAGCTGTTTAAATGCTGATACAGCCTAGCCCTCATTAATGGGTTAACGGTAGTTAGTCCGTCAATTGAGGATTATGAGGGAATCATAAGATTTCATGTTAAGGGCTTTAAGGCATTTACCTAAACAGAGATAAACTTCACAGTGGTGCCGAATATATGAGACTGTTAGATCCATCGAGAATCATATCTGGGCTCATTTGTTGAGAATTGGGATTCTCGTACAACGGCTGTTCAATAAATTGATACAACTATCTACATCAATTCCTGAACAATTAATTCTATAGCTGGCTACTCTTTTCTTAAACTGGCACAAGCTTTGATGTTCTGCTGGACCGGCACGTTTTCGTAGAAGAATCAAATTTGGAAAAGTTGTTGGGGCCAATGCTCAGGAAGAAGCATATCATTCATATGAATCGACGATTTATTATCGAAAGACAAACCTTTGACACATTCAAGAATGCCCACTGAGGTCCTACCAAGGACACCTTATGGGTTTCTGAACGCAAACAACCATGCAATCGACTATTCCTGTCATATTTTATTTGTATTTCTATTAATATTGTGATGAGCCATACGCTAAATAAATAAATATTGTATGTTCAAGGATTCAAGGTGAATGGGAAGTTTACGCCAAAAGAACTTTCAATCAAATCATTGGTTGTGAGCGATGCAGACACCTACATATTCAAACCATCAACGCCATTCAGATCTTTTAACGCATCAGATAAAAATCAAGTGTTACCGTGGCAAAGATCATCGGAAGTGTTCGAGGTCACCGGAAGCGGTCAAGGTCACTGGAAGCAGTGGCAGTGGATAAGAAGCAGTGGCGGTGGATATCTTATGGTGGAGTAACGTTCTTCTACAGTTGGGCAAGAATAGTTGGTTTATTGGCGTAGAAAAACGACTTAATACTCAACGTACCCACAAAGACAAAAGTCTAAGGCCGTTAGATCGCACGATCTTGGTGACCACTCAACGTCACTCTTTTTGAAATAACGTGCCCCGGGTACTCTCTTGCAACAACTCTGAATAAATTGAAAGTATTGTCAGTTGATCGTGTATATAAACACCGTAACGTTTCTGAAACCACAGCACAAATCGAGGCCGACAGACGTTTGTTGCAGTACTTAACCTACGAAGATTATCTGGACTCGCTTGTCACGCCGAGCGATCTGCGCTATCTGCAAAGTGTTCAATCCTCCCGTGCCTAGCCGAACTTTGATAGCATAGGAGAAACATTATGCCGAGAGCAATTGGAAAAACGTTTAGCCAACTACTTTGCCTATTACTAAAGTGACCACATTTTCATTGTGACAAAGCGGGACAAATGGGATGAAATGAGAATTATAATTTAGTTTCGAAAGCGGACCAATAATTAAAAAAAATATGTTTTATCTACTCACACACAAAAATGAACACATTAATAAATACATTATTGTATGTTCAGGATACCATTATTATAATCGTGTGTAAAAGTATCCAAAATCGTGTGAGAAAGTCCAATGTAAATCAAATTGAGTTTCATAATTAAGACTGGGAATATTATGTATTCGAGTTGTGTCAGGAGATATCCAGGTGGATATCATATTATCTTTCCCTACTAATATTATAGAGCTACGGAAAGGTTGAATATATTTATATATTCAAGCTAGGTTCCGCTTTAATAAGTTGGTATGATATACACATGTTCTAGCAGTCGACCAAAGAACATCAGACTGGAGGAGGAAATTACCAGAAGTGACATCCTCTACCTTTTCATCACTTCCTGGACATTGACTTCACTAGAATGTGTTTTGTTCGAAAGTTTTGTTTTAAGAATTATAGCTTTTGCGTACTTTTTAGGAATGATAACATTTAGCAGCACGCAATCTATGAGTATCAGAGTGGAGGTGCAAATTGCCAAAAGTAGCTACCACCACTTTTTCAATACATTCAGGACAAAGACTGCTTGCAAATTTATTCCCCGTGAAACGGAGGAACCGGAAGCGGGGGATCGGAAGTCGTCAGGGTCACCGGAAGTGTACAAGGTCATCGTAAGTGGTCAAGGTCACCTGAATTGGTCAAGGTCGCTCGTCTAGTCCAGGCTGTTCCCGTCTTGCCCAATCTTGTCAAGTCTTGCTCATTCTTCTTCAGACTTGTCCAGTCCTGTTGAGCCTAGTTCAGTTTTGTCCAGTTTTGAACAATATAAAATAAATATCTACTACAATATAGAGAATATAAAAGATATTTATTAGCAATAATTTGCGTAGTGTCGTAAATAAAAATACATAGCAATTTCACGCAAAAAAATAACCTTTACACCAGCCTTAAATCTATTTTGATTAGAAGATTGAGTCGTCGATAACCAAGTCTGAAACGAAATTTATCCATAGCAGAGTGTATAACGTGCAAACACGATTTATACATATGTACCTGAAAATGAACAGCAAAGTTTATTTAGACGGTCTTTTATTAGAAATATATATCCGAAAGTTGTAACATGCGAAATAGTCTCATTAGATAATCCTTACATGCTCAACACACGTAATCGTAACTATCAGGCGTTGCCTGCCCTGTCAACATTTAATTAAAATTCGTTTTAGTGAACTACTCCATTACGAATTTCACAGTCAGTCTTTCCCTTTAAAATGAACTGGATCTCCTCCAACGTTTTGCCTTTCGTCTCCGGAATAAAGAAAATTGCAAACACAGCGGTTAACACACACGACGCGCTGAAAATGTAGAAGGCAATGTGAACACCGAAATTCACCTCTAAATAAGAGTACATATAGAGGGTGAGGAACCCGAAAATCACGAACATGCCATCACATAGTGTCATTCCAAACGCTTTAACACTAGTTGGAAACAATTCGCCAGTTAGAACGATTGGAACGCAACCTAAGCCGATACGATACGCCGCGGCGAACATGAAAACTGCTAAAACCGGTGCCCAATTATAAGGCATTACATCGTAACCAGAATTTTTGAACGTCAGATAAATAGCCAGACCGCCTAATGCTATAGACGATAAAAGACTTGACGCCACTAGAAGTAATTTCCTACCAAATTTATCAACAATAAAAGCTCCTGTTGTTGAAGCAAATAACATAATTACAGAAAATATTATTCCAGATATATTTTCATTCATCATTCCGTCAGCGTCAACCAATATCGTGTGAAGATTCATCATCATAACAGTAATACCACTCAAATGCAGAGCCGCGTTCAGAACGGTCATTATTAATAAAGCTTTCCGATTGCTTTTCACCACGACAATATCTCTGGGCTTTCCTCGTTCGGACGACTGTCGCGCCACTGCCGCCTTAATATCTTCCAACTCCTTCGCCACGTCGTCCGTATTCCTCAGCCATCTCAAAGCCTTTTCCGCCTTCTCTCCTTTGCCCTTCAGAAGATAATAATACGGGCTTTCAGGCATAAAGGGCAGAGTTGCGATCTGGATTATTACGAACACAGCGCCGACAGACGATGAAGCGATTATTGATACGAAGGGCGCTACAGAGTAACAAATTATCACGCCTATTAGCATCATTATGTTGATAAAGGCGGAGAGGAAACCTCGGATTCTCTGGTCAGCTATCTCTCCTATGTACATTGGCACTGAAATGTATAAATAATCAATGATAAAGAACAATTTATATTAATTTTTAAAACGAAAATAATCAATCAAAGAACAAGTTATGTTATTTATAAAACGAATTTAAAATGAAATTTGGAATATGTTGGTGCAAATATGTAATCTATGGAATAAGGGGAGCAATACGTATGATCTCATTGAGAGTTTTTTGAGGAATATAATGCAATATATTAAGATAAAGTAAAGCGTATGCCCCTCAAGGAACCATTCTTGGGCCATTATGCTTTATAATTCACATCAATACCAGTTTTAATATCGTAACACAAATAATTGGATTAGTGATATTAAACTTGTAAAACTGTGTCCCTCAAGGAACCATTCTTAGACCAGTATACTTTATTAATTACATTAATTACATATTATGGTGGAGTAACGTTCTTCTACAGTTGGGCAAGAATAGTTGGTTTATTGGCGTAGAACAACGACTTAATACTCAACGTACCCACAAAGACAAAAGTCTAAGGCCGTTAGATCGCACGATCTTGGTGACCACTCAACGTCACTCTTTTTGAAATAACGTGCCCCGGGTACTCTCTTGCAACAACATATTCTAGCACAAATAATTGTATCAGTGATACTAAACTTGTAAAAGCAGTTGTCCCTCAAGGAACTGTTCTCGGACCATTATGCTTTATTATTTACATCAATGATATTTACAATCCTAGCACAAATACTTGCATTAGTTACAATAAACTTGTAAAAGTGTGTGTGCCTCAAGGGACCAGTTTTGGACCATTATTCCTTATAATTCACATCAATACCATATTTAATTAGTTCTATTAAACTTGGAAAATTGTGTGCCCTCAAGGAACCATTCTTGGACCAGTATACTTTATTATTTACATTAATTAAATCCACGAAGATTGTAATAAAAGCAATCGGGCGTCCATTGGAAACGTTGAACATGACTGTCTCAACGGCCAATCCTTCCTACTCCGGATCAGCGAAAAACAAAAATTATTACCAATGGTTCTTATCAGAGCCACACCTGATAACGATCTCGATTAACATCGAGGGAATAACAAGCCAAAAGGAGACTTTGCTTAGTGACCTGTGCGGAGAGCTGAACTGCGACATACTATTGGTCCAGGAAACACATCGCGGAATAGCAAGGCGGCGCCCAAAGGTATAGGGCATGTAACTGTTACTCGAGAGACCACACGATCGCTACGGTAGCGCAATTTTTGCCAACCCAAACTGAACTGTCGGAAAATAATGACATCGAAGTACTGACAATTGGAACTCCCAGATCTCTGTAACATCTGTGAACAAACCACCCAACGCAGATTTCATATTCGAAGAGCCACGCAACTTCAAAGTCCAGTAAACAAGAGTGGTGATGGATGATTTTAACTGTCATAGCACCAGCTGGGGCTATAGTGCGACTGACAATAACGACGAAGCTTTAGAACAATGGGCAAAAACTAACAAGCTGACGCTAATCCACGACCCAAAACAACCAGACCCATTTGACAGTGGCTGATGGAGAAGAGGATACAATCCCGACAACATATTCGTACCCAAGAATATTGAAGCCCAATGCAAGAAATTAGTCAGCCAACCCATACCGAAGTCACAACACCGACCAATTATATGCCTTACCGAAGCTTTACCTTTCCAAAGACGTTTTAATTTTAAAAAAGCGAAATGAGACCCACACAAGGCAGAACTGGACAGGGCTCTCGCACAAATTACACCGACACCGGAGAACTACAAGGATTTCGTAGACACAATAAAGCAAATATCAAGAAGGTTCATACCGAGGGGATGTAGGAATGAATTTGTACCAGGGCTGAGGACATCGGACAGAGAGCTGCTGAACCAGTACAGGCAACAGTACCAAGACGAGCCCTTCTCGGAGGAAACCATCGCAGCCGGAGAAATGTTAATGTCTACAGTTGCCGAAGGTAGAAGAGAAAAGTGGACAACCCTGATGGAGGAGCTTGACATGACGCAAAATAGCAGGCGAGCCTGACGTACACTGAAAAACCTCTATGGTCACCCCACTAGTGCACCTTTGAACTTCAGCAAGGTCACCGCCGACCAGGTGGCCACCTAGCTGCTCCTTAACGGCAAACTACCGAGGAAAAATCCAGGAAAACATAGCAGAGAAAGTCGACCCTTTCGATCCCCATTTAGCACAGAAGAACTTACTAAAGCAATTGCCGCCATGAAACCAAACAAAGCAGCGGGTCTAGATGATATCAGAGCAGAACAGATTAACAACTTTGGCCCAGAAGCACTTCAGTGGCTGCTCAAAATGTTCAATACGTGTATCAATACCTTCAAGATGACAAAATTATGGAGACAAGCCAGGATCGTGGCTCTCCTAAAGCCTGAGAAAGAGCCAAATGAGCCTAAAAACTTCCGACCAGTCTCCCTCCTATGCCAGACGTTTAAGCTAATGGAGCAAATGATTCTGAAGAGAATCTCAGCGACTATAGATGAGAAGCTAATACCGGAATAGCCTGGCTTTAGACCGGGGAAATCTTGTGGCGGACATGTCTTAAACCTTGTTCAATACATCGAGGATGGCTTCGAAGAGAAGAAGATCACAGGATGCCTTCATTGACCTATCTGCCGCATACGATACTGTCAACCATGGAAAATTGCTATTCAAACTGTATGAAACGACAAATGATTTCCAAATCACGTCGATTGTCGGAGCCTTCCTCCAAAATCGCCGTTTCATTGTCAGGCTTTTAGGGGAAAGTAATAGATGGCGCCTGTAGAGAAACGTATTTCCGCAGGGCAGTGTACTGGCCCCATTACTGTACAATATCTATACCAACGACCAACCCATACGGTGGGAGATAAGGCACTTAATATATGCTAACGACACAGCGCTAGTAGCCCAAGGAAATAGTTTCCATGAGGAAGAAAGAAAACTGACAAATGCCCTTGCCCAAAAAAACCTTGCCGCCAACTACGAGCACAATCTCCTCCGACCAAATCCAGCAAAAACTCAAGTGTGCGCCTTCCACCTTCGCAACAGGAAGGCAAGGAGATAAAGTGTGGTGTGGCCAACAGTTAGAACACTGCCCAACTCCAAAATACCTCGGGGTAACACTAGATCGAGCTCTCACATATAAGCGCCACTACCTCAACACCAGAAAAAAGGTAGCAACAAGAAAAAACCTTCTACAGAAACTGACTGGTATGTCATAGGGAGCACAGCCAGCAACATTGAGAACCTCAGCCTTTGCATTAAGCCTATCTGCAGCCGAATACGTCGCTCCAGTATGGTGTGCATCCACTCACACAAAGCAAATCGATGTCCCTTTTAATCAAGCAGTCCGCCTAATAACAAATTGCCTAAAGCCTACACCACTTCATCAAGTATACTCTCTCGAAGGGATCGCAGGACAACAGGCACTTGGAAATCCCCCTCGGAATCAGATCGTTAAGGTGCTATGTGTTTAGTATTCTGTACTACGGCGTCGAGGCTTGGACACTTACGGAGGCTATGTGTAAGAAGGTGGAGGCTTTTGAGATGTGGACTTACCGTAGAGTGCTGAGAATTTCTTGGGTGGATCGAATTACTAACGTCGAGGTCTTGCAAAGAGTCAATAAGCAAACAGAAGTTCTTAACACAATAAAGAGAAGAAAACTGGAATACCTTGGTCATGTTACCCGAAATGATAAGTACAGGTTACAGCAGACAATAATACAGGGTAAAATACAAGGTACGCGCAGTCCAGGCCACCGCAGAACATCGTGGCTCAAGAACCTTCGCCAATGGTTTGGACAAAGTACAAGATCCCTATTTCGAAAAGCTGCAGATAAAATTCAAATAATGAAATTGGTCGTCAACGCCCTTGGAGGGCATGACACATGAAGAAGAAGAAGACGCTGCACTAGATAATACCGCTCAATGCCTCATGAGACTTGGAGGGTAGTACAAACAAGATTATGTTAAGTTAGGTCAGGTTAGGTTCAATATTGCCACTATTGTAGAACGATCCAAAAGTGGCAAGAGTCGTGGAAAAAAGACAGGTCTAGATGGTTATACAGGCTGATACCAGAACTTTCTATCAAGTCATTCGATGTGAGCGATGTAAACACCTACTTATTCAAACCATCAACGCTATTCAGATCTGTTAACGCATCATAAAAGAATCAAGCTCGATGGTTGGAGAATTATCACCACGGGCTTAAATGCAGCGCTGGAAATTTACCGCCAAACCTAATTCAAAATATTTTAATACTAATCAATAAAACTTGGTCAGGTTAGTACCAACAATATTATGTTAAGGTCAGGTTAGGTTCAATATTGCCACTTTTGTAGAACGATCCAAAAGTGGCAGGAGTCGTGGGAAAAAGACAGGCCTAGACGTATGTACAGGCTGATACCAGACGCTAAGCCCTGGCTGGAGAAACATGGACAGCTGACCTATCACCTGACAATGGCGCTGACGGGCCATGGTTGATTCCAAAGCTACCGGAAAAGGTTTCGGCAAAACGCCGGCGGAAAAACTGTCCGTACTGTAAAAAGGGAACCAGAAACTGCCGATCATACCCTGTTCAGTTGCGACAAGTGGGCAGGCCAGAGGACCAAGCTGGAAGTAATAAGCGACGGGGAACTAGACCCCCAGGCGCTAAGTAGTGGTCGAGGAGTAGTGGAACGACGTCTTTGCCATCGTCAAGGAAATTATGCAACTAAAGGAGAGGGAATGACAGTAGGAAGGAACGAACTACTGAATATGTGCTCCGACACTACACAACTTGATGTTATGCATTACTGCGGTGCCGAGTTGTAAGGAGCAAGAAAATAGGGGGGACGGTTTTTCGTGGGTATACTCTCTCTAGATGAGGGCTCCCAAAATACCAAAAGGTTCCTTATTCCCAAAAGGCCTTGTCTTTCACGTAGTCATAAAGAAAAAAGTCTAGAGGTGTTACATCACAAGATACTGGTGACCAATTGTGCTCGCCTCTTCGAGAAATGTAAGGTTTCACCTTCCTCCGACAAAAAGTTAGTTTAGGTTAGCTTAAGTATTAATATAATTTAATCTTCGGTCTTGTATCGTCTTCTTATCTACTCCCATCGTTCTATGAATACCCGTTTAGTTTAGTCTTGGTGCATATATTGTCGTCTAATCCTATCTTGCCTAATCTTAATCCAATCTAATCCTAATCTAATCTAAGCTTAATTTACTCTAACTTTTATGTTATTCATTTCAATTTTCTTTTTATTGATTTTCTTATTTTCTATTTTAGTTTGATGACTTGTGTTATGTATACATTGAATTGAATTCAATTAGTAGGGAAAGATGTCACGTTATAGACCCTCCTCCTCCTACAACCTCCTCTGACCTTGACACTTCCGGTTTCCGGTTTCGACTTCCTGTTTCGACTTCCGGTTCCCGGTTTCGACTTCCGGTTTTGACTTCCTGTCTCCATTTCCGGAACTTCCAGATGCGCGGGCAAATTAAAAAAAATAGACGCGAGGTGGGAATATTCAAAATTAGATGCCGTTGAGGCAAATGAGGTGTGTAGTTGGTTGCATATATCAACGAGTCTAAATACACGAGACTAGATAGACAGGGCTAGATACATCAGACTAGATAGACGGGTCTAGATACATGAGACTAGATAGACGGGGCTAGATACATGCGACTAGATAGACGGGGCTAGATACATGAGACTAGATAGACGGGGCTAGATACATGAGACTAGATAGACGGGGCTAGTTACATGAGACTAGATAGATGGGGCTAGATACATGAGACTAGATAGACGGGGCTAGATACATGCGACTAGATAGACGGGGCTAGATACATGAGACTAGATAGACGGGGCTAGATACATGAGACTAGATAGACGGGGCTAGTTACATGAGACTAGATAGACGGGGCTAGATACATGAGACTAGATAGACGGGGCTAGATACATGAGACTAGATAGACGGGGCTAGATACATGAGACTAGATAGACGGGGCTAGATATATGAGACTAGATAGACAGGGCTAGATGCATGAGACTAGATAGACGGGGCTAGATACATGAGACTAGATAGACGGGGCTAGATACATGAGACTAGATAGACGGGGCTAGATACATGAGACTAGATAGACGGGGCTAGATACATGAGACTAGATAGACGGGGCTAGATACATGAGACTAGATGGAGCTAGATACATGAGACTAGATAGACGGGGCTAGATACATGAGACTAGATAGACGGGGCTAGATACATGAGACTAGATAGACGGGGCTAGATACATGAGACTAGATAGACGGGGCTAGATACATGAGACTAGATAGACGGGGCTAGATACATGAGACTAGATAGACGGGGCTAGATACATGAGACTAGATAGACAGGGCTAGATACATGAGACTAGATAGACGGGGCTGGATACATAAGACTAGATAGATGAGACTAGGTAGACGGGAGACGGCGTGGGGTTACATAGACCCAACACCCCTGTTTAGCGTGGATGCAAGTAGATGAAAAGTGGATGCCAGAAAATTGAACTCTTTGGTATTTATATAAATGAAAAACATTAATACGATCTGGGTCACAGACAAGTTTAAGAAATTTCGCTTACTCATAGGAAATTATTCGGATAAATATGTGGTCTGTATTGTCTCGTTCGTTCTTGTTCGATCTTGTCCGGCCTAAAACCAATAATCTAATTTGAATCAATCCGTAATATGTTTGCAATCAATTATATATGCATACACGATTGTCCGCTACCCACCCGCAACTCATTTTGAATTTTCCCCGCTTGTCTGTCTAATCTAGTCTCTCTAGTCTAGTCCCTCTATTCTTTCCTGGTGTTATCAGCACTAGACGTCCGGTCGCGCATACTCGACTACCGATAAATCAAAATCTTAATATCTTTATTAAATTAAACGAAAAACAATCCTAAGAAATTGATTAGATCGCGCTTCATAATTTATGTTTTCTCCACTCGCGTGTTGCTGATAAGATAATAGGAAGTTGTTATGACTGCCAAACATCCGCCAACGCTTAACCGACTACTGATAAACCAAAGTCTTAATAAACCTGTTTATTAAATTAAAACACAAAACAATTCCTTATATATTTTAGTTCAGTCTTATCTAGTCCTGTGTATTTAGCTTCGTCTGTCTAGTCTCATGTATCTAGCCCCGTCTATCTGGTCTCATGTATCTAGCCCCGTCTATCTAGTCTCATGTATTTAGACTCGTTGATATATGCAACCAACTACACACCTCTATTGCCTCAACGGCATCTAATTTTGAATTTTCCCGCCTCGCATCTATTTTTTTTTAATTTTCCCGCGCAACTGGAAGTTCCGGAAATGGAGACCGGAAGTCAAAACCGAAAGTCGAAATCGGAAGTCGAAACCGGAAGTCGAAACCGGAAACCGGAGGTATCAAGGTCAAGGTCAGAGGGGGTTGTAGGAGGAGGAGGGTCTATAACGTGACATCTTTCCCTACTTCAATTCATTGAATTGAATTCAATTCAATGTAAGTATGAATTACCACGTAGTAACTGTCGCAACCATCCTATTCATGTGTTACGTATGTTAATACATTGTCACATCGATATTTTACATACCTGACACAAAAGCAACATCACCTCCTAACCCTGCCAAGAACCTAGCAACATACAACATTTCCACGTTATTTGCCACGGCAATAAGAATCCAAGCCAACAGACTGTTGATGCCAGCGAGCAAAATGGAATTCTTCCTGCCGAATTTGTCCACACTGTACATAGTTAAAGGCAATCCGGCAAGGGCCCCGATCATGTAAATCATTTCCAACCATTCTCCATCTGTAGGCGTTATTACTATGGGGGCATCAACCTTTGCCAGTAGAGGTAAGACAGGGGATGCCCAAGAGTAGTGAATCCCATCCGAAATTGAGTTGATGTTCGCTGAAAATAGTTAAATCAACAACTTAAAATTTTCTGAATTTTAATACTTAACTTCATTACGTTTCATTGCGTATTTACGTATTCACTTTCACGTTATAAAATGTCTAATAATAGTAACTCGAGTTACGAGCTGCACTCGTAAATCGAGGTCGCAATATGCTAAGAAAAGAGATACATACCAGCAAATGTTACTAGCAACTGTGGAAAATATTTGGCGATATTCTTGTCGGTTAGGAACATGTTCAACGTTCTGGTAAGGAATTAATGAGTCGTTGGAATATTTAATATAAAAGCGAAATAAAAATGCTGTTGATTTGATCCACTTGGTTGCAGTAACACAATCGAAGAGAGATTAAATGTTCAAGGCTGTGCTGTGTTTCTCCAATATTTTCAAATTTATTTATCACTTTGTAGCCGAGTTTGTGTTAAATATAATGCGAGTTAACGTGTGCCCTAAATAATCTCAGATTATAAACAACAATTTTACCGCTGCAAGATTTCTTAATGGTTCATAGAAACCAGATCGACTAATGGATTCTAAGTTTTCTCTAAGTTTTAAAATTTTGATTTCAGGTGAAATATTCCCGAGATGTTATTTACCTTCAAGTTACTGAGATTTTCGATTAACAAGGGTGCCCTGTTAACTCGTCATCACCGATTTGGCCCAAATTTACAGTATATGTAGGGCTTGACTATAAATGAAAGTGACGCAAGCTGGAAGGCCAGATGGCCAAGCGTTAAAAAAATAACTCACTTTTTACGCGGACCGGTAAGTTACCGACAACTCATAAGTCCGCTATGTTAGCATAAATTTCAATGGCCGGTCAGCTCAGCGGTAAGAGCTCGGGTTCATAGTAGGAGGATCGCTGGTTCGATTCGCCAGAGGACGGTTTTTTTTTACTAATAAAATAATTAAATTGACTAATTAATAATTACAATTAAAAAGATAAACAATAATAAATAATAATAATAAAAGAAAGTCATTTTAAAAATTGTAAATAAAAAAAAGCATCTCCACGGGGAATCGAACCAGCGATCCTCGTACTATGAACCTGAACTCTTACCGCTGCGCTGACCGTCCATTGGAATTTATGCTAACATAGCGCGTTTATGAGTTGTCGGTAACTTACCGGTCGGCGTAAAAATGGCCATCTGGCCCTCTCGCTTGCGTCACTTGCATTTATAGTCAAGCCCTACATATTCTGTAAATTTGCGCCAAATCGGTGATGACGAGTTGACCCCTTGTTAATCAATTTCGATTTATCGAGCTTGGAGAATATTTCACTAAAAAATAATTTCGAATTATAGATAACAATTTTGCTGCTACAAGACTTCTTCGACGTAATAATGGCTCATAGAAACTTCCTGTTATTGACCAGATGGACTAGTAGAGTCTAAGCTTTGTGCAGTTAAAATTTTGATTTCAAGTGAAATATTTCCGAGTGGTAAGGGATGTCATCTTCAAGTTTCCGAGATTTTCAAGCTTCAATCAATTTCGATTTATCAAGCTTTGACTATCTTTCACAAAATCAACACTTTAATCTGTTAAAATTTGCATTGTTCCTATAAATTATTAAATCTGTTCGAAAGAAAATTTTTTAGAATTATCATGAAATAAACATAAATATTCGCAAAATTACACCAAGAAGGGACACCTTTGAACTGGGCTAAATCTAATTTGTTTTCAACCTGAAAACTCAAATTACTTTCATAAGAACATTCATATTTTATTTATACAAACATAACATAGAATAATACACTAAATTGAATTAGATTCCAGCGGGAACGCGAGGGTACTTTTACCTGATTATGCGAACAATTTATTTCGACAGACAAATGCATATTATAATGCAAATTGCGAATATTTCCCAACAAAAAGAAATTACGCCGGGTCGCGTATTTTCAGAGACGCGCGAAAAGAAATGTAAAAATAATTACCACCAAACATGTATTGCAAACAAATGAGAATTCAGAATACTTTTGTGCATCACGTACAATTATTTTTAATCAAAAAATCCATTTGTGTTACAGAACATTGATTTTTGTTTTTAAAAAAATGTATATATTGCTCGAGAAATATTGAACAATGGATCTTAAACGCAACGCCAATATTTCATATATACTTTTACAATGCAATATAAAAAGTCACGACAAAGCAGTATAAAATTTATTTCCAGAAGATATAAGTAATCTGGAGAGATTTATCTACACAAACAATTATAAATAAAAATGAACTGCTAGACAGATAACTTTTTGGCTTATAACAGGGCTAGACAGATGTGCCAAGGGCATCTAGCATTGTCTATACCAGGGGTGGCGAACCTTTTTCCGGCCGCGTGCCATTTTTTTTTTAATTTTCACATTTTGATGCTGACGAGCCAGGTCTACTTTTACAACGTGATAGTGAAAATCAGTTACTAGCGTGAATATTTGACCTGTTTTGTACGCCTTTTGAAATTACGGGCAAACCAATCGGCGAATTTTGATAAAACGTGGTATGATTTAATATTCTTACGAGATTTCACAAATTCCAAAATTTCAAAATTGTAGCTTTGTAAATACAGCTTTCGTGAATTTTTGAAATTTGTAAATTTTTGTACGTCTTTTGCTATTACGGACAAACAAATCGACGGATTTTAAAGAAAGTTGGTATGAATTGATATTCTTACAAGATATCACAAATTACCAAATTTGAAAATTGTAGCTTTGTAAATACGGTTTTGGCGAAATTTGGAAATTTTTGTGCGCCTTTTGCAATTACAGACAAACCAATCCACGGATTTTGATGAAACGTAGTATGATTTAATATTCTTACGAGGTCCCACAAATTGCCAAGATTCAAAAATGTAGCTTTGTAAATACGGCTTTTGTGAATTTTTGAAATTTGTAAATTTTTGTGCACCTTTTGCAATTACGGACAAATCAATCGACGGATTTTGATGAAACTTGGTATGATTTGATATTTTTACAAGATCTCACAAATTTCCAAATTTTAAAATTGTAGCTTTGTAAATACGGCTTTTGTGAATTTTTAAAAATGGTAAATTTTTGTGCGCCTTTTGCAATTACGGACGATCCAATCGACGGATTTTAATAAAACGTGTGGCATGATTTGATATTCTTACGAGATCTCACAAATTTCCAAATTTCAAAATTGTAGCTTTGTAAATACGGCTTTCGTGAATTTTTTGAAGTTTGTAAATTTTTGTGCGCCTTTTGCAATTACGAACAAATCAATCGACGGATTTTGATGAAACTTGGTATGATTTAATATTTTTACAAGATCTCACAGATTTCCAAATTTTAAAATTGTAGCTTTGTAAATACAGCTTTAGTGAATTTTTAAAAATGGTAAATTTTTGTGCGCCTTTTGCAATTACGGACGACCCAATCGACGGATTTTAATAAAACGTGTGGCATGATTTGATATTCTTACGAGATCTCACAAATTTCCAAATTTCAAAATTGTAGCTTTGTAAATACGGCTTTCGTGAATTTTTTGAAGTTTGTAAATTTTTGTGCGCCTTTTGCAATTACGGACAAATCAAACGACGGATTTTGATAAAACTTGGTATGATTTGATATTTTTACAACATCTCACAAATTTCCAAATTTTAAAATTGTAGCTTTGTAAATACGGCTTTTGTGAATTTTTAAAAATGGTAAATTTTTGTGCGCCTTTTGCAATTACGGACGAACCAATCGACGGATTTTAATAAAACGTGTGGCATGATTTGATATTCTTACGAGATCTCACAAATTCCCAAATTTCAAAATTGTAGCTTTGTAAATACGGCTTTTGTGAATTTTTTGAAGTTTGTAAATTTTTGTGCGCCTTTTGCAATCACAGACAAACCAATCTATGGATTTTGATGAAACTTGGTATGATTTGATATCCTTACGATATCCCACAAATTCCCAAATTGTAGCTTTGTAAATAAGGCTTTTGTGAATTTTTGAAAAAATTTTATGCGCCTTTTGGAATTACGGACAAACCAATCGACGGATTTTAATAAAACGTGTAGTATGATTTGATATTCTTACGAGATCTCACAAATTGCCAAATTTCAAAATTGTTGCTTTGTAAATAAGGCTTCTGTGAATTTTTGAAGTTTGTAAATTTTTATACGCCTTTTGCAATTACGGACAAACGAAACTACGGATTTTGATGAAACTTGGTACGATTTGATATTCTTTGGAATCTCACAAATTGCCAAATTTCAAAATTGTAGCTTAGTAAATACGGCTTTCGTGAATTTTTGGAAATTTTTGTACAATTTTTGAAAGTACGGGCAAACCAATCGACGGATTTTGATAAAACGTGGTAAGATTTGATATTCTAACGAGATCTCAAAAATTCCCAAATTTCAAAGTTGTAGCTTTGTAAATATGGCTTTGGTGAATTTTTTAAATTAGAAATTTTTTGTGCGCCTTTTGCATTTACGAGCAAACCAATCGACGCATTTTGAACACGTCTTACATTTTACACCATTGATGTTGCACAAAAGTAGATTGAGCAACTTAAAAATGTATGTTAGAAACGATAGTTTAACAAATTTAGAAGGCATGCGTGAGAAGTAGTTCGCGAGCCAATAAAACCTACGTGTCAGCTGTGACACGCGTGCCATAGGTTCGCCACCACTGGTCTATACAATTGACTTTTGGCTGAATACAGAGTCTCACCTTTCAAGTATAATATCGAAAATTATACTTTTAACCTTTAATACCCTAAAAGAGTGTGAGGTCTATGTAGCCCCACACTAAACAGGGTGTGAGGTCTATGTAATCCCACGTTAAACAGGGTTTGAGGTCTATGTTGCACCACGCTAAAGAGGGTTTTAAGCTGATAAAAGCTGATTCAAAATAGACCTCACATTTTTAATCAGCTTTTATCAGATTTAATCAACTTTTAATCAGCTTTAATTTCATTGCGTTAGGTCAGTTGAGTTAGCATTAGGTTAGGCTATTCACCTTTTATAAGTTATTTTACAAAATCATAAATAATATGCCCATCGAAGGCTGGCTTCAGGAGTAGATTCAGCACGATTGACCATATCCAAACAGTGTCCACATTAATCGAAAGATGCACGGAATACATACACATGTGGACTACCAGAAAGCTTTTGACTCGATTGAAATCTGGGCAGTGATTCTGACGATGATTAGTTCTCATATAGACTGTAGATACTAGTAGGGAAAGATAGTATGTTCTGCCACAGCCTCCAGCCTCTGACCTTGCTCACTTCCTGTGACCTTGGCCACTTCCGGTGACCTCGACGACTTCCAGTCCCCCGCTTCCGGTCTCCGCTCAGGTTAAGGCTGATACGCGCTTAATTCCTTTTTTTTTGGCGGGAGGAAGAGGAAACCTTAAAGGCACCTGGTAGTTTCTCTACCAGGTAGTGTTGGATTCAGGACCTCTTGGTCGAGCCTACCTTTAACCAGAACCCCTCCCTCATGTTGTGTGAACCCAACGGGACTGCTCTTCGCATAACTTCATTGGGTCATCCGCTAAGATCTTTCTTGTATCAACATTTGCCTGCCTGTTTCTCTTTCTTCTGGCGGGCCCTTTCTGTTTCATTCTCTTTCTGGGTTAGGATTTGCCGAATTACGCTCTCTACCATTTTCCAGTTCTTTTCTTGTTTCTTTTTTTTTTTATTGTGGTTTGGGGGAAGCTCTGCCAGCCTGTGTGTGGGGCTCACACCCACTAAACCCCTTCTTCCACTTGGCTTAGTTATGCGCCACCGGTTTAATACCCTAAAAGAGTGTGAGGTCTATGTAGCCCCACGCTAAACAGGGTGTGAGGTCTATGTAATCCCACGTTAAACAGGGTGTGAGGTCTATGTTGCACCACGCTAAAGAGGGTTTTAAGCTGATAAAAGCTGATTAAACGGTGCGGACGGTTATTACCGCCCTAGTTTTGAAAGAGTTTCTGGTCTTTTTTCTCTCTTCCTCTCATCTTCTGTTTTTTGTTGCATTATAATGTGGAGCAAGCTCATAATCGTTTTCCTCTGTTTCTAGTAGCCGTTCGGCGACATTGTCTTTATTTATGGGTCCACACGCTGATGCGGCTTCCCTCCTCAAATTATTCCATTTCATGCATTGGCAGATTGTGTGTTCTGGTAAATCCGTTTCATCGCAATACCAGCAGCTTACATTTTCTTGTTTGCCTATTCTATGTAGGTACGTGCCAAAGACGCCGTGTCCGGATATTGCCTGCGTGGCGTAAAAGTCCACCTCGCCCCACTTCCTTTCGTGCCATTTTGCCACGTCGCGTATGAATGTTTTCGCCCAGCCTTGATATCTTACCCATTGAGTCTGCCACTTTTCGAGCGTCGCGCCCCTGATCTCCATTTTGTGTTTAACTCCTTTGATGTACAGCTCTATTCTTTCCTCTACCTGTAGTCTGATAGGGGGTAGCGCGGCGATAGCAAGTGCCGCCTCCGTTGCGATGGTTCTGTACCCGGAGATAATGCGCAGGGCCATGGTTCTATTTATCCTCTCCATCATATTATGGTATCTTTTGTGGTATCTTTAACGCTGTCGCCCATACGGTGCTGGATACAGTATTATTGACCTAACTGCTGTGGTTAGGATCCTTCTCTTGTTTGCACTCGTTTCCTCCACTTGTTTCCTCCCACGTTGGGGGTTATTCGCGTTAAGAGCATGAAGGCCTTGTGTGCCTTTCAGCACGTTTGGCGGATGTGCGTGGTCATTCTGAGGTCCTTATCTAGGTATACCCCCATGTATTTGGCGGCTGGTTTACTGTCGATAATAGTGCCTTCTACTTGGACCTGCATATTTTTTATTTTTCTTCTTCCTGCCAGGAGGACGATCTCTGTCCTTGATGGAGCTATCTTGCTCTCCATTTTCTTTAGCTTGTTTATAACTCCATTTGCTGCATACTGTGAGGCTTCCTCTAATAACGTTGGGATCCTTGCCTTGATGACAATGGCGAGGTCATCTGCGAGGCTACAAGCTTGGCTTCAGCTCCTATGTCCAGACGTAATATCTCATCATAGTAGATATTCCACAGTGTCGGTCCCAGGACTGAACCCTGCGGAACCCCTCTTGTGACTTCGATTTTATCCTCCTGTTGGGTCACTATGTATCTACCACTGAGATACGATTTTATTATCTGTGTAAGATATGCGCCTACTTTGGCCTTTTCCAGTGCTTGTATTATTTTTTTCCACGGAGCCGAGTTAAATGCGTTTTCTATGTCTATAAGTATTTGTATGCCTTTTTTGCTATGTTTTTAGGTGTTTCCATGACTTTCTTTATGGCATCTAGCGTGGATCTCCCTTTTCGTAAGCCAAACTGGTTCTCATGTATCGCCTTTTTGTCTTCTAATTCGATTTCCAGCCGATTTTTTACTAGGGCTTCTAGTAATTTTGCTCCTGAGTCTAAAAGGCATATTGGCCTGTATGCCACCGGTATGGTTGTATCTTTTCTCGGTTTCTCTATCAAGATTAATCCTGCGATTTTCCATTTAGCTGGGAACGTGCCAGATGTCAGGCATTTATTTATTACTGTGGCTGCGATATCCGGGCAGGCGATTGTTAAGTATTTCCAGTTCTTTTCTGTCTCAATCATTTTGTCTATGAAGTCATCTGGGTTTATTGTTTCTGGTAGCTCTTTTCTGTTTTCTGGCCTCTTCCCAATGTAAACATTCAAATATGGTATGGATTACGTTGTCCTGGGCTCCACAGTATCCGCACATAGCGTCCGTGGCTTTTCCAATCCTATGTAGATCATTTCAGAAACACCCGTGTCCAGTGAGTACTTGTGTGATGTAATAATTTACCTTCCCGTGTTCTCTGCTTACCCATTTCTGTACGCGCTACATTCCTAACGTTCCGTAACTTAACTCAACTAATCTAATGCTAACCTAACCTAATGCTAAGCCAACTGACCTAATCCAATGAGATTAAAGCTGATTAAGAGTTGATTAAAAGTAGATTAAAGCTGATAAAAGCTGATTAAAAATAGACCTCTTTAGCGTGGGGCGACATAGACCTCACATCATGTTTAGCGTGGGGCTACATAGACCTCACACCCTGTTTATCGTGGGGCTACATGGACCTCACACCCTGTTTAACGTAGGGTTACATAGATCTCACACCCTGTTTAGCGTGGCCCTACATAGACCTCGCGCTCTTTTAGGATATTTAAGCTTAAAAGCTGATTAAATCTGATTAAAAGCGGTTTAAAATCTGATACCGCCTAGCCCTCGTTAATGGGTTAACGGCAGTGAGTCCGTCAATTGAGGACTATGAAGGAATCATAAGATTTCATGTGAATGGCTGTAAGGTATTTACCTAAACGAAGATAAACTTCATAGTGTTGCTGTGTGAATATATGGGACTGTTAAATCCATCGAGAATTATATCTGGGGTCATTTGTTAGGGTTCCGTACCGAAAACGGAACCCTTATAGGATCACTTTGTTGTCCGTCAGTCTGTCTGTCTGTCAAGACCATTTTGCTCAGGAACGCGTAGAGGTAACAAGTTGAAATTTGTATCAAATACTGGGGTCTGCGGTCTCTTTCAGCTATGAAAAAATCTTGTAAATGAACGCGATCAAAAGATATGACCGTTTATGTCGCATATTTTGCGATTTCACAAGGGAATCAAAACTTATAGTGTACTTCCCGTTGACCCAGAATCATGAAATTTGGCAAGAAGCGGTGTCTTACAGCACATGTAAAGGGAAAAATCTGAAAACCGTAAATATGTAGTTTAATTACAAGAAAAAGGCGAATTTACTATTAGAAACTTATGAAAATACACTAATGTGTTGCGTGGTATTGTCAGACACCAGAAGCTTATGGGTTGCATACAGTTAGGTCCTCCTAAAGATACCTTACTTACAAGTTTGTACTGAACCCTCGGTGCGCGAGTCACAACTCGCACTTGGCCGGTTTTTTTGAGAATTCGGATTCTCGTACAATGGCTGTTCAATTTACTAATAAAACTATCTACATCAATCACTGAACCATTAACTCTATAGCTGACCACTTTGTTCTTTAACTGACACAATAGACTTGGATGATATTCTTCTTCTTAGAAGAATCAATCATTTGGAAACGTTGCTGAGGCCAATACCGAGAAAGAAGCATCTCATTCATATGGATCGACGATCTATTATTGATGTTCAAGGATTCAATGCAAGTGGAAAATTTGCAGCTTTCAATCAAATCAGTCGATGTGACCGATGTAAACACCTACTTATTCAAACCATCAACGCCATTCAGACCTCTTAACGCATCAGATAAGAATCAAGCTCGATGGTTGGAGAATTATCACCACGGACTTAAATACAGCGCTGAAAATTTATCGCCAAACCTGATTCAAAATATTTTAATACTAATCAATAAAACCATAACTTGTATGCAAAGTTTTTATTATTTTACAACCTTATCATTCCCTTGAGAAGTAATATTTCCTATCTATTATTCGACAATTCAGACATCCGATCACGTCGAGTATGTGGTTGATAAAATTAATAAATCTGAAAGAGGAAACGCAGCGTTTCTTATCTATTATTCTACAACCGGATGTCTGAATCTGGTCACGTCGACTGGAAATTATCAGTGCCAGACATCCGCTTATGCTGAGCCGGCAGTTGACAAGTCAACCGAAAGGATTCAAGGTCACCGGAAGTGATTTTGTGACTCCTTCCAGGGTTACCGGAAGGAGTCAAAGTCTGAGGAAGGTCTTTGACCTTGGCCAAGCTCAAGGTCATAGGCTGGCGGCTGGGCCAGAACATACTTTCTTTCCCTACTGATATTTAAGTTTGATTCAATATATCTACGAACATGTTACCTTGCATGTCAAGCTGGAAGAGCATTGGGTTACAGGAGAAACACCGATAAGAAAGGAAGGGAGTCCTAGGAGTGATAAGGAGAAAGGGAGAAACAAGGCGATACCATCTCACCCAAACCTTTTACCCTAGCATTTAAAAAACTTTCTTGGGAGCGAAAGGTAGCCGATATCGATGGAAGCCGTTTTAATCACCTACGCCTTTACCAACAGCGACCCAGATGAATTACGGATAATGCTACGTGAACTTGAGGTCCGATGCTACTAGAAAAAAGGCAATAACTTGATCGCTTGCAAAGTGTGAAATGCTATTAGCAAAATACTGCAACTGCTACGTGAACTTGAAGAAGTCTCCCAAGCGGTGGGGCTGAAAATGAATCCTCAGAAAACTAAAATCATTAGTACGAGCAATATAATGGTCACCATCGGTAATCATACTCTTGAGAAAGTCGATGAGTATGTATATCTGGGACACAACATCAAGTTGGGAGAGGATAATCAGACAGTCGAAATCACCAGACGAATCGGATTGGCTTGAGTGGATCAGCTACATTCTTCGGGAACCACGCATCCCTATAAACCTCAAGAGGAAGGTTTATGATTCTTGCATCTTGCCGGGCGCAACGTATGGGGTCGAGACTGTAACTCTAACGATGTACAGCGCAAACCGATTTCGAGTCTGCCATTGAGCGATGCTGGGAATCAGCTTCAGTGAGGGAATTGAAGAAATGAAGCATCAGGAGGAGAACAGGGGTCGTGGATGTGGTCGAGCAAGTGGTGCGTCTTAAGAGCAATGGGCGGGTCACAGCGAGAAACAACATCAACTGGAATCCTATAAAATTGGAGGCCCCGAAGATCGAAGAGGAGTGTTGGGAGGCTTCAGGCAAAATCTGACGCCACGCAGGAGGAAACTGAAGGAACGTAGCCCAGGAAAGATTGACATGGAAAAATTTTGAGACCTATGTTCAGAAATGGACGAAAATAGGCAAAAAGGAAGAATGAAAGATAAGACTAGAAACAAATGTAGGAAAACACCTCTAGAAAAATGAGTTGACTGTTATGAATAGGATGGTTGAGACTGTTACTACGTGGTAATTCAATGTACGAATGGAATGTTGCTTTTAAGAAAAATTCTACAATTACTCACTAAGGCAGCTAAGGCGCAATTAATTCGTTACTGCCAATGGTTCAGAGAACTTTCTGCATATATGTTTCACCACGACAGAGAAAAGAAGCCTCCGTTTGGCCCTTCAATGGACGGCATCAGTTTGGAGATTGCCGCCGTAATTTTTGCAGCTTTCACCAGGACAGCTTCTTTATGTTTTGTGAAAGTCATTCCGTTATCTATTGTGATTCCTAAATATTTTACCTGGTTCCTTGGTTCAATAATTATTCCTTTGATGTTGAAGCCCACTTTTTTAACATGTTTAAAGCCAGTTAGCAAAACTGCCTCCTTTTTTCGTGGTGCTACTTCTAGTTTGTATTTTTCTACCCAGCAGGTGATTCTCTCTAGGGCGCAGTCTTATTTTTAAGTATCCGCTCGTTTTTGGCCGTCAATATGATCATACGCATAGGCGATCAAATCCAGACCGTCCTCCGGGCATATTGCGAGAACATCGTCATATAAGACGTTCCAAAGGTTGGGTCCTAGGACCGACCCTTATGGGACTTCTGCATATATGGGGATACAGGACTTTTCTTGTTGAACTTCTAGGACTAGATGCCTCTCGTTTAGATAGCCTCTGATTATTTTTTTCAATGGAAGTGAAATTTATCGCCAAACCTGATTCAAAATATTTTAATACTAATCAATAAAACCATAACTTGTATGTAAAGTTTTCATTATTTTACAACCTTATCATTCCCTTGAGAGGTAATATTTCCTAACCATTATTTTACAATTCAGACATCCGATACGTCGAGTCTGTGGTTGATAACATTAATCAAGTTGAAACAGGAACCGCAGCGTTTCTTATCTATTATTCCACAATTCAGACATCCGGTCACGTCGACGGGAAATTGTTATCAGTGGCAGACATCCGCTTACGCTGAGCCGACAAATCATAAGTCAACCGGAACTAGCCGAAGTCACCGGAAGTGGTCAAGGTTAAAGGCTGGAGGCTGGGACAGAACATACTATTTTTCCCTACTGATACTCAAGCTTGATTCAATATATCTATGAACAACATATCGATAGAATAAGCCGATATCGATGGAATCCGTTTTAATCACCTACGCCTTTAACAGCAGAGACCCAGATGAACAAGGGATAATACTACGTGAACTTGAGGTCCGATGCTACTAGAGAAAAGACAATAAATTGATCGCTTGCGCAAAGTTTGAAATGCCAAGCTGGAAGAGACATAAATCCTACTCAAACCTTTTACCTTAGCGTTGGAGAATGTATTTCAAAAACTTTCTTGGGAGGGAAAGAGATAAGTCAACCGGAAGTAGTCGAGGTCACCGAAAGTGGCCAAGGTCAAAGGCTGGAGGCTGGGACAAAATATACTATCTTTACATACTGATACTCAAGCTTACATTATCAAAGCAACAATATATCGATAGAATTAGCCGATATCGATGGAAGCCGTTTTAATCACCTACGCCTTTACCAACAGCGACCCAGATGAACTATAATGCTACGGATAATTCTATGTGAACTTGAGGTCGTGAACTTGAAGAAGTCTCCCAAGCGGTGGGGCTGAAAATGAATCTTCAGAAAACTAAAATCGTTAGTCCGAGCAATATAATGGTCACCATCGGTAATCATACTCTTGAGAAAGTCGATGAGTATGTATATGTGGGACACAACATCAAGTTGGGAGAGGATAATCAGACAGTCAAAATCACCAGACGAATCGGATTGGCTTGAGTGGATCAGCTACATTCTTCGGGAACCACGCATCCCTATAAACCTCAAGAGGAAGGTTTATGATTCTTGCATCTTGCATCTTGGGTCGAGACTGTAACTCTAACGATGTACAGCGCAAACCGATTTCGAGTCTGCCATCGAGCGATGCTGGGAATCAGCTTCAGTGAAGGAATTGAAGAAATGAAGCATCAGGAGGAGAACAGGGGTCGTGGATGTGGTCGAGCAAGTGGTGTGTCTTAAGAGCAATGGGCGGATCACATCGAGAAACAACATCAACTGGAATCCTATAAAATTGGAGGCCCCGAAGATCGAAGAGGAGTGTTGGGAGGCTTCAGGCAAAATCTGACGCCACGCAGGAGGAAACTGAAGGAACGTAGCCCAGGAAAGATTGACATGGAAAAATTTTGAGACCCATGTTCAGAAATGGACGAAAATAGGCAAAAAGGAAGAATGAAAGATAAGACTAGAAACAAATGTAGGAAAACACCTCTAGAAAAATGAGTTGACTGTTATGAATAGGATGGTTGAGACTGTTACTACGTGGTAATTCAATGTACGAATGGAATGTTGCTTTTAAGAAAAATTCTACAATTACTCACTAAGGCAGCAAAGGCGCAATTAATTCGTTACTGCCAATGGTTCAGAGAACTTTCTGCATATATGTTTCACCACGACAGAGAAAAGAAGCCTCCGTTTGGCCCTTCAATGGACGGCATCAGTTTGGAGATTGCCGCGGTAATTTTTGCAGCTTTCACCAGGACAGCTTCTTTATGTTTTGTGAAAGTCATTCCGTTATCTATTGTGATTCCTAAATATTTTACCTGGTTCCTTGGTTCAATAATTATTCCTTTGATGTTGAAGCCCACTTTTTTAACATTTTTAAAGCCAGTTAGCAAAACTGCCTCCTTTTTTCGTGGTGCTACTTCTAGTTTGTATTTTTCTACCCAGCAGGTGATTCTCTCTAGTGCGCAGTCTTATTTTTAAGTATCCGCTCGTTTCTGGCGGTCAATATGATCATCCGCATAGGCGATCAAATCCAGACCGTCCTCCGGGCATATTCCGAGAACATCGTCATATAGGACGTTCCAAAGGGTGGGTCCTAGGACCGACCCTTATGGAACTTCTGCATATATGGGGATACAGGTCTTTTCTTGCTCGACTTCAGGACTAGATGCCTGTCGTTTAGATAGCTTCTAATTATTTTTTTCAGAGGCGGGTCTACCTTCTTCTGATCTAGAGCGTAATTTCCAGCCATAATTTTATTATCATTTGCGCGCTTTTAATGTCTAGTAAAATTAAAGCGTAAAGTTTTCTAGAGTGTCTTGTTTTCCCCGTCCTTGCCTCTGTTGCAATGTTCATCACCTTTTGAAGTGCATCGATGGTAGAGCATGTCCGATAGCTTTCCGTTTTTCTTTCCAAGTCAGTCTGTAGTCTTGCCAGTATTAGATATTGAAAGAGCTTGCCAAGAGTGTCTAATAGACACAGGGGACGAAAGTAGTTTAGGTCCGTTTTCTTTCCAAGTCAGTCTGTAGTCTTTCCAGTATTAGATATTCAAAGAGCTTGCCAAGAGTGTCTAATAGACACAGGGGACGAAAGTAGTTTAGGTCCGTTTTCTTTCCAAGTCAGTCTGTAGTCTTTCCAGTATTAGATATTCAAAGAGCTTGCCAAGAGTGTCTAATAGACACAGGGGACGAAAGTAGTTTAGGTCCGTTTTCTCTTTCCAGGTTTTGGGAGGAGAACTAGCTTGGCAATTTTCTACGCACATGGGAAATTTCCGTTTTGAAGCAGGGTGTTGTATACTCCTAGGAGCATTTCTGGCATTTTTTACGCTTTTATTTTGACTACTTGCGGTGGTATCTGGGCCTGGTGCCCGCCTCGTCTTTATATTTAGTGCCCCCTTCCGCAAATCTTCTGTGGTAAAGGTTTGGACACTCTAGATGAGTGGTTTTCTCCACGTCACCTCTTTGCTGCAAGGAATAAGGTGCCCAGCCATCATTTCATTTAAGTCCATATATTTTATCCTTTCCCAACTTGATTTTCTGTCATAGATATACATACTCAGCGACTTTCTCAAGAGCATGATTACAGATAGTGACCATTATATTGCTCGGACTAAAGACTTTTTGCTTTTAACCTTCTCGTCGCTATGCGGTATCCTTCGCCTCAGACGTCTTCGTCGATTTTGTTGCACAACTCCTTCCAGCAGTTTCTTTTTGATGCATTGATGGATCTTTTAAGTTCCTTCCTTCTTCTTATTGTGCCATATCCTCAGTGGACGTTGGCGATCAATATGGCCCATCGGATTCGATCCACAGCCGATCTGAACAAGTCAACCGATGTTCTTCCGGTCCATTGTCGCAGATTCTTCAACCAGGAGATCCGTCGTCTTCCCTGTGACCTCTTCCCCTCGATTTTTCCCTGCATGATGAGTTGAAGTAGCCTATATCTGTTGCTGTTTCTCATGATATGGCCAAAGTATGACAGTTTTCTGTGTTTGACTGTTGTGAGCAGTTCTCTGTCCTTCTGCATGCGTAGGAGTATGGTTTCGTTGCTAACATGGTGGGTCCAGGAAACGCGAAGCATTCGACGATAGCACCATGCTTCGAAGGCCTCCAGTCGCTTACTAGTTGCCTCGGAGAGTGTCCATGCCTCCACTCCATACAAAAGCTTAGAGAAGACGTAGCATCTAAGTATGCGTGTTCGAAGATGGATGTTCAAGCGCATGTTACACAAAACATTCTTCATTTGGTTAAATGTAGAACGTGCCTTCTATATGTTGATCTTTACTTCACGACTATGATCCCATTGGTCATTGAGGTTTACACCCAAGTACGATATTGATGGTACTCTCTGTAGTTCCTTCCTAAGACCTCGATATTCCAGGTAGCTCCCCTCCGCGTCCGCGTTTCTTCTTCTTCTTGCCCTTGAGAATTTCCTTTTTGCAGCCAGGCAGGCTTCTCTTATGCCGGCTATATCTTCTGTCCAATAGTACGCCTCTTTGCATTTTCCTGTCGAGCGGGTTTTTGGCATGGCTGCATTGTAAGCCGCCGTCACGGAGGATATTAATTTTTCGACTGTATTTATTAACAGATGTACTTACGAAAACACTCCAGAATCGAAGTCAAAACGAAGACATAATACTGGGTTTATGTCTTCGTTTTGACTCCGATTCTGGAGGGCTCCCATATGTACATCTGGTAATATAGGGCGCACGTCCTTCATATAGGTTCGTCCTGCCGATTCTTGCGAATCACTAAATGACGTATTACTTTCTTTGTTGTCTTTTTAGTATTGTCAGGAGCAATATTTTCGGATAGCAACAATTCGGTAACGAGAAGCTCCCGAAGTTTTCTTATTTCCATTTTGTTATTTGTGGCTCTCTGGTACACGATGTGAGCATTTGCTATAGTTCTTCCCAAGAGCAAATGTAGGACTTTTTTCCGATTGCTTTTCCGTATCTTTGCGGTATATGGCAGCATTTGGTCGCTCCTATATGCATGTAGCTTCTATTATTCAACAACTCGGTATAAAGGCCAGACTATACCAGACAATAAACCAACGGTATTTGGGATACCTGGGTCATGTGGCAAGGAGGTTCGACAATATTGAACGACTTATAGTAGAAGGCCGCCGCCCAGGAGGAAGATCGCCGACACGATGGATAGACCGGACAAAAACCATGACGGGACAAGGGATGCATGGAGTAATGAGATCTGCCCAAGATAGAGAGTGCTGGCGAGGAGTCTTTGCGAGCGTAGCAAATTGATGTCACCACACCCTGCAGAAGGGTTATGAACTGAAGAGAGAGAGAGAGATATGCTTCTTGACTGCAAGAATGAGATCCCTCGCAGACCTCTAGCCGAAAAGCTTATTCTTTCTCCACTTTGGAACTGAACACAGTATCGCTTATAATGAAAATACTTACTAAAGTTGCTTCTTTGCTATTCCCGCTTATCATCATGTATCTATCTCTGTCCATGTTTACTTCCATACATCATACCTATGTCCATGTTTACTTTCTGGCGCGCCCACAGTCGGATTTGGGCCCCGCAAGAAACTCGGCCAAATCGCGTTGGACGACTAAGGACGACGAACGTGTTTAGTTAGTAATACTACGTCACTAGCGTAAATTGTAATTTTAAGCTTAATGTTCTAGACCTCTAAGGCACTCAACAGGATCAACAGGAAGACTATGCAAAGAGGACAAGCAAAGAGGACAAGAAACAGAAACAAATAGACAGTCTTCTTATTAGTTTGTGCGATTTGGTCTTCCTTGTCTGCTCTTCATTCAACTAAATTCATATAAACAAGACATTCCAAGGCTAACAAAATATAAAAAGGAAGGATACATGGTGAGCCATTTAACATGACCACCCCAAATATCTCCGTTGCCTTTAGGGTGACAAAAAAATGTCACAAGGGAATTTTATTGATTTTGAAGGGCTGACACGGTGGTTAAAAATTATTTTTTGTCAAAGTCACAGTTATGCGTCCTCAAGGTCATCAATGGTTTTTCAAATGGGAACATGATATTTTTGTATCAAAACATTGTAGCCACTATTCAGACAAATCCAGTGAGCCATGATATCATGACCTGTAAATGATTTGACAAGTGTATCGAAAATGTTATTGCACAGTCGCGTAGAGAAAGTGGATATGATTCTGATTCATGGTGATAGCGGTAGGAACGTTCTCCTGACAGAAATCATTTTTCCGTCGATATTTCGATCGAATTATTCATTTATTCCGTGAAAGGGGCAGTGTTAATCCACGCAAAAAGAAACGTCAAAGGTCATGATATTATGGATCGTTGGATTCGTGACAATAGTGACTACAATTTCTTGATAAAAAAATAACATGTTCCCATTTGAAAAACCATTGATGAGCTTGAGGGTGCATAAACTATGACCTTGACAAAATAGTATATTTTACAGCAAGAGATGAAAGTGGTGTTTTTTTGGTGAGGTGGGAATTTGCTCACGAGCGCCAGCGAGTTAACAATCACACCGAACCAAAAAAAAAGACTTTCATCTCGAGTAGTAAATGCAATTTTGTCTACTGATTTCGGTTGTAGAATCCATAATTCGACTTTAATAAATCCAATTCGAAGCGAACTGTCAGAACTGTCAATACAAATTTAAATTTGGTTTGGTCGTTTCCATGGTAACATATTGCATTTTCATAGAATGTTATACTTTTCAAGTCAAATATCCTAATTTTATTTCGGTTTTTTAAATAGTTTCAGGCTCGCTTTACTCTTGTACATAAAATATTTAATTGAAATTGATGTAATTAATAAGAAAGTCCATGCAAAGTTGGTTAGTTTAGTGTTTTAATCGAGAAAATCATAAATTTAAAATGCTCATTTTCGTCTCTAGACGTGAAAATATTTTCATCTCTAGAATGAAAAAATGTCACTTTCATGTAGGGTAAGATGTGGAAAAAATCAACAAAATTCCCACATTTCGACATTTTTTCCGTCACTAAAGGTAACGCAGATATTTGGGGTGGCCACGTTAAATGACCCACCCTGTATACATTTCGCCAGCCACGATAGTTTTTAACGAATAATCTACACATATTAGTTTATAAATCTTGATTCCGTTCAACTTTTTCTTTAGGGTATTCTGGATTTTGAAACAAAAATATTTAGAAAACGCTGGACAAGAACAACACAGATTATATAAATCAGAGGAGATACAACGATTATATAAGATAAGACAAAACGATGGAAGACCAAATTATACCATACAGAAGCGAAGAGGGGATAGAAAGAACTAGATACATTTAAACAAAATCTTAAAAAGGCTAAGAAAATATGTGTTGATAAAACTAGGATGACTATACATAGTTAAATTGAATTGTAAGTTTTGAATTAATGCTAAAGTGCGTATAGAAGACTTATGCAACCAAATGTTCTCAAATGTGGCAAATTTCAAACATTTAATTTTAAAAATCTTTAGGAAAATGTACACATATTTTAATTTATAAAAAGTAAAAATAAATAAAAATAAATTTATTTAACACGTTTGCCGACGTGAAAGCTAATATTCACTTTCATGTTGTAGAATGATAGGAATGCTATAACACACAAACATCATATAGGTATGCGTTGAAGCATCCATGGACAGTGAGCACCTGTGTAAGATGGTAACTCATGTCCGTGTGACCTGTCGTACCATGCTATTACGCTAAGGATAAGGCTGTGTGTCCACTATCCACTAGTGTCGCTATCCCATCTTGTCTGTCATCGTTCCATGAGTCTCTTAAACGCTCTCTTCTAGACGGACGCCTTCTTATGCTTTACTTTGTTTTTCGCTCTGTGTTGTTGCAGCACTTCGAAGACTTCTTCTTTTTCGCGAATCAGTAAGTCTATTGGGGGTGTGCTTGCAAGTAACCTCGCCGCAGCCTCCGAAACCGTTCTGTAAGTCAAAATTACTCTTAGAAATTACTCCTGTAAGTTGTTTTCTCGCTACTACCTTGTTCGTTACGTCGGCCCATATTTCCGCCGCGTAGAAAATTTTTGAGTACAACACCGTTGAGAAGTTACCGTTTCAATTCCCCCGGCCTTGCAATGTTCGCCATCAACCGTACGAGAGCTGTCACTATAGATGATGCCTGTGTAAGATGATAACTCATATCGTCGGTCCAGATGAACAGGGTATTAACTCAAAAAAGCCTGAAGAGCGATTTGAAGTTTTCAAATCAATATATTTACATTTATGTAAATAATCGGTTAACCTCTCTTATAATATCATTTAAACTATTGATTAACGTTTATTGAAAACATTTTTGTTCACTTCCTGACTTTGTCAATTTTGCTATTACTAACAAAAAAAAAGAAATTCTGCAGTCAAGAACATTATGTTCATCCAAACGAACGATATGTCCGTGTGACCTGTCGTACCATGCTATTATGTCAGGGATAAGGCTGTGTGTCCACCGGCCACTAGTGTCGCTATCCCATTTTGTCTGCCATCGTTCCATGAGTCTCTTCTGTTGAAACCTTCTGACTGTTTTCGCTATATGGTCTGTGTACCGCACACCGCTATCGAGTTGAACGCCAAGATACTTCAATGATTACGATAAATGGATATTTTGCCCCAGAACGAGTTTTGGTGGTGCAAATAGCGTCTTATCAGTGATAAGTATCGCTGCTGTTTTATTGCCATTGTTAGACCCTGCTCTTCTAACCAATAATTTTCTCGCCGGAGGGTTTCGTAGTTCCAGTGTGCTTATTTAGTCCTTTGCAGTCACCACCACTGCGGCGTCATCTGCGAACGCAATTATTCTCGCTGTTCTAGACAAGTCTAGGTTTAGCAAGCCATCGTACGTAATGTTCCACAAGAATGGTGCCAGGACCGATCCTTGTGGGACGACCGCCGTTACCTCATACTCAACTTCACCTTCGTAAGTGTGGTATATCAGCCGTCGGTCGCTCAAGTAGCTGCCTATCATCTTTCTCAAGTATTCTGGTGTTTGTCTTGATGCTAATGCCTTCATGATTACATCCCACCTCTCTGAAATAAAGGCGTTTTTAACGTCAAGGGTCACTAATGCACAGTAACCTTTCGATTGCCGTTGCTTTCTCCCATTGCAATGTTGGTCATTTCTAGTGATAGGTTTGAAAGATTACTTTCGCCCTAGTCACAGTTTTATGAGACGGTACCCACACAAGGATTGTACCGCTCTTCATCTTTTTGATATGATACCATTGCTGCCCCTTATCATTGCTACGTTACCACTAAGTATTGTACGGCCCCTTAGCCTTGCTTCTGCTAGGTAATTGAAAGTTACTGCCTCCCTGTCTATGAAATGGTCCCAAAAACTACTTACTCCCCAATAATTGTTAGGTTTGAAATGTAGTCTGTCAAGGTAAAGGTGGTACACTAGTAGTTACATTTGTCGAACATCGCTCGGATTGAAGTCGGGATCTCAGAATTATAAACTGATGCTCTTACCTCTAGGCTACGATGCCGACACATAAGGACAGAAGAAGAATGGAGAGCCACAGAGACCATGACTAACTCAGCAACTCGGTCATGCTCAGGAAGAAGGAAAATGACGGAAGGACAAACAAAACGGAGAGCGGAATCAATACTAACTCTTTAACCCCAATACTCGATAGATAATACTAGACAGGCAAGACTAGACCGACAAAACTAGACAGACAAGACTAGACAGACAAGACTAGACAGACAAGACTAGACAGACAAGACTAGACAGACAAGACTAGACAGACAAGACTAGACAAACAAGACTAGACAGACAAGACTAGACAGACAAGACTAGACAGACAAGACTAGACAGACAAGACTAGACAGACAAGACTAGACAGACAAGACTAGACAGACAAGACTAGACAGACAAGACTAGACAGACAAGACTAGACAGACAAGACTAGACAGACAAGACTAGACAGACAAGACTAGACAGACAAGACTAGACAGACAAGACTAGACAGACAAGACTAGACAGACAAGACTAGACAGACAAGACTAGACAGACAAGACTAGACAGACAAGACTAGACAGACAAGACTAGACAGACAAGACTAGACAGACAAGACTAGACAGACAAGACTAGACAGACAAGACTAGACAGACAAGACTAGACAGACAAGACTAGACAGACAAGACTAAACAGACAAGAACTAGACAGACAAGACTAGACAGACAAGACTAGACAGACAAGACTAGACAGACAAGACTAGACAGACAAGACTAGACAGACTAGACTAGACAGACAAGACTAGACAGACAAGACTAGACAGACAAGACTAGACAGACAAGACTAGACAGACAAGACTAGACAGACAAGACTAGACAGACAAGACTAGACAGACAAGACTAGACAGACAAGACTAGACAGACAAGACTAGACAGACAAGACTAGACAGACAAGACTAGACAGACAAGACTAGACAGACAAGACTAGACAGACAAGACTAGACAGACAAGACTAGACAGACAAGACTAGACAGACAAGACTAGACAGACAAGACTAGACAGACAAGACTAGACAGACAAGACTAGACAGACAAGACTAGACAGACAAGACTAGACAGACAAGACTAGACAGACAAGACTAGACAGACAAGACTAGACAGACAAGACTAGACAGACAAGACTAGACAGACAAGACTAGACAGACAAGACTAGACAGACAAGACTAGACAGACAAGACTAGACAGACAAGACTAGACAGACAAGACTAGACAGACAAGACTAGACAGACAAGACTAGACAGACAAGACTAGACAGACAAGACTAGACAGACAAGACTAGACAGACAAGACTAGACAGACAAGACTAGACAGACAAGACTAGACAGACAAGACTAGACAGACAAGACTAGACAGACAAGACTAGACAGACAAGACTAGACAGACAAGACTAGACAGACAAGACTAGACAGACAAGACTAGACAGACAAGACTAGACAGACAAGACTAGACAGACAAGACTAGACAGACAAGACTAGACAGACAAGACTAGACAGACAAGACTAGACAGACAAGACTAGACAGACAAGACTAGACAGACAAGACTAGACAGACAAGACAGACAGACAAGACTAGACAGACAAGACTAGACAGACAAGACTAGACAGACAAGACTAGACAGACAAGACTAGACAGACAAGACTAGACAGACAAGACTAGACAGACAAGACTAGACAGACAAGACTAGACAGACAAGACTAGACAGACAAGACTAGACAGACAAGACTAGACAGACAAGACTAGACAGACAAGACTAGACAGACAAGACTAGACAGACAAGACTAGACAGACAAGACTAGACAGACAAGACTAGACAGACAAGACTAGACAGACAAGACTAGACAGACAAGACTAGACAGACAAGACTAGACAGACAAGACTAGACAGACAAGACTAGACAGACAAGACTAGACAGACAAGACTAGACAGACAAGACTAGACAGACAAGACTAGACAGACAAGACTAGACAGACAAGACTAGACAGACAAGACTAGACAGACAAGACTAGACAGACAAGACTAGACAGACAAGACTAGACAGACAAGACTAGACAGACAAGACTAGACAGACAAGACTAGACAGACAAGACTAGACAGACAAGACTAGACAGACAAGACTAGACAGACAAGACTAGACAGACAAGACTAGACAGACAAGACTAGACAGACAAGACTAGACAGACAAGACTAGACAGACAAGACTAGACAGACAAGACTAGACAGACAAGACTAGACAGACAAGACTAGACAGACAAGACTAGACAGACAAGACTAGACAGACAAGACTAGACAGACAAGACTAGACAGACAAGACTAGACAGACAAGACTAGACAGACAAGACTAGACAGACAAGACTAGACAGACAAGACTAGACAGACAAGACTAGACAGACAAGACTAGACAGACAAGACTAGACAGACAAGACTAGACAGACAAGACTAGACAGACAAGACTAGACAGACAAGACTAGACAGACAAGACTAGACAGACAAGACTAGACAGACAAGACTAGACAGACAAGACTAGACAGACAAGACTAGACAGACAAGACTAGACAGACAAGACTAGACAGACAAGACTAGACAGACAAGACTAGACAGACAAGACTAGACAGACAAGACTAGACAGACAAGACTAGACAGCCAAGACTAGACAGACAAGACTAGACAGACAAGACTAGACAGACAAGACTAGACAGACAAGACTAGACAGACAAGACTAGACAGATAAGACTAGACAGCCAAGACTAGACAGACAAGACTAGACAGACAAGACTAGACAGACAAGACTAGACAGCCAAGACTAGACAGCCAAGACTAGACAGACAAGACTAGACAGACAAGACTAGAAAGACAAGACTAGACAGACAAGACTAGACAGACAAGACTAGACAGACAAGACTAGACAGACAAGACTAGACAGACAAGACTAGACAGACAAGACTAGGCAGACAAGACTAGACAGACAAGACTAGACAGACAAGACTAGACAGACAAGACTAGACAGACAAGACTAGACAGACAAGACTAGACAGACAAGACTAGACAGACAAGACTAGACAGACAAGACTAGACAGACAAGACTTTTTTTTTTTTTTTGGGGGGGGGGGGGGGCGTAACTTAACCTAACCAGGCAAGTGGCCCCCCTGGAACGCATCCGTACACTCTGGACCCGCTTGTCGCATAACCTCAGAGTGACGGATGGCTTAAATTTAATCTACTTTATGTTGTTCCTCGATTTGATCTCATCGGCCTCCTTCTCGCTCATTATTTTATGAATCAGCCCTTGGATGTTCCTCCACCGTGACTCATCTTTCAACATACTTTCGATTATAGTTCTCGGATGGATTGATTCTCCCAGTTTTTTTTCCACTTTTTCTCTGTCTGTTTCCCACCTCCAGCAATCGAATATCGTGTGGATCACGCTGTCCTTCTCCCCGCAGTATACACACAGGTCGTCAGCTGTCTTGCCGATGTTATGCAGATAGTCCTGGAAACATCCGTGGCCGGAGAGGAAATGGGCTAGATGGTAGCTAATTTCCCCGTGTTTTCTGGTGATCCAGGGAAGTATGTCCGGGATTAACAGTCTCGTCCACTCTCCTCGTTCGCTTAACTGCAACCTTTCTTGCCACTTCTCGAGGAGTTCTTGTCTGGCCAAACGTTTACTTTGTTTGTCGCCCTCTGAGTCATACACTCTTTTCCTCTCGTTTGCGATCAGATCTATTGGGGGGATACCTGAAATAACCTGCGCGGCCACTCCTGAAACTGTTCTGTAAGTTCTGCTTACACGTAGTGCCATTTTTCGGTGAACTTGTGCGAGCTTCTGCAGGTTAATTTCTTTTTTTAGTTCAGAGGCTCATACAGGGGCACCGTACAGCATGGTAGCCTGCACTACAGAGCTGAGAATTCTGCGCGAACTACTCTTTGGCCCCCCCAGATTTGGCATGAGTTGTTGTATCCCTGCCAGTGTTCTTAAACCCCTTGCTGCTGCTTCGGTTATATGTGCAGCGAACGAAAGCCTTTTGTCGATGGTTATTCCAAGGTACTTGATGGTCTCTTTTGGTCTTATTATTGCCTCTTCCACTTTAAATAATATGGGGCTAAGTTGTCTCAGTCCCGTGAGGAGGACAGCTTCAGTTTTTTCTGGTGCTAGACTCAGGTTTTTTTCTTTCAACCACGCACTGATTAGGGATGTTACATGGTTTGCTTTTTGCATCAGCTCTTGTTCTGTCCTGGCACTGGCGACCAGTGCTATATCATCTGCAAAGCCGATTATAGTAGCTCCCACTGGAAGCCTCATTGTCAGAATTCCGTCGTATAGTATGTTCCACAAAGTGGGTCCCAATATCGAACCCTGTGGAACACCACTACTAATTTTTTTCTCTTCAGTCCGTCGATCTCCTTGCAGTATGATGCTTCTCCCACTGAGGTAGCTTCGCAGCATCCGTAATAGATAGGGGGATATGCCTCTAGTTGTTAAACAGTCCATAATATGCTTCCACGATGCACTGTTAAACGCATTTCTAACATCGAATGTTAGGAGAGCACACATTTGCTTGGTTCTCTGGGACCCACTGTTGGCCTGTTCTGCGATTTCCAGAGACAGACAAGACTAGACAGACAAGACTAGACAGACAAGACTAGACAGACAAGACTAGACAGACAAGACTAGACAGACAAGACTAGACAGACAAGACTAGACAGACAAGACTAGACAGACAAGACTAGACAGACAAGACTAGACAGACAAGACTAGACAGACAAGACTAGACAGACAAGACTAGACAGACAAGACTAGACAGACAAGACTAGACAGACAAGACTAGACAGACAAGACTAGACAGACAAGACTAGACAGACAAGACTAGACAGACAAGACTAGACAGACAAGACTAGACAGACAAGACTAGACAGACAAGACTAGACAGACAAGACTAGACAGACAAGACTAGACAGACAAGACTAGACAGACAAGACTAGACAGACAAGACTAGACAGACAAGACTAGTCAGACAACACTAGACAGACAAGACTAGACAGACAAGACTAGACAGACAAGACTAGACAGACAATACTAGACAGACAAGACTAGACAGACAAGACTAGACAGACAAGACTAGACAGACAAGACTAGACAGACAAGATTAGACAGACAAGACTAGACAGACAAGACTAGACAGACAAGACTAGACAGACAAGACTAGACAGACAAGACTAGACAGACAAGACTAGACAGACAAGACTAGACAGACAAGACTAGACAGACAAGACTAGACAGACAAGACTAGACAGACAAGACTAGACAGACAAGACTAGACAGACAAGACTAGACAGACAAGACTAGACAGACAAGACTAGACAGACAAGACTAGACAGACAAGACTAGACAGACAAGACTAGACAGACAAGACTAGACAGACAAGACTAGACAGACAAGACTAGACAGACAAGACTAGACAGACAAGACTAGACAGACAAGACTAGACAGACAAGACTAGACAGACAAGACTAGACAGACAAGACTAGACAGACAAGACTAGACAGACAAGACTAGACAGACAAGACTAGACAGACAAGACTAGACAGACAAGACTAGACAGACAAGACTAGACAGACAAGACTAGACAGACAAGACTAGACAGACAAGACTAGACAGACAAGACTAGACAGACAAGACTAGACAGACAAGACTAGACAGACAAGACTAGACAGACAAGACTAGACAGACAAGACTAGACAGACAAGACTAGACAGACAAGACTAGACAGACAAGACTAGACAGACAAGACTAGACAGACAAGACTAGACAGACAAGACTAGACAGACAAGACTAGACAGACAAGACTAGACAGACAAGACTAGACAGACAAGACTAGACAGACAAGACTAGACAGACAAGACTAGACAGACAAGACTAGACAGACAAGACTAGACAGACAAGACTAGACAGACAAGACTAGACAGACAAGACTAGACAGACAAGACTAGACAGACAAGACTAGACAGACAAGACTAGACAGACAAGACTAGACAGACAAGACTAGACAGACAAGACTAGACAGACAAGACTAGACAGACAAGACTAGACAGACAAGACTAGACAGACAAGACTAGACAGACAAGACTAGACAGACAAGACTAGACAGACAAGACTAGACAGACAAGACTAGACAGACAAGACTAGACAGACAAGACTAGACAGACAAGACTAGACAGACAAGACTAGACAGACAAGACTAGACAGACAAGACTAGACAGACAAGACTAGACAGACAAGACTAGACAGACAAGACTAGACAGACAAGACTAGACAGACAAGACTAGACAGACAAGACTAGACAGACAAGACTAGACAGACAAGACTAGACAGACAAGACTAGACAGACAAGACTAGACAGACAAGACTAGACAGACAAGACTAGACAGACAAGACTAGACAGACAAGACTAGACAGACAAGACTAGACAGACAAGACTAGACAGACAAGACTAGACAGACAAGACTAGACAGACAAGACTAGACAGACAAGACTAGACAGACAAGACTAGACAGACAAGACTAGACAGACAAGACTAGACAGACAAGACTAGACAGACAAGACTGGACAGACAAGACTAGACAGACAAGACTAGACAGACAAGACTAGACAGACAAGACTAGACAGACAAGACTAGACAGACAAGACTAGACAGACAAGACTAGACAGACTAGACAGACAAGACTAGACAGACAAGACTAGACAGACAAGACTAGACAGACAAGACTAGACAGACAAGACTAGACAGACAAGACTAGACAGACAAGACTAGACAGACAAGACTAGACAGACAAGACTAGACAGACAAGACTAGACAGACAAGTCTAGACAGACAAGACTAGACAGACAAGACTAGACAGACAAGACTAGACAGACAAGACTAGACAGACAAGACTAGACAGACAAGACTAGACAGACAAGACTAGACAGACAAGACAAGACATCTCTTCGCGGCATTAAATGTCAGTCGTTCCAGGAGGCATTAAAGACAACGAAGTAATGACGAAGTTCCTTCAGATAAACCTAGGCAGAGGCCGCGAAGCACATGATCTCATGCTACAGACTGCTGCGTAAAAATGTGCGGTTGTGCTAATTTATCAGCGAGCAGTATAGATGTCTGGATACAGGCTCATTGTTCCAGGACGAGACAGGTATAACAGCCATTGCCGTGCAGAATCGGAATCTACGAATCAGGGAATTCAGCAGACAACCAACTTTGTATGAAACGATATCAAGGTTTAAGAACATATAGCTGCTATATCTCACTAAATCTTGACCCCGAAGATTTCCTGAGACAGGTAGACGAGCTGAAAGAAAATCTGAGATCGACGAGCAGTGAAGTTGTTGTGGCAGGTGATTTTAACTGCAAATCACCAGAATGGGGCTCAAGAATAATGGATAGAAGAGGCGAAGTTCTGTCTGAAATGATAGCAAGGCTGGACCTAGTGCCCCTTAACGAGGGAAATTCTTTTACATTCCGAAAAAGAAATACCGGATTAGTTAGCGATGTTACAATAGCATCGGAAGGCATCGCGGTTAGGGTGGAGAGTACTAGAGAACGCCACCGTTAGCGACCACCAATATTTGAAATTTAGCCTGAAAACGAACTAGAGAGTCAACAGAGAAACACTACCATCAATAACCTAAGGATGAAGTGGCAGAAGTGGGATATCGTATACCTGGGATATCGTGCAGAAAGTGACGAATTTGGTAGAATTACGTTACGGCACGCAGGTCTGCCCAAAACCGCAGAAGGCTGCGAAGGACGCGAATTTAAAAACAGCGAGAAAAGAATTGCGCATAGCCATCAAAAGTAGCAAGAAGAAATGCTTGCTCAAACTCCGCCGATCCACTAATGAAGAGCCATCCTGCCTCCAATATCGAATTGCTACGAGAAATCTAATGGGTAGACAGCTGTTACCTGAGATTATCGTGCCCAGAACGGATGAGAGAAATAGTTTCCACGATATTTCCAGTTCAGGAACGAAGAAAGGCAGAAAAATGGCAAGCCACCGAGACTCTCATGACCTTTGATCTTTGAGGCTAGGAAACCAATACTGTCCGGGAAAGCACTTGGTCCAGACAATATCCCAAATGAGATCATCGCAGATGTGGTGGAAAAGTGGTCAGAGTTGTTGCTGGAAACATCCAATGCGTGTCTTCGAATGGTAATTTTCGCCACGCAATGGAAAAGACAAAAACTAGTCCTACTGAGAAAAGGAGACAAAGCATTGGAACAACCATCGTCATACTATTAACCGATATGCCTCCTGGACCACGTAGGGGAACTTCATGAAATACTATTACTAACGAGACTTGAGACATAAATCGAAAAAAACGGACTGTCCCTATGCCAGTATGGTTTTGCAAAAGGTCGATCAACCGTGGCCAGTATTGCTGAAATAATAAAAGCAACAGAAAATGTCAAAATTGGAACACGGCAATCTAAAGGTTTCTGTGCATTAGTGACCCTTGACCTAAGAAACGCCATTAATTCAGCCAATTTATCTGAAGGAAACCTAAGAAACGCCATTAATTCAGCCAATTTATCTGAAGGAACTTCGTCATTACTTCGTTGTCTTTAATGCCTCGTAGAACGACTGACATCTAATGCCGCCAAGAGATGTCTAGTCTTGTCTCTCTAGTTTTGTCTGTCTAGTCTTGCCTGTCTAGTATTATCTATCGAGTATTGGGGTTCAGGAGTTAAGATTGATTCTGCTCTCCGTTTAGTTTTTCCTGAGTTGCTGAGTTAGTCATGGTTTCTGTGACTCTCCATTCTTCTTCTGTCCGTATGTGTCGGCATCGTAGCCTAGAGGTAAGAGCATCAGTTTATGATTCTGAGATCCCGACTTCAATCCGAACGATGTTCGACAAATGTTACTACTAGTGTACCATCTTTACCTTGACAGACTACATTTCAAACCTAACAATTATTGGGGAGTAAGTAATCTTTGGGACCATTTCAAAGACAGGGAGACAGTAACTTTCAATAACCTAGCAGAAGCAATGATAAGGGGCAGTACAATACTTGTACTGGTACCATAGCTATGATAAGCGGCAGCAACGTTACCATATCAAAAAGATGAGGAGCGGTACAATCCTTGTGTGGGTACCGTCTCATAAAACTGTGACTAGGGCGAAAGTAATCTTTCAAACCTAGAAATCACTCGAATCAACCCAGAAATCCTTAGAAATGATCAACATTGAAAAGGAAGAAAGCAGCTGTCGTACTTCTCATACACACTCTCTGCATAAGAACAACCATCCAATGGATGAATTATTGAAAATGTGAAAGAATTAAAATAGGCCACTTAAAAATAGCCCTATATCCGCATTGAGGAGAAAAAAAGCCACCTGGGGCATTCAGCAAATGGAAGTCACCTAATCGACGTAATTTTTAAATATTAATCGATAATTTAGAATCAAAGCGTTTAACTTATTATTAAACTTTAGATTGTACTCTACAATGTGCCCAACTGATTTCGTTTTAGGATAATTGCAGTATAAAATCAGGACACTCTTAATACGTCACCCTATAGAAAACGTAATAATAAAATAGGAGTTTGAGGTATCAGTGAGTAGGAAACGAAACACACAGTTTAAAAAATCAACAATTTACTTAAAACGTGGTGTGTTTATAATCGCATATCAATAAACACTTTGTTTTCTTTTTTAAATCTAAAACCAAATTCACATTTCGTGTTTTTTTTTGTTTTCATTTGTTTCCAGTATTAAAATATATTCTAAAAAGTTTACAAATAATCTTTCACTACGTATATATAGATCGTATGTATTAAGCAGTCATTTGCACTAGGAGCTGGAAGATTTTTGTTAATCCAAATCGAGAAACCTTCCAAATAAATACTTATCGAGTTATCCCTAAACTACTAACTATCACTAAATCGATTGAGAACATACAAATAAAAATTATCTAGAACAAAAAAATTAAATTAATTTAAACCTAGTTATTATTAAGTAAATACTTTCAATATAAAAAGCTTATCTCAACGCGTTGTAGTATTAAATCGATATGTAATTTACACAGAAGTATTATCACTTTATATAAAGCACTTTTTTAACAAGTTTGAAGCCTTTCTTTTATTGAAATGTGTACAGTCAAGAGTTTGATGACACGCTTCGAGAACAATTAATATCAATCAATTTGACCTTTTGACTATCGATCAATATAATATCAATCAATTTACCAATGTTCTCTAGTAAATCTTATATGAAATTGGAAGTTTGGTAGAGAAGCAATCTGGACAAAATTATTCTAAGATCACAGTAATTCTCCAACATCCTACAATTTACTGGTACTATTTTCTACGGTTTCAGTAACGTGGTTATTCGATGTCGTCGTAAGCTCTTTGTTAGGCTCACTCGCTTTGTTAGCTTGAAACGATTTACCTTTGAGTATATACTGAATTTCTTCTAACGTTTTTCCCTTTGTTTCAGGTATATAGAAGATAGCAAATAAGGCCGTTAAAATACAAGATGCGGCGAAGATGTAGAAGGGTACGTGTAGCCCGTACGCCTTGGACAAATATTGGTACAAATAAATTGAAATTGTTGAGAATATCACGTACATTGCGTCTGATACTGTCATGCCCAGAGCTTTAATGTTAGTCGGGAACAACTCTGCTGTTAAGACTATTGGAACTAAACCTAGACCGAATTTGAAGGCGACCGCGTATAACATTACAGCGGCAATCGGAACCCAATTATACGCTGTTACGTCCACGCCGTTCTCTTTAACAGCGAAATAAGTAGCGAGAGCGGCTAGGGAAATTCCAGTGAGTATACTTGAGCAGGCTAATAAGACTTTTCTACCTGCTTTATCCAAAAAGGAACACGCGGACATTGCCGATACAAGCATTACAACGGAGAATATAATTGCCGCGGTACTAGAGCTTAAAATCCCTGCGGCGTCGATTAAAATCTGATGGAGGTTCATCAAAATTACACTTATACTACTGAAATGTTGAGCTGCGTTCAACACCGTCATTATAATTATAGCTTTTCTGTTGCTCTTCACCATGATCAAATCCATGGGGCGTCCGGTCTCTGTAGCCTGTCTAACTACAGCGGTTTTAATTTCTGCAAGCTCTTTCTCCACGTCTTCTGTTGCCCTTAGAAATTGCAACGACTTCTTAGCTTTCTCATCTCTTCCTTTTACGAGTAAAAAGTAAGGACTCTCAGGCATGAAAGGCAACGTTAACAACTGCATGATTAAAAATATTGCTCCGACCGCTGATGAAATTGGTATTGTAACAAAAGGCGCGACGGAATATACGACTAATATTCCTATAAGCATCATTATGTAAATTATAGACGCTAGGAAGCCACGTATTTTTTGATCGGCTATTTCGGCGATGAACATAGGTGCTGCGACGAAGGCCACGTCGCCGGCGATTCCGGTCAACGCTCTCGCAACATACAACATCGCGACGTTGGTCGAGACGGAGAGCAGGACCCAGTGAAGAAGGTTCATGACTGCCGCTATGAGGATGGAAGATTTCCTGCCGAACTTGTCCACGGTGTAAATGGTGATGGGGAGTCCTACAATGCCGCCAATCATATAAATTGATTCCAGCCAGACCACGTCCGATTCTTCAATTTTAACCGGAGTCTCCGGAGACAGCAGAATTGGAACTGCCGGTGATGCCCAACCATAACTCATGCCATCTGAGATCGCACTCACAGTTGCTAAAACAGACATAAATATACATTTAGTAATTTCTTTTTAAAAATATGTAATTTTTGTTATTGAAAAAAAGGCAAGGCTATAATAATGATCAAAAGCAATAATAACTTAATGGAACGTAGTAGCTATTTAAAGTCGAGTCGATCTAAGGGTCTAAGGCAATGGTGCGCAAACTATTTCCATTTGCGACCTAACATTTTCTGTAAAATTTTATAGCTACCGCTGCACACTGGGACGAATTGCGAATTTACGGCGACAAAAATTAAAGTTCATTTAAATTTTTTGTTATACTCACATTACTCACATTACCTTATGATGACATTCTAATATAAAATTTAATAATCTAATTAAAAATGCAAATTTAAGTGGAAATTTTATTTTATATGACAAAAGTGCAACATTTTTTTACAAATTCGGATAATTCCAGAGGCACAATTGTACATAAATATTTGAGTCCACATAAAAATCATTATTAGCAAAGTTTTTTTATTAGATATACTGTGCCCTCCACTGCCATCTAGACCCCACTTGTAACTAATTTCAACACAGTTGTTAGTTTGTTCCATGTTTTACATGGATATTATTAGTTTTACACACTTTAACGAAGAAAACTTATAAAAACTTTCATCTCTTAATACAAAAAATAGCTCATTTATATTCAACGTTCTCTCTTGCAAATGGTGGTCATCACGATTACCTGGAAAAAAGGTGTAATTCTCAGTAAGGTGAAACGATGTGGAACGGATTTTTGCTTTTCTAGAATTGTCAATGTTTGTTTTGTTTTACAAAATATTTAATTTAACGGAACTGTGCGGAACTTTTTGTAAAAATCAATTTTTTGCAGTTTTTACCAAAAAAAATTAATTTACGATAGTCGTTAACAAAACTTTTTTTTTAACCGTATTGATTAAAACTTTCTACAAATTTGATACTATTACATGTAAATATATACTTGAAGCTATATTCTCCATATTTAAAAAGTACACAATTTTTTAATACAAACACAAAACAGACGTAGTTACTTTGTTAAAAATACAGCGCAACTAATTCCTTTTTGGGACCTAAGGGACAAGAGCGATATTTAACACGTTCCCACAACCAATGAAATTGGTTTTTCGCATTTATTTGTTCATAGTATTAGGGATGGGTTATCCAAAATACATTTTAAGTGGTTTTGCTTAATTGTGAGACATTGTAAAATTCTATTTTTATCGCCGTAAATTCGTAATCCGTCCCAGTGTGCGCTGGATAGAAGTAGCGTGAACATTGCAATTCCCAAACAGTTGTACCAACATCTCCACAAAATTTGAAACCAATCCCAAAATTAGTTTTGAGAAAATTAAGTTTGAAAATTTCAATGCATACAAATTTGATTTTCAAGGTGGAATTTACAAAAAATTGCAATATTTGCTGAAACAAATTTTAAAATATTGGGAAAATTTGCTGAATATTCCAGAACAGTTTTACCAACATCTCTACAAATTTTGAAACAAATCCCCAGATTAGCTTTTGAAAAAATTAAGTTTGAAAATTTCAATGTTTACAAATTCGATTTTTAAGGTGGAATTTACAAAAAAACTGCAATATTTTCTGAAATAAATATTAAAATATTGGCAAAATATGTCAAATATTCCGGAACAGTTCTACCAACATCTCCACAAAATTTGAAACAAATCACCAAATTAGTTTTTGAGAAAATTAAGTTTGAAAATTTCAATGTTTACAAATTTGATTTTCAAGCTGGAATTCACAAAAAAACTGCAACTGTTTTAATAAAGCTGTTAATTCACAAATTAACTGAAATTATTATTAAAATATGGGGAAAAGTTTATGAATATTCCGGAACAGTTCTACCAACATCTCTACAAAGTTTGAAACAAAGCCCCAAATTAGGTTTTGAGAAAATAATGTTGGAAAATAGCAGTGTTTTTTAAATTTCTTTATATTGATTGACATTTCACTATTTACTGCTACCTTAAGGCATTCTCATATACGCGACACTCAGCTACGCGACATCACGCGACATTGCCTGTCATATAATGATTACTTTGTTTTAAATGGGCACGTTCTCACTTGCGCTACGCGACATCTACGCGACGCACAGTGGTCTGAATCTGCAAAAAGTTGGCCAAAAATACAAAAAATCAGTCACCGAATCGGTTTATTTCTAAAGAATCTTGCAAAGGATACTTTGGTGTGTGTTATTCTAAACTTTATATTATCTATTTGCCTGATATCTTTTTGCCCTGAGACGCTACGCTCGTTCAAAGTTACCCTTGTCCGCGTAGCGCGAGCACATGTATCGGCTCCGAAATATGATTGTTAATTCAAGTGCGTGTAACTTTTTACTAGAGTGTCCTTTTTCTGTTTGATGGAGGGTGTTAATTAAGGTATGTAGATTTTTCGCATATATAACGTTTTCACTAATTTAAACTCGCGTGTTTTAGAAATCATGTCAAAGATGTGTCTACATAATGGTTTTTCTTATAAAAAAAAATTCCATAAATTAGCAAAAAAACTTATCACCGCAGCGGGGCTGAAGAAGTTGAGATATAGAACATATAGATTACGATGTTTTGTAATAGAATCTTCAAGAAAATTCTGCCCATATCTGCCATTGTACGTTTGACATTAGAAATACGAAGGGCCAGCCGGCATGGCGGCGCGCCGGGCAAATTGTTTGTTAGTGGAGCAACGGTTAGTGGAGCAATTTGTCGAAACAATTTAATAATCTTGATATAGTAAAAAATAAATTAATTGATGATTCTAATTTACATTACGGATTATCAACGTTCCACGTATATAAACTCGAGATTAAGAAATGGTAATTGCGATCAACGCAAGACAAAAAGAATTTCGAGATTCGAAAAATATTAATTCAGATGGGGTTTCAGAAGCATCTAGGGCTTCCTGTTGATCGCCCAAAAGTAGCATTTGGTAGCACGAACGACAGTAATACAGCTCGTCGATTCGTTGAGAAATCGTCTCTCTCTGCACAAATCCTGGGTTTAGAAGAAGATTTCATTCACCTATTTCACGTTATCTTGCAAGTCATGTGGCTATAGCGTGAACATCGAAAAATTTAATGATTATTGTTATGATAAATTTCCTTGGCATTGTATGTCTACGACAGTTAATAAAATTTTAATTCATGGTGCTCAAATAATAGAATCGGCCGTATTGCCAATCGCTCAGTTATCTGAAGATGCTCAGGAAGCCAGAAATAAGGATATAAAAAAATATCGTGGATTTTCCAGCAAAATTCACGCATAAATACAATGGAAGATGCCCGAGAGGTTTTGCTTTTCCCTGAAGATGATGAGTCTGAAAGTTTCCTAGAACTTTCTGATAAGCATGATATTTCCTTTGATTTCGAACATGATAATTATTATATTGACAGCGACAGTACAATTTTATATTATTATTAATAGTATTCCATAATAACCGCTACATAAACTGTTTATTGCTTGGCAATTGTAATATTCTTGTTATTACCAATATTGAATACCTTCATATACCTATTTATATGAAATTCCGAACAATTTTTAAAGAAGTCATTTTTAAAGAAGCTCGGTCATATTGGATCTGCCATATTGAAATTTAAAATTGGATTATGAAATTCGTAATCAGTGACCTTGTAAAACCCCATGTACCAATTTATATGAAATTTCGATCAAATTTTAATAAAGCGATCGGCCATCTTGAATATTTTAATTAAACAATGAAATTCATAATCGGTGAACTCGAAAACAGTTATATACCAATTTATATGAAATTTTGATCAATTGTTTATGAAATAGTCGGCCATATTTAATCCGCCCTTTCGAATTTTAAAATTATACCATGAAATTCGTTATCAGTGACCTCGAAAACCCTCATGAACCAATTTATATGAAATTCGGATCAAAATTTAATTAAGTGGTTGGCCATATTGGATCCGCCATTTTGAATTAGAATATTATATTATAAAATTCGTATTCAGTGAACTCGAAAATCCTTATATACCAATTTATATGAAATTTTGATCAAATTTTAATAAAGTGCTTGGCCATATTGGATCCGTCATTTTGAATTTTAAAATTATAGTATGAAATTCGTAATCAGCGGCCTAGAAAACCCCTATATATCAATTCACGTTTAAATCTGAAACTTCTTTCTATTTTTGGCCAATTTTTTTGAAATCCAGACCACCGTGCGACGTGACCATTTAAAACAATGTAATTATTATTTGACAGGCGATGTCGCACGACGTCGCGTAGCTGAGGGTCGCACATGTGGGAATCGACCTTAATACTTAACTTACACACGAAATGCCTTAAATTTTTTATGAATTCGACGACCCAAAAAGCTTCTCTATCGACCCCTCTTGGGTTCGCGACTCATGGTTTGCGCACCACTGGTCTAAGACATACTGACTTGCCTTATCTGGTGTTGTGTGCCCTTGTCTGGTCCCAGTACAAAATAATAGTTGTTAAGGTTAAAACTTTAAAATTTCTTTAGAAAACCTGGAAGTATTTTCATGTATCTAATGGTAAATGTTTAGCTTTAACCTTAAAGGTCGATTCCCATGGGCTTAAACTTTAAATTTAAGTTAAGTTTTAAATGGGCACATCACACAGAAATATATATAACATTATTAAAACCTCACCCTGACGTCATGCATAATTCATTTCATAATAATCGAAAAAAAAACGCGCACCGAGGGTTCTGTACAAACTTGTAAGTAAGGTATCTTTTTTTTGTGGAGGACGTAGCAAGCACATTCAGTTAACTTGACAAGTGGCCCTTCTGAAATCACAACCATCTTAGTACCGCTGCAAGCATAACCTCAAGATGTCGCTGTCGTACAATGGAATTCTACCCTATATTTTATTACAATACATCCCCCATTCACTATGAGTGTTTAGGGGTTCTGGAACTTCACTATTTGTTTTAAATGCTCAATTTTGCCTGTATACCTACATACCCTGTATAAAAGTATACAGGGTATTTTTTTTAAATAACGCGAATATTTTTAAACTTATAAAAAGAAGACTTTATTTTAGTATTACACTTATTCACTAACTTATATTAAGATCTAATTATTTCTATATCTAATATAAACTAATATAATAACTATTTCTTGATCTATTTCGATACTCTTAACATTCAGTTGTTCAATTGACTGCTTTTGGGCAATTGACTACCAAAAAATATAGGGCGTACGTGATTTAAGTATATGTAGATTATAAAGAAAAATTAGACGAAATATAATATATACAGGATGTTACGGGACTTGAGTATGTCGCATGTCGGTTATAAACAAGCAAAATTTAGACATAATATATACCCTGTATATATAATGTATATAGAGCGTACGTGATGAAATGCATAACGAATATAAACAAAGAAAATTCAGAATAAACAGCTTGGTGCCGACACATACTTTTTAACCTTCGGACCTAACCGAGGAGGACCTAACTGTATGCAACCCACATGCTTCTGGAGCCTAACAATACCACGCATATAATAATACAATAAAACATTAGTGTAGTTTCATAAGGTTTTCAGATTTTTCCCTTTACATGTGCTGTACGACACCGCTTCTTGCCAAATTTCATGATTCTAGGTCAACGGGAAGTACCCTATAGGTTTTGATTCTCTTGTGAAATCGCAAAATATGCCACATAAACGGTCATATCTTTTGGTCGCGTTGACTTACAAGTTTGATTTTCGCACAGCGGAAAGAGACCGCAGACCAGAGTATTTAATACAAATTTCAACTTGTTACCTCAACGCGTTCCTGAGAAAAATGGTCTTGCCAGACAGACAGACAGGGTTCCGTTTTCGGTACGGAACCCTAAAAAATGAAGAGAATGAAGACATTTACTTAAAAAATGCTTAAGTGTGTTGCTTCAATCACATTTAAGTATGTTTTGCATAAAAACAACATGTATAAAAACTGTCTACATGACAAATTGTGCAGATGACAAACTGTCTATACGACAAACTGTTTATACGACAAACTGTCTGCATAACAAAGTTATATGAGTTTCCACACGATACCAGTATCACATAAAGAGTATTTAGTCTCCATACGAGACACTTACTTAACAAATGTTTAAGTGTGACAGGCGTTGTCGCGTGACGTCGCGTAGCTGAGCGTCGCGTATATGAGAATCGACCTTTACTAAAATTTGAAGATAAAGCAGTAAAATTTCGCCGCAGTGAAAAAAAAATGCAAATATCATAAATGTTTAGAACCTCGTCATCGAAACTGCTTATATTTTTCTTTTATCGCAAGTCTAAAAACGTTGCAGCAAATATTTGTACGCTTTCATATTTGACTCTTTTATGGCAGTGATTAGACTATTTTTTTCTAGATTACCTTTCGACACGTGCTCATTTATCTAAACGAATGTCCCAAGGGCAACGGCAGATTTATTATTAACATGGACCGGCCGGCTTGTGCCAATTGGCACACCATTTCCAACTTGCACTCTCATCCAAACAACACAACTCAAAAATCACAACCCCAAACAATTATTAAAACTAGAACGGAAATCATTAATAGGATGGTTGCGACAGTTACTACGTGGTAATTAATACTTACATTGAATTTAAAAATTCACTCTGTTTTTACCACACTTATAGTATGGTTATATAGGTGTGGTAAAAACATAGTGAATTTTTCAATTCAATGTAAGAACAACGGAAATCATTGGAAATTCCGGAAGCAATCTAATAAAACAAACATTTATAAAGCTTTTGCTAATTACATTCGTAAATGCTATATCGATATTAAAATGCTCCAATTAGTTTTATAAATAGAGATCGCTTCAAGGACTGCACGTTGTTGGTGCAGGTAGAAAGGTCAAGTTTGCCTGTGCCTTTGTCGGTCAGTAACTAACCAAAGAAAAAGCTGCAACCGACGAATACTCGATATTAAGTAACAAAAGCGTATTGTTTCGAGACGCATTAAATGGAATATACACATGTTTAAACATGATATGTAAATGTTTTCTAATAACACGTGCAGCGTATCTAAGCGGAGAGGCCGCGTGCGGCCAGGTTATTATTCCTATTTTGTCATAATTAATGCTGAGGATAATTATCTGGATTTCTGTTGTCATACGGATTTTCCAGTCGGCAAATGAATTTAAATCGATTCAAATTTCTTCTTCGAATCATGAATATGTGATTCACGAAGGGTAAAAACGTTTTCCACAGGAAACAAAAACAATACAAAATTAGAATGGAAGTTTACAATCGATAGCTCTTTCCCTATATCGCATGCAATATATTTGCAAATGCACTGCAAATTAAATTTCTACATCTGATTTACTTTTTGAAAAAGGTAATAAAGTTTTAACTATGGCGCGTATAGAAAGTTAGTTAGGTTCGTTTATACAACAAATTAATAGCATGTAATTTGCAAATTGGAGTGCAATTGTATGCAGATGAAGAGACAGTACGTCTGGAAATTAATAAATTAGAAAGTGTCAAATTAGTTTCAGCAAAACGAGGATTGATAATGTCGCTTTAATATTTTGCATTCGAGCACTTTTAGGGCTATAATCTGTATTGCAACAATAATATTTGTATTTATTATAATATATATTAGCTTTCGTGTAAGTGTTTCTACGTAAGTGTTAATATATAGTTAATATAATACATAGTGTTAATATAGACAGACCTCTTATACAAATATTTTTATTGTTAAAAATGATTGGTATACAGCGAGAACATTACATCCATTCGAAACGCATCAATTCTTAAAACTTAATTAATAATTGGTCGTTTAAAAACTTTGTCTGCTATTGTCGTGACACATCGTCACAAATACTAACAAAGTTCAATGTTCGACAAATTTTCTAAAATTTTACAAAATTTAGATTCAAAAACTTTTTTCCCGATATTTAACAAATTTTCTCTTAAATCTAGTTAATAAATCAATGCAGAAATTCACGCACCGAAGCAGAAATTTCACAGACTCGCAAAATGTTGTAAAACAATAATATAACGACTAAAGTTAAAATGGGATAAAATTGGTAAACTGTATAAACCGAAGCTTTTAAGGAAGTCAAAATAGTGTTTGAACTTTTCATATATTTTCAATTAACCTAATAGCTATTAAATTTCATCATTTTTAGGGTTCCGTACCGAAAACGGAACCCTTATAGGATCACTTTGTTGCCCGTCTGTCTGTCTGTCTGTCCGTCTGGCTGTCTGTCCGAGTCCGTCCGTCCGTCTGTCCGAGTCCGTCCGTCCGTCTGTCTGTCTGTCGAGACCATTTTTCTCAGGAACGCGTAGAGGTAACAAGTTGAAATTTGTATCAAATACTCGGGTCTACGGTCTCTTTCAGCTGTCAAAAAATCAAACTTGTAAGTCAACGCGATCAAAAGATATGACCGTTTATGTCGCATATTTTGCGATTTCACAAGGGAATCAAAACCTATAGGGTACTTCCCGTTGACCTAGAATCATGAAATTTAGCAAGAAGCGGTGTCTTACAACACATGTAAAGGGAAATATCTGAAAACGTAAATATGTAGTTTAATTACAAGAAAAATGCGAATTTACTATTAGAAACTTATGAAAATACACTAATGTGTTGCGTGGTATTGTCAGGCTCCAGAAGCATATGGGTTGCATACAGTTAGGTCCTCTTCGGTTAGGTCCGAAGTATGTGTTGGCGCCAAGCTGTTTATTCTGAATTTTCTTTGTTTATGTTCGTTATGCATTTCATCACGTACGCTCTACATACATAATATATCTTCTTCTTCTTTCATGTGCCTTGTCCGGTCTCCCTGACGTTGGCGATCACCATGGCAAAAGCTGTACGGTCCTCCGCCAAGCGAAAGAGTTCACCAGCCCTTCTTTTGCCGGTCCAGTCCCGTATATTTCTGAGCCACGACTGTCGCTTTCTTCCAACTCCACGGCGCCCCTCAATCTTCCCCTTTAGTATGAGCTGTAATAGACGATATTTATCACCTCTCAAAATATGTCCAAGATATGATGTCTTTCGGCATTTTACGGTCGTCAAAAGTTGTCTTTCGATGTTTGCTCTTCGTAGTACATTCTCGTTTTTAACATGTTGTGTCCACGGAATACGAAGCATTCTTCTGTGAAGCCACATTTCGAATGCCTCTAGTTGGTTTATCGTCCTGACCTTCAGAGTCCACGTCTCTACTCCGTACAGCAATACCGACCATAAATAGCATTCAACCATGCGTTGTCTTAGCTTCAGATTCAGGTTGTCATTGCAAAGAAAAGATCTCATATTATTAAAAGTTGCCCGAGCAATCTCTATTCGCAACTTTATCTCGCAGTCCGGGTTTAGATCCTCTGTAATAATACTACCAAGGTATTTGAACTTAGAGACACGTTCAATTTGGCTTCCATTAAGTTCTAGGGTAGTGCCATTGTGCGGTTGCCTGCTGAATATCATAAATTTGGTCTTTCGTATATTGATTTTTAGACCTTGTGTCTCTCCCACGTCACCGATTTTGTTTGTAAGCAACTGTAGTCCCTCGATTGTGTTTGCTAAAATCACTGTATCGTCAGCATACCTGATTGTTGTTATTGGCTCTCCATTTATTTTGATGCCGAGGTGTGATATTGCTTCCAATGCTTCCTTAAATATTCTATCAGAGTATAGGTTGAAGAGTAAGGGCGACAGTATGCAACCCTGCCTTACTCCACGTTGTATCTCAATACGGTCTGTTTTAATATTGCCTATTTTTACCTGTGCCGTTTGATTCCAGTATAGATTTTTAATTATGCGGATATCTCTATCATCTATTCCAACCCCATGTAGTATATCTATAAGTTTATCGTGCAGTATGCGGTCAAAGACTTTTTCGTAATCGATAAAGCATGCAAAAACATCTTTTCGCTGATCGCGACATTTTTGGAGGAGAAGGTTCATACCGAAAAGTGCTTCACGCGTTCCGAAAGCGTTTCTGAAGCCAAATTGAGAATCATCAAGATCTTCCTCACATTTACGTCGGATGCGTGCGTGAATGATCCGTAGGAATGCTTTGAGCATGTGGGACATCAGGCTGATTAAGCGATAATCACCACATTTTTTGGCTGATGTTTTTTTGGTAGAGCAATAAAGGTTGATGATAACCAGTCAGATGGAATTTCACCTGTCTCATAGATACTATTAAACAGTTTAACTACCAAGCCAATATTTTCCTCTGTAATGAGCTTTAGAGCTTCGGTCGGAATGTCGTCAGAGCCAGATGCTTTCCTATTTTTTGCTATAGAGAATGCATGTATCACCTCAGATTTAAGAATAGTTGGTCCCATGCCCACATGCACGTATACCGCATCAGCTCTATGATCTTTGAAGTTGGCCTCTATATAACTTGTCCATGTGTTTTTTAGTTCTTGTTCCTCAAAAATTAGTTGATTACTATCATTTGTAAGTGACATAGTCGTTCTCTTCCTGTGGATTCCAGCTACTTCCTTTACTTTTCTGTACATATTAAAAGTATCATGTTTGGAGCAGAGGTCTTCTATTTCTGCACATTCCCGTTTCATCCATTTCTGCTTGGCTTCTTTGATCTCCCATCTTATGACCTTTTGTATTTTTTTATATTTGTCGGGTCTGTTCTTTGCCAGTCTTCGCTGCTCCATAAGGGTTAGAATGTGATCTGTCATCCACTTGTTTTTGGGTTTAAAAGTTACGCGGAGATGTAATTTACACGTGTCCAAATGATATTCTTGATGTTATTCCAAAGAGTCTCTATACCTTGGAGCTGGTTCTCCTGCAAACTTGTTAACTTGTTATTTATTTCTTCGGCAACAATGTGTCTGACTTCAGGGTTATTTAGCCTCGTTACATCAACTGCTCTAGCTGGGTGTGTTTGCTTTTTAGCTTTTAGGTTTAACGACAGTTCAGCCGCAAGGGGATTATGATCCGAGCCAATGTCAGCCCCAGGGTGAGTTTTGGAATTTTTTATTATATTTTTAAAACGCCTATTTATCAGTAGGTAGTCGATCTGATTTCTAATTGGTGCTGAGTTATTTAGTTCACTGTGTGGGGCTTGCCAAGTATACAGTCTACGTTTGGGTAGATCGAAAAACGTGTTAGCAATTATCATCCCTGAGTCCTGACAAAACTCGTAGAGTCTGTCGCCTCTCTCGTTGGAGCTACCAAGCCCAAAAGTACCAACTATATCTTTGCGTTGTCCTTTACAGGCTATATATTATGTCTAAATTTTGCTTGTTTATAACCGACATGCGACATACTCAAGTCCGGTAACATCCTTTATATATTATATTTCGTCTATTTTTTCTTCATAATCTACATAATATGTTGATAATCTACATAATAATACTATACTATACAAGTTTGTACGGAACCCTCGGTGCGCGAGTCACAACTCGGACTTTTCAGGTTTTTTTATTTATAACATAACAAATAATTATAATTTATTTAATAAAATAGAGTTATTAAATAACTTGTTATTTTTGACTTATACGGTGTTATAAAAAGATCTGGCAACAGCGCTTTATTTTGTCTTGAAAGTTTATGGTACAGAGCAGTGGTTCTCAAACTTTTTTTTGCCGCGGCACCCTTGTCGAGCCGAAAAAATCTCGCGGCAGCCTTGGGGTTAGGGCTTCCAATACCGGACCGAAATATTAAAACCGGTATTTTGGCAATATTTGTTTCAAAATCTGAATACCGGTATTGATACCATTATTATCAAAAACAATTATTTTCGTCCGACATTAAAAAGAAAAGAAAGGCAAAACTTAAAAACATATTTCTCTAGTTATAAACTTTACAAAAGAGGGTTTTAATACCTATTTAAATTAAATAGGTATTAAACCCATTGGTTTATTCCTTCTTTATATAAAAAAATATATTATTTATAGCAAACATTCGGAACAAAGTTATCATAAACATTACTACATTTCGTAATTCGAGTTTGTTTTATTAAAATATGACCGTAAAAAACATAGGCAAATAGATCTTTTCATAGTTGAATTTTTTTGTGCGCATGTTATACGCCAAAAAGTGCCCAAAGTTTTTGACGTATAACTAAATATGTGCCCGAAACTTTTATTTTCCGCCTTTCAAACTTGCCGGGATGCGTATGCGCTTAACTAACTGTGAAAAGGTCTATTGTTTCGTCTTTGACTGGACCGAATCTTTGTACATAAGTAACTTATTATTTACACTTACTACTTATATTCTACACTTATTGGGGAAATTCTGTCGTCGACGCTTAAAAGAGCTTAAGTACAGTTTAGACATTTATGGGAAATGGCGCATGAAGGATTTTGGCGCATTTTGAAATATTATTTTTTGTCTGTGCTGACGATCCAAATTTATTAATTGAAAATTGTTAAATGGTTTAATAGTTTTTTTAAATAAAAAGTTAACGGGTTATGTCTATTTATGTCTTTTAAACCATCGAATTTGCTTGTATTTGGTCTTTTTCAACAACCCTAATTGTAACATTTTCCAGCAAAAATAGAATTATACCGTTTCAATAGATCGAAAGAAGGTTATTTTTGAATCTGACCAAAAACCCTATATTTTTAAAAATACGACTTATGACCTTTTAAGCGCCAACCACAGAATTGTACTTAAATGGTCGTACGTCCGTTGCAAATATTTTCCTGTTTTCCAAAAATAGAATTTCGTCTTTTTGGTTCCACCCCTTGCACTTTTGTAATTGTATGTGAAAGTTCTTGTTGGATTGCTGATTAAAGTTGCTGTTTTAATTTATCATGCTCATGAGCAAAGTTCGAGCCAGTCCTAAATGTATTTGTTACATTTCTTTCCAAGAATTCTTCGGAATTTTCGTCTTTATCTGAATCTGATCTAACATGTTCTTCTGCGTTTTCGGGTGAAAGTCTAATCAAACGAATTATATATTTTTTTTTCAATTTTGCGTCTATATAATAAAGTCATTAAAGCACTCATATGGGTTCGTTAATGGCTCGCAGAATGCGTAACAATTTTCTCAATATGTATCGGCGATTTTTTTTATTTAGAAATGACAAAATAGAAAAAATAATATAAAAAAAGGTTAGGTTAGGTTAGGTTAGGTTAGGTTAGGTTAGGTTCTTGGGCTCCCTAGTTGGGGGGTGGGGATACCTGAAACCCCGACCGAGCGTGTCCCCCGGTGGCGGATAGGGGAATGTTCGCCGGCTCTGCATCCAGCAGAGTTGGAGGGTAGGAGCCAAATAAAATACGCTCCCGCGGACCAACAGGCTTGCACAGAGGGGAAAATCCTCTTTAACAAAAAAAGTTCGCTAGACCCAGTGGCGCGGGACTAGTTGGGTTAGCCATTATATAGAAATGAAAAATGTCGAATGTTAAGAACATAGTACCCCAGGTGGGTAGGACCAGTGGTCCACAATCCCACCCTGAGTCTAACTCAGGCTGCTCCTCGGATTCTGGGGGGAGCAAACAATCGACACTGGACGGCGCAAGCAATCAAACTTCACGTGCGGCCTTCGGTATGGTAGGGGCGGATGACTCACGATTGCCGCTCAGTAGAGTAAACACAGCGGGAAATAGGCAGAGGTGCAGTTCCCTAAACGAATCGATGATGAATAAACGCAAAGTGGCGGACACGTCATTAGTAGCTACGGATAGGGATTCGATAGAACCGATTAAAAGAAAGGAATGCCCTACTGCTTTTAATATTATTGAGGCAGTACAGGGAATGACGCGGTACACAACACAGCTCCTAAAGCTAGTCGAGGAAAACCCAAACACAAAAAGGGAAATTAAGACCGCGACAGATAAGCTGAGACGACAAGTGGAGAAAATAAACAGAGACTCAGCGTCAGAGTGGTTTGAATCCCACAGATGGGAACAAATCCAGATTCCCACGTACGACGTGGACACCCAAGTGGAGGAAAAACAACTTGAACACAAGGGAGTAACAACAGCCAGCACACAAACCAGTACGGAGGGAACAGACGTCGAACTGTTACTGAGAGAGCTAAGGGCAGAGTATGAGGACCGCATGCAAATAGCTGATAGGCGGATCAGGGACCTTGAGGAGGCCCTGGCAAATGGCAAACCACCGAAAAAACAAGGAAATACTCTGACTTCCCTGCAACAAATGGCTACCCTGAAAGAATGGAAAGAAGTAGAAGCAATGAACTGGGCTGAAGAAGCTTACGAGAACACTGAACTACATGTAGGAAACCCATTGGAATCCGGTGACAGCGTAGTAAAAGTAGTATTCCTAGAGCCAGAAGATAAAAATATGGAAAAAAGCATACAAAAGCAGTTCCTGCAAAGGTTCCCGGACCTCCTAGAAGCCGAAGGGGACCTCGAAGTACTGGAGCAAACTACCAGAATTAAATCAAAAGGACCAGAAAACCAAAAGGCAAGCAGGAAAATAATCAAAGTTGTCCATGACGGCACAGACGAAGACCTCTGGCAAAAAATCAATAAAATAAAAGAGGAAACAGCAAACGAAAAATTCATAGCTACGCACCACGTAAACGCCATGAGCCCCCAACGATTAAGGAAAATGGTCGAGGGCATTTTTCACAAAGCTGAACAAAAAGTTAGAATCTTTACAATGCAACAAACCCTCACGAGAGAAACGTCAGAGCAAAAACAAAATAGAAGAGAACAATCGGAGGAAAACATAGCCCATAAAAGAAGGAAAAAAAGAACAGAAGCAATCATTGTTAGCCAAGAAGGCAAAAGCTACAAAGACATCCTCAAGGGTGTTAAGGAAATAATCAAAGCAAACAATGACGAATCGCAGATCTACGCTGTCAGGGAGACACAAAACGGAGACCTGCTACTGACAATGGACAGAGAAGCGAAAGGCACCAACGAGGTGAAAGAAAGGCTGCAAAAGGGCTTAAAAGAAGCTAACGTGATTAAAAAAAGCCCGGGGGAAGAAACTGTCCTACTCGTTATCAGGGACATAGATGATGTCACCACAAAGGAAGAAGTTGAGGCAGCTGTGACATCACTACTGGATGGAAATGTGTAAACCACCCTACAGGTACAAAACCTATGGTCCGCAGCCACAATACGTACCTCATTGAAAACTGCAAAAATATTGCTGGATATAAAGCGTGTAAAAATAGGTCTGGTCCAGTGCAGAATAAGGGAGAAACAGAAAATCACCAATTGTTTCAGATGCTGCGGCACAGGACATGAATCCAGACACTGCAGAAGAGAAGACAGGTCAAACCTGTGCTTGAAATGCGGACAAAGTGGACACAAGGCTAGAGAATGTGTCAATGGAAAAAAATGTCTAGATTGTGGACTGGACGACCACAGGACGGGAGCTACAATATGCGGCAAGAGCTCCCAAAGACACGAAAGTGGAGATCTCTGTGGCCAGAGGACAAAGAGTGACCCCGCAAAAGCTGGACGCAAGACAAACAGAGGTACACACAGAGTGGCGGGTACAGATGGAAAGAAAAAATGCCCAAAATGCTTAGAATATTACAAGTAAATGTAGATAGAAGCGCAGCAGCCCAGAACCTGGCAGAAGCAACAGCAATTAAAACAGGAGCAGACATATTAATTATCAATGAACCAAATAAAAAACTAATAAGAAACAGAAAGTGGATGACGGACAACAAAAAAGACACAGCCAGTAAAATTATAAACTCAAAACGAATAACAAGTGGAGACAAAGGCGAAGGGGAAGGATACAACTGGATAATAATAAACAATATAAAAATAATCAACTGTTATATATCTCCAAATAGCGGACGCAAAGCCTTTAACGAACACCTAGACAAACTAGAAATAGAAATTAAAAAAACCAAGTGCGAAATTATAATTGCCGGAGATTTCAACGCTAAAGCGCCGGCCTGGGGATCCAAGAAAGAAGACCACAGAGGACGAATACTGCAACTCTGGATAGCGACAAATAAATTAACAGTGGCCAACGAAGGTGATAAACCAACCTTCGAAAGAAGACAAAGCAAGTCCCACATAGATATCACACTCAGTACGGAGAAATTGGCAGACAAAATAAAAAACTGGAAGATACTAGAAGATGAGCCGCTTAGCTACCACAAATACATACTGTACGAAATATATGGAAAAGACGACGCAACAAATACAGAAGACAGACAGCCAGTAAGAGGTTGGTGCTACTACAAAATGGATTCAACAAAATTTAAGGAAGCTCTTAAAGAGAAGACGCAAAGCAAAGAAATAACGAACGCCGAAGAACTTATCGACACTGTAACATATTGCTGCGACAAATCAATGCCAAAGAGAAACAAAAAAGGAGGCAAAAGAGCCGTATATTGTTGGACAACAGAGATAGCGGAAACAAGAACACGGTGTATACAAAAACGGAGAAAATACACAAGAGCCAAAACAATCACAGACAAAGAGGCTGCCAATATAGAATACAAAAAGTGTAAAAAAGAGCTGAGCATCCAAATAACGAGAAGCAAAGAAAAGAAGTGGCAGGAACTATGCGACAAAGTAGAAGAAGATGTGTGGGGATTGGGGTACAAAATTGTGATGAACAAAATTCGAGGAACACCTGAAAACATAGATATAAAAAAGAAAAAAGAAATATACAAAACACTGTTTCCACAGAGAAAGTTAAACAAATGGCCGGAAATACAGACCGAAGAAGTACCCGAATTCAGCATAAAAGAACTCGAAAAGGCTGCAAGCACAATAAAAACGAAGAAAGCCCCCGGAACAGACGGAATACTGCCGGAAATAGTGAAGAAGGTAGTAGAAATGAACCCCGCAGTAGTTCTAAAAGTAATGAATAATATAATAAAAAATGGGAAATACCCAAAACAATGGAAGACTGCACGGCTAGTGCTTGTAGCCAAACCGGGAAAAGAAGCAGCATACCGACCTTTGTGCATGCTGAATACGTTCGGAAAACTGCTGGAAAGGCTAATAGCAGAAAGACTCTTAGAGGAAATACGAAAAAATGGGGGCCTAGCCGAAAACCAGCACGGGTTCCTCAGAGGCAAATCGACGCTAGGTGCGATAAAGCAAGTGATGGAAATCGCAATGAGAGAAAAAGCAAAAAGTAAAAAAACCAGAGGATACTGTGCACTAGTAACGCTCGATGTGAAAAATGCGTTTAATTCAGTATCGTGGAACGAGATAATTAAAGCACTAAATAGGAAATGTGTACCGCCCTACCTTATAAGGATAATACAAGACTACCTGAAGGACCGCACTGTGGAGCTCGAGCCGCAGGAGGAGATGAAGATGACTGCAGAAGTACCACAGGGCTCGGTCTTGGGACCGATCCTGTGGAACCTTGTATACGATGCACTGCTGAGACTAGATATGCCGAAAAATGTAACCACAGTGGCCTTCGCGGACGACGTAGCAGTAATTGCAACGGCGAAAAATGAGAAACAACTGAAAGAAGCAGTAGAAGAAAGCATTAGGCAGATAGTGGACTGGATGGAAAGCGTGGGTCTGGAACTGTGCACTAATAAGACCGAAGTAGTGCTACTCATCGGTAGAAAAAAGAAACACGGCGAGTTTACCATAAAAGTAAACGGCGAAGAAATAAGACCAAAAAAAAGGAGTCAAATACCTGGGTATAATCCTCGATGAAAGGCTAAGTTTTGGACCACATATAAGCTATATATACAGCAAAGCTACGAAGGCGATCAATGCACTAACCAAACTGATGCCAAGAAAGGGGAAAGTAGAAAGCAACAAAAGAAGAATATTAGCAGCAGTAGTGGAATCTATCATACTGTATGGGGCACAAATTTGGAGAAAAGCATTGGAAACAAAAGCCTACAAGAGAAAACTAGACAGTTTACAGAGACAACTAGCAATTAGAACAACAGGAGCTTACAGAACAACATCGCTGGAGGCTGCTAGGGTAATAGCAAGAATAATCCCCATTGAACAACTTGCAGCGGAACGGGAAAGGACCTTCCAAAAAACAAAGGAGGAGAAAGCGTCGGAAAGGGAAGTGACAATAGAAAAATAGCAAGACAAATGGAAGAGAACTGACAAAGGAGTGTGGACCAGGACCCTAATCAAGGACATAGGAAAGTGGTATAACAGAAAGGAGGGAAATGTAAGCTACCATCTCACACAAGTAATAACAGGACACGGATGCTTTGGTACGTACTTTAAAAAATTCGGATTACAGGAAGACGAAGAATGTACATACTGTAAGGACAAAGACGATCCTCAACACATCTTCAAATGTGAGGAATGGAAGGAAGAAAGAAAGTGTGTACAAGAACAGCTGGGAAAGATAATTACACCGGAGAATTTAATTGAAACAATGATAGAGAGCGCAGAGAACTGGACATACATAAAGAACCACCTAGAGAAAATAATAACACAAAAAGACATTAGAAGAGACAACCTAAACAAGGATAAAGAAGGGAGCAGTTCAACATCAACCACTAGGGCGTCACCAAACGTCCGGGCTGCCCACCACGACGAAATGCGCAAACGATACCGGGGTGGTGCACACAACAAGCCAAGTGGAAAAAGGGGTTTAGTGGGTGTGAGCCCCACACACAGGCTGGCAGAGCTTCCCCCAAACCACCATAAAAAAAAAAGGTTAGGTTAGGTTAAGTTAGGTTAGGTTAGGTTAGGTTTTAAGGTGTTTTTCGCACTTGTCCATTAGAAAACTCTCGTCTCGTTACGCTCGTCGTATTCTAAACTTGGGCGCGTGCTGAAAAATCGCGCTTATTGAACTCGTTCTTTAATATACTATTATCATAGTAGCTTTGATTAACCGTGGAAATAAAGAACTAAATCGATATCTTGTTCTCCACTATGTAGGTACTAAGTTACCTGCGATAAATCATTTCGTCTTTGTATCATGCGGGTTTTTAAAGCGTCATAAAGTTCTTTAGCAATTTCAAAATTTTGATTCGAAAGCGATTCCGTCATAAATTTCATTGTTTCATCTGCTGTAAGAAGATTAGAATCTTGGCGACATAATGCATCAACTGCTAATTTTATAGGATTAAGGGTAATGATAATTGCATATAATAAATTACAGTCTCAGTCGTAAAAATTCATTCCGGAATTTATGTCAATAAGGGCTTTTTGAAGACAATATATCAATTGGTAAAATATTTCTAATATAAATAACATGCTATTCCATTTTATTTCACAGTCTAATTTTAAAGATATTTATCCAACAAATCCTTGTTTTACATATTTTTGTAGTATGTACATATTTTTGCTAATTGAAATAACTAATATAAATAAAAAATTATATATTTTATACAAATACCGAAATACCGGTATTTTTTTGTAATACCGATTTTCTAATACCGAACAAAAATAGACTAAAATCTCGGTTTTCGGGATCCCGAGATTCCGGTATTGGAAGCCCTATTTGGGGTCGTCCATTAATCACGTGATGTTTTTTTACAAGTTTTTAAAGTTTGTACATCTTTCCAAAGCGAACCATTTTTGCAAAAAAAATTATTTGCAAACTTACTGCGTTATCCATTTAAAGCCATGTAAATTGAAAATCGAAATTCAAGGGTACCCCTACTAAGAAGATAAAATTTTTGCATTTTATATTTTTTACTTCTTTGACTAAATCGAACGATTTTACAAGATTTGCAAAGAATACTTATTTGTAGGCTCAGTTTGTCTGAGCGATGAGCGATTGACATACGACGATCCCAGTCCTAATTTTCTATTTTGAGGCGAAAAAAATCAAAAAACCTTTGAAGCAAAAATAATTCGCCACGCAGCCCCCATTGGGGGCGTAGCTTTCAAATTCGGTAAGCGGGCACTTCTGGTACATACACCCATATTCAGTAAAAGTTTCATTGAAATTTATGAAGGGTTAATACATTTTCTCGCTATTTTTGAATATTTTGATATTTTCGAGTTCGGTTTTGATTGGAATTCGCGATTGTTAAAAAAATTATTTTAGTAAGTTTCACACTACGTGGAACAATAAAATTTTACACATTTGTAGAGAAAGGATCATTCTATCAAATCCCCTTGTGTATTTTGCAAAATATTTGATCTAGCGGCAATCGCCGCCCCTCAAATTCAAAGCGGCCCAGAAGACAAGATATTTAAATAACTATATTTCGAAAAATGCAACAGATACATTAAAAAATCTTTCAGTTTTAGATAGCGCATACGTTTTTCTATTGAAATTGACATTGTAATTTTTTTGCAAACCTCAAACCGCGTTCTCCAGTTAAACCCATGTAAATTGTTACACCGTAAACAACGTAATATGTAACAAGTTGTTACAACGTAAATGTTAAACCCATGTAAGAAACGAAATTCAAAGAAAGGGTATTTTTTACTTTTGTGACAAAACCGAAGGATTCAAATTAGAATAATGGCAAGGACCGTTGGTTTAACCCAGGTTAGATTAGGTTGCCAACAGCGAAGCCGCAGATAAATCATGACCACATACGCGCGGCAGCGCGAACTCTCGATCCAATATAGGACAATGTAGCAAGGACCGTTGGTTTAACCCAGGTTAGATTAGGTTGCACATCGCGAAGCGACAATTAAATCAAGATCACATACGACATCGATTATTGCCAAATTTCATGATTCTAGGTCAACGGGAAGTACCCTATAGGTTTTGATTCCCTTGTGAAATCGCAAAATATGCGAAATAAACGGTCATATCTTTTGATCGCGTTGACTTACAAGTTTGATTTTTTCACAGCTGAAAGAGACCGCAGACCCGAGTATTTGATACAAATTTCAACTTGTTACCTCTACGCGTTCCTGAGAAAAATGGTCTTGACAGACAGACAGACGGACGGACATACAGACAGACGGACAACAAAGTGATCCTATAAGGGTTCCGTTTTCGGTACGGAACCCTAAAAAGAACAGGATTTGAATGTGATATTCTTTCAAAAACTCAAAAACTATAGCGATTGCATTTGCATAATCTGACAGCACATTTACAATTCTCTATAGTCTACCACATGCGGCAGCAGGTGGCGATGAAAGCGACAATGGCGTGCACCTTTAAATTTTCCTGGTATCAGAATCCTTAGAATGCTATGAAACCATGTGGCTCTTTCAGCGTCACCAGTGGCGTGCAACACCTTTCCGTTTCAAAGACCCAGATTTTAGCCAATTGTGCATAAATTCTACAATAAAACTAGGAACTGAAATTCGTTTGCTTCCTCATATATTTTTCTATTTACTCCGCAGGCATATACCGCAGGCATACGCTCCGGCATACACCGCGGCAGCCAGTTTGAGAACCTCCGGTACAGAGAGAGAAAAGTAGAGTAATTGAAAAGAGTCGAGTGTATTTTTTCTCTCTCTATAACTATGTTCCCATCTTTTTCTTTTCTCTCAGCTGTTTTCGCGACGTTGCCAAACCATCCGTCATATGAATTATGTTCGATAAACAAGATTCAAAATAAAAAGTTTAACTTTAATTATTTAAATAATTACATCGGTAACGTCACATGGCTTTAATGTTATCGTGTTTTACAATTATCTAAGTTTATTATATATAGTTTGTTATTCCTTCAAGTTTAGAAATTAATATCGAAAAAAATAAATAAAGACGTGATGGAAGCTTGTCAGCCATAAGAGCCTGTGTATAAGAATTGGATAAATTTGAAATATTTATCGGATAAACTAAATGGTGTATCACTTGCAAATTTCGAGAGGACATAAATAAAGTATTGATCTACATCAGGCATGTCAAACACGCGGCCCGACAACACAGAGATTGCAATAGCCGAGATTTTGAGAAATCGGCAGAACTAAATAATATCAACATTTTAAGCCTACTCTGTTACAATTGATGATTGAAGTGCAATTTCACATGCAAGTGAAATGAAGTGCAAGATAATGAAGTTACAGATATTCGATATATCGCTCAGCTGGCCGTTTTTATTCGCGGATGCAATGCTAATTATAAATTACGTGAAGAACATCAATCTTTGGAATTGGAATGAATCAAATATTGGAAGTCATAATACAACTATTGAAGCTGATATTGTTGTTACGCGTTTGGAAGTTTTGAAGAAGCATAAGTTATCATTGTAAAAGTTGGTGCACCTGCAACTGATGGTGCACCTACCATGACCGGTATTACTAAAGGAGCTTTTGAGGGATTACAAGAAATAAGTAAATACCGTGGTGATAATATTTTGAACATTTTCATGGTATAATTCACCAGCAAGTCACCAAAATTATATTCGAACACGTGGGCTTTATCATCGTCAATTTGTTTTATTTTTGAAAGATATAGAATGTGAATGCACCGATCTACCATATTATACGGAAGTACGATGGCTTTCTAGTCATAAAGTGTTAAAACAATTTAAATTTCTGGACGAAATCATAATTTTCTTGGAAAAAAAAATGTGCTGAATTAAAAGATGGACAATGTATAAAGGACTCAGCTTCCTCCGTTAATGTTACAAATCATCTTAATCAAATAAACTTAATAAAGACGGAACAAAGCTTGAATATATAAATATACTCAACCTTTCCGGAACTCTATAATACTAATGAGTCTTTTTAGGACTACCAAAAACAAATCTCTTATGAAATTTGTCAGTTATTCTATAGCTTTCAGTCCACCTTCGTGGCACTCAACAAAAACCATAAAAATAACATTGAGTTTTAAGATCATGTCTTTCCGATACCTTGAGTGGATAGCCATCTGTGGACGCGTTTCGAGATCTATCTCTCATCAGCACAGCTATGCTTCCATGAACAATATTTTGTAAATCACTCACTTGAAAACCCATGTGGTGTTTGGGTTAGATGTTTTTAATTTTGACATTTTGTGAGAGAGACATGAACTTAGCAGGTTATTGATATAAATGAAGCTAAGTTCATGTCTCTCTCACAAAATGTCAAAATTAAAAACATCTAACCCAAACACCACATGGGTTTTCAAGTGAGTGATTTACAAAATATTGTTCATGGAAGCATAGCTGTGCTGATGAGAGATAGATCTCGAAACGCGTCCACAGATGGCTATCCACTCAAGGTATCGGAAAGACATGATCTTAAAACTCAATGTTATTTTTATGGTTTTTGTTGAGTGCCACGAAGGTGGACTGAAAGCTATAGAATAACTGACAAATTTCATAAGAGATTTGTTTTTGGTAGTCCTAAAAAGACTCATTAGTATTATAGAGTTCCGGAAAGGTTGAGTATATTTATATATTCAAGCTTTGTTCCGTCTTTATTAAGTGTTTATCTGATTATCTATAATGTTGTATGGTTTTACCAATTCATCTTAATCAACTTAATTTTAAACATCAAGGAAAAAATCATCATAATATATAATATTATATAATAGAAAATGATGTCTTTGGATAAAGTCTACCAAACATGCATTTAACACTATTATATAGAGCAGATTTTCATCTAAAAATTGTGTCATTTTTCAATCATTGTGTCATCATATATCCAAAGCGAACCGTTTTGGCTCAAGTTTTTTTTTGCAAAACTTCCAATCGCGTTCTCCATTTAAACCCATGTAAATTGAGAAACGAAATTCAAAGAAGGGGTTCATTTTTATATTTTTTTCTTTTGGGACTAAACCGAAGGTTTTTACTAAATTTGCAAACAATACTTTTTTTAGACACCCACGTCCTATATACGGATATCCCGGTTATAATTTTCTATTTTGAGGCGTTGACGAGATATTTGCAAAAAACGGATGAAGACAAAATAATTCCTCACGTCGTCCGCATTGGAGGAGGAGCGTTCAAATTTTGTCAGCTGATACTTCTGGTGAATACCCACATCCAGTAAAAGTTTCATTGAAATCCCTCAGCGGTTAATAAATTTTTTCGAAATTTTGGAACGTTTTGAAATTTTCGTGGTCGTTTTTGGTTGAAATTCCTGACTGATATGTCTGGATTTGTTAAAAAAATATTTGTAGAGAATTAGTCAGTCTATGATATCCTTCAGTTAGTTTACAAAATATTTTATCTGGCGGCGGTCGCCGCCCCTCAAACTCGGGCTTAGTAACAGAAAGTAATAATTTCAAATAACTATAAACTGAAAACTGCAAGAGATATATTGAAATTTCTTTCAGATCTATATAGATTATACATTTTTCTATTGAAATTGAAGTTTTGGTGTCTTCGTGGCCGATAGCCGTGACACAGTATTTTTTCATATAAAGAAATACTTATTAAAAACTTGCCAATTTATTTTTTTGTCCAACTCTTCGTTATTGAATATTGGGGTGAAACCAAACGAATTATAGATACAATCATACCAACTTAATAAAGCGAAATATAGCTTGAATATATAAATATATTCAACCTTACCGTAGCTCTATAATATGATTCAGTGTAAATAATTATGTCTTTTTAAGACTTCAAAACAAATCTCATGTTGACAAATAACAGATATTTGTATGCTATTTACTAGACCTCAGTCCACGTTCGTGGCACTAAACAAGAACTACATAAATAACATTCGAAACGCGTCTGCAGATGGCAATTCACTTGGGTTAAATAGAAAGATGTGATTTTAAAAACTATGTTATTTATCTGGTTCTTCTTTAGTGCCACGAAAGCGGACTGAGGACTAATAAATAGAATATATGTTGTGTTTCAACATGAGATTTGTTTTGTAGTTTTAAAAAGACTTCAAAAATTAAATTATTAGAAATGGAATTCCATCCAAGATTTCTTGATTTGAAAATCTGTGAAGTATAATTTCGTCTTTTTACTGCGTCTCTATCTATCGATATTGAAATTGTTGATGAAAACTTGAAAACAATGAAAACAAATAGAATTAATTGGTATTGTGTAATTCTTTGCTGATTTGAATTTATGGAAATTGCAATTCCAGAATTGTATATATATTTATCTGTGGATCGGTTTCCTAAAATGTTGTCATTTGTTACGCGTATACGGGCTATGTTTGGAAGCACTTATTTGTGCGAGCAACTATTTTCTTTAATGAAAAATAACAAAAATTTAGAAAGGTGAAGATTAACCGATCAACATATATCATCAAATTTAAAAATTGCAACAGTTATTCAACCAAATATTGAAGACTTGCAAAACAAACGATGTCAAATATCTTCAAAGAAGTAGAAAGTCAAAAAAAAGAAAGTCAAAAAAAAGAACTTCAAAGAAGTTTTTTTTTAAATATAGAATATTTATAGTTGCAGTGTTAAAAATAACATGAATAAAATAAATACAAAATATAATCATTCCACCAACGTATTTTATTAATTTTTTGAACAGTAAAAACATGCGGCAACGTAGTACAAAGTAGAAAATGTGGCCCGGAATATCATATGAGTTTTACATGCCTGATCTACATGTATAAAAAGTTTCAAAGCTTAAACTTATAAAAAATATTTAACATGGGGTTCGCTCGAACCTCCTTAACTGTAACTTTTGAAACTTTTTAGAAAACAATCCGAAAGGACAAAGTTAATTTGTAATTTAGTGTTCATCGACACAATTTAAATTAATTTAATGTCACAACGTTACACATCTGATGCTTTTTTTCACTAATTCAACTAACTCACAGGAAAAGACAAGACTAGACAGACAAGACTAGACAGCCTATTCCTATAAACCTATTCAGCAAATAATGTAACTAGTATAATAAAGTAAAATAGATTTTAGTAATTTTATTTAAACTAATGATAATGTAGCATGTTAGTAACAATTTAAATGAATGAATAAAAGAATTGTTTACAACATGCTTAATTATCATTAAATTAAAAATAAATGTTAAATTGCTGTTAAGTATTCATACATTTACAAGCTTGTGACAATTTGAATTAGCAAACTATGCAAATGAGAAAACTAACATTTCCGCCAGACTTTTAGCCTACTTCTAGCCCGCTTAGTAAACTCTTTACCTACGTAGACACGTAGAAAACTAGCGTATAGTCCTGCTAAAGCTGTGTGACCGCTTCGTATAGTCCAAAACTATTCGTATAATTGAACTATACGAAGCGGTCACACAGCTTTAGCAGTACCGTGCGTACGTAGCATAAGTAGTCAAAAGAATGATTATTGACAGAGAGTGATTATTATTTGAAGCAAGTCATGGAAGAGTTCATGCAAGCTTCGACAGTATCAAGTTCAGGTCTTGTGAAGTAAGGTAATAATATATTAATAATAAAATAATGGTAATAATAATAATGGAAGATTTTAGAACTAGGGCGAAAGGTTGTCAATATTACTGGAGAGCGAAAATGTGCGCACGAACGAAGTGGCGCGCATTCGCTCGAGTGAAATTGACAATTTCGCCCGTGTTACAAAGAATATTTTTTTAAAATGAAAATAAAATTATTTTTGAATTGGGAAAGATTTGTTTTCCACTAAATATTGCAAAAATATTAACACTAAATATTAGTGTTTGCGCTTATATTTATGTTTGTTATAATTTTTTTTTCCAACCACTGATGTAATTACCAGGGCCGAAAGACTTAGGGTCGATAGCCTTTAATACAAATTCTATAATAAAAATATTATTATTATTATTATTGTAAAAATAAAATTGCAGATTTCACAAAAAAATTATAAGCTATGGCAAATTTTTGAAAACAACGCCCAGAATAGACAGGCAGATGAAAACGGATTGTCATTTGCATAAATAATCACTATTTTTAAATCTTATCGCTATTTGCTTATCTAATTATTTTAGATAAAGCGTTGGACCTGCCACCGTATATTACAAAACATTACGTGGATTATTTATAAGTTAAGGAAACTTGACGTTAAAGTTAAAAAAACAAAAATATTTTTGGAACAATTTGTTCTAATTTTAAAATCGAATATTTGCAAAATATAACGAATCGCTTAATTTATTTCTGTGCAACATGTTATCCTGCAATAAAAAACAAAATAAGCCTTCCAAAATCCGTGAATTATCTTATCAATCCCATCCCATTGTATCCTTCAAACAAATTTAAATCGCGTTTGCACAAATTAAAAATTTTACAACCTCATGAAAACATAACGGCATTGGTAATTTTCCAACGCGGAGGATTGAACACTCATTTGTTTTCTCACAGACAAATAAGACCAGATTACGTAATTAAAGCAATAGAAAAACATTAAGTAAATTCGACCCGAGGCCTCGAATTTAATATGAAAACATTAGGCACTAAATTCGTCGTCTGTTCATATCAAGTTAAAGCAAGTAATTAAATATCGCGGCGGCTTTTTCACTTTTAACCGCTGTCCATTCCCACAATGAAAAAATTAAACTTATGTAATAAATTAATTGGAATTTATTGCTGTTGATATTTGTTAATGGAAAATCCTCGCCGTAGTAAAACAACGTTCAAACTGTTGTTATTGATTTTATAATTATTTGTGTTATGCAGAGTATGCGTGCGTAATTTTCTTAAAAAAAATTCCTTTTCACTCCTTGCTTGGGAATTGGCACGTTTTTAAAAGCTCTGGCAAACGTGCTGTGAAGTTTGCAATTTATCAACATCTGTAGACTAGTCATTTCTCGCCGAGGAATACACTTTTTATTTTCAATAATTCCTTGGCAGTTTAGGCGAAACAGCAAAATATAGAACAATAATATATTGCTTGAAAATGTGCGTGTATTATTTATTACCACCTAGCGTTTTGTTTTTGTGCCATATTAATAAATTTTGTAAAATTTGAGTCAACTAAAAAATTAAATGTTTATTTTAATATTTCACTTTATATTATTACAAATATTTGATGTGATAGCGGATTAACAGCAGGATAGATAGACAAGACTAGACAGACAAGACTAAACAGAGAAGACTAAACAGAGAAGACTAGACAGACAAGACTAGACAGACAAGACTAGACAGACAAGACTAGACAGACAAGACTAGACAGACAAGACTAGACAGACAAGACTAGACAGACAAGACTAGACAGACAAGACTAGACAGACAAGACTAGACAGACAAGACTAGACAGACAAGACTAGACAGACAAGACTAGACAGACAAGACTAGACAGACAAGACTAGACAGACAAGACTAGACAGACAAGACTAGACAGACAAGACTAGACAGACAAGACTAGACAGACAAGACTAGACAGACAAGACTAGACAGACAAGACTAGACAGACAAGACTAGACAGACAAGACTAGACAGACAAGACTAGACAGACAAGACTAGACAGACAAGACTAGACAGACAAGACTAGACAGACAAGACTAGACAGACAAGACTAGACAGACAAGACTAGACAGACAAGACTAGACAGACAAGACTAGACAGACAAGACTAGACAGACAAGACTAGACAGACAAGACTAGACAGACAAGACTAGACAGACAAGACTAGACAGACAAGACTAGACAGACAAGACTAGACAGACAAGACTAGACAGACAAGACTAGACAGACAAGACTAGACAGACAAGACTAGACAGACAAGACTAGACAGACAAGACTAGACAGACAAGACTAGACAGACAAGACTAGACAGACAAGACTAGACAGACAAGACTAGACAGACAAGACTAGACAGACAAGACTAGACAGACAAGACTAGACAGACAAGACTAGACAGACAAGACTAGACAGACAAGACTAGACAGACAAGACTAGACAGACAAGACTAGACAGACAAGACTAGACAGACAAGACTAGACAGACAAGACTAGACAGACAAGACTAGACAGACAAGACTAGACAGACAAGACTAGACAGACAAGACTAGACAGACAAGACTAGACAGACAAGACTAGACAGACAAGACTAGACAGACAAGACTAGACAGACAAGACTAGACAGACAAGACTAGACAGACAAGACTAGACAGACAAGACTAGACAGACAAGACTAGACAGACAAGACTAGACAGACAAGACTAGACAGACAAGACTAGACAGACAAGACTAGACAGACAAGACTAGACAGACAAGACTAGACAGACAAGACTAGACAGACAAGACTAGACAGACAAGACTAGACAGACAAGACTAGACAGACAAGACTAGACAGACAAGACTAGACAGACAAGACTAGACAGACAAGACTAGACAGACAAGACTAGACAGACAAGACTAGACAGACAAGACTAGACAGACAAGACTAGACAGACAAGACTAGACAGACAAGACTAGACAGACAAGACTAGACAGACAAGACTAGACAGACAAGACTAGACAGACAAGACTAGACAGACAAGACTAGACAGACAAGACTAGACAGACAAGACTAGACAGACAAGACTAGACAGACAAGACTAGACAGACAAGACTAGACAGACAAGACTAGACAGACAAGACTAGACAGACAAGACTAGACAGACAAGACTAGACAGACAAGACTAGACAGACAAGACTAGACAGACAAGACTAGACAGACAAGACTAGACAGACAAGACTAGACAGACAAGACTAGACAGACAAGACTAGACAGACAAGACTAGACAGACAAGACTAGACAGACAAGACTAGACAGACAAGACTAGACAGACAAGACTAGACAGACAAGACTAGACAGACAAGACTAGACAGACAAGACTAGACAGACAAGACTAGACAGACAAGACTAGACAGACAAGACTAGACAGACAAGACTAGACAGACAAGACTAGACAGACAAGACTAGACAGACAAGACTAGACAGACAAGACTAGACAGACAAGACTAGACAGACAAGACTAGACAGACAAGACTAGACAGACAAGACTAGACAGACAAGACTAGACAGACAAGACTAGACAGACAAGACTAGACAGACAAGACTAGACAGACAAGACTAGACAGACAAGACTAGACAGACAAGACTAGACAGACAAGACTAGACAGACAAGACTAGACAGACAAGACTAGACAGACAAGACTAGACAGACAAGACTAGACAGACAAGACTAGACAGACAAGACTAGACAGACAAGACTAGACAGACAAGACTAGACAGACAAGACTAGACAGACAAGACTAGACAGACAAGACTAGACAGACAAGACTAGACAGACAAGACTAGACAGACAAGACTAGACAGACAAGACTAGACAGACAAGACTAGACAGACAAGACTAGACAGACAAGACTAGACAGACAAGACTAGACAGACAAGACTAGACAGACAAGACTAGACAGACAAGACTAGACAGACAAGACTAGACAGACAAGACTAGACAGACAAGACTAGACAGACAAGACTAGACAGACAAGACTAGACAGACAAGACTAGACAGACAAGACTAGACAGACAAGACTAGACAGACAAGACTAGACAGACAAGACTAGACAGACAAGACTAGACAGACAAGACTAGACAGACAAGACTAGACAGACAAGACTAGACAGACAAGACTAGACAGACAAGACTAGACAGACAAGACTAGACAGACAAGACTAGACAGACAAGACTAGACAGACAAGACTAGACAGACAAGACTAGACAGACAAGACTAGACAGACAAGACTAGACAGACAAGACTAGACAGACAAGACTAGACAGACAAGACTAGACAGACAAGACTAGACAGACAAGACTAGACAGACAAGACTAGACAGACAAGACTAGACAGACAAGACTAGACAGACAAGACTAGACAGACAAGACTAGACAGACAAGACTAGACAGACAAGACTAGACAGACAAGACTAGACAGACAAGACTAGACAGACAAGACTAGACAGACAAGACTAGACAGACAAGACTAGACAGACAAGACTAGACAGACAAGACTAGACAGACAAGACTAGACAGACAAGACTAGACAGACAAGACTAGACAGACAAGACTAGACAGACAAGACTAGACAGACAAGACTCAATGTGACATCTAGACAGTTCTACACAATCGCGAAAAAACAAATTTACAAAATAAATTTACGATACACTTTTTGAAACTGTCGTTGTGACGTTAATATTTGACATTTTGACACATGTCACATATCACGTCACTAGTTTACAGAAATCTCAAATTCTTTAACATCAGTTTGACAGTTTCTACACAATGGCGAAAAAACAAATTTACAAACAATTTTTACGATTAATTTTTTTAAACTGTCGATGTGGCTTTAATATTTAATATTTTGACACATCTCCCATTTTATGTTGCTCAGTGTGATCCGTAGTTCACAGAAATGTCAAATATTATAACATCAGTTGGACAGTTTCTACATAATCGAGACAAAACAAAATTGCAAACCATTTGGACGATTCATATTTTGAAACTATCGCTGTGGCTTGAATATTTGACATTTTGACACATCTCACATTTTATGTTACTCAGTGCCACCTCTAGTTCCACTACAGAAATATCAAATATTATAACATCAGTTTAGGGCTTCACACGAGAGTCTCGTTTCTGATCTCGTCTTCAATATTTGACTTTGACACGGGCAGCCGTAACATTTTCTTGATAAATTTGAACTGCTCGTTCTGGGCAAGTTCGGGTTGCTCGGGTTAAATTTTGTGAAGAAAATGTTTTACTAGTTCTGGGCGCGGGCACGTTCGGGTTGCTCGGGTTCAAATTTATGAAGAAAATGTCACGGCTGCCCGGAACGAGATCAGAAACGAGTCTCGTGTGAAGCCCTACATCAGTTGGACAGTTTCTACACAATCGCGAAAAAACAAATTTACAAACAATTTTTACGATTCATTTTTTGAAACTGTCGCTGTGACGTTAATATTTGACATTTTGACACATGTCACTTATCACGTCACTAGTTTACAGAAATCTCAAATATTTTAACATCAGTTTGACAGTTTCTACACAATCGCGAAAAACAAATTTACAAACAATTTTTACTATTCATTTTTTGAAACTGTCGCTGTGGCGATAATATTTGAAATTTTGACACATGTCACATATCACGATACTAGTTTACAGAAATGTCAAGTATTATAAAATCAATTTGACAGTTTATACACAATCGAGAAAATACAAATTCACCAACAATTTTTACGATTCATTTTTAAAAACTGTGGCGTTAATATTTGACATTTTGACACATGTCGCATATAATGTTAATCATTGGCAGTGTCTTGTATTTGTGGTTTATTGCAGCCGTTCACGTCGTTCTTTACTGCCGCTCGCGTTCATTCGGTCAGAAAAGTTGGCACTTTATTGCTGCGTAACTTTAATTATTTCAAAAGACATCTAAAGTTATGTTTATTTGGTGCTTAGCAACAATTTTATTCAAAACAAGATTCTATACAGCGTGTCTTTTTGACAAAATTTATGGCACATTCAGAAATTATTCTGCTGCTTTATACAACCAAATTTAGATTTTGGCATGTTCGCATGTTTTTCTTTCTAATGAAAATAGAAAACAGATCGGATATTTCTTAGTCTTCTTATAAACATATTTTACAACTTTTATTTTAAAATAATAAGTTATGTTATAATAACAAATTATAAGTTATAATAAGTTATGATTGATAACATCCACGTGCGTTTGGTTTACGATTCGTTGATTGGTTGAGAGCAGCTACTACGGGCTCATACGTTCAGCGCCCCCCGTGCCACAATTCAAACTAACGAAAATTGACATTGCGTACATTGGGTTGCCTATATCTATGAGCACTCTAACAATACAATAAGTATTAAATAATAAAGTATGTAACCATTAAGAATGTATTTTTTTTCATATCTTTCAAGTTAAATAAAATCGAGCAACAGTTATAGATGAAAATACAACTGTTTGTTTATTATAATGTTAAATAACGATAATTAAATAAACATAACCTAATAAGAAATAAATTTGTTACATCAAACATATTTTTCTTATTAAACAGAAACAAATTAGTGGGGTCGTAGCTAAAGTGTAGTACATAACTCGAGTTGTAAGCCAATTACGTGCTCGCGGAATTACGCACTCCCAGCTACGCGAGTCGTGCGTAACTGTTCCTATTAACTATTTTTAAGATCAGATCTTTCTCATTAACCCAAAGTGAAAAGCCATCTGCAGACGCGTTTCTAGATCTCTCATCAGTGCAGCTTTGCTCTTATGAATTATAAAATGGAAAAAATACTTACATAAATTTCAAAACCATGTATTGGGTTGTCGAAAATAGGTTATGGTTTGACATGTGTGTGGAAAGACCTGAACCTCCTAGTACGATTGTATCTGTATTTAGTTTAGTTTCACCCTATATTCAATTCCATACAAATCAATAACTGAAACTAAGTTCATGTTTCATTCCTAGGTGGCTTTATCCAGCACTAGGTTGAAGAGGAGCGGTGAGAGTCCATCACCTTGGCGAACGTCAGTCTTGATCTCAAAAGGTTCGGAGATTTCGCCCTTGAACTTCACCTTAGATGTTGTGTAGGTGATTGATTGATCAGTCGCAGTAGATTGTAGATAGTAGATATGGTGGTGACGACTTGTACTGCGACCATTATAAATCCATTGTACCCCACCCTCCTCCTCCTCCAAGCGTTGGTGTATCAGTCGCAGTAGCTTGTCGTCCAAACCTAGTTCGTATAGGATGTTGAACAGTGACTAGCGGTCTACGGAGTCATATGCCTTTTTGAAGTCAACGACTGGAGTGTTCCTGAGGGCTTTGATCTTCTGAATGAAGATTTGTTCTGCACAGGAGCGACCATGGCGGAAGCCTGCCTGGTATTCGCCGATCCTGTGCTCCAGCTGGTCCTGTGTCCTTTGGAGTATACACGCTGAGAATATCTTATATGTGACTTCTATTAGTGGGATGTCCCTGTAATTGTTTACATCTGTGGGGACCCTTTTTGTGCAGAGGGTGGATCAGTGCACATTTCCAGTCGTCTTGTAACTTCTCTGATGTCCATATGTATGTGATGATGTTGAACAATGACTGGCGGTCGACGAAGTCATATGCCTTCTTGAAGTCAACGATGGGGCATATGACTAGAGTGTACCTGAGGGCTTTGATCTTCAGACTGAAGATTTGTTCTCCACAGGAGCAACCATGTCAGTATTCGCCTGCCTGGTATTCTTAAGCCTGCCTGGTATTCGCCGATCTTGTGTTTCAGATGGTCCTGTGTCCTTTGGAGTATGCACGCTGAGAATATCTATGTATGTGACTTGTATTAGTGAGATGCCCCTGTAATTGTTTACATCTGTGGGGTCGCCCTTTTTGTGCAGAGGGCGGATCAGTGCAAATTTCCAGTTGTCTGTAAACTTTTCTGATATCCATATGTCTGTGTTGATGTGAGTTCTCTGATTGAATTCGGTCCGAGGTTTTTCAGTAGTTTGGACGTCTTTGCCAGATGTCCTGTTGTTTTTGAGTCTGAGGATGTGGCTGTGAACTTCCTCTTGTGTCGCGGGTAGTGAGTTAATTATTTATTTATAATATTAATCAGAAAAACTGCGTACCTGGGTCACATTAATGCGGAACTAAAAGTACCACATACTGCAATTAATAATTGAAGGCAAAATTGATGGAAAAAGGGGAATAGGAAGGAAGAAGATGTCTTGGTTGCGGAACATAAAGCAATGGACGGGACTCCGAACTGTAGAAAGTTTGATCCACACAACTAGGGATCGTGAAGAAATGGGACATGTGGTCGCGAACTTCCACACGGAAAAAAGTAGTAGCAGCGGCCTTACGAATACAAATTTGTAAAGATTCGCATTCGCATACAGTAATTTTTAAAACTTAATTACTAATAATACCGGAAACTGTAATTTAAAAAATTGTTTAAAAAAAAGCAGTTTTTACAGTTTCAAATTCGTAAAGCCGATGGTACTATTTAAACTGTAATTTTTAGAGTGTACTTTTTTCCGTGCATTAATGGATATGCGCAGGACAAGAAGAAGAATATTAATCAGTTTGCAAAATTGACTTAAAAAATGTCTCTCTTTTTCTGTAATACAGACAATTTTTATATTTGTGAAAACACAAAATTTATTAAAACACCCATTATTTGTGTCGATAACCCAAAACATTTTTAAAATAACGTTCATATATTTAGACTTCAAGGTAATATTTTCCAAGTTATTTTCATACGTTTTGACGGGCAAGCGCTAGATGAAATCTATTCGCCAATTGTCATCCCACATCACAAATTACATCTAAAATTAAGTTCAAAGAAAATTCACTTCTGTGTTAATTCACGCAAGCACTTCTATTCACAAAGTCATCTATTTCCCCCGTCGCGTTGCTACAAAATTTCTATTTTCAGAAAAGTTACCTGATCGTAATTAAAGATTATTTCGTTGGAAACTAGGGGTTACCTCATTTACTAGAATTTTATATTCGATAGCAGGCACACAATTTTATTTTTGGCCTCCTGAATTGTAAAGCTACCTTTGACATCCTGTATACGTCCAGCGAAACTAGATTTTAGAACTAGATACACAATGTTGCAAAGTACGGCTACAATGCGGTAAAGTGACCAGTAAATTTTAACCTTTCAGGGACACTTACAAAATAAATTAAGTATAAGACAATATCTAATTAAAAAAACGCTACTTTACACCACATTTGTCGCAATAATGTCGAAAATAAGAGTGAATTTTTAAATTTTACTGTGCGTCTGACATTTGGAAAAATGACATAACCATAACCTAATAAATTTGAATTAGTAAAAATGTTTAAAATTAGTAAAAGTTTGTGAGTACCCACATTAAAAAATTAAATAATTTCCAATATTGTAATTAATCTAAATCTATTTGTCTCTTAAATAATAATTGTCGGCCAAAAAATCTTATACAAATTTCGTGCGGAAATGATTTTACAATGCTCCAGCAAATAGGGAACTCGCCCTTAAAAAACCCAAACGAGCTGTTGCATTGTAAAATCAATGTTTCCGCACTCTAACGTAAATAACTATTTTAGTCGACAAGACAGAACGTTAATTTGAAAGTTTGATAAGGAAGCTTATCTCTTATAAGCTTATGTCCTTGTTAAAGTCGCTCTTAACAAGGACATTAGCTTATAAGAGATAAGCTTCCCTAACAAATTTCCAAATAAAACGTTCTCTCTTGACATCTAAAAATAAAATTTTGTGCCTGCTTTGCTTGCATTTAACAATATTTGACCCAATATCAGCAGTTTTCTTGACATATAATAAATTTTGATCATCCGTACATCATTTTAATTAAGTCTTTGACAACTTAACGACATAATTAAAAACCGTGGCATATTAAAAAAGATAAGTAAATAGCTAAGCAGAATACAAAACGGTCTATTAACGTGTTACAACTAGGATTTATGTCCTAATGTAATACTGGCACGTTGCAAGAACACCTGCTACAAGGTGATAACAGAGCGAGAGCAAAAATGTATAATAAAAACTAATAATAAAAATATCAATTAAACTAATCTGTCTTAACATTCATTCGTTAATTACCCTTCTATAGTACTACAGAGATGTCAAATTTTATAACATCAGTTTGACAGTTTCAAAACAGAAATATAATTTGTATATCTCTAATCAGCAGCAAAAATGCTTTGATAAACGTATTTTAATTTTGCTGTAACTCGAAAAATAACGATTTTGACAAATTCGATTTTCTTGCATTTCGTCGTTTCCGCGGTTTAGACTCCCCGTGTCGATGGTATTTCTTAACTGAAAGCTTCCTAGAGAATATTATATACGTCTCCCGACTAATTTTGGGACGCTGAATCGATTGGTGAAGACTAGAAGTCTCTGTGGTGAGCCGTTCAAAAGTTATGACAGCGTCGGAAATGCGACATAGCGTACAGAAAAAAAATATATAAAACTTGTTTATTTGTAACTTTAGAGCGAAATAAACTGGAAAACCGTTTTCAGCGCTTCGATTTCCTTCAGATAACCAAAAAAAAATCATGAAAAAAAATTCGACAAATTTTTCCAACAAAAATTTCAACAAAAATATGTGCCTTTTCGGTTTTTTTCGATTTTCTCGAGAACGGTAAAAAGCAGCGAAATCATTTTCGGCACACAGAAACTACACGACAAGACGAACAAGTCGATGTGTAAATTGTCCGTAAAGATTCAATAATTCGTTGAAAAATTGCAAACTGAAATTTACCCGATTTTCGATTTGCTAAGTAGATGTCTCGAAAACGGTTGCAGATAATCAAAAACGGATTGCGGCATCGTTTTCAGAAGGTCATTTTCCTATTAAAACACTACGATTATCCACGGGAAGTTCACGACTTTCCGAGATCTCTTTTCGAGCGCAGAAATTTCATAAAAATTTCTTCAATTCTTGCAGGCGATAGTGAACAGCAAGAGCCAGCGAAATATAATTTGCATATCTGTAATCAGCAGCAAAAATGCTTTCAGAGACGTTTTTAAATTTTGCTGTTACTAAAAAAATAACGATTTTGACAAAATCGATTTTCTCGCATTTCGTCGTTTCCGAGGTCTAGATTCCCCGTGTCGATGGTATTTCTTAACTGAAAGCTCCCTACGGAACATTATATACGTTCTCCGACAAATTTTGAAACGCTGAATCGATTGGAGAAGACTAGAAGTCTCTGTGGTGAGCTGTTCAAAAGTTAGGTTGGTGGAAATCGGCCGGATTGAAAATGATACCGGATTGCAATCCCTCACTAGCGCGACCTTTCCCAAGACCGTCAATAGTTAAGGGGATCATAAGAGAACTCACGCAGAAGCGCGTCATTAATTTAATGACACTCATCCAAACATAATCCTTATCAGTAGGTCCACACTGACACGAACCGTTCAAAAATTTGAAGAAACCAAAAATGTGAAAAATCGTAGTTCCTCTGGTAGACTCTAATTCATCTTGCTTATTTTATTTGTTGTAATATAGACCAGTGCTTCCCAACGTGGTGGGCCGCGGCCCCCTAAGGGGCTGGGGCCTACCCGCAAGGGAGCCGCGAAGAGCCGCAAATATAACAAATAAATAACTTCGTTAAATAAGTTCAATAACTTCAATTAAAATTATAAACACCATTAAAATATTGAAATTTTAAAATGATTAAGAGTATAATTTAGAAACTGCTTATATAGCCGTACTGATTTAACCGATTTTGACAGTTCTAATTAGACAGTTCCAATTATTTCTTGAGCGTTATTAATAACAATATCATCAGAACCCTTAAGATGGACAAGTGTTTTTTAAAACGTGTTGGTGATAAATGTGAACAAACACAAACAGATATCTGTGAAGTAGTGGTAGCAGAAAGGGAACTATCCAATTTCATCAGAACCTTCAACATCACATTGTGTCCTCGGGCGAAAATGAAGAAAAACCGCTGTTTATAATTTATTTAAAAACATTGACAAATGATGCTATGAGACCAGAAAAACTTTTTAGGCATTTCAATAGTTAATTTAAAAATAAACCAATTGAGTTCTTTGAAAGGAAAGCTAGAGATTTAAAACCTCAAAGTAACTTTTTCCGAAACTTACAAAACTTAATGACAAATAAGGATGCGCTCCAAAAGGCGCTCAAAAGGTTCCTTTAGCCGTTCCACATGACCACAGCGGTCCCATGTGGCAGAGCTGGGTCGAAGTGGTCGTTTCGTCAAAGTTGACATCAACGTCAGTTGAAAAAGTTTGGGAAGCAGTGATGTAGACCGTATGAACCGACCGAATGAATGAACCGAAATGAAACCGAATGAAAACAATATTTATTTTCCTATTCATTTGATTTATTTTTTGAAAATTTTGTTATGTGACCCTACATTTTTGATAGACTCTCCTATTCACAAAAAAATTGCTTATCCAGTGATACCAAAAACGACCCATGATATCATTAAAAAAAAAACGTATGTGGCGCCACCAATCGGAAATAATTTTTACTAACAAATTAAAAATATCCTCAAAATATGCACTGGTGGATACTGTATGCAACCTTAAAATATCTTAAAATCCTTAATCCAAAAAATGTCTTAAATCGCACGCGTATTAATTCTACATCGCTTGGTGCAATACTTTTGGTGGACCCTGTATATATTTTTTAATCGCTTCCCGAGGAAGAATTAGGAAGGTTCCACGGGCGGTGTCAGGGTTTAGTTTCGGGGGGTTTATAAAATATTTTCTAACCCCACCCCCCTCCAAAACTAAACCCTTACTAAGCCCGTGTAAGAAAATAAGAATGAAGCTCAGTAACATTGAATATTCTTGCCAAAATTCAATTTTAGAATATGTCGCAAATTTTAATGTTTATTTGATGTGGAACCAAAAGAGCGAGTTCACAAAAGGAACGAGTTCAAGTTTTATTTTGTTCTAACGAATGAATGACATTTGAAGGTTTTTTCAAAAAGGACAAAATTGCAGTTTAAAAAACACAAAATTATGATTTAAAAGGACAAAATCAAATTTGAAAATTTCGTTTCAGATTTGAAAATTTTGCTGGAGAATTGAAAATTTTCCTTCTAAATTGTGCTTTAGATTTGAAAATTTTGCTTCCAAATTTTGGTTCAGATTTGAAAATTTAGCTCCTTAATAGAACATTTTGCTTGTAAATTTAAAATTTTGCTTGTAAATTTTAAATGTTGCTTATAAACCGAACATTTTGCTTCTAAATTTGAAAATTGTGCTTCTAAATTTTGGTTCTAAATTGAAACTTTTGCTTCGAAATTTTGTTTCAGATTTGAAAATTTAGCTTCTAAATTTTGGTTCAGATTTAAAAATTTTGCTTCTAAATTTAACATGTTGCTTCTAAATTTTGCTTCAGATTTTAAAATTTTCCTTCTAAACCTAACATTTTGCTTCTAAATTGAAAATTTTGCTTTTAAATTTTGGTTGATTTGAAAATTTAGCTACTAAATTGAACAATTTGCTTCTAAATTGAAAATTTTGCTCCTAAATTTTCCTTCAAAGTTGAACATTTTGCTTCTAAATTTTAAATTTTGCTTATAAATATTTTGCTTTTAAATTGAAAATTTTAGGGAGGGGGGGTTTAACCCCGGAAAAAGCTTAAAGGAAAAGGATTAAAGCCGGAACACAACCTGAATATATAAATATATTCAACCTTTCCGGAGCTCTATACTACTAATGAAAACCTGCTCCTTTATTCACGAAAATCGAATCGTCTCAAATTGAAGAAATGAAAAAGAAATTTGGTGGTAGTCAAGAAAGCAAAACAACAGCTGTTGCGAATTCTGATGTTGCTTCTCTAATAAAAGCTCTACGAAATCAGACTGACAAAGTTAGGAAGTTGAAGAGTAGTGGAATTGTTAAAGCCGAATGGCAACCAAAGCTATGGTTATTAGCAAAAATGGAAAACCTGAGTACATGCAACCAACAGATTCAGCAAGTCTCGAACTTCAGATATTTGGGATGCTTGTTGAACAATAGGGCATCCAAAAAACCGATGTAATTTCAAAAACCGGTTTTCGATTTTTGGTAAAGTAAAAAACCGGTTAAAACCCGGTTTTAAGTATAATAATAAATAAATTGCGGCTTTAAACCAAATAAAATAAATCCAACATATAATATGTTTCTCACCCCGTATTGTTAAATTATTTTATTCTACAATTTGCCTAGTAGTGGTTGGTCCGAAGCAGCATCGACGGGGCCTATTGGCATTGAGTCTGAGAGAGACAGATATAGAGCGGCGATACAAACGAAAAAGCCGCCGAAAAGAAAAGCCGCCTCTGTTGATTGAGCCATGCAATTATGTACTTATATGTATTAATTTTTCTTCCGTTGTATGCTATAGAGAGAAAAATAAAAAGTTCAGTGAACCGAATAACGGAAATTATTGTATGATTATGAAACTGTTAGCTGAATTCGATCCTTTTTTAGCGAGTCATGTAGAATATCAATAAGACTAAGATTTTTATAAAATCGACACAACGCTGGTAAAAGTTGAAATGACTGAAATTGGGAAAGAGAAAACACTAGAGTAAATTTGACACGTTGGCAAGCTAGAGAGGACGTATGTGAAGTACGTAGAACTTGGAGAATTTCTTGGCACGAAGTTCTTAAAAATTTGGAATCAAAAGTTGATAAAAAACATCACGTGAATAATGGACGACCCTTTACGTTTGATTAGTAGTTATTAGTACAAATAAATCTACAATATAATACTTCATCAATAACCATAGAAAAATAAAAATATTTTCCACTTGAAGAAAAAAATAAAATTAATAAAAACCGACTTTCGGATTTTCGAAAAAAAACGGTTTTACGGTTTCGTAAATTTTAACAGAAAACCCGGTTAACCGGGTTCGGTTTTAACCGGTTTGTATGCCCTATTGAGCAGTGAGTGTGATAACAAGCAGGAAATAAGGTTCCGCACCGAGTAGACTAGAACAGCATTTAGCAATATGAAGAAGGTTCTTACATTCCGAGACTTGTCAATACCTCTGCGTATTCGATTACTACGGTGCTATGTATATCCAATTTAGTACTGGAGTACTAGTACTTTAGTTCTGGAATGGAAGGATGGACTTTAACATAGGCAATGTGTGACCGACTGGAAGGGTTCGAGATGTGGTGGTATATCATGGGTAAACAGAGTGGGAAACACCGAGGTGCTTCCCCGTCTCCAGAAGCAACTAGAAGACATGTTTACCATCAAAAAACGCAAGCTAGAATATTTTGGACACGTTATGAGAGGGGAAAAGTACCGTATGTTGCAGAATTTTATGAAAGGCAAAATCCAAGGTAGAAGAGGTCCAGGAAGAAGACGCACGTCCTGGCTGAAAAACCTGAGAGAGTGGTATGGTGTCAGTTCTACTAGCCTGTTTCGTGCCGCTGCTGATAAAATAAAAATCATTATGATGATCGCCGACGTCCTCGGAGGACATGGCACGTAAAGAAGAAGAAGAATGGCAACCTGAAGTAAAGATATTGTTAGATTTGAAAAAGAAGTCCTCCAAACGCTACTCCAGCTGCTGGTGACCAATTTGTTGCAAGTGAAGTTGATGTTAAGAAATTAGAAGAGGAAATAGAAAAACAGGGCTTGGTTGTTCGGAAATTGAAGGAAAGTGGAGCAGCAAACAGTGAGTGGAGTCCTCAAGTAGATATCTTATTGGGATTAAAATCTAAGTTGGCAGTTGCTACAGGTAAATATTTAACAGCGCCTGGCAAAAAAAGTAAAAAGTAATCCTTAACTTATTTATTGCAATAATAAAAATAATTATAAGAATTTAATTAAATTTTGACCGCCCCGTCAATATAGCTTGACATTGTTTTGATGTATGTGCAACACAACACATGCAGGTTTTCTTGTTTACTTTCGCAATGATTTAAAAAATTGACCTTCAATAGTAGGATAGTAGAGAAGTGTTTGACACATTGCGAGATCTGCTGATGACAGATGGACAAGACGAATCCTTGAATGGAGGCCAAGATCTGAAGCCTTCAGAAATAGAGGGCGTCCCCCCACCAGATGGACCGACGACTTAAAACGCATCAGTACCAACTGGATGCAGACAGCACAAGACCGAGGACAGTGGAAACTATTGAGGGAGGCTTACGTCCAGCAGTGGACTTCAATAAGCTGATTGATGATGATGATGAAGTCTTTTTAGGAAAACCAAAAACAAATCTGTAACTCTAACCTAACCCTAATCATCCACATGGGTTTTAAGTAAGTGGCTTACAAATTGTTGTTCATAAAAGCAAAGCTGTGCTGATGAGAGATAAATCTCGTAACGCGTCCACAGATGGCTATCCACTTAAGGTATCGGAAAGACATGATCTTAAAAACAATGTTATTTTTATGGTTTTGTGTTAAGTTCCACGAAGATGGACTGAAAACTAGAAAATAACTGACAAATTTAATTTTTGTGAAATTTGTTTTTGGTAGTAGTAAAAAGACTCATTAGTATTATAGAGCTCCGGAAAGGTTGAATATATTTATATATTCAGGCTGTGTTTCGACTTTATTAAGTTTATATGATTATCTATAATGTATAGTTTTACTAATTCTAAGAAATGTTAAATTTTAAAATCGAATAGTAACTTTAAACCGAGCAAAACTTTGGGTATTTTTAAGTGTTTGACATAATGGTAATGTCCCCTTAATCTATAATATACAGATAATTAACAGAAACGTAAATAGTAAACTAACTGGAAATTTAATTAGGAAATACCTTCCACGCTTTATTACAGATTGTATTTCTAAGAAGGTTGGCCTATATGCATTACATAGTTTATTTCTTGATAATTAAATTATTTGAACATTTCTGTACGTGAATAAAATATTTGATGTTCTGAATCGTAACTAATGCACTTGTAATGTAACTAATACACCGTTGTATATTAGTTGTAATATACATACGTATTATTACTTGTAATGTAACTAATATAACTAATATACCGTTGTTTGCTCTCCCGATTATCCATGCAGATATTCCGCATTCTCTTCCCGTTTTTATCGAACGCGTTGCTGCTCAAAATACGTCAGGTCGAGTCATCTACCTTCTTGCAGGTTTTACCCAAGTGTAGAAACCAGTTTGTATACTAGATGTTTTTTTTTCCTTTTTCGTTGAACAAAAAATATGAAATGAAACGTTAAGACGGCAAAAATAACAACGCAGGATGGGATTTCTTGCGAAAAAAATTGCGAAATACGCGGAGTTTGTTCTAAATGTGAAGTTTTATAAATTTTATCACCGGCGATGTAGAAAATTGGAATAGAAATCGCAACAGGTTTTTCGTTTCAACATTAATTTTTAAACTTTAATATAATCTCGTACTTACTAAGTACGAGATTATCATTACGATATCTTCAAATCTGTCCATAGCTGGAATTACACTTCTGTTACTCATTAGCACAATTTGCTTCTATTCTTAATTTGGTTCAAACCATGACATCTCATTTTTAATTTTTGAATTGGATTGTTTGAATCTTGAGTTGGAAAACGTATTTGTATGTTTCTACTTCTTCGCTTGGATTTTATAACAAATTTCGCTGAAATCACGTAACCAACAGTTTCTGCTTATAAATTTCCGTAAGAGATGTTTCCAGAATACACGCCTTATTTAAATTCTGTCCTATGAATATTTTACATTTTAAATTAAATTCTGAAATTAATATTTCTAAATATTAATAATTATATTTCTAAATATAATACGAAGATTTCGAACTTAAGCTCTCATTCTAACTGATCTTCAAAACTTGTCTGCACATCTATCCGTCTAGACTCTCGACCTTGGCATTATAACCACAAAATATCTAACCTTCTTTAAGAAACATTTAGTTTATCGCGTTTTCTGCTTCAAACTGCTCAGAATCTTTCAATTTGTAATTAATTTAGGACAGTCTCAATTCATGAGATGCTTATCACTTATCAAATGTTTAATTACCAGACTTTTGCGTTTTGCTCGTTTAGCTCTCATTAAGCCAACGGCCTCTGCATACAATTTTATTTATAAAGTGAATCTCCTCGAAATCTTATTTATAAATCGAATTCATATGCTTTTATTACAGTGGCTATGATTGTCTATGCAATCTATTTAGTCTTGTTTGTCTAGTCTTGACTGTTTACTCTTGTCTGTCTAGTCTTGTCTATCTACTCTTGTCTGTCTAGTCTTGTCTGTCTAGTCTTGTCTGTCTAGTCTTGTCTGTCTAGTCTTGTCTGTCTAGTCTTGTCTGTCTAGTCTTGTCTGTCTAGTCTTGTCTGTCTAGTCTTGTCTGTCTAGTCTTGTCTGTCTAGTCTTGTCTGTCTAGTCTTGTCTGTCTAGTCTTGTCTGTCTAGTCTTGTCTGTCTAGTCTTGTCTGTCTAGTCTTGTCTGTCTAGTCTTGTCTGTCTAGTCTTGTCTGTCTAGTCTTGTCTGTCTAGTCTTGTCTGTCTAGTCTTGTCTGTCTAGTCTTGTCTGTCTAGTCTTGTCTGTCTAGTCTTGTCTGTCTAGTCTTGTCTGTCTAGTCTTGTCTGTCTAGTCTTGTCTGTCTAGTCTTGTCTGTCTAGTCTTCTCTGTCTAGTCTTGTCTGTCTAGTCTTGTCTGTCTAGTCTTGTCTGTCTAGTCTTGTCTGTCTAGTCTTGTCTGTCTAGTCTTGTCTGTCTAGTCTTGTCTGTCTAGTCTTGTCTGTCTAGTCTTGTCTGTCTAGTCTTGTCTGTCTAGTCTTGTCTGTCTAGTCTTGTCTGTCTAGTCTTGTCTGTCTAGTCTTGTCTGTCTAGTCTTGTCTGTCTAGTCTTGTCTGTCTAGTCTTGTCTGTCTAGTCTTGTCTGTCTAGTCTTGTCTGTCTAGTCTTGTCTGTCTAGTCTTGTCTGTCTAGTCTTGTCTGTCTAGTCTTGTCTGTCTAGTCTTGTCTGTCTAGTCTTGTCTGTCTAGTCTTGTCTGTCTAGTCTTGTCTGTCTAGTCTTGTCTGTCTAGTCTTGTCTGTCTAGTCTTGTCTGTCTAGTCTTGTCTGTCTAGTCTTGTCTGTCTAGTCTTGTCTGTCTAGTCTTGTCTGTCTAGTCTTGTCTGTCTAGTCTTGTCTGTCTAGTCTTGTCTGTCTAGTCTTGTCTGTCTAGTCTTGTCTGTCTAGTCTTGTCTGTCTAGTCTTGTCTGTCTAGTCTTGTCTGTCTAGTCTTGTCTGTCTAGTCTTGTCTGTCTAGTCTTGTCTGTCTAGTCTTGTCTGTCTAGTCTTGTCTGTCTAGTCTTGTCTGTCTAGTCTTGTCTGTCTAGTCTTGTCTGTCTAGTCTTGTCTGTCTAGTCTTGTTTGTGTATTCTTGTCTGTCTAGTCTTGTCTGTCTAGTCTGTCTAGTCTTATCTATCTAGACATGTCTGTTTAGTATATCTAGTCTTGTCTAAATGTCTTGTCTAAAAGAATTACCACGAATTCTTTGTCTTAAAGGCTTTTGTGCACACCACAAAATGACTAGACATGGTTAAATCTACTGCATTATTAAGAATTTTCAAGAAAGTTATTGGAATATAATCTATAAATGGATTGTAGAGTAAAACTTAATATCTAGATGACGGAAAAAACGCGAAAGTTTTTGTGTTCATAAGAAGATATTTGTATATAAAGCATTTTTTGTTCGTAATATTTAAATTGTGTTCGTACAGTCTTGTGTTTGATTTATGCACGTATATAATGTTTGGAAGTTGAGTAAGTTGTGGTGTAAATTAATTTAAAAAAAGTTTTTAAAACTTACCAGCAAACACGGCAAGAAGTTGTGGAGCTTTGCCGCCGAGAAACTGGAACCGTCCCATGTCTTTCATCCTGGCGACTGGTTTGTATCGGTATCGGTGTCGGTGATGGGTATGTCCTCCTCGTGTGGTGGTTAAACTGCGGCAACACAATTTTCTGAGTTAATGCAGGTTATATTGACGGCCGGCCGACACATAATGCAACGGAAAAAACGCAAAATTATAATGGGGAAAACAATTAAAAGTAATCTTAATCCGGGCGGATCGCTTCTGTTTGTGTTTCGGATCAGTAGGGGGACGCGTCGCAGGTGCCCTGCGACATATTTTCGCGCATGTGTCTGCAGGAAAACTGAGAGAAGGAACGCGCGATGCTTTCGAAACGGGTCTCAGTGCCTAACTGGCTGCCTGTCTGCAGCAGGAGTTTCCGTGACCTAGCACACACCGCAGGGAGCTTCAGGTCGATACAATATTCAACATTGTTTCACTTTCTTCCTTCTAATTAAATAATTATTTAAACAAATCAATGAGTTTTTCTTTGAGATTCATCACCTTGCGTTCATCCCGAAACTCAACCAGGTTTGTTACATTTTTTTATCCTTAGAAACGTTCAAACTGACAGATCAATTTCCCAACAACTTTTAATAATTTGAAAGTCGTCTGATTTAATCAATCTATGTTTTAATATTCATTTTGTCACTTAAAATACTATCAGTAATAGATTATTATTTAGAAATTATGAGTACAAAGTTTATGAAAATTTCGAAATTCATGAACTGCTGAATACGTGCTAACAAATTGCAATAACAATTTTAAAAAATATATCAAAATAAATTGAACGTGAAGATTTATTGACGTTTATCAACTTGCCAAAGAGTTAATTCTAATTTAGACACATTTATTTGGAAATTGCAGAAACTCGAACAAAATTAGTTTAACTAGATAGAAATAAAAAAGGTTTAAAGTGACTAGTTAATGCATTGCAAAATTATTTATAAATTCTAGTTAGATGCACAATTTTCGAAATATACATAACTTGAGCATATATATAGATAAGACAATGATAAATTTAAAGCTATTTTTGAAGTCTAGATTATTGTGAATTATAAACAGTCGAATAGATTTCTATAAATTTAAATAACTTATTATAATAACTTAAAATTCGAAAATCTAAATTTACAAAACATGTCGAACAGATTTTTTAAAAGGTTAATTTAGATAAATTCAAGATTTCATTTGTCCCTTAAGAAATTAAACTTAATTTGAAAATGGAATTTTCCTGAATTTTGTAAAATATTACAGTAATAGAAAGCATTAATTGAATTTTTATAAGAAATCTGTTTTTTTTTTTTTTTTTTTTGAACGAAGTTCCTTTAGGGAGGTCTCGGTAGGAGTGATTCGGCAGAAAACGTTACGTTACGTTATACGCCTATCTCTTTCTCGCAGTGTATATTTCTATACCGCTCGCTCTCTGATTCTTTCTCTTTCTCTCAGTGTATATTTCTATAATGCGTGCTCTCTCTGTTTCTTTCGCAGAGTGACAGACGAGCGTGGTCGGTTTATAACCTTAAAACCAAACGAGAAAAAAAAATTACGAGACAAAATAATAAAATAGACTTTTCAGTTAGTTTCCGAGCTGTAACTATCTTAGTAATTTAGCAATCGATAGTTGAATATCACTAATTAAAATGTTTTGGAAAACTGAAGACTTACAAAAGCTTCTGGAAATGTCATTTAAGTTTCAAGACTTTAAAGTCTTTAACAATATCTATAAACTAGATAGTTTTAGCTAAAACTTGCAGTTAATTTCCCAGCCGTAATTATCTTAGTAACTTAGTAACTCAACTTCATATGTCATCTGACATTTATGACAGACTAAATAATAGACCTGTTTTCGATTAATTAAGCGCATGCGAGTCCGCCATGTTTACAAGGCGGGAATATGAAAGTTTCGGGCACATTTTGTTATGTTCACTAGTTATACGTAAAAAAGTGCCCGAAAACATGGCGAAATGGACACATGCGCACAAAAAAATCTCAACTATGAAAAGGTCTATTTTGATGTTATTTGTTTTTCATAGCAACTGGTCTTAGGCCGCAAGTTGGACACTCCTTCCTGAACTAAATTAAATACTCAACTACACATGTTATCTGTCATTTATGACAGATTAGATTATTTTCGCACACATTTTTTGCGACCGCAAGTTTTGATGAAATATAATAATCTCGCCTATACACTAAATAATTGGATGGTGGATTTTGCAACTGCATGCGTTGCGAAATTTGTAAACTTATACTCACAATTTGGTGTCTGAAATAAATGAATGAAAAAAATTTTCTGTTTTTATTTTCGGCCCGCGGGCCGCAATACAAGTTCCAATGCGGCCCAAAACAAAACCGACAATTTTTTTCATTCATTTATCACATTGACGCTTTTGTTTCGGTCAACATTTCAACTTATCTTGCCCCAGTTTGCTCAAATTTTCCAGAACATTTAATCAATGCATTTGCGCGCACTTTCATTATTTTAATAATAATTCAAAAAGAGAAGTTTCTTAAATGCGCGAGGAACTTCGTTCCTGACGGGGGTCCCCTAACCACATAGGTTTTTTTTGTTTTATTTTAAACTAAAATTCAACACCGGCGCTAAAATACGGAAGACCAAAACTATGTAAGAGTAACCACGAAATGTAACTACGAAGGAAACATTTCCGCTGCTTGACACAAGGAGACCAAGGTCTCCATATATCTCTATTTAAATAATATCTCTATCTCAACAGCCGCCAAGATTTACAAATCCATCTGCAGAAATATCCTCGACTACGGGCACATACTACTGAACAGAAAACACACAAGATACTAGAAAGGACAGAACGAACATCCCTACGCGTCATTTCGAAACTAAGAAACCCCAAAAACATCCACCATAACCCTTCCAATGAACTCACCACTATAGACTCACCCAAATTCCGAGACTCTTTGACAGACACAAACGACTGTTGACCAAATACAAAGCGACTAACACTCACTGGTCCATCACAAACCCCCTATGTATCAGGCGTGAGTCTACCAAACCCTCCCGTAGACACCCACTTAAAACTCTCCAAAAAGGAATATACAATTTAAGACTAAACCCTCTATAATATAAAAATTCAGGAGTTTTTTTTGTATAAACTTATTTTAAACATAAACTCCTGGGCGGAAAGCCCTAGTGGTCGATAGCCTTTTGTAAACGTTTGCTTTCAATAAACATTTCTTGTTCTTCTACTCTGATTTTTTTAAAACCATTTACTATTCGTAAAACCATACTATTTTATAGATAATCATATAAACTTAATAAAGTCGGAACACAGTCTGAATATAAAAATATATTCAACCTTTCCGGAGCTCTATAACATTATTGAGATTTTTGGGGCTACCAAAACAAATTTCACACACAGAGATTTGTTTTGGTAGTCCTAAAAAGACTCAATAATGTTATAGAGCTCCGGAAAGGTTGAATATATTTATATATTCAGGCTGTGTTCCTACAAATTATATAAATTTACAAAAACCAATTTGCAATAAAATTTTGCAAAAAATAGAGCACTCAATTTCCATACGAAATCTTTTAAATCAAGTTCTATAAATTTGCAATGTTCAACCAGTCTTTTTAGTTTTTAAAATTTCGCAGCAATATCTAGAAGTTTTCGAGCAATTTTTGCAAATTATTTTATTAGTAATGATAATAGTAATCTTTATTATCACCAAAAGAAACAAATAGCTATCGACCATAAGCAGGGACGATTTATCAGTTTTGGCGCCCTGGGCTATAAACAGGCATAGGCATTGAAATTCTTAAATATGATTTTTTTAATATTTCATTTCAGTTATAAATAAAATTATTTTCTTCTTCTTCTTCTTTCGAATAGGTCTACTTTGGACCACGCTTGTTCAACTGTTCTCGCATTTCAAGTATTCTCGCATCTTCTGCCGGTGTAAGTCCTTTCTCTCTTGTGTCCAGGGCGTACCCTTCCTTCGGGGTTTTTCCTGAAATCCACGGACTTCTTTCAGGGTGCGTCTCACAAACTGTCTGTTTTGGAGATCTGTTATTCCCAGCTCTTTAATATCCTTCTCGGCTTCTGTCAACCAAGTGGTACGAACCTTCTTGTTTTGCCAGAAGGTGAACAAACGGTTGGTTAGTCGGTTTGTAGGCAATCTTGCAACGTGGCCATAGAAAGCTGCCCTTCTTTTCCTTGCACAGTCACAAAGCAACTTAATATGTTCGTAGAGCTCAGAGTTATGCGGCCTTCGGAATTCCTCATCTTCCTTTACTGGGCCTAGGATCTTCCTGAGGATTCTCCTCTCTCTGATTTACAATTACTCTACCAGACCTCTTCGGTTCAAGGCAAGACACTCCATTCCATATAGGGCTTCTGGTTTTAAGACTGATATGTAGTGCTTAAGTTTCAGGTTGCGTGACAGGCATTTCTTGTTGTAAGTGTTCTTAGTCAGTCGATAGGCGAGTTCCAACTTGTTGCCTCTCTTGGATAATGCAGCTCTTTCTGATAAGTTAAGTTCAAACCATTTGCCGAGATACTTGAATTTCTCAGTCCTCTTGATGTTTTCCTGCTCTAGTAACATATCTCTGTTTGCTTCTCTGATGCTGGTGAAGAATTCTGTTTTCTCCAGCGACACTTGAAGACCCACTTTGGCAGCCTGTTTTCTGAGGCAATTTACCTGCATTGTTGCCATCTTAAGCGAATCAGCAAACAGTGCCATGTCATCTGCAAAGGCCAGGCAATCTACAAACAGTCCTTCGTTCTTACGACCCAGGTAGATACCACTCTGAGCACCCAAATTGATCAGTTCCTTGCGCCATTCTCCCATAATCTCTTCAAGGACACAGTTGAAGAGAAGTGGGGAAAGTCCATCTTCATGTCTGACTCCAATTTTTATTTCGAACCTTTCTGAAATCTCTCCTCTAAATTTAACCTTGGAATGGGTGTTTGGTCAAAGTTTCTAGGATAAGTAAGCGGGTTTTCTTGTCTAGCCCTAGTTCCTGGAGTACTTTGTTAAGCGTTTCTCTATCAATGGAATCGTAGGCATTCCTAAGATTAACCAAGGTGACGACCACATTGCGGTTTCTCATCATGGAGTATGCAAGTACAGTTTTAAGATTGAGGATCTATTCAACACATGATCGGGTCTTCCTGAAGCACCCCTGGTATTTTCCCAGTTGACTATCCAGCTGATTTTCTGCCCTTGTTTGTAACACCTTCAAGAGGATCTTGTATGTTACCGGGACGAGAGAAAATCCATGGTAGTTGTTTAGATCAGTAAAATCTCCCTTTTTGCGAAGCGGATGAATCAGAGCTGATTTCCAATCGGGTGGTAATTTCTCTGTTTCCCAGATGTCCTGGATGATCTCGGTTAGCTTGCGCACGGCATTGTTTCCAGCACCTTTCCACAGTTCAGCAACGATAGAGTCCTCTCCAGCTGCCTAATTATTCTTTAGAAGTTGAATGATCTGGCCAACTTCTTCCAATGAAGGGGACAGACAAGACTAGACAGACAAGACTAGACAGACAAGACTAGACAGACAAGACTAGACAGACAAGACTAGACAGACAAGACTAGACAGACAAGACTAGACAGACAAGACTAGACAGACAAGACTAGACAGACAAGACTAGACAGACAAGACTAGACAGACAAGACTAGACAGACAAGACTAGACAGACAAGACTAGACAGACAAGACTAGACAGACAAGACTAGACAGACAAGACTAGACAGACAAGACTAGACAGACAAGACTAGACAGACAAGACTAGACAGACAAGACTAGACAGACAAGACTAGACAGACAAGACTAGACAGACAAGACTAGACAGACAAGACTAGACAGACAAGACTAGACAGACAAGACTAGACAGACAAGACTAGACAGACAAGACTAGACAGACAAGACTAGACAGACAAGACTAGACAGACAAGACTAGACAGACAAGACTAGACAGACAAGACTAGACAGACAAGACTAGACAGACAAGACTAGACAGACAAGACTAGACAGACAAGACTAGACAGACAAGACTAGACAGACAAGACTAGACAGACAAGACTAGACAGACAAGACTAGACAGACAAGACTAGACAGACAAGACTAGACAGACAAGACTAGACAGACAAGACTAGACAGACAAGACTAGACAGACAAGACTAGACAGACAAGACTAGACAGACAAGACTAGACAGACAAGACTAGACAGACAAGACTAGACAGACAAGACTAGACAGACAAGACTAGACAGACAAGACTAGACAGACAAGACTAGACAGACAAGACTAGACAGACAAGACTAGACAGACAAGACTAGACAGACAAGACTAGACAGACAAGACTAGACAGACAAGACTAGACAGACAAGACTAGACAGACAAGACTAGACAGACAAGACTAGACAGACAAGACTAGACAGACAAGACTAGACAGACAAGACTAGACAGACAAGACTAGACAGACAAGACTAGACAGACAAGACTAGACAGACAAGACTAGACAGACAAGACTAGACAGACAAGACTAGACAGACAAGACTAGACAGACAAGACTAGACAGACAAGACTAGACAGACAAGACTAGACAGACAAGACTAGACAGACAAGACTAGACAGACAAGACTAGACAGACAAGACTAGACAGACAAGACTAGACAGACAAGACTAGACAGACAAGACTAGACAGACAAGACTAGACAGACAAGACTAGACAGACAAGACTAGACAGACAAGACTAGACAGACAAGACTAGACAGACAAGACTAGACAGACAAGACTAGACAGACAAGACTAGACAGACAAGACTAGACAGACAAGACTAGACAGACAAGACTAGACAGACAAGACTAGACAGACAAGACTAGACAGACAAGACTAGACAGACAAGACTAGACAGACAAGACTAGACAGACAAGACTAGACAGACAAGACTAGACAGACAAGACTAGACAGACAAGACTAGACAGACAAGACTAGACAGACAAGACTAGACAGACAAGACTAGACAGACAAGACTAGACAGACAAGACTAGACAGACAAGACTAGACAGACAAGACTAGACAGACAAGACTAGACAGACAAGACTAGACAGACAAGACTAGACAGACAAGACTAGACAGACAAGACTAGACAGACAAGACTAGACAGACAAGACTAGACAGACAAGACTAGACAGACAAGACTAGACAGACAAGACTAGACAGACAAGACTAGACAGACAAGACTAGACAGACAAGACTAGACAGACAAGACTAGACAGACAAGACTAGACAGACAAGACTAGACAGACAAGACTAGACAGACAAGACTAGACAGACAAGACTAGACAGACAAGACTAGACAGACAAGACTAGACAGACAAGACTAGACAGACAAGACTAGACAGACAAGACTAGACAGACAAGACTAGACAGACAAGACTAGACAGACAAGACTAGACAGACAAGACTAGACAGACAAGACTAGACAGACATGTCTAGACAGACAAGACTAGACAGACAAGACTAGACAGACAAGACTAGACAGACAAGACTAGACAGACAAGACTAGACAGACAAGACTAGACAGACAAGACTAGACAGACAAGACTAGACAGACAAGACTAGACAGACAAGACAAGACAGACAAGACTAGACAGGCAAGACTAGACAGACAAGACTAGACAGACAAGACTAGACATACAAGACTAGACAGACAAGACTAGACAGACAAGACTAGACAGACAAGACTAGACAGACAAGACTAGACAGACAAGATTAGACAGACAAGACTAGACAGACAAGACTAGACAGACAAGACTAGACAGACAAGACTAGACATACAAGACTAGACACACAAGACTAGACAGACAAAACTAGACAGACAATACTAGACAGACAAGACTGGGCAGCAAGACTAGACAGACAAGACTAGAAGGGCAATACTAGACAGTCAAGACAAGATAGGCAAGCCTAGAGAGGCAAGACTAGACAATACTAGTCCAGTCTATCAAGTCTTGTTAATCTCATTTTCTCTGCTTACCTTTATCAGTCTAGTCTTGTCTATCTGGTCTTGTCCGTCTAGTCTAGAATGAGCTTCTGGCAAGAATCCTCGTTAGTTGAATCGCTACGATTTTTCAAAAGTTATTCTAAAAGGTCTTTAATATTTAAAAAATGACTATGTGGATTACTTCAACGTTAGAAATTGATAATCTGCAGTAACATTGACTGCACACAAAAATATAATCTAATAATTGGAATCGAATATGTAATTTATGCATTTCTTGACAGGTTTTTTGTATCTCCTGTTAAGTGTAACTGTGGGGAAGTTTTCCAGATTTATGAGCCATTTACTATTTAAAATTTTGTTCAACAAAGAAATCTAAATCTAGAAAAAAATAAAAACTAAAGCTATTTGTCATACATAATGGATTTAAAAAATATGTAAATTAAATAAATTCCGTATTATCCAAAAAAGCACCGAAATCTATTTAACATTAGGTTTTTCTCTTTCAGTTTATACGCAGAAACCGCTGACGTCAAATGATATTTCCCTATTAACGAATTTCTTTTAAAACAAATACGTATGCAGAAATTGGTATTCAAAACTAGTTTATAAAATTACGCGAACCAGTACACATAAATGATGCAATTCTCAACGAAAGCAGGTTTAAGCTCGCTGGCGCTGCAGGAAATTCCCAACTCTAGCCTGTGGCCAATTTAAAACCCTCGATTCTCTTTGTGGATATGTTGTTTGCCTATAAAGCAACCTAAGAATAAGTTTCAATAACAAGCAAGTTTCAATTAAAATTGTACGTGAAATAAACGTTTAAATGTATCATTGCAAATATATTTAACCGACTAAACAAATCATTTAATTTAATTCATAAATTGCAGTATGTGTAATGTGTTATTTAACCGCAGAGAGATTATATTGTATAATAAAAAATCGAAAATACTAAGTAAATGTAAAAACAATAATATTGTTCTGTTAATCAGAAGGTCTTTTAGTGAATGTCCTCGAAGAGGATTCGAAGTGAAAATAAGCAAAAGAGTAAAAGAAACTTGGAATATGAACATTGAATGGAGGTGAGAAAGCTCATCATCAAAATATTAATATGTACTTTTAATGAAGTTAAAAGGGCAAGAGAAAATTATTTTTTTTTTACTTTTTTTGTATCGGGGGGGATAAAATGTTATTTTATTAATAATTTTATTTTATTAAAGAAAAAACTGAACAGGTTTGGATGAATCTAGGCTTGAGTAAATAAACGGACATTGTTAAGTATTAATATTTCTCTCACCGGCAGGGGTTAAGTAACCCCGACTCTTTCCACCCTTATAGTTAAGCTTTCCTTGTAACTGTTGAGATACATAGAAAGAGTGTGTGTATTCAGCGACAGAGCAGAGAACAACATAACCATTATTAGTGCATAGAATTAATAAACCAATTAAATAAACTATCTGTGTATATATAATACAATCCACTAGTAGGCTTACTTCACTCTGAAGTAACAAACAGACATTAAACAGATTAAAAATAGTTAGAAACATAATTAATCTAAAATTGAAAGGTAAATAGTAAATATATTTCAGTAGTCAATTTAAATTTTATACGCTCGTAATTTAGTGGAGTTAATTGTGTATTGGCAACGGGAAACTTTCTACGTAGAACGAATTTAGAAGGTGAATTTGCAAACTAAGTTTAAAGCATTGATCTCGAGCGAAAGGCCAAAGGTCGCTGACTTTTCTTGACCCTGGTGATCTTACTCACAGGAAAATCCGAAACATTTTGTTTCAAAACTTACGTGAATACCTTCCATTAATATTATGAACAAGCTATTCCACCTACTGTCATCTATTGTTTACTTAAAAAACTAGTTTGGGTACTTAACATTAACGACAGAGTGTACAACAATGAACTTTTAAAATGAATTTGCCTTCTTGCGATGTTTAGTGCACTCATGTTTAGTGTGTTAAGAAAAAAGGGTTTTAGCATCTTCTGAAAATCTAGCTGAAGATGTAGGATCTTAAAAACTACAAACCACAAAACTACAAACCACAAAACTACAAGTTAGAAATGTGCAAATTGATATTTAAATTCTTCTTTAAAAATGAAGAAATGGGTGTATTACAATTTTCCAAAAATCCTGTTAAAAGAGGAAGAAAATTTTACTTGCAACTGCTAGCATCATACATAGTTTTGATCTGAATTTCAATTCTTAAATCAATTCATAATTCATAAAATGCAAATAATTCATAGATCGGTGTCTGTCTGTCAGTCTATCTGTCTGTATTTTGATGATGAGCGTTACCGCGTTGGAGGAAATAATTTAGGAAAATATTTAGCCAATTTAAATTATTTTTGGAAAAAGTGAAAATCTGAAAGTACGCTATTTTGTGGGTTTTTATAATCGCTAATTTCAGACTAGCGTTTAAACAAATAAAAAAACATTATTGATTGTTTGTTCTATTCAACAAATCGCGTCTTTTGATGTATTATATGTCAATATCCATAGTTAGGAGAGCCGGATAAAATCAGCTTGAAGAGCGCATTGGGCGTGTGGGCGCGACAGAATCGAGATCAAAGTTTCGAGTCTCTTAAAAATCGATCGATTCGTTTTATAGAAAATATGAGAGGGTTATTCTCCTCGCAACTGCAAGTATCATACACAGTTTTAAGCAGCATTTCATTTAGAATAATCTAAAAACAGATTCGTCCATTTAGTTCATTTTGGAAAAAAAATCTGAAAGTACGCTTTTCTGCGCGTTTTTGTAATTGCTAATATTTGGTTTACGTTTCACCAAAACAGAAAAAGATAATTAATTGTTTGTTCTATACTAAATTTCGCGTTTTTTGATGTATTACACGTCAATATCCTTGACATGTCAAAATTCGCGAAGAAACCTCTCCGATTTTTACGTATTGTATATCAAAACACGCAGAATTTTATACAGATTACGCTAATATAAATCATTAAGCAATTTAGTTTACAATAAATCAGAATACGTTCAAAAACAAACACATATAATGCGCCTAAAAACATATTGTTACATGAATTATTGTACATGAATTAGTTTAAGATTTCCTGAAAGCTTAAAAAAATTCGAAGTGTAATTTATTAGTATTGTTTCAGACAATGAGACTGGAACTGGGGGCTGGAGGAACGAACTGGAAAATTTGTCTGGAACGAGCAATAAATTAGAAACCAACCAATCGATTGTATCCAAACTTATTACTATTTTTAACTAAATTTAGGTAATAAGTGTGCAAAGTTTAAGAATAAAATCCATTGCGAAGATTTTTTTTTAGACGGATTTCTACGGCTGTCGCCGCTTCTCCGTCCCCAGTTTCCATATTCTCCTATCAAGAGGTTGCTCCTCGGTTAGGTTTCTTGTTTCCATCGCTTCATCTATTCCATCCCTCCAGCTTCTTCTAGGTCTTCCTTTCTTTCTCCTCTCCGCCGGTATCCATTCCAACACTTTCCTAGGCCATCTATTCTCATCCATTCTTTTCGTGTGACCAAACCAAATCAGTTGTTTTTAATCAACTTCGTCTAAAATATTCCTTCCCCTGCCCATTCTATTTCGAATATCCTCGTTTCTCACTCTATCCCTCCTTGACACACCACAGCTTCTTCTTAAAAAATCCATTTCAGTTGCAAGTAGTTTTCTCTTCAGTGTTTCTGTTATATCCCATACTTCTGCTTCATACGTTATCACAGTTTGAACAAGAATATATACAATAATATATTATTGTTCAAAATAATATATTGTTATATTGTTCAAAATTGTTTGAACAATAATTATAGTTTAAAATACTTTCATATAGTCGCTTTTTTGTTGATCTCCTTATATTCTTTTCCCAGAGGGTTGAATTTAGGGCTCCTATGATTTTTCTACCTTTATTATTCCTTTCTGTTATCTCATCCCTGCTATTGCCCTCTTTGTTAAATACAACCCCTAGGTATTTGGACTTTTCTACTCCTTTTATGGAATCGTTTTCTAAGAGAAGATTATTCTGGTTGTTTTTGCCTATTGCCAGGTTTTCGCATTTACTCATGTTCATCGATAGACCAGCTTTTTCGTATCTCTCTTTGAGTTTTCTGACCATATACCCCAAATCGTCTTCATCCTCTGCTATCACAACCTGATCGTCAGCAAAGTATAAACTATAGAGCGTGTCATCTCCCATTCTCAGTCCCATTTGTGCACACTTTCTTGTCCACCCTCTAGGAGATCGGTCAAGGTAAATTTTAAAAAGATTAGGGAATAGAAAGCACCCATTGGCCATTATTGCGAAGATGTTGTCGAAAATAATTTATGCAAATGTTTATTTTTGCAAACTTTATTTTATTTAGCCCTCGTGTCGATTTTCAAATTACTTGTCGTTATATTAGTCACACGATAATCAATATTTGGTAAATAGCTGACGTCAATTAAGTTGACTGATAATAAGAATATAAAAATCCAGGCGAACGAAGCCGCGGGCTATAACTAGTCGTTCAATAAATTCGAAAATCGTTGTGAATTCCAAATCAATGGCATTGTTGTGGAACGTGAAAAAAAATGAATAAAATATCTGCGAAATTTTCTACAAAAAACATTTTGGATGGAAACGAAGTGCGAATTTTTTTTTTTTCAATTTCTCCGAAAATGCCAAATCACGAACTAATACCGTCTTATTCCGGAAATAAGACGTCCCCCGAAAATAATTCCTAGCGTGATTTTCGGGACTTTTTGGAATATAAGCCCTCCCCCGAAAATAAACCCTAGTTAAAATGTGAAAAATATAATTCGTTAAAAAATGCTGTTGAATTTAGTAGGTATCTCTAGCTGCCCTAATATTTCAGAGAAATATTTGGAACTAAATATTTCTTGTTTACCTCTACAGTTCCTTTCAAGCAATGCACATGCACGTGTCAAAATTAATTCTTGGAATGTATTAACTTAGAATTTATCTTAAAAATATAATACAAAGCAGCAATCTACATAGAGTGACAGTTCAGGTATGACGTTTGACTCATTTCAGTCTTGTAAGTCTGATTACACATAATATTATTTTTTATAAAATAATGAATAATTTTTAACCCTGGATAAAATGAGTACAAAAAGAAAGAGCTATTCCGTCGAGTACAAAAAGGGAATCGTGAATGACTCCAGGGATGTTGGATCTCCGTATGATTCGAAAAAGGCGTGCAGACTACGGTAACCTGTGTCAATTGGTGAACTAAGGAAATGGGAAAAAAGGGGCAGGGTTGAATCATATTTGCCCTTGAAATGGCATTTGAATTTGATATATCCACAGAAGAATTTAAAGCATCGTCACACTGGATGGATGACTTCCTTCAAGGACATGAACTTTCTCTAAGGAGATCAACAACAATGTTTAAGCTGGAAGACAATGAAGTTGTTAAACGTGCACTTGCGTGCAGTCTTTTTAATGATGGCATCGACTTTTCGAAATACCAACTCTCCAACATCATCTAGGTATAACCCTGAACACCTTAATAAAGCTACCAATAAGTGCAAAATGGCATTGATGATGGCCAAAAGAAAACTTGACAATGTTCAACTCTACTCTTGAGTTCAACTCTACTCAATGTTCAAAGATTGGCCTGCTTAGCAATTCCCCTGGATATCTTGATCATGAGTGGGCAGCCTTAAAATGGGAGCCTTAAAAGTAAATGAATTGGAGGCTCCGCCGAGGTTAGGGCACACCACAATAACAAATGTAATATCAGAGCCAAACCTTAATATTGGGGAAGGCTTAATGCCAAAAAGGCTATCATTCCATCTACGCTTCAAAACACAACTGCGTTGGACCGAAGACATAAAAGCAAACATATATTATAGTGGGCTGGACTGGTACACAGACGGCTCCAAAAGAAGACAGTGGAACTAACGCAAGAATCTATCCCTGGAGTATATTTTATTGTGGATCACATGCCACGACATTCCAAGCGGAAATACACGCCATCGTGAAAAAATAACACACTACTAAATGGACTACATTTTCACGGAGAGTAACTGCCTTCAGGACCTTAAGGCCCTGGCGAAACACAACTAGGTCACGCTTGCTTGTGAAACGAAATGTCGGACAAGCTAGAAAAATATAAAGGTATCAAAGCTAATCGGACGCTTTAACTGTTGAAATCCTGGAACTCTCAAGGATGCGGATTACAATTGTCGCAGGGCTACTCACAGGACACTGCCTCTAACGAGTATATATAGATGAACCAGTAAGCAGACTATGCTATGATGAGGATAAAACGGCCTTTCATATAATTTTCCATTGCATAGCAATTGCACGTAGGAGACAAAAGCTAACATTGCAACAAAAGAGATCACCATGAAGAACATAGCATATAGACTCCTAAGACCTAATACAGGGGCTGGACCTATTTGCATGAATGGAAGAATTTGGGTAAATGCAATACGTCAATAGGCTACAGTGTTTAAAGGGCTAACCCCCTTGCACCCACGTTGGTTGATGTGAGAAAACGTCCAACACGCTGCTCACGACCTTACTTTTTGCAGCCCCCTTTGCAGAAACCCTTTTAAATAAAGGGTATCGTAGTCTGTAATCAAGGTCTTAAGTCTCTAGTCCACATATTAAGTCCCTAGTGCAGGTATTAAGTCTATATTCGAGATATTAAGTCTGGCCAACAAATTTCCCCCAATTTCGCAAATCTCCTGAAGTTTTCTCGCAATCTCCGCAATCGTCTTCGATTCGTTGCTGCATTGTGGAAGTTTTAGTACCGAAACGCGGTTGATAGTCTTATCGGTTCCAGAGTTATTGCGGAAAAACTTTTGCGGTTCTTTTCCACCCAGGTTCTCCAAACCGCGTTTTCCGCGACCTTGAAACACACGTAGATTAAATCTGTAGTGCCGATATCAATTCTCTAGTCTAGATATTAAGTCCCAAGTGCAAGTATTAAGTTTGTAATAGAGCTATTAAGTCCGTCCAACAAATTTGCTATGGACGAGATCAAGGAGCTAGGAGCTAGGTATTTCTAGGCCAAGGAGCTCAAACGACGGTTCACCGCAAGGCTTCCTCGTCAATTTACGTCCCTTCTACCGGTTACGTTAGTGCACGTGTTACCTGTATTTTGGCGATTCGTCTAGATGTCACGAAAGTATCCCCATTTATCATCACTAAACGTAAAAAAGACAAGATTGAACGCGTTTCAGGAATTTATGTCCTTGAACGTGAAAAAGCCTGGTGTACCCAAGCAGTTTTAAGAAAGTGGGTCGATTTTATGCTGATGAGGAGTCACCACCACTATTGAGGAGACGAAAAATAGGTTTACTAGTTTAGGATTCAGCCATTACTCACCGCGCTAAAGACATGAAAACCTTTCTTGTTTAGAGGAAGATTGATCAAATAATGATTCTGGGAGGAATGACTGGCTACCTCCAGACACTTGACATTGCAATAAACAAGCCATTCGACGATCATTTGCGGATGGAAATCAATGTTGAGAAATCAACGAGATAATTTTGTAAAGCCAGGCTTACAAAAAGTTGTGAATTGGGTAAAAAAATCATGGAACAAAATAACTGACACTTTTTTGTTTCCAATACACTACGAACAGGTTACTTAGACAAGAAGTATTCACTTAACGATAGCTATATTGCAAGACATGAGAGATTCGGACCAATGATACTACAGGAAGTGGATTTGGAGGCAAATCAGAAGGGTATTGAAAATTTGATAAATTATAATGGTGTTCCAGAAAACGATGACTGTAATTGAATATTAAACAAAAATATATAAATCTACTTTTTGGAATATTAGCCCTTCCCCGAAAATAAGCCCTAGCACGTATTTTCGACCTAAAAAACCTTTGGACCTTATTTTCGGAAAAAGACGGTATGTTTTGGCACAATTAACATATACAACAAGACGAGCTAAACAAACTTAGACTAAAAATTAAAACGAAAGTTTCGAAACCGGGGATTTCAAGAAAAGTAAGTTAAGAATAAATATTTGCCAAAATTTAATTTTTTTTACCTCAAATCTAATCGAAATTGGAGATTTGGTGAAGTCTCAAAAGCGTTTCTAGATGTTTGAAAACGGATTATGAGTATAATATTATATTTTAAAATATAAGTAATTTAGAGGTACGTCTTATTAATTATTTCAATTATAGTTTAAAATTAAATTTATTTTCTTATAACTTGCCACCGAAACTAGTCAGACCGAAACTAGTCAGGTGAATAAATATAAAAAGCCTTTTCATTTCCCATTCCCAATAAAACAAACGATGAATAATAGGGATGATAATAACCAACATTATGAGTATGTTTTCAGCAGCTCAATTTCCGGTAAAAACGTTTGGATTATCTCCGCAAAATTACGATCTCTACTTCTTCTTCGCATGGCGCTACAGCCCAAATCGGGCCCTGACCTCCTGTATTTTTGCCCATTCTTCCCTGTCCATTGCTGTTCTACTCCACGTTCTTACTCAGAGTAGTTGGTATGCGTCTTCCAGCGGCTCTGTTTTCTTGGCCTCTCTACTAGCATACATTAATTTCAACACCTAGACCCGACCAGCTCAACATCACGAATTCCAACGAAAACCGTACGGAAAATTTCAAAATATTAAAAAATAGCGAGAAACTGTATTAAACCTACAACAATGAAACTTTTACTGAATGTGGGTATCCACAAGAAGTACCCTTTGACCAAATTTGAACGCTTCGCATCAAATGGGGGCGGCGCACAGTGGGCTGGATTGTCGAAAAGGTTGACAAAAATACAATGCCTCTACATATATATTTGAAATTTTGGTTGCAGGTGTTGTATACATCGCTGATTAAGAATCTGTTATTAAAATTTTCAAAAACAAAATGGCGGATTTAATATGGCGGCCAATTTTTCGAAAAACTCATTCAATTTTTACAAAATTTCGTACCTAGGGGTTCATAATCTTGCTGATTATGAATGAGTTATCAAAATTTTATAAAATAAAATGGCGGACCAAATATAGCGGATAATTATTCGAAATCTATCAGATTGAATTTGCGTATTTAGAAGTTTTTCATGTCGTTAATCAAGTATCAATTATCAGGAAACAAAATGGCGAGTCCAATATGGTGGATAATTTTTTTAAAAACTTGCGCATTAAGGGTTATTCACACTGTACCAAATACGTATAGGCAGGCTTCCGCATGAAATTCATTATAATTCTGAATTCATACATTATTACTTACGCAATGAACATTAAACTAGCCCGGAATGTATTGGGCCAGTCATTATTTCTACAGTTTTGTGTCAATACAGTATTTAGAAAAAGGTTTCCCCTCGCAGTTGGCAGTCCTTTTTTTTGAAGAAGCATAAACTGTTATTTGATAATGCCAAAACGTTCAGGATCACCCTTCAATAAGCAGAGTCGATATCACACACTTCAACGAAAAATTGGCAGCGGTTACGCGGAGAACGTGTTTCGAGAAATTCTTATAATAGATTCGTAATCAGCGATGTACAACACCCCTATATACGCTATTTTGTAAAAATTGGATAAATATGGCGGATGTTCCATCGAAATCCTCGAAGGAATATCCGCCATATTTAATCCGACATTTTGTTTTTTCTCATTTTTGATAAAATATTCGTGATCAGCGACAAAAATAACTCCTGTAACCAGAATTTCAAATATATAGGATGGGGCATTATATTTTTGTCCACTTTTTCGTTAATTTAGCCCACTGTGCGGCGTGGGGAATTATTTTTGCATCAAGGGTTTTTGCAAATATCTCCTTCCCTAAAGTGACCACACGTCCCGATTTTGGCGGGACAGTCCCGCTTGTTGGAGGAGAGTCGCGCGTCCCGCCGATTTTTAAAAATGTCCCGCTTTTTAGAAAATATCTGCATTTCTTATTTTAAATGTACTGTAATATATAAAATAAATTTTTTAACGTATTCCCATAAAATCTCATTTTTTTTAGTGTCACCCAATGAAATTTTTTAATATCCTCCAATTGTCCATTCTTCAAGATATTCCAAGCAGTTATTATAAAAAATTCTTAGTTCGCTCAGAAAATCCGGTCGTTTAATGGTTTAATTTATCTCTCATCAGTACAGCTTTGCTTTTATGAACAACAAGTGAATGATTTACAAATTGCTGTTCATAAAAGCAAAGCTGTACTGATGAGAGATAAATCTCGAAACGCGTCTACATATGGCTCTCCACTTAAAGTATCGGAAAGACATGATCTTAAAAAACAATGTTATTTTTCTGGTGTTTGTTCAGTGCCACGAAGGTATAAAAACTCATTACTGTTATTACTGAGCTCCAGAAAGATTGAATATATTTATATATTCACGCTGGGTTCCGACTACATTAAGCTTATCAAAATATTGAAAATGGTAAAATACGCGCTGCTCTCCCTTCCAGGAACAAATGCAGCAACAAGAAGTGTTTTTTCTAGTATCAATAAAATATGGACAACTGAAAAAATGCATTTGAATATTAATAAAATAATAAAATTAATAATAAATCAAATTTATAATATAAATCTATATTAAGCGTAAAAAATAATTTGACCAATTCATGTGAGAAATTTCACGACATTTTAATAAATGATCCGAGTATTCTCTCGGATCAAAAATTTGACCGTGAAAGAAAATCACATTTTTCTTTTAAATAAAAAATTTAAATTAATTAAAAATAATAATTTTCAAATAATTGTTCTTTTACAAATATTTTTATAGTTACCAATAATTGAACCGGTCATTTCGAAAAGGGCACGAGTCACACTTTTTTGAAATACCACTTTTTTACGAAATTTTATTCATAGAAGCGTTTTACATATTCCATACGAAAAAAGTACAGTGCGAAACAGTGCGTGTATGTTTTTTATTTAACAATCTCTATATTCAGTTTCTTCAGCATCAATGACTTTTTTAACAAAAAACATATTTTTGTTGATTCTGAAAAGTTTTAATTCATGGACTTATGCCCTTTTCGAAATAACAGGTTCAATTAATAATAAATACATTTTTGTATATTTATTGACAAGTATATGAATGTGTAGTAGAATGTACAATAATAGTAGTTTATGATACAAGTGTGTGAAGAAGGACTTTTATGCATGACGTGCGAGTTTTATGTAATCGCAATGAGTGCACGTCAGAAAATTTATTTTCACTGCGTCTATGTTTTTTGTTTAAAGTAACAACAAACAGAAATCATTTAATAATGAAACTCCATTAGATTTACATTGGATTTTTACGTACGATTTGGTTACTTTTACACAAGATTATAGTAATGGCATCCTTCACATACAATAATATATTAAACTGTTTATTTTGGTAGGTTAGGTTTTTGTTAGTTTTTGGTAGGTTAGGTTTTAAAAATATATTTTTTTGAATTATTGGTCTGCTTTCATTACTCATTCTCAATTTATCCCATTTGTCCCACTTCATCTCAATGATAATGTGGTCAGTTTATCCTTACCGCTTCAAAATAAAAAAATACGACCGGTATCTACGCATCTAGGACGTCGGTGTCTATAAAAAAAATATTCTTTTCAAACTTAGTTATCATTCGGTTTAGCCACAAAAGTAAAAAATATGAAATGCAAGATTTTTCAGCTTCTTTGAATTTCGATTCTCATTTACACGAATTTAAATGGTCGGGTCTAGGTGTTGAAATTAACAAATGCTCTCCATATCGGCCGCCTGCCTAGCATTTTTGCGTTCAGTGCTCTTACAATTAGTGGCAGACGGTTGTAGTCCATCCGGAGCACGTGTCAATCGTTGGGCTCCGGGTTTATTTAGTGTGCGCACATTCCATGTTCCAATTACATAGCCAAAGTTTCGTCGCGTAAGTCGTCCTCTGTTAATCCATCCATTTCGAGGCTGTTGCACAGGTTCAAAGTTAAGTTAACCATACGCCCACCCTCCTCTTTTATATATATATATATATATATATATATATATATATATATATATATATATATATATATTGGGACCAGCTGCTTTGGTCACCCGGCTACTCAATCCACCCACTTTCCTCCACAGGCAGAGACACGTCTAGAGAGATAACTCCACAGAGATCTCTACTAAAGTTTGAAAATTTTACGAAAATTCGCACGGTTTTATCAAATTTTATCAAAATCATGTTTCACGACCGGAAACAGCAACAATATGCAGATTTGTAATCAGCAGGGAAGAGCAGTTTTAGACACTTTTAAGTTTTAATAAGCAACAATTCTTGCAGTTTCTAGTCTTGTCTATCTAGTCTTGTCTGTCTAGTCTTATCTGTCTAGTCTCGTCTGTCTAGTCTTGTCTGTCTAGTCTTGTCTGTCTAGTCTTGTCTGTCTAGTCTTGTCTGTCTAGTCTTGTCTGTCTAGTCTTGTCTGTCTAGTCTTGTCTGTCTAGTCTTGTCTGTCTAGTCTTGTCTGTCTAGTATTGTCTGTCTAGTCTTGTCTGTCTAGTCTTGTCTGTCTAGTCTTGTCTGTCTAGTCTTGTCTGTCTAGTCTTGTCTGTCTAGTCTTGTCTGTCTAGTCTTGTCTGTCTAGTCTTGTCTGTCTAGTCTTGTCTGTCTAGTCTTGTCTGTCTAGTCTTGTCTGTCTAGTCTTGTCTGTCTAGTCTTGTCTGTCTAGTCTTGTCTGTCTAGTCTTGTCTGTCTAGTCTTGTCTGTCTAGTCTTGTCTGTCTAGTCTTGTCTGTCTAGTCTTGTCTGTCTAGTCTTGTCTGTCTAGTCTTGTCTGTCTAGTCTTGTCTGTCTAGTCTTGTCTGTCTAGTCTTGTCTGTCTAGTCTTGTCTGTCTAGTCTTGTCTGTCTAGTCTTGTCTGTCTAGTCTTGTCTGTCTAGTCTTGTCTGTCTAGTCTTGTCTGTCTAGTCTTGTCTGTCTAGTCTTGTCTGTCTAGTCTTGTCTGTCTAGTCTTGTCTGTCTAGTCTTGTCTGTCTAGTCTTGTCTGTCTAGTCTTGTCTGTCTAGTCTTGTCTGTCTAGTCTTGTCTGTCTAGTCTTGTCTGTCTAGTCTTGTCTGTCTAGTCTTGTCTGTCTAGTCTTGTCTGTCTAGTCTTGTCTGTCTAGTCTTGTCTGTCTAGTCTTGTCTGTCTAGTCTTGTCTGTCTAGTCTTGTCTGTCTAGTCTTGTCTGTCTAGTCTTGTCTGTCTAGTCTTGTCTGTCTAGTCTTGTCTGTCTAGTCTTGTCTGTCTAGTCTTGTCTGTCTAGTCTTGTCTGTCTAGTCTTGTCTGTCTAGTCTTGTCTGTCTAGTCTTGTCTGTCTAGTCTTGTCTGTCTAGTCTTGTCTGTCTAGTCTTGTCTGTCTAGTCTTGTCTGTCTAGTCTTGTCTGTCTAGTCTTGTCTGTCTAGTCTTGTCTGTCTAGTCTTGTCTGTCTAGTCTTGTCTGTCTAGTCTTGTCTGTCTAGTCTTGTCTGTCTAGTCTTGTCTGTCTAGTCTTGTCTGTCTAGTCTTGTCTGTCTAGTCTTGTCTGTCTAGTCTTGTCTGTCTAGTCTTGTCTGTCTAGTCTTGTCTGTCTAGTCTTGTCTGTCTAGTCTTGTCTGTCTAGTCTTGTCTGTCTAGTCTTGTCTGTCTAGTCTTGTCTGTCTAGTCTTGTCTGTCTAGTCTTGTCTGTCTAGTCTTGTCTGTCTAGTCTTGTCTGTCTAGTCTTGTCTGTCTAGTCTTGTCTGTCTAGTCTTGTCTGTCTAGTCTTGTCTGTCTAGTCTTGTCTGTCTAGTCTTGTCTGTCTAGTCTTGTCTGTCTAGTCTTGTCTGTCTAGTCTTGTCTGTCTAGTCTTGTCTGTCTAGTCTTGTCTGTCTAGTCTTGTCTGTCTAGTCTTGTCTGTCTAGTCTTGTCTGTCTAGTCTTGTCTGTCTAGTCTTGTCTGTCTAGTCTTGTCTGTCTAGTCTTGTCTGTCTAGTCTTGTCTGTCTAGTCTTGTCTGTCTAGTCTTGTCTGTCTAGTCTTGTCTGTCTAGTCTTGTCTGTCTAGTCTTGTCTGTCTAGTCTTGTCTGTCTAGTCTTGTCTGTCTAGTCTTGTCTGTCTAGTCTTGTCTGTCTAGTCTTGTCTGTCTAGTCTTGTCTGTCTAGTCTTGTCTGTCTAGTCTTGTCTGTCTAGTCTTGTCTGTCTAGTCTTGTCTGTCTAGTCTTGTCTGTCTAGTCTTGTCTGTCTAGTCTTGTCTGTCTAGTCTTGTCTGTCTAGTCTTGTCTGTCTAGTCTTGTCTGTCTAGTCTTGTCTGTCTAGTCTTGTCTGTCTAGTCTTGTCTGTCTAGTCTTGTCTGTCTAGTCTTGTCTGTCTAGTCTTGTCTGTCTAGTCTTGTCTGTCTAGTCTTGTCTGTCTAGTCTTGTCTGTCTAGTCTTGTCTGTCTAGTCTTGTCTGTCTAGTCTTGTCTGTCTAGTCTTGTCTGTCTAGTCTTGTCTGTCTAGTCTTGTCTGTCTAGTCTTGTCTGTCTAGTCTTGTCTGTCTAGTCTTGTCTGTCTAGTCTTGTCTGTCTAGTCTTGTCTGTCTAGTCTTGTCTGTCTAGTCTTGTCTGTCTAGTCTTGTCTGTCTAGTCTTGTCTGTCTAGTCTTGTCTGTCTAGTCTTGTCTGTCTAGTCTTGTCTGTCTAGTCTTGTCTGTCTAGTCTTGTCTGTCTAGTCTTGTCTGTCTAGTCTTGTCTGTCTAGTCTTGTCTGTCTAGTCTTGTCTGTCTAGTCTTGTCTGTCTAGTCTTGTCTGTCTAGTCTTGTCTGTCTAGTCTTGTCTGTCTAGTCTTGTCTGTCTAGTCTTGTCTGTCTAGTCTTGTCTGTCTAGTCTTGTCTGTCTAGTCTTGTCTGTCTAGTCTTGTCTGTCTAGTCTTGTCTGTCTAGTCTTGTCTGTCTAGTCTTGTCTGTCTAGTCTTGTCTGTCTAGTCTTGTCTGTCTAGTCTTGTCTGTCTAGTCTTGTCTGTCTAGTCTTGTCTGTCTAGTCTTGTCTGTCTAGTCTTGTCTGTCTAGTCTTGTCTGTCTAGTCTTGTCTGTCTAGTCTTGTCTGTCTAGTCTTGTCTGTCTAGTCTTGTCTGTCTAGTCTTGTCTGTCTAGTCTTGTCTGTCTAGTCTTGTCTGTCTAGTCTTGTCTGTCTAGTCTTGTCTGTCTAGTCTTGTCTGTCTAGTCTTGTCTGTCTAGTCTTGTCTGTCTAGTCTTGTCTGTCTAGTCTTGTCTGTCTAGTCTTGTCTGTCTAGTCTTGTCTGTCTAGTCTTGTCTGTCTAGTCTTGTCTGTCTAGTCTTGTCTGTCTAGTCTTGTCTGTCTAGTCTTGTCTGTCTAGTCTTGTCTGTCTAGTCTTGTCTGTCTAGTCTTGTCTGTCTAGTCTTGTCTGTCTAGTCTTGTCTGTCTAGTCTTGTCTGTCTAGTCTTGTCTGTCTAGTCTTGTCTGTCTAGTCTTGTCTGTCTAGTCTTGTCTGTCTAGTCTTGTCTGTCTAGTCTTGTCTGTCTAGTCTTGTCTGTCTAGTCTTGTCTGTCTAGTCTTGTCTGTCTAGTCTTGTCTGTCTAGTCTTGTCTGTCTAGTCTTGTCTGTCTAGTCTTGTCTGTCTAGTCTTGTCTGTCTAGTCTTGTCTGTCTAGTCTTGTCTGTCTAGTCTTGTCTGTCTAGTCTTGTCTGTCTAGTCTTGTCTGTCTAGTCTTGTCTGTCTAGTCTTGTCTGTCTAGTCTAGTCTTGTCTAGTCTTGTACGTCTAGTCTTGTCTAGTCTTGTCTGTCTAGTCTAGTCTTGTTTGTCTAGTCTAGTCTTGTCTGTCTCGCCGCGACACACAGTTTGGAAAGCTCTGGCCTACAGGAATGGGACACTTTCAATTTTAAATAAACACGCTTTAAACGTTTCGATACATCCGATAAAAGTGTAATAATATGCCGATCTATAATCAGCACTGAAAGCAATTTCAGAAACTGAAAGCAGTTTTTCAAATCACGTAATAAACAACAATTTTTGCAGAACTAAGTTCCTCGCATTATCCATTAAATATAGGATGCAGTAACATTTTAAGGATTTGTTAAAGCGACTCTTGCTATTCACCATTGCAATCAACGGCACAAAATTAGTTCGGAAACATAAATACAAAATTTGAAAATCGTATTTATGCAGCCATCAACTCACCGAAGGTTCTTTACCGGAACGTGCGGAAAACTGTCCATTATTTAATTAATTAATAATATTTTAAATAACACGCCGCGCGACCTCTCGAAGGCGATTTAATAAAATTGTGTCAATCACTCTTACATAAAACTATTATCTACGATTAGGCAATTTCATCTTTATCGTTAACTAGTATCAGAAAATTCCGCAATAAATACAAATAATTTATTAATAACATTCTTATTATCATCCATCGCCTTCGAAATTGTTGCATAATAGTTTGGCATTCAGTTTCAGATTAATATCAAGCAATAAAGTATCTTTGCCGTACAAAACATTAAAAATGTTCGCCTCGCCTCATAGATGACGCCAGTGGTATTTTGTATTGAGTAAGGTCATTTATTTATCTATCAGGTATAGTATATGACTCATCTAGTGAGTTATAATAGGAGACATTCTATATCTAATATAACATTATCTAATACATCTATCTATCTAATATAATATGTAATGATATACTAAAATGATGTGATGTGAAATCTACGATATCTGCGATAGATAAATACGATAGATAAATAAATAACTAAAATTAAAATTTGAGATGAGTTAGCAGGCCTCTCAGGAATATCTTAGACTTCGTTCACGAAGTTGAATTCTTGGGAGAGTAATCGTAGTAGGGTCAAGCACAATAGATCAAGTTGGTCGCAGTGCAGAAAGGCTTTGCAGCCAAACGACCCAAAAAAAAATAACTAAAATGATTTTATCATAGACAGCGCCGTAGCTAGGATCATGACCACCCCTGACAAGATTTGAATTTTGCGCCCCTCTGTCTAGAAATACATAAAATTAGTTTTTACTATTATGTACGAAACGTAGCAATACAATACCCATTCCTTAATTAAGGCATTGGATCTTTTAAAGACTTAAATATATAATGACAATTTAAAATGATATAGCACCATGTTTTAATGTTGTGTGCCTCCGTAGCCCTGTGGGTAACGACAAGACGAACAAGTCGGTGTGTAAACTGTCCGGAAAGATGCAATAAGACAAAATGGGCTCGATTAAGGGTTGCGCCACTGGCGGCCGCCAGTCTGGCCAGTCCCTAGCTACGGCAGTATAGATCGAAAGTTTGTTTTTTAGTGCAAGGAGAGCGAGCAGCAACATTCTTTAAGTAGGAATGGAAATCCCCAAAAAATTAATAAGAAATTTATTTGCAAGTCATTCAAGATCAAGGTGAAGATTCTGGTTCAATGAAACTTGCGTTTATTTTAGAAACATACAGAACCTAAAGGATTGTTTTTCATAGAACGTTCGTATCGTGTTTAAATTAGCGCTAGGGATTATTAATACAAAGATTATTCTAAATTGAAAACTCTGCAATAATTTTTAAACACAAATTTCGTAATAAATAATTGATTTGTATTTTTTGTAAAAATTAATTTTGCGTTTTCTTACGCAACCTTTTTTAAAATTAACTGCTCCATTAAAAGAAAAGAGACATAACGCCAGCATTTTTTTACTAAAATTAAACTAAAATTTAAATTACAAGCAATAGAAAGATAAGCAGAGTAAATAAAATGTGTCTTGAGCTTTTCAAAATTTGCTGCCTTGAATTTGGTAACAGGTACAAACGTCGAACGATACGAACGGTATGCAAAATGCACTCTTTTTAGTTCCAATTATTGTTTGTTTATCAATTATTGTATTAAGTAGGAGTTGTTATCTATAATGGGAGCTACTTTTCTTTGTATTTTAATTATTTTATATTTTTCTGTTGCATTCATGACCCACACTTTTTTATTTTTAGAAATGAATTTACTGATATAAATAGTCTAGTATAAATATGTATACATTTCAAGGACAAAGACAAGAAAACCTAGACAAATCTAGACAATACTAAATCAGACATTAGAGCCGTTCAAAAGTTAAGACAGCGTCAAATCAGTCGGAAATGCCAGATGGTGTAAAGCGAAAAAATATATAAAACTTGTTAAACTGGAAAACCGTTTTCAGCACTTCCATTTCCTTCGGGTAACCAAAAAAAAAATAACGAAAAAAAAATTTTTTTTTTAAATTCAACAAAAATTTTCCATCATTTCGTTCGAAAAATATGTGCATTTACAGTTTTTCTCGTGAACGGTAAAAATCAGCGAAATCATTTTTGGCACACAGAAACTACACGACAAGACGAACAAGTCGATGTATAAATTTTCTGCAAAGATTCAATAAATTGTCGAGAAATTACAAACTGAAATTTACCCGATTCTCGATTTACCAAGTAGATATCTCGAAAACGGTTGCAGATAATTAAAAACCGATTTACGAAAGCGTTTCCGATAGCATTTTTGCTGATGATTACAGATACGCAAATTATATTTCGCTACCTCTTTCCGTCCACTATCCATTACTCTGGAACTGATGGGATTGTAACCTAGAATACTTATTTGCATTTGTTTTGGAATCGGTACAGCCGGGATGGCTTCAGCGTTTGAAAGGCAGATAGCATTTCATCTGAAGGAACGGTAACACTGTATACTTTTCCGGGCATCCAACCGACTCAATACACGGGATGTGCATTGAGTCGGTTGGATGCCCGGAAAAGTATACAGTGTTACCGTTGCTTCAGATGAAATGACCGCTGCCTTTCCAATGCGTTCCAACATCGATAACATTCGCATAGAAAAAACATCCAAATACAAATATCTGGGCACATGGATAACAGACAATATAGACCAAACACTTGAAGACCCAGAATCGCATTTCTGAAAATGTGTAGAGTTCTTAGATTCTCAACACGTTCTTTTGTGCTTTACTAACTATAATAGATCTGGGTAGAAGAATGCTAAGAATGTCTTCTCGATTCTACTCTATGGAGTAGAGGCATGGACATTGAAGCAAGCTGAAATGATGAAGCTAGAGTCCTTCGAGCTATGATGCTATAGACGTATGCTAAAGATATCCTGGAAAGACTGACGAATATAAGACTGATGGAACGTATAAACAGCTGTAAGTAATATCCACAATAAAAAGAAGAAAACTGTAGTACCTGGGTCAAATAACAAGAGGGAAAAATACCAACTGCTCCAATTGATAATGCAGGGAAAGATATTAGGCAGATGTACCATGGGTAGGCGCATAGTCTCATGTCTGTGTAATCTGAGGGAATGGTATAACACAACATCCAATGAACTATTCCGAGGTGCCACGTCTAAGATTAAAATTGCGTTGATGAAGAAGAGGCATTTAAAACTATTTTAAAATGTTGATTTTATATGCGAACTTTTTTAGATTTTACATCTCTACGTCTATGTTTTTTGTTAAGTGAAGCGAGTTGTTGTCATAGTAACAGGTAACATAAATCGTTTAATAATGAACCTCCATTTGATTTACATTGGACTTTTACGCACATAAAACAAAAACTATTTCACATTTTTAAAAAAAATGTTGATTTTATATGCGAACTTTTTTTAGACTCCAGCGAAAAATTTATTAAATAAATAACGATTAAATAACCATATAATTGTATTTATCAATAAATAAATTCGTTAGACGTGAGTCAACTCAACAAAATATTTTTATTCTAGAATTACGCTATACATTTCAAATAAACGATTCTAGCTGGTTTTTTATTTCATAGCAATTTAACGTAACGTACATGTGTTTACAAGTTTCTAATCGGAGGCAAAAACTCCGAGGAATGTTCCAATCTACAATGTCTGAAATCCAATTTTATATCTTGTTTTTTCTTTATTTAAAATTTATTGTAAACTATATTTAATAATCTAATCGTGTTCTCCTTTCAAATTGGTGGATAAAATTTGCGCAATATGAAGAAAAAATGTTTGCGCCTTTCAAGCTATTTACAAAAAGTGGTCCAGTTTCGCTAGTAATTGTAATATATGCTTGAGTTGATAGCAAAACTCCTTTATTAAGTTTAAAAAAAAAAGTTGCGGTTTTAGAATACGCAGAATATTCTTTTATAAATTATAGACGCAGCTATAATTACATAAAATTAAAAAATATATGCGTGTTTGTTTCAATTAACCAGGAGGCCTCAAACTTTTCACATTCATTTCTACAGCAGGTAAAGTCTTATGAAAATATGAGATTGTTTGTCGCAGTTTTCACCTTCAAAAGATATCTACAAAAATAAAGACAGACAAAACTATAGACATACTAATTAATGAACATAATTTCGTATTTCATTAAGGCCATTAGCTCATACACCATCAGATCCAAACTGGTATGGGACTGTGTGGGGAAGCTAAACAAGCTTGGCAAAGATAATGAAGTAACACTATACTGGGTACCAGGACACACTGGTATAGACGGAAACGAAGAAGCCGATCACCTAGCAAACAAGGGATCTAGTAGTCCCTTTATAGGTCCGCAAAAGGGTTCCTTTTGCGGCATGAGTGTGAACACCATCCACAAAAGTTTAGATGAAGAAACAAGAGAACAATGAATGAAAACCTGGAAATAACTTCCAGGGCTAAGGCAGTCCAAAGTGATGCTGGGATCTTTTAACCAGAAGAGAACAAAAGCTTGCCTGAAATTAAGCAGGCACAAGCTTAGAATTAATTAATCGTATTTCGATTATTATATACGTTGTCCGACTAATTTTGGGACGCTAAATCGATTGGTGAAGACTAGAAGTCTCTGTGGTGAGCGGTTCGAAAGTTATGACAGCGTCAAATCAGTAGGAAATGTGTGATTGTGAACAGCGAATAAAAATATATAATTTGTTTATCTGTAACTTTGTAGCGAAATAAACTGGAAAACCGTTTTCAGCACTTCGATTTCCTTCGTGTAACCAAAAAAAAATCACGAAAGAAATTTGCAAAAAAAATTTCGACAAAAATTTTCCATCATTTCGTTCGAAAAATACATGCTTTTTCGGTTTTTTTCGATTTTTTCGAAAACGGTAAAGAGCAGCGAAATCATTTTGGGTACACAGAAACTACACGACAAGACGAACAAGTCGATGTGTAAATTGTCCGGAAATATTCAATAATTCGTCGATAAATTTCAAACTGAAATTTACCCGATTCTCGATTTGCTAAGTAGATATCTCAGAAACGGTTGCAGATAGTTAAAAACGGATTGCGGTAACGTTTTCAGAAGGTAATTTTCCTATGGATATATTAAGATTGTCCGCGGGAAGTTCACGACTTTCCGAGATCTCCACTAGAGCGCCGAAATTTCCAAAAAATTTCTTCAATTTTTGCAGGCGAAAATGAACCGAAAGAGCTAGCGAAATATAACTTGCATATCTGTAATCAGCAGCAAAAATGCTTTCAGAAACGTTTTTAAATTTTGCTGTGACTCAAAAAATAACGATTTTGAAAAAATCGATTTTCTCGCATTTCGTCGTTTCCTCGGTCTAGACTTCCCGAGTCGATGGTATTTCTTAACTGAAAGCTTCCCAGGGAATATAATATACGTTCTACGACTAATTTTGGGACGCTGAATCGATCGGTGAAGACTAGAAGTCTCTGTGGTGAGCGGTTTCAAAGTTATGACAGCGTCAAATCAGTAGAAAATGTGTGATTCTGTACAGCGAAAAAATATATAAAATTTGTTTATTTGTAACTTTAGACCGAAATAAACTGGAAAATCATTTTCAGCACCTCAATTTCCTTTGGGTAACCAAAAAAAAATCAGGAAAAAATTTTTTACGTGAATAAATTTTACGTGATTTCATTGATACTTTCTTTAATTGATTAATAAAATAATTAGACGTCTTACAATAGATTTTACTAGTCTAATGAATTAAAGAATATATTTTGAGAATATAATATTGTATCAAATCAAATCAAAGGTTTCCTGCGAAAATTAGTAGTTTATGATACAAGTGTGTGAAGAAAGGCTTTTGTGCATGGGTTGCAAAGTTAATGAATGCACAAAAGCCCTTACTCACACACTTGTATCATAAACTACTATTTTCGCAGGAAACCTTTGATTAGACTACAATCATTCTTTAATTTATTAGATTAGTAAAATCTATTGTAAGACATCTAATTATTTTATGAATCAATTAAAGAAAGTATCAATGAATCCGCGTAAAATGTTATTGCTCAAAATTACGGGTGGAATAGATAGTAAATACAATAAATACGCTAAATGTTTTACGATTCATAAAAAACTTTGTTAATTTATAGATACACCTTGACAAATATATAAATAGAAAGAAAAGATATCTAAAAAATGCGATAAATTGTATTTAAAGTACAAAATAATTACATTGAACTGAAAAATTCACTATGTTTTTACCACACTTATGTGTGGTCTATAAGTGTGGTAAAAACAGTGAATTTTTCAATTCAATGTAAGTATGAATTACCAGTACCAATAATTATTAAAAAAATATCAGTTATTTCATGAAACGGACTATTGCAACCTAACTTATCTTATCCAGAGATTATAACTTAATTCTATTTATAAATATAATATATATATATATATATATATATTGCTATTTTAAACAAGTTAAGACAAGACTCAATACTTACTTAAACTCAAGAAATAAAATATTTTGAAAATATTTTTTCTTGTTATTAGTGGAAATATTATTAATCAAACATTTATTTAGTGATTTTTTATCTGTTATTTAGGTAATAATCGACCTTGAACAAGCCAAAACCTTGTTTTTTATATATTTTTCTTGTTTCAAAAATGGGTAATATAATGGGAAAAATATCACGAAAATTAGCCGAAAGTTGAAAAATATTTTGAAAAAAAGTTTGAAGTTTGAAAAATATTTCAAACAAAACTTGCGGAGAATTAAATTACCTATTTAGAAATCTTCTCAAGAACTAATGAAATTTAGATTTAGACATAGATAAAGGATTTTGAATGCATTTCCGTATACAGTGATTGCCTTTACCCAGCTGTCCCATACACCGATTAAGCAAATATTCTATTTATAAACCTCGATGTACCATATTTCGCCGCATAACCGAGGTAGAACCTTCATGTGATTAATGTTAATTCGAGAAACTTTCCATGGAATTAAAAACAAGGGAAGGGCGTATAAAATTGAATCTAGGCCAGTGATGCTAAACCAATGGTACCAAATAGGATTGCCGTTTTTAGAAAAATTAAATATTGATTTTGTTTCACATTTTTTTTTTGTATCAAACTTGCGTAAATACCACGAAAACTAAGTGGAATTTTGAAAATGTTTCAAATAAAACTTGAAGATAATTAAATTTTTAATGTGAAACCTTGTAATTTCTTGATTTTTGCCATGTTAGTAATAATCAACCTAAAACATTATCATTAATTTACACGACAAATATCGACTTTATTTTTGTTTTACAATTCCCTGTCCCGATGATTCGCTAATGCCCGCCATACACACAAAGGTCCACCGCAGAGGTCGACCTGTGCAAGTATGCCTGCGCAGATAAATCGGAGCGTGTGTGGGGATAAACCTGTGCAGTTTTTTGAACCTGTGCAGGCGACCGGAGAAGATCGAAATAAAATCTTCAAGCACTTTTTTGCTAAAATCAGATGCTGCCATTTTTCCGTGATGAATACGATGTGTTGCAATACGATGCGAGCGACGCGATAATCGTCCAAAAGATACACTAGAAACAACTGACATGACATGCGCAGCCGACCGGCGTACATGCACAGACGCACAGGTACACCGTCGAAAGAATTGGTTTTCTATTTTGCGCCGGTCGCCTGCGCATGTTCAAAACACTGCACAGGTCCATTCCCACACAAGTATCGGTCTACCCGCGCAGGTATACCTGCACATAGACCGGTCTACCCCTGCACGACAGTGTACTTATGCGCCTGTGCAGGTATACCTGCGCGAGTAGACCGGTACTTGTGTGGGAATGGACCTGTGCAGTGTTTTGAACATGCGCAGGCGACCGGCGCAAAATAGAAAACCAATTCTTTCAACGGCGTACCTGTGCGTCTGTGCATGTACGCCGGTCAGCTGCGCATGTCATGTCAGTTGTTTCTAGTGTATCTTTTGGACGATTGTCGCGTCGCTCGCGTCGTATTGCAACACATCGTATTCATCACGGAAAAATGGCAGCATCTGATTTTAGCAAAAAAGTGCTTGAAGATTTTATTGAAATATATAGTCTCTGGCAAACTAAAATCAAAGAGTACCATAATCGAGACAAAAAAGAAGCTGCACTTAAATTGTTCATAGAAAAAGAAAAAGAAATTGTGCCAGATGCAAAGAAATCACATGTTTTGAAAATTTTGAAAAATAATTAGTTTTAGAAAAGAAGAAATATGAGCAATCTATAAAGTCTGGGGCACCTGCTGATGAGGTGTATTGTATTAAATTGTGGTACTACGATTTATTCAAATTCGTACATGATCAAGGCACTCCCAGGGAATCTTCATCCAACATGGATTGTGATGACGAAATGGTGTTGCAATTATCCTGGCTAACGATTTTATCCCCTTTCTAGTCAGTGTAAACTGAAGAAGTGATCGCTTGATGAGTGTGAAGCTGTGTCTTGGGAAATTGTTTACCATTGTAAGTGCGTATGATCCTCAAGTTGGCTGTGAGCAGGAAGAAAAAGATGTCTTTTGGAGGGACCTGGAGCAGGAACTTTCTAGTATATCAGCAGATGAAATGGATCCATGGTCTAAATGGACATGTTGGCACCAGTGTGGAAGCCGAAGTAGTGAGGAGAGTGCATGGAGGCTGGGAATTTGATACGAGAAATGAGTGGGCTGAGAGAGTGATAAGTTTCCCCTTGGCATTAGATCTAGCAATATGTAACACCCTACAAAAGACCTACTAAAGTGACCTACAAAAGAGGAAGAGAGAGCCAAATAGATTTCCTTTTGTGCAGAAGAATGCATTTGACGGAGGTTAAGAATTGTAATTATAGTAATTATAGGGGAAAATGTTACACCACAACACAGAGTGCTAGTTATTGATTATGAATTCACAGGCATTAAGAAAAGAACAGCAAGGAAAATTACTCCAAGAATTAAATGGTGAAAATTGAAAAATCCCATTTTGATACATGAATTCAAGGAAAAGGTGTTGCAAGGAACACTGCCAGGGGAAGGAGTTCAGAGATGGTGGACAGTAAATGCAGAAGCATTCAGGAAAGCAGGTGTGGAAGTTTTGTGGAAGACGTATGGAGAAGTGGATGATGTGGTTCAGGAAGCCATCAAGGCAAAACGACAAGCAAATGGAATGAGTCTGGAAATAATAAAGATAGAGAAGGGAAAGGGAAATAAAGTTGTGAAAAGAGATGTAGGGAAAACAAAAGCAACTGCATGGAACGAAATATATGAAGAACTACAGAAGAGACCACAAAAAGGAGGCCAAGCTTTTCAGAATCGCTAAGGCACGATACAAGCAAAAAAGATGAATGGGATGAGTCTGGAAATGACGAAGATAGAGAACATTACAGAAAGGCAAATGAAGTTGTAAAAAGAGATGTAGGGAAAGCAAAGGCAGCTGCATGGAAGAAAGTCTATGAAGAACTACAGAAGAGATCACAGAAGGGAAGACCAAGCTTTTCAGAATCGCTAAGGCACGATAAAGATCTCTCACTCACAGATCAGACAGATGAAAAGTGGACAATAAATTGTAATTCAAGATGAAGAGCATATTAAGAAGAGATGGGAGGAATATTTTGAAAAGTTGCTAAATGAGGAAAATGCACGGCTTGTGTTTGAGGATGGTATCCCAAATCAAAACGTAACAACTGGCATATGTAGGGAAGAGGTTGTAACTGCTATTAGGAAAATGAAATGTGGAAATGCAACCGGCCGCGATGAAATTCCGGTGGAGGTTGGGAAATGTATGGATGAAGAGAGCATAGATATGTTGTGGAATCTATTCCAACAGGTACTTGAAGAGGAAGTAATGCCCAAGGAATGGCGCGAAAGTACCATAATTCCCATTTATAAGGAGAAAGGTTACATTTAGGATTGTGCAAATAGCAGAGTAATAAAACTCATGTAGCACACAATGAAGATCTGGGAGAAAGTTATTGAAAGTAGGCTCCGGGTGGAGACGACAAATTTAGTGTTTGGATTTATGCCGGGAAAGGGAACAAGCTATTTTTGCACGTAGGCAGATCATGGAGAAACACAGGGAGAAGAGAAAATAACTACATATGGTGTTCATAGACCTAGAGAAAGGTTATGATCGGGTGCCACGTCAGGAAGTATGGAGATGCAAGGGAGTATCGGAGAAGTATGTGCGCATTGTTCAAGATATGTACCGTGCAGCAAGGACATGAATTAGAAGCAGTATAGGATTGTCAGATTATACCGATTCGAGTAGATCTTAGCCAAGGATCTGCACTAAGCCCCTATATTTTTGTTCTTATAATGGATGTCTTCTCTGAAAGCTTAAGAGAACCAGCTCCTTGGTGTATGCTATTTGCAGATGATATTATTTTATGCAGCACAAACAGGGAAGAGCTTGAATATAAACTGGAATTCTGGAGAAGAGTCATAGAGGACAGAGACCTTAAAATCAGTAGGAATAAGTCCGAATACCCGTGCCTTGGAGGAGCTGGAAACGAAACTATTCAGATGGATGGTAGCCAAGGGACAGTTTCAAGTATTTGGGATCCACAGTATCTGACCATGGCAATCTAGATATGGAAATTACCCACCGAATCCAGGCTGCCTGGTTAAACTGGAAAAAGTTATCTGGTATTCTCTGTGACAGAAGACTGAATATCCAAGTGAAGGGTAAAGCCTATAAATGCTGTACGGAGCAGAAACTTGGCCAACAGTGCAGTCACAGTTCAAGCGACTCTAAGTAGCTGAAATGAATATGCTAAGATGGATGTGTGGTGTTACAAGAAACGATCACACGAAAAACACCTTCATACGAGACAGCGTAAAACTGACTGATATATCAAAAAAGGTGCTAGAAAGACGCTTGGTATGGTGTGGCCACATTAAACGCAGGGATGAGAGTTAACCCAAATAAACCTGAAATGGTACCCAAAGTAAGTGAAATAAACCCACAAGTGTTCCTTATAAGGAACAGTAGGGTTATTTGGGTTAAGGCTCCTTCAGACCAGCGCGGAGCAGTTGCGTCGCGAAACTTCCGCAGCAAAAATTCTCTCGCGGCACGACAGCGAAATGGCGAAGACCACAACAAAACGCGATTTTTACGTGAATAGTAGTTTTTCCTACTTTGTGCTCCGCGATTTTCCAGAAATTTCCCAGGAAAGACTCACCCCGTCGGTGTGAAAATGCTCACAGATCAAGGTAATCATCCGCAGTGCAGCCCTTTGCAAGCCCCAGGAACTAACAGAAACATCGAAAGTTTTTAAATATTTCTCGGCGATTTTTCGGTATTCATTTTGACATCTCATTTCCATCGCTTACGTGATTTCAAATTCAAAATTAACATACATTTATTGTATTGTGTTTGTTGTTTGGCAAACGCCATTAAACGAGAAGAAATCAAGGTAAACAAGGTCTAAATGTTATTTCAACGAGTGACCACCGGTGTAAGTGGCCCCTCTATACCAAGTGCCAAAGGCCTCTTCGGAGGGCGGATGAGCGAGTAGAGGTAAAGGGCACCCTTGAGGTTGGAAACTGCCTCTAAAGGCGGAAGAGCCACTTGATGGCCAACGGCGTACGATGGAGAAGGCAACGAGAAACCACTCCATGAAAATATATCAGGCATCAGCAATTTATTCATGGATGGAGTACTCTTCAGTGGAATTAACCGGAGGTAAAATGATTCCCTGATCGGATCTCCGGGTGGGGGCTGCTCAAGAGAATAAAAAATGAAGCATAGGGAAGACGGAGGGAGACCAAGGCTGAGATGGAAAGACGGCGTTTCTGAGGATGCCAGACAAATTGGTGCAGCTGACTGGAAGGTCCGTGCCAGAGACTGGAGAGGATGGCGGACGAGGCTGGAGAAAGTCGAGACCCTGTAGGGCTGTAGCACTACCGATGATGATGAAGACTGAAGAATGGAGAATTGCTGCAAACCAATCTTCGGATTGAAGAACATTGATGATGAGTTTTTCCTACTGTAGATCCGAATCCGTTTGTACATACAATATAGTAGGTCATACAATATAGGATATTTTTTTTAATTCTCAATCACCTTGTGGTATGTTACCGAAGAAATAAAAGACAGAATCCAATCTGCAAACCGCTGTCTATTTGCACTGAATAAGCTCATAAAATCAAAAAATCTCACAAGAAGTTCAAAGATCAAAATCTATAAATCCATCGTCAGACCTGTAATAACATACGGATGCGAAACGTGGACCATGACCAAAGCAAACGAAGAAAAGCTCAGACGCTTTGAACGAAAAATACTTAGAAAAATTTTCGGACCTCACCATGACATCACCACAGACCAGTATAAGATCAGAATCAATATCGAATTAAAAGCACTCTACAACGACACCGATATTGTCCAAGAAATTAAATCACAGCGACTAAGATGGGCAGGCCACGTGCACAGACTGCATAACGAAAGACTTGTAAAACTGGTATGCTAGGAGATTCCCACAGGCAAGAGACCGCTCGGACGTCCCAGAATGCGATGGAGAGATAACATCCAAGCAGATCTCCGGAAAATGAACATTCCATTTGACCCTAGGTTGATGGAAGACCGAACAAATTGGAAAAAAGTTGTACAGTCAGCCAAGACCCACACAGGGTTGTAGCGCTACGTGATGATGATGATGAATCACCTTGTCTATAATCGCTATTTAAAAACACAGCGGCGGCGAAACTAAACGCGCATGCAGCGTTCATGCAACGCTGCACTACCGCGGCTATGACGGAAATTGCGTCTGTTGATCTGAACATGTACATAAGCTGCCACGTAAATCGGTCCGCCGCGATAACGCATTGGTCGCGGCAACGAAACTTCCGCGTCGGTCTGTAAGCTCCTTTATGTAGGAAGGAGAGTGCCTGATGGAGATGGAAGGCAAAAGAGGTAGGCTTAGAAGAAGATGGATGGACTGCGTGCAGGATAATCTCCGGGAGAAACAGAAAACACCATTTGATACCGAGGAAAATGGAAACGACTTGTCAGAAACGTCGACCCCGCATGAACGGGAAAAGACAAAAAAGAAGAAGAAGAAGTATTGGTTGAAAGAAGGACGATTTAACTAGAATATTCTGTAAATTCCAAGTAATTACGTTAAAAAATGCGATAATTACAACTATTTAAAGTTGGTCAATTCTCACAAACTAATTAAGTTCGTGAGCTTTCCGTCTCGGCTTAAATTAGCTAGTCTAACTACTTTAACCGCAAACTTCCACAATCAACACTAGGATGCATAAAAGGATTCTTCAATTGTTTTATTTTTGCGAATAAACTGCATAACGTTTTCAGTTTTCTTGTTCAATTTTACTATTTTTTACCCCCCACACTAAAAGAGGGGTGTTATAAGTTTGACGTGTCTGTCTGTCCGGCTGTCTGTCTGTCTGTCCGTCTGTCCGTCTGTACGTCTGTCGGTCTGTCCGTCTGTCGGTCTGTCCGTTTGTCCGTCTGTCCGTCTGTCCGTCTGTCCGTCTGTCCGTCTGTACGTCTGTCCGTCTGTCCGTCTGTCCGTCTGTCCGCCTGTCCGCCTGTCCGTCTGTCCGTCTGTCCGTCTGTCCGTCTATCTGTCTATCTGTCTGTACGTCTGTCCGCCTATCCGTCTGTCCGCCTATCCGTCTGTCCGTCTGTCCGCCTATCCATCTGTCCGTTTAGGGATAAATTTTATTTTTTAACTTTTTAGAGTTTTTTTTTGTGTCGAGTGTTAAAAACTTGAAATTTTTTATTTAATTTTATAATTCAATTTAATGCAAATTTTATTTAGCAAATTTAAATAATTTTGAAACACATAATTTCATCTACTAATTAATTGACTCAAGGTTCAAACTCGGCAGGTCAGCATTTCGTTCATTTTTAAGTGAATCTTCACACGCAACATTGATGTAACGACAACATTTCAAGTTTCCTCTGACGAATGTGAAGTTACAAATTGATAGGACGAAGTTACAACTATGAATTTAAATATAAGATTTAGTTCTTTAAATTCTAATTGATCTAATTAAAGTTAAAATTCGCGTTTACAAATCATACATTTGTTCTTTTAAAATACATTTTCCGTTTTATAAACGTTCTATTCTGTTCGAGTTTTGTTCCCTTACGGCTCGCGTACACCAAAACCGATTTTGTCGGCCGATGGCGGACAGAACTACCCGGACGAGTAACTCGGACGTGCATGTGCTTACACTACAACAGTGTTGCCACTTGGGCCGACATTGTAATTTTTTGAGTGTTTATCCCACAGGGTAGGGGTTCAAATGGGGTAGTGCATGCGCACCACACAACAATCGCACAGGAAGAGATTGTCGCATAGCCTCTCCTACCCAATTCCTACTCTCACCTCCACAAAACCTCAAAGAGGGAACCCTGGAAGCCTGAGTAACCTGGTGTAAGATGCGGTAAACAACCCGTATGGAAGGCTAGGTCAGGGCAAACGAGAGCGGAAGAAATGGTCCTCCGGAGAGGGGATTGCGCGATGGACTAATTATCCATCCTCTTGAAAAACTCAACGATAGAAACCGGACTGACTACCAGATGCCGAAAAATGCAAAGGAATATGGATAAGAGATTGGAATTAAGGATAGGCACATGGAATATACATACGAATACGATGCTGCAAGCTGGTAACAGACTGGAATTCAATGTAAAGCAGAGTAAGAGATTCAGAAGATCTCAAAACACTCGGAATGAGAAATTGGAAAGAAGCGACAAATGATAGAGCGGAATGGAAAAAGATCGGAGAGCAGTCTAAAACTGACACAGAGTTGTACCGCCAAAGAAAAAAAAAATCCCACAGGGTTGGTTTATTATAAACACAACTAATTAATCAATCGTCCGAGTTCAGCCGTTGTCGGCCGAGCAAACTTCGGCCGATAACGGATTAGGTGTACGCGAGCCGTTAGATTTCTATCAAAATATACCTGCAATTATTTTTCCTGCAATTATTAAAAAAATTTCTTATTGAACTCATTACAAGAAACTGACATCATACAAAATAACATCTTCACAGAAAACAGATGTAATTATATTTTTAACCTTAACCGACTTTTTGCAAGGGAAAAAACTTAAAGCAGAAAAACTCGTTTCAACAAGCAACACGTTACACAGTTTTCTCAATTATTTGAGATTACATTTTTATCTCTCATTTTGACAAAAAACAGATTTTTTTATTTTGTTTCTTTTGTCCCATCACACCTCGGACATCCATCCCAACAAATTTTTATATTTTATTAATCAACAAATATACAATTAACAAATATTATTTTTCAATTCAATTTATCTGAAACCTTGCTTATAATTACATTTTTATAGATAACATACTACACAAAAAAATTAATCAAACTGATAACGCAAGAATGTTTTAAAAGATACATAATATCAGTTATATTAACTCTTTATTTACATAATTCACTGAATTAACAAAAATATATTAATAATTAATATAAATTTCGAGAGAAAAAAATGTTATCGTTGTTACAATTTATATAAGCAAATTCAACTAATATTTTTTAATTTGTATTAGCAACTATAGAATTATCATTATCACAGTTTTAATTATTAATAAAAATGTTTGAATCTTAAATGTAAAAAAGGAGCACGAGTTCGGTTAAAATAAATATTATAATTATTTACATTTTTTAACATGAAGTACGTCTCATTTTATAGACGAACGCAAGTGGGCCATAAAAGCGGAGCAATTCGTATGCAAAATAAATATCGAGTGCAAATACCTCAAAAAATAATTTCCACCAATAACTATTGTTTGGATAAATGATTTGAATAAATTAAAGGAAAGGTTAATAACTAGAAAAATAAATATGAATATCTATAAATAGGTGTCGCTTGATTAAACAGAGTGTATTAATATTAATTGCGATTGTTACTCGAATTGTTTCAAACAAAATAAGAACACTCACCTGTCCATTATGAAATTCCGTTTATTGAACCTTACTTGATCGTTTCGAAACGTGAACTGATGATCTAATTTATTTTCGACCGGTACTCGCAAAGATTACGTTACGCATGTGTTTACAATACCATTTGCTAAAGTTTTATGCCGATATGTGATTATATTTCGTCACAAAATGCATTGTCGTGCGATTCGTTTGCAATTATATTCAGCTTCGAGCTGAAATCGCAATGGAAGGAATGAATAAAATAACAGAGTGGGAACTATTGGACACTGTTGTGGGGTGTAAATATTTGAAGTGCAGACTTGCCGAGAATTGTGGGATTAATGTCGTGTTTCTGCGAATTTCACTAAATATTTACTTTTGGGTAACATTTCTCGGCCTTGGTAACAGTAATCACACAGTAATTTTACAGTAGTCTCTATACCAGTTGAAATTACTTTTAGCATATTTACCAATCAAATTTCAAAGTCAAATCTTTTTTGTTGCACTTTCTTTTGTCGCAAACTTGCGAAAATAACTCGAAAACTCGGCAAAATTAAAAAAAAAAATTAATAAAACTTAAGATAATTAAATTTTCTATAAGAAAACTTGGTTATTTAGTTATTTTTTGTCTGTCATATTAGTAATAATCAACCTTGAACATTGTCATAAAATTAAATTTCGAAAATACTTTTATCTACGACCACTATTGTAAATGCACATTATTATACAATTCGTGGACTATATAAATACATCATAACACACACGTATGTAACAGTGAGCGATTAATGATGTTATGATTGATGGCACACACGTTCGTTTGGTTTACGATTCGTTGATTGGTTGAGAGTTGCTACCACGTGTTCATACGTTCAGCGCCCCCTCTGCCACAATTCAAACTAATGGAAATTGACATTGCTTACATTGGGTTGCCTATATCTACAAACACTCTTATTCCAGTTTAACCCAAATAAGTACTAAATAATAAGGTATGTAACCATTAAGAATGTATTTCTTGTCTTTTTTTCAAGTTAAATAATGTCGAGTAACAGTTATATATGAAAATACAACTGTTTGTTTATTATAATGTTAAATAATGTTAATTAAATAAACATAACCTAATAACAAATAAATTTGTTATATCAAACATATATTTCTTATTACACAGAAACAAACTAGTGTGGTCGTAGATAAAGTATAGTGCATAACTCGAGTTATATAAGGCAATTACTGAAACAATTACTGCGATAGCAATTAAAGCATGAAGCTGAATGCAATTACTGCGAAACTCTGTCCGTATGCCAGTCTGTCCGTTTAGGGAGAAATTTTATTTTTTCACTTTTTAGATTTTTTTTAGTGTCGAATGTTACTTAATATATTTTATCTATGACCACTATTATAAATGACCATTTTTATACAGTTCGTGGAGTATGTAAATACATCATAACACACACGTATGTAATAGTCATTATGCACTTCCCGCTACGCGGGTCGTGCGTAACTTTTCCGTTTGTACGTAATATGCTTCTTACAACTCTCGTTACGTATTATACTATTGTTTCGCAATTTCTGTTTGTAAATTTGTAACGGAATTTGTAAAAATATTTCAAATAAAACTTGTAGAGTATTAAATTTTCAATAAGAAACCTTCTTACGATAGAATTGGTGAAACCATCCTACGTTATAGATAATCATACAAATTTAAAACAAACGGTGTGTTCCGTTTGTTGCCTGAATGTACAAATATATTCAGCCTTTCCGGGGCTCTATAACAATTATTGAGTCTATTTAGGACTACCAAAACAAATTTCATGTGAGATTTGTTTGGGTAGTCCTAAAAAGACGCAATAATTGTTATAGAGCTCCGGAAAGACTGAATATGTTTGTATATTCAGGCTGTGTTCCGTTTGTTTTAAGAAACCTCCTTATCTAATGATTTTCGATGTGTTATTTTGATAAAAATCAACCTTGAAGAGTCAAAACCGTATTTTTGTTACAAATTTTTCTTCTCTCAAAAATTGGAAAATATCACGAAAATTTGCAGAAAGTTTGAAAAATATTTCAAACAAAACTTGTAGAGAATTAAATTCCCTATTTAGAAATCTTCACAACAACTAATGAAATTTAGATTTAGACATGAATATAGCATTTGTCCCCGGTCCTCAATGGTAATAGAGGACCGGGGAGAAGACGGGGGGAACCTTAGACAGTGGTATGGAAAGACATCAGTCGATTTATTCCGTGCTGCTGTCAATAAAGTTATTATAGCGGGGATGATCGCCAACATTCTCTAGGCGGATATGGCACGAAGAAGAAGAAGAAAGCATTTTTTCATCATTGATCTGTGAATTTTTACAAAATTGTCTGTCAATGGAAACTATTTAAAGCTAGTTTTTTGACTGATTAGTTTAATTAGAGAGGACAATCAGAAAAATCAGGTTGGATAAAGTTTTCTTCAAATTGGCAAGGTTGTTATTGAATTACATTAAAGCTGACAATGTGAAACAAGGTGAAAAAAAATGCTAAAAATGCTAAAAGATTAAACTTGAGTTTTAGTTACAAGCTTGTAACTAAGGCTATGGAAAAGATAACTTAATCAAGCTAGTGTGGGTTAAAAGAAGAAAGATTTAGTTAGAACATTTTGCAAGTTAAAAATTACGTGAATTGCACTGCACCTATTTAAAATTGGACAATTTTCACAAACTAATTACGCTCATGAACTTATGTTTTGGCTTAAGTTAGCTAGTCTAAGCAATTTAACCGCAAACTCCCAAACAATCAATTCTAGGATTTAACAAAGTGTTCTTCAATTGTTTCTTTTAAAAATTCGCGTCGACGTTTGTTGCGTCTTACAATTACAGAAAATCGAAAGACAAATGTGCGAAATTTAGACCTTCGTCATTTTGTCCATAAAAACCGCCACAAATAAGAAGTAAAAATTAGAATAACTAGGCTAGCTAGACAAAGTAGGGTAAGGTTGCTCAAGTCGTACCAGAGCTTAAGTCGTACCACTTGAATTTTGATCGAACAAAGGCGACAACAGCACATACGATGGCAACCTGATATACATCATTTTCAACCATGTAGTTTTACGTAATATTGTCCGCCATAAACAAGCATCGTTATAACTCCTGTCATCAAGTAAGTTTATTTCAAATTTCTTAAAATTTTCTGCATATATTTGGTAGTTAATCTCGCAAGTAAATTATTGATATAATTGTGTTTCTTATTAAATATAAATTCAGTGGAATTTACAAATCGTTTGGTCGAAACGAAATCGTATTAATTTTATTCAATGTTAGGTTATGTTTACTTTTAAATTTAATTTTGCCGATTAAGATTCCTAAGTCGTACTGGTACGACTTAAGAAATTACTTCTCATTTTTACCTACAGTCAAATGGCTTTCATTCTTATCTGTAGGCAGGCCCGACAAGAGGGGAGGGTTGACGGGGAAAATACCCGGGGCCCCTGGGTTCTAGGGGCCCCGGAGGCGTTGGGCTACAAAGCATTTCTTTACCGGTGCTGGAGTGCTGGAGTCTAATTTTCGATTATTAGTAATTAGCAGTCAATGGGAGACCGCCATCGACTCCGACGTGGATATTTTGCACAAAATAAACATTCAGTCCGTGCAAGTCAACGCGGCGCAGCTGCCCACAAAGGGACCGCCGCGCCGACGACTCAGCATCGCGCGGCGTGGAATCAAATGCAATGCTCTCCCTTCTAAATAATTCCCAAAACACTTTTTTCCGCGAGATATCTGAGTCGTCGGCGGTCCCTTTGTGGGCAGCTGCGCCGCGTTGTCTTGCTCGCCGCGAATATCGGAGTCGTTGGCGGTCCCCTAATCGAAATCGATAATCAAATTAGACTCCAGCACCGGTAGAGAAACGCTTGTAGCCCAACGCTAAGGTAAGTGAATTTAAATATTTTTAATATTGTGGGTTTGTTGTGCGCAATTAACAAATCCTGTGATGTTTTAACAGTAATTGGTTTATTCTTAATTCAATCCGTTTCAATCTTTACATCGACAATCTTAAACTCTTAATTCAATCTGTTTCAATCTTTACATAAATCTTAAAATCTGAAATCGTGTGGATCGCGTGACTTAAAAAGCGACTTGAAGCGACTGTCGCACGTCGCAGTTGCCAAGGGCATCGTCGCACTTTGGGGGGATACGTCCCGTTCTCTCTTTCCTGCATGCCGGTGCATGCGGACGCGAACTTCGGCCAGCTTACGCCGCACAACTGGCCACGCACATACGCGAATTCACACACTCACACTATTGTTAATGCATTTATATCAGTGGTGTCCATAACGTCGATCGCAAAGCCTTTAAACTTTAAATCTTTAAATGAAGATAAATATGTGGGAAGAAGAATAAGATTTTTTTTGTCTTCACATTTAGTCGATCTTGGCAAGACATTTTTATAATCGATCTTCGAAAAGTCGATCGGTCAAAAATTAGTGGACACCACTGATTTATATGATTGAAACGTGTCGACCTCATTAGCAAAGCGATAATTTGCTTATCAACATGCAGCATCATTAAAAAAAATTAATTAAATTTAAAAAAAAATTAATAAATGATATTAATTTATGTGCAGAGCATAATGAGTCAGCGTTATAAATCTGGATGCGAAAAGCGTAAAGAACGACAAAAGAAGCTTGAAGAAAATGCTAGAGGAAGAAGAACATTGGAAAATTTGGGTTTCATAACTTTATCGAAATCCCAACAAGATGAAAAACAAAACCCTTCCGAATCAATAAATGCAAAGGAATCTGATGGAATTCCTACACTTTCCTTGTCTACGGATGTTGCGGATCCTTCAAGTTCAAGAGCTGAAGAAACAACATTTCCCTTGTCTGAAGAATCGGCCAACTGTGAAATGGAAGAAGCATCCATCAGTGAATCTATGGATGTGAATTTACTAAACATCGACATTGGATTGTTGAAATTAAATTTAATGAGAAAGGATGTAGAAGAGGCTATTCAACGAGGTCCAGAATCACATCCAGCAACATTTCCTGTTGATAAACAGGGCAATCAATTTCCAGTAAATTTGTTAAAATTGCGTTTAAAAAATAATGAAATCGAGCAACAATTTGGCTTGCTTGGAGCAAATCGAAAAATGCTCTGTTTTGTTTTCCTTGTCGTTTATTTTATAATTTTCGAGAAGATCAGTGTTGGCTACGGAATTGGGTTGGCAGCCTGATAGAGGATATAAAAAACTATATGATAGAATACCTGAGCATGAAAAATCAACCCACCATAAATCTTGTTATATCCAGTGGCGAACTGTAGAAATTAATATTAGTAAAAATAGAACAATTGATTGCCTTTTAGTACAACAAATACGAAATGAGATAAAAAATGGACAGATTTATTAAAACGATTCTTAGATGTAACTTTATTTTTGGCTGAACGAGGTTTGGCTTTCAGGGGCAGTTCACATTTGATTGGAGATTCAAACAAAGGAAATTTTCTCGGAATATTAGAACTTGTCAGTCGTTATGATCCACTTTTGGAAGCACATTTAAAAATGGTGAAACACTCACAAATCGAGAAACAGAGATTGCAAGTACATTATTTATCGGCAGACATTAAAAATGAATTCATATCCTGCTGTGCCGATTATTTGAGAACTTGCATTTTGAGGGAAAGAGAAACTGTAAAATATTATTCTGTAATTGTAGATGCAACTCCCGATTCCGCCCATATAGAACAAACTACATTTATTTTACGATACGTCTCTGTAAATTAAGGTGACCAACTATTTTTTGTTCAAAAAGAGTACACTTTGCAAGTATTTCATAGGTGAAAAAACAAGAAGAAAAAACGATAAAAACTTTATTTTCTTTTAAAAACATATTTTTCTTCAAAGTGGATTTTTTTTGCTAAATGAGGATGTTCGTCTAACTTTAATTTTGCATATTAAATTTGACTGTTAAGACGGCAGATAATGTTTTTACAGAAAGTTGCGACTTCTCACTGCTCCAATAATCATTCCCTAGTGAAAATTCCCTTTCAACAGCAGCATTAGTGCCTGGACAACATAAGGAAATTTCTATTAAAACTTTTAAATTTTGATGTGGGATATGTTCTACTCTAAAATGCCGAAAGGTTTCTACCCATCTTTTGTCAAGTTCTATTTTGAAAATAATTTTCTCATCGTTCCATTTCTTCAATTTTCTCTTCATTTAAATATAAATTTACTCTTCGAATTTCTTCAAAGAGAAAATTGTCATTAATAACAATATCTTTTACTTCCTTCATTACAAATTCGACTGCTGAAGAAACTTCTTTCCATTCAATTATCTAAATATAATAATTCAATAATCTAAATTATTAAAAAATAAATCTAATTATTCAATAATCTAAAAAAATGTTTTAAAAATACAAATGAGTATAAAATTATACAAATGAGTACTTTCAGAGTACAGGATTTGAAAAGAGTACGGTTTGCGAAAAAAGAGTACAAAACTCAGTAAATGAGTACAGTTGGTCACCTTACTGTAAATAATCATTCAGATGAATACGAAATTAAGGAAAGATTTCTTGCATTTGTAAACTGCAATAAGAAGACTGGAGAAGATATTGCAAATTTAATTCTCGAAACGCTTGAAAAATATAATATTCCTATAAGCGAATGTCGTGCACAAGGGTACGATAATGGATCCAATATGAGTGGCTCATATAAAGGTGCTCAAGCTCGTATTTTGCAAATCAATCCTTTGGCAATATTTTCCCCTTGTGCATGTCATAGTTTAAATTTGTGCGGTGTTCATGCAGCAGAATCTTGTCATGAGGTTGTAACGTTTTTTGGTACGGTACAAAAATTATACAATATTTTCAGCAGTAGCCCTCAAAGATGGGAAATATTAAAAAATAATACTGGACGTTCATTGCACTCTATGTCAAATACACGTTGGTCTGCTAGAATTGAATGTATTAAACCAATTGCTGAAAATATTCCTGCAATTAAAAGTGCCATAGATTCTGTTCTAGAATTAAACTTAACATGGGAAATTCGTTCAGATCTGAACGGAATTAAAAAATATATGGAATCGTTTGAATTTTTAGTAATGGCTAAAATTTGGTACAAAGTCCTTCAAGCTATAAATTATAGAAATATTGTTTTACAAGCTCGTGATGCGACAATTGATGTAGAAGTAGCGAATTTGTCAAGTCTTCTTGATGAATTACAAACAATAAGAGATAGTTGGGAAACTCTCTTCAATGAATGTAAATTGTTTGGTTCATCTTTAGAGATAAATACAGATTTTGAAACAAAACGTTGTAAAAGGAAAAATGAGGGAACGATTTAGAAATGACAGCAAGTGACGAATTCAGAACAAATGTTTTCAATGTTTTCTTAGATTGTATTATTGGAAATATTGCAAGAAGATTTAATGCGGCTAAAGAAATTATGGTCATTTCATAACCTTAATGATGAAGAAATACAAAAGAAATCCGAAAAATTACAAAAAGTATATGAAAATTATATTGACCATAATCTTGGTGAAGAAATACTCCATTTAAAATCAATTTATGATGCCAATATACAAAACAAATCTCTCTCGCCCATTGAGTTACTAAACATCATTAAAAAAATGAAACTGGATGTATTGTTTCCCAACATAATAATAGCAATAAGATTATTTTGTACGATCCCTGTAACCGTTGCTGAAGCAGAACGATCCTTTAGTGTTTTAAAAAGGATAAAAGATGTTTTGAGGCCCACAACGTCACAACACCGATTGAATGATTTAGGAGTGTTGTCGATTGAATCTGAAATGGCTAAGAAAATTGATTTGCAAGACGTAATTAATTTGTTTGCTAGGCGCAAGGTTCGGAAAGCAACATTCTAAAAAATAATTTGTTTTTTTGTACTTTTTTTTGTAATTTTAGTTGTAAACGTTTTCATTTTTGTAAGAGAATTATTGATGAATACATTGTTCCAATAACAATTAGGATATTTTTCGGTTTCCCGCTTCGTTTATAAATAGCCCAAAGTCCGAGGGGAAATATTTTTTTTCACGCTCTTGGCAGGGGCCCCCACAAGAAGTATATCCCCGGGCCCCAAAAGTCCTCTCGGCGGCCCTGTCTGTAGGCCATAATTATGTCAACGCAGTCAAAGCGAATTTATAATAAATGGAAACAAGAAGATATGGACGAGGCGTTAACCAGATTATCGGAAGGAGTTATTGGATTCAATGAAGCTAGTAGACACCACAACATCCCTAAACCAGCGTTACGGCGTCATTTTAAAGGAATAAATAAGAATGTCAAATTTGGAAGAGGCCTAAGGATATGACTGAAAATATGGAGAAGGAGTTGGTTGCACACGTTCAATTTAGAATCAAGCTTTTTTGAGATTACTGCAAATGATTTAAGAAGACTTGCTTATCAGTTGGCAGAAAAATATAAATTAACACACCGTTTCAATAGAGAAAAAGAAATTGCAGGGAAGAAGTGGTACTATAAATTCATGAAAGACAATCCTTGTTTATCTTTACGTACTCCAGAGGCAACTTCAATGGCCAGGGCCAGGGCTTTCAATAAAGAACGTGTTTATAGATTCTTTAATAAATACGAATCCATATTAGATGAATATAAGTTCGATGCGAACCAGATATATAACGTTGACGAAACAGGATTGTCCACTGTTCACTAACCATCCAAAATAATTGCTCGGAAAGGCAAACATCAAGTTGGTACACTTACAAGTGGCGAAAGGGGTGTGACCACTACAGGTGTATGCTGTATGAATGCTGCAGGTGTGTTCATACCTCCTATGTTAATATTTAAACGGGTGCGGATGAACGATTGCTTAAAGAAAGGAGCACCAATGGGTGCTGTATTTGGGTGCTCCAAAAACGGATGGATAAAGTTAGAACTTTTTGTTAAATGGTTTGGTAAAACATTTCATAAAGTACACAAAGTTGAATAAGAGTAACAATAAGCCAGTACTTCTTCTTTTGGATGGACACACTACCCATACAAAAAATATTGAAGCCATAGCCATGCTTTATTTGAGGCGCGTCTGTTTCTTCCTCAAGGATTTTTTTCACTTTCTTGTGTAACCACTGCAGAAAGCTCTTCTTGATTATTGATGTCCAACTGAGGAGTAGGTAAAGGGTCATCAATCGCAAGTGTAGGAGCACAAAAATCATCATCATCAAATTCATACCTGTTGCATGGCCACCTACCGATAGATTTAAAACCATTCAAAGCTATAGCTATACGAACAGATTTTGGGTATGCAATTCCCAATAGTTCTGACACATTAGTTTGTTTAATTATGTTTCCGGGATTAGTTCTTGACCAAGAAGAGGAGGCTTCATTATAACTGGTTTTTAGAGATTTGAAAAAAGATCTTTCCAAAGCTTGGAGACGGTGAGTTGTATGTGCAGGATAGGATAACATTATAAGCATGTGAGTATGGCATTATAATGTTATCCTATCCTGCACATACAACCCACCGTCAAATCTCTAAAAACCAGTTATAATGAAGCCTCCTCTTCTTGGTTAAGAACTAATCCCGGAAACATAATTAAACAAACTAATGTGTCAGAACTATTGGGAATTGCATACCCAAAATCTGTTCGTATAGCTGTAGCTTTGAATGGTTTTAAATCTACCGGTATGTGGCCATACAACAGGTATGAATTTGATGATGATGATTTTTGTGGTCCTACACTTGCGATTGATGACCCTTTACCTACTCCTCAGTTGAACATCAATATTCAAGAAGAGCTTTCTGCAGTGGTTACACAAAAAAGTGAAAAAATCCTTGAGGAAGAAACAGACGCGCCTTAAATAAAACTGCAGTTAAATATTTTAGCTCCTATTCCAATTATAAACCAAAGCAAACAGTTCCGTGGATGCTTTACCTCGTCAGTTGAAATAACGTCAACGCAAAATAAAAAAAACATAAAAAATGCGGCAAATAAAAGAAACGCGGTGATTAATAAAAAGGAATTGGCATTTAAAATTAAAAAGAAGAAAAGCGATTGGTTTTGTTTTATTTGTGGAGACTAGGGCATCCAAAAAACCGATGGAATTTCAAAAACCGGTTTTCGGTTTTTCATAAAGTAAAAAACCGGTTAAAACCCGGTTTTAAGTATAAAAATAAATAAATTGAGGCTGTAAACCAAATAAAATAAATATTTATTCACCATTTATAATTATTTAATATATAAAAAAAATATGTGTTTTATTTCATTATATTTACGTAAAGAATAAAAAAGTGGCACAATATTTATATAAATATTCAAATAGGATTTAAAACAATTTTTATTAGAGTAGGTATATAAAAAAAATACATAATTTTATTATTTTATGATAATAAAAAAGTAACACAAATTATAAAGTTTGTTTTTTAATAAAATAATATTTCAGGAAAATTAACGCATTTAAGAGGTCTTATTTCATTGACGATCGAAATTTTGTACAGAAATTACTGCCGACCGAAAAAACTCTCTCGCTATCTGTTGATGTGGGTTGAATCGATTTCAGTGCATTAAATAAATTTTCGATCACCATCGATTACCAGCAGGCTGAGTAGGCTGGAGCCTACGGCGGCAGATTTTAGGGGCGGCAAATTTGAGGCCAACATTTTTTTTTGTCGTATAGAAATTAAAAAGATTCATTTTTATATACATTAATGTAAATGTTATTAGGTCCACACAAACAATTCAACATGTAATATGTTTCAGCACGTATTGTTAAATTAATTTGTTTCTACAATTTGCCTAGTAGTGGTTGGTCCGAAGCAGGATCGACGGGGCCGAGCTGTTAGCGGCATACGCCGCGTAAGGGCATTGAGTCTGAGAGAGACAGATATAGAGCGGCGATACAAACGAAAAAGCCGCCGAAAAGAAAAGCCGCCTCTGTTGATTGAGTCATGCAATTTCTTAAATGTATTAATTGTTCTTCCGTTGCGTGCTATAGAGGGAAAAATAAAAAGTTCAGTGATCCGATTAACGGAAATTATTGTATGATTTTCGAACTGTTAGCTGAATTCGATCCTTTTTTAGCGAGTCATGAATATCTAAAGTAGGGAAAGATGATTCGTTCTGGACCCACCTCCCGCACCTTATGGGAAATTAAATCTTGGTCCAAGCACCTTATGGGAAAATCCTATACAAAATAGTACAGTACATATGTCAGCCTTGAACAGCTTTCAATCAGCTTTAAACAGCTTTGAATCAGCTTTAAACAGCTTTCGATCAGCTTTAAACAGCTTTCGATCAGCTTTAAATTGAAAGCTTTTTAATGCTGATTGAAAGCTGTTTAAAACTGATCGAAAGCTGTTTAAAACTGATCGAAAGCTGTTTAAAGCTGATTCAAAGCTGTTTAAAGCTGATTGAAAGCTGTTCAAGGCTGACATATGTACTGTACTATTTTGTATAGGATTTTCCCATAAGGTGCTTGGACCAAGATTTACATGTAATTTCCCATAAGGTGCGGGAGGTGGGTCCAGAACGAATCATCTTTCCCTACTATCTAAGACTAAGATTTTTGTAAATTCGACACAACGCTGGCAAAAGTTAATGACTGAAATTGGGAAAGAGAAACGCTAAAGAGAATAAATTTGACCTTACATTTATAAACCCCTTAGGTTTTATTTTAGTATAAATAAATCTACAATATAATACTTCATGAATAACCATAGAAAAATAAAATTAGTTTTCACTTAAAACAAACAAGAAAACAATAAAATAAATAAAAACCGACTTTCGGTTTTTCGAAAAAACCCGGTTTTACGGTTTCGTAAATTTTAACCGGGTTCGGTTTTAACCGGTTTGGATGCCCTAGTGGAGACGATCGGGAGGAAAACATGATTCGATGTTTGAAATGCAAATCATGGCTGCACGATGTATGTGCTGGAGTTGACCAAAGAACAAAAAAAAATGTTTGTGATGTTTGTACTAAATGAATACTTCTTATACTTTCTACTAAATGAATACTTATGTGTTATAGATAAATAAAAAATACGATTTAATTATTATTGTTGCTTAATTGAATTTGAAATTTGAAAGGTACGACTTAGGCTATAGGTGGTACGACTTAAGAAACCGGTTGCCTTAGTCGTGCCGATGTAAGTTTAGAAAGATTTTGTTTATTTTACCTGAAAGCATATGTATTTTCTAATTTCGTTATAATAAATAACTACAATATTAACGCAAGTTTTGGATAACATATTTAATTTCTATTTATTTGATAAATCCTAATTTTTATATAATTTTTTTCTTAACGGGTACGACTTAAGCAACCTTACCCTATTAAGCTACAGATGGGTTTAAACTATACTAAGGTTTAGTTTAAGAAATTGTGGAAGATACGGCTTGTTAAAGTTGACTATGCAATACAACTAAGATTAGATTTGAGTTTTAGTTACAGGCAGCTAAATAAAGCTATGGAAAAGATAATTTAATTAAACTAGTATTGGTTGAAAAAAGGGCGATTTAGCTAGAATATTTTGCAAATTCCAAGTAATTACGTTAAAAATTGCGATAATTGCAGCTATTTAAAGTTGGTCAATTTTCACAAACTAATTACGCTCGTGAGCTTTCCCTTTTAGCTAAAATTAGCTGGTCTTTAACCGCAAACTTAACTTTAACCGCAAACTCCAACAATGAATACTTGGATGCAAAAATGATTCCTCAACCATTTCATTTTTGCGAATAAACTGCATCACACTTCTAGTTTTATTCCTGAATTATTATTATTTTTAACCCCCAACAAAAAAAGAGGGATGTTATAAGTTTAACATGTCTGTCTGTCCGTATGTCAGTCTGTCATTCTGTCATTCTGTCAGTCTGCGGACCCGGACAACTCGGCACTTACAATTCGGCACCGGACAACTCGGCACCGGATATGTCGGCACCGGACAACTCGACACTGGATATGTCGGCACCGGACAACTCGGCACCGGGAAAATTCGGCACCGGGAAAATTCGGCACCGGATAAATCGGCGCCGGATAAATCGGCACCGGACAAATCGGCACCGGACAAATCGGCAACGAGACATTTCGGCACCGAGACATTTGGGCACCGAGACATTTCGGCACCGAGACATTTCGGCACTCGTATTTTTAAATTTCTTTTAACCTCTTATCCTTTTAACCATTAATAAAGTTATTTAAGTTTTATTATTAGTTTTTAATTTAACGCTGTTTCCATGTCAACATGAATTCTACTGTTGGCTAGAAAGTCTTGCAGAAATGTTCACTTTACATTAACATACACAACGCATGGGCTGTCCAACAAGACACACATGATATTGTAACACACAAAAAGTAAACATTTTCCGGTAAAAGTAGATATATAAAGCTGATCTCAGATTTAAACTCACATTTACCTATCACATTGGTAGATGTGTACATATACCGGTAAATGTTCACATTTTCCGATTTTGTAATTTTACCGAAACATATATAAGACTCCAGTCAACTTCAGCCAACGCAAAGTGTAGTTCTGGAAAATTAGCTTTTCGAAAGTTGAACTTCATTTCATCCATCGATTCTACTGGAGAATGGGATGTTTTTATCAATCCGCAAGAGCATTTTAATATCAAGACATGGGTGGTGTGAATCCTCGCGAACCTTTGCCCGGTGCCGACTTATCCGGTGCCGAACTTTCCCGGTGCCGAGTTGTCCGGTGCCGAGTTGGAAGTGCCGAGTCGTCCGGTGCAGACTTTTTCGGTGCCGATTTATCATGTACCGGTCAGTCTGTCCGTCTGTCTGTCTGTCCGTTTAGGGTGAAATTTTATTTTTTCACATTTTAGAATTTTTTATTTTTGTGTCGAATGTTACTTAAAATTTTTAATTTTATTTTAAAAATCAATTTAATGATAATTTTATTCAGCAAATTTAAATAATGTTGAAATATATCAATTCATTTACAAATTCATTGACTCAAAGTTTATGTTCGTCATGTTAGCATTCAATTGCACCATTTTAAGGAAGTTCGAGCGTAACTAATGAGTCAAAATATTGTTTAAATTTTTCTATATTTTCAATTATCCTAATAGTTATTTAAATTCATTATCTTTATTGATAATAACATAACAAATTTAAAAATTGGTAATTATTATTTATTTAATAAAATAGAATTATTAAATGAGTTCGTTTTTTTTTGGCTTGTACGGTGTAATAAAAACATCTGGCAACAGCGCTTTATTGTGTCTTAAAAGTTTATAGTACAGAGAGAGAAAAGACTAGTAATTGAAAGGAGTCGAGTGTATTTTTTCTCTCTATACATCTACGTTTCCATCTTTTTCTTTTCTCTCAGCTGTTCTCGCTACATTGCCAAACCATCCGTCATGTGAATTATTGTAGATAAACAAGATTCAAAATAAAAACTTCAATTACTTAAATAATTACATCGGTAAAGTCACATTGTTTTAATGTTATTGTGTTTTACAATTATCTAAGTTTATTGTATGTAGTTTTGTATTCCTTAAAGTTTCGAAATTAATATCGAAAAAAATAAATAAAGACGTGACGGAAGCTTGTCAGCCATAAGTGCCTGTGCATAAGAATTGAAAAAACATAATTTTTGGATTTTTTTTTCGAATAAACTAAATGGTGGATCACTTTCAAATTTTGCGAGGACACAAATAAAGTATTGACCTTAGGGTTTCTGGTTCGAATATATCCGAACCGCAAAACCTCGGTTTTCTGTACAAAAACCGAAACCGCATAACCGTCATAAAAAACGCGGTTTTCGGTTTTATCTAAAGATAAATCAAAATAAAGTACATTGAATTAGTGCACTTTCAAATATTGCAAACTGTTGTTGCAAAAATGGCAACCATCGATGGTATATGTGTTCGAGCAATTTCGAAATCTGCGTTTATTCGGAAAGCAATTGCTGGCTCCCAACTAAATCTTGCCAAAATGTTCTTCAGGTGTTATGACCTTAATTCAAAAGGAATTCGAAGAAAGAAAGAAATGATTTTAAAGTTTCAAGAATTAAAAGCAAATGGATCAAAAATTAGTACTACGCAAGATTAATGGACTAGTTTGAGACGCCGAAGATACTTAAACATTAATATTCATGGAGAAAACAATTTTTATTGCAATTTAGGCTTTCTGCGAATTGAAGGAACTTGTTCTGCAAATAATAGCGTAATATAAGTGTTGGAAAACATTTTTATTCATTTACTATCAGTTTCAGAAATGATATTGTGGGTGACTTGGATTAGAAAGTTGAAGTTCGCGGTGAAGTCGCGACGCCGTTGTCAAAAATTTCGCAATGCGGTTTTCAGTCTCGCTTTCCGACCTCGTTTTGCTCTAACAAAACATCAAATTTGTTGCGGCAGCTGCCAAATTTGGCAAAAACAAATGCAACCAATCCAATCCTCGGTAGATCTTACTTTGACGGGCTGTAGCGGCCCGTTAGTCGGTTAGTCGCTCTTTACCACAAGCTTTCCCTTCACCAAAACATCAAATTTGTTTCGCTATCTGCAAAATTGCGAAAAGTACAGTGGAGAAATCACCGCGAGTTCCCGAAATTCGACCTAGATTAGCAAGTTGAACAGGTAGTTTACACTACCGCTTCCTGGCAAGCTTTCCCTTCAACAAAACGTCATACTTGTTTCGCTAAAAAAAAACCAACAGCCGCATTAGGAAATTGAACTTTGCGGTGGCGTCGCAACGCCGCTGTCAAAGATTTCGCAACGCGGTTTTCACAGAAAAACGCAGATTTTCACTGAAACGCAGATTTCAGTCACGCTTTCCGACCTCGTTTTGCTCTAACAAAACATCGAATTTGTTGCGGCAGCTGCGAAATTTCGAAAAATCAAATGCAACCAATCCTCGGTAGATCTAACTTTGACGGGCCGTCGCCGCGTTAGTTATCGAGCAATTTCAACGCGGTTTTCAATTTCTGGTCGCAAAAACCTCGAAGTTTGATCGAATCTGGGATTTATTGCCGTGAGATTATTATTGAGTAAGATACTACACATCACGATGCCCGGGTAATTAAAAAAATGGTACAGATTGTCCTGTTGAACCTAAAATGTGCATTAACACATTCAATGTCCGCGCCTGATTTTATGACTTTCCTGTATCGCCGATTTAAACCACTTTACAAAATCGATAGTTATAATGATTTGGTATTTATTTTCTTTCTCTAGGGGCCCCATAGAACTATGGGTCACCGGTGACCCAGTGACGTGCTGGTCTGTAATATGCAAAAAAGTATGAAAACAAGTAGGGAAAGATGATGCGTTCTAAATCCACCACCTCCTTATGGGATTTACATGTAATCTAGCCCCTTATGGGGGAATTACATGTAAAATCTAGCACGATGCCCCTTATGGAGATTTACATGTAAATCTAGCACGAAGCCCCTTATGGGGAATCCTATGCAAAATAGCTCTGAACGCGTCCGAGCGAGAATGTCTAGGTGACGCTGCAAGATACGTGTACGTTGGATAGCGGGAAAATTCAAAATGAGAGGTGGACATATTTCCAGATAAGGGTTGATTCAATTGAGATTATGGGGGATTTATATTGACAAGACTAGACAGACAAGACTGGACAGACAAGACTAGACAGACAAGACTAGACAGACAAGACTAGATGGACAAGACTAGACGGACTAGACTAACCCATTTTAAACCATTTGATGAGAAAAATTAAATCTGGTGTTAGAACGGCTCTAGCATGTGCCTAAGGGAGATACCGCCCGACCGCCTACCCCTCAGTAGATGACGTCATCCGCCGCGGCAGATATTGCTAGACTAATTATCTCGATGCTGATTGGCTGATTAACGAATAAATAATTACAGTTGACCTTTTCCCTCAATTTATATGTAATGGACAAGACTGGACAGACAAGACTAGTTAGATGAAGCTAGACAGACGGGGCTAGTTACATGAGACTAGATAGAAAGAGACTAGATAAGACTGAACTAATATATATATATATATATATATATATATATATATATATATAAGGGATTGTTTAATTTAACTAAAATACATTTTCGATTGTTTTTTTCGTTTAACGCGATCGGACGTCTAGTGCTGATAACACCAGGCAAGAATAGAGGAACTAGACAGACTAGATTAGACAGACAAGCGGGGAAAATTCAAAATGAGTTGCGGGCGGGGAGCGGAGAATCGTGTATGCATACATAATAGATTGCAAACATATTACGAATTGATTCAACTGAGATTATTGGTTTTAGACTGTACAAGATCGGACAATACCGAAAAAGGTCGAACAAGAATGGACAAGACTATACAGACCACATATTTCCTATGATATTTATCCGAATAATTTCCAATGTGTAAGCGAAATTTCTTAAACTTGTCTGTGACCCAGATAGTAAGTAATAATTTTTTTCAATTATATAAATACCAAAGAGTTCAATTTTCTGGCATCCACTCTTCATCTACTTGCATCCACTTTTCATCTACTTGCATCCACTATTCATCTACATGCATCCACCTAAACAGGAGTGTGAGGTCTATGTAACCCCACGCTAAACAGGGTGTGAGGTCTATGTGACCCCACGCTAAACAGGGTGTGAGGTCTATGTAACCCCACGCTAAACAGGGTGTGAGGTATATGTGACCCCACGGTAAACAGTGTGTGAGGTCTATGTGACGCCACGCTAAACAGGGTGTGAGGTCTATGTGACCCCACGCTAAACAGGGTGTGAGGTCTATGTGACCCCACGCTAAACAGGGTGTGGGGTCTATGTAACCTCATTTAAAATGGGTTAGTCTAGTCCGTCTAGTCTTGTCCATCTAGTCTTGTCTGTCTAGTCTTGTCTGTCTAGTCTTGTCTGTCCAGTCTTGTCTGTCTAGTCTTGTCAATATAAATCCCCCATAATCTCAATTGAATCAACCCTTATCTGGAAATATGTCCACCCCTCATTTTGAATTTTCCCGCTATCCAACGTACACGTATCTTGCAGCGTCACCTAGTCATTCTCGCTCGGACGCGTTCAGAGCTATTTTGCATAGGATTCCCCATAAGGGGCTTCGTGCTAGATTTACATGTAAATCTCCATAAGGGGCATCGTGCTAGATTTTACATGTAATGTCCCCCATAAGGGGCTAGATTACATGTAAATCCCATAAGGAGGTGGTGGATTTAGAACGCATCATCTTTCCCTACTAAAACACCGTCGGGTCACCGGTGTCACGGCGGCAGTGAATGTGTTAAGCATACAATTCATCTCGCTGTGTGCGACACTGTTTACAAGAAATCATCTCAGTGATAGAAAACAGCTGCAACAGTGAAGATGAAGATTTGTTTCCTGAAAAATCGCACGAAGAAGATGTGGATAATGAGTATTACGTCGAAGAAGATGCTGAAATTAAAAGTAATTTACAAATGGTAAGAAAATTTTCAAAAACAATTATTTTCGTTCATCTTCGATAAAATCAGTTTCCTACAACGAACCGTAAAAGCTCTTTTTAAAAAGGAAATTGAATTAGCAATGGACATCAGAATAAGGTGGTCTTCTATTAAACCAATATAAGAAAATTTTATTTTTCTAAAAGTCGTAATATTGCAGATTCTGACAGATTTAAATTCAGTGCATTTCATTGAAAATGTTAATTTTCAATTACAGTGGTGCCTCACACAACGAACTTAATTCGTTCCAGGAGCAAGTTCGTAATGCGAAAAGTTCGTTATGTTAAACGCGTTTTCCTATATAAATACATGTTAAAAAAAATAAATCGTTCTGTAGCATATAATATGCTAAGATGACATAAAAAAAGATAAATTTTTCGTTATTATTTTTATTTAGATACATACATCTAAAAACATATTTTTTTTAATTTTAAGACTAAGTAGAGTCTACCGAATCTTGCACATCTTCATCCATTTTCTGCTTTTTGGCCGATGGTTTCATGAAAAACCTGTCCAAAGTCGTTTGTTTCTCTCTTTTCTTCAACATCTGCCGGAAATAACGGACAAGAGTATCGGAGTAAAGATCGTTGATCCTGTTTGCTTCAGCTGAATCCGGATAGTGGGCATTGGTAAACTCCTGAACTGCTTTCCATTTGACCAAGATGTTCTTGATGTCAGCAGTTGGGATTGGTTGATTGTTGATCCTAGTTATCAGATGACGCTTCCCTTTGAGCATTGTCCTGTTGCAGGACCAGAAGTGCTTGGAGCTCTTCAGTTGTCATCTCTTCTTCGTGTTCCTCAATAAGCTCCTCTACATCCTCTTCCTCTACCTCTAATTCCAGCCTTTGGGCCACTGTGATGATGTCCTTCACCACTTCTGTGTCATCAACATCTGCTTCTTCCTGGGTCCACGAAGGCACAAGCATCTTCCAAGCAAAAATGAGGGTCCTTTGTGACACTTCTTCCCAGGCCTTCTGTATAAATCGTATTGCCATAAGGATATCAAATTTCTTCTTCCAAAACTTTCGGACAGTCATATTGTCTACACTAAACTCGCATTCTTCAAACACCTTATTAAAGAGGGCTCTAGTGTAGAGTTTTTTAAAGTTCGCAATAACTTGCTGATCCATTGGCTGAAGAATGGATGTAGTGTTTGGTGGCAAATACTGCAGCCTGATAAATGGATAATTTTCCTGCAATATTTCCTCTAGATCTTTTGGGTGAGAAGGGGCATTGTCAAGTATCAGAAGAGCTTTGAGCGGCAGTTCTTTTTCCAGCAAGAATTTCTTCACGACAGGAGCAAAGGTTTCCAGAATCCATTCGTTGAAGATAACTTGGGTCACCCAGGCTTTTTGATTGGACTTCAAATGGACGGGCAGTTTGGACTTAATAACGTTATTTTGCTTAAAAATTCTTGCATTTTCAGAGTGATAAACCAATAGAGGTTTGATCTTGAGGTCTCCGCTGGCATTAGACGAAAACATAGGGGAAAGTCAGTCCTTCATGGCTTTGTGTCCTGGCAATTTTTCTCCTCTTTTGTAATGAAGGTTCTGCTCGGCATTCTTTTCCAGAAAAGACCCGTTTCATCGGCATTGAACACTTCTTGTGGGCAGTATCCTTCGTCCTTAATACATTTTTGAAAGTTAATAGAGAACTTTCTGCTTCTTTCTTGTCAGCACTGCCAGCCTCACCATGCATAGTAACGCTGTGGATTCCACACCTTTTCTTAAATCTAAAAAACCACCCACTGCTGGCTTTAAATTCTTCTTCATTATCTTGATTGCTGCTACTTCCAGGGACATTTTTCTTTAGATCGTCATAAATTATCTTGGCTTTGTGACAGATAATATCTTGGGTTGTTACGTCACCTTTCACCTGCCTGTCCTTAATCCAAATCGCAAATAGCTTCTCCATTTCCTGGTGGATTGAAGACCTATGTTTTTCATTAAATAGTTTTGATACTCCTTTGGCTACTTTTGCCGATTTGATTGCATCCTTATTTGTCAAAATGGTGAAAATGATGGTCTTGCTTAGGCCAAACTCTTTGACGAGGTCACACTGTTTTACTCCACATTCACTCTTTCTAATTATTTCCTGTTTCATTTCAACAGAAATCACCTTCCTGCTTTTTTTAGAACCCATGATATAAAAAAAATATTGAGTTTAACTTAAAAGGACGACTGCCGTGATACGTGCGTAAGTTAAGCGCAGTGACTAACGACTGCAGTGCCTGCGCGGGAGGATGCAATACATCGGCAGTGATCGTGGAAGCTCGGGCGACTTCGTTGTGTTAAGCGAAGTTTGTTGTATGAATCATGAAATGAACGAATAGGAAGTTCGCTGTGTGCAGCTTTCGCTATGCGAGGCGTCTTTATGCGAGGCACTGTATCATGAAACTTTATCTCCAGTAAGCGTAGCAGTAACAACATTAAGCAGCGATGATTCTAACATATTTACGGCATAAGTTGTAATAGGATTCTTGGAAGAGAAATCAATTGGTTCTGATATACGCAAAGTTTCAATGAAAAATATCATGCAACGTCTGAAGACCCGTGAAAATCTGGAATTATCAGAATTGGCTAGATGCTTACTAGATCCTTCGAAAGTTCCAACAAAGTCTGTTTAAATATTGGTCTGTTTTAACATCTTTTTGAACGACTTTATCCAGACAACAATAAGGTTGAAATCGAAGGTAAATGTTCGGCAAATTCAGAAGAATTAGAAGAAGTGACCAATCCAAACTATTCCTTGCAAGACGAAGTACAAAAAGATATTCAAGAAGAATTAAATAAAAATACTTATATGCCAACAAATCGCTATCCTAATTCTATGAAAAAGGAGCTTGCTAAAATATAAAAGAACTTCTCAAAGAACAAAAAGATTAAATATTTTGTTTCAAGTACACTCTTCAAATAAAGCTACATCCACCTACTCCCAAAGATCATTTTCCCTCAGCGGCAACTTTTGTATAAAACTAAGATGTCGTTTAAATATCAGGCACTACTACCAAAAGTTCTTAAAAACCGAACCCGAAACCGCGGTTTTTAATTTTCCAATACCGAAAACCGCGGTTTTGAAAAAGTGGGGATATTCAGAAACCCTAATATCCATTCATCTACAAATAGTTATTAAAAGTTAAGTTCTTAATAGTTATTAAAATTCATTATTTTTATTTATAAAAACATAACAAATTTAAAAATTAGTAATTATTATTTATGCAGATTTTCGCGATTTTATTTTTGATGTTTAGGATAAACTAATCGGTCTGATTTTTTTTTACAAATTAAAGTACTATTTTTTTTTTAATTGATTTATTTATTGTTTAACATTTTTTTATTAAATTTAATGTGGCGTTGAAAAAAAAGCTCCTGAATGACGTGAAAAATGTTCTGTCCAAATTTCAAAGGGGTAGCTTGAAAACTGTTCCTTTGAGTGGAGACCGTTTTGAAAAACACCATTTCGAGAAAAACGCGTTTAAAGTTTGCAGTGAGCGCCAGATACTCCAATCCCTTTTTCTAAGAAAGGCTGTAGCGACCGAAATAATTCGAATTTCGATTAAAAAATTGGGGAGAATGTTTATAACAGTGTATACTATCGGGATAATGAAAAACATCGATTTTTGAAAATTTCACACTGTGAGGGTCCCGTAAATGACTTCGTTATTTTTGACTTATGGTGTGTAATAAAAAGATCTGGCAATAGCGCTTTATTGTGTCTTGAAAGTTTATAGTATAGATAGAGAGAAAAGGATAGTAATTGAAAGGAGTCGAGTGTATTTTTTCTCTCTATATAACTGTTTCCATCTTTTTCTTTTCTCTTAGCTGTTCTCGCGACGTTGCCAAATCATCCGTCATGTGAATTGTCGTCGATAAACAAGATTAAAAATAAAAAGTTTAACTTTAATTATTTAAATAATTACATCGGTAACGTCACATTGCTTTAACACTAAACCTACCGACAGTTCTTGTATACCTATTCCTACCGCGCTCGGTCAAATTGATCGGTAATTAAAAAAGTTTTCGATTTTAGTATCCAATGCAGGTAATGGTTGATTTATTGCTAAATGTATATAAAATGAAGAATTTTCATGAAATTTCGTACAAATTTATTTTTATATAAGTTCAATTATAAACCTAAAAAACGAAAATTGCATGTTTCCCACATGAGAAACCGAACAAAATATTTTGTATATCTCAATTTGTTCATAAAAAATTTCGTAAACCATCCTATTCATAAAAAATAACTTTTATATGCAATGTTATGCATACATACATAATGTTTACAAATTATTTTAGTCTGAAATGTACATTTGCCGCAAACATATTTTTCGCACTTCGAGCAGATTTTTGTTTAGTTATAATCTTTACAAAATCTTATGTGACAAGTTTTTCTTGACAAGTTGCTCAAATCTGAACTTATGGTCACTGTTGGTAAAAGTATTTTTCTCGAGATTTTTCATACGTTTCGCCGAGCTCTGAAGCTAACTGGAATAAAAATTCCTGCCTCGAAATATTTTCACCTGTCGTTTCTTTGTACAAAACCCAGGCATTTATTCCAGCTAGGTCCAAAATATTGAAAAATACCTGAAGTGGTCACCTACAACTTTTCGACTTGTAACGCTGTATTTCCTTGCCATCTGATCTGCCACATATACACCAAATTTTTGTACTTTTTCCAAGTGGAGTTGAACATTCTCTCCTTTCATCCTTTCCCGAACAGGGGAACCCATTTATTATATACTTGCTATTGGCGTCACACGCTACCCAGAACTTTATTCCAAATTTGTCTGTTTTGTTTGGCATATAGGTACTGTGTAAATCTACACCTAGTCTTCGACGGAAACAACTGCTTATGAATAGCAATATATGCCAGGTTTATAACAATTTTGTAAATTCTCAATAAATTGATCCCATATTGTAGATATCATAGCAAACTTATTGGTTTGCATACGCTGGCTTCTATCGCAGTTCTTATCAAATCGTATGCACTTCATAATTTCGATAAAGTCGTTTCTGCTTATTGTTTTCGAAAAAAAAGCGGGTCCCCAATTTTTATTCCACAAATATGAGACATCCCATTTTGAAGCATATTCTTCTTCTTCTGTTGGCTTTATAACCCGCGGTGGATTTTTGCCTCTACAACAATCTTCTTCCATTCTGTCCTTTCTGTCCGGCTTTCTCTCTCCAATTCCTTACTCCCATCTTTCTAAGACTTTCCTCCTCGTCTTCCACCCATCTTTTCCTTGGCCTGCCTCTTTTCCTTCTTCCTACTGGCCGCCAGTTGTACATTTTCTTGGCTGGTCTGTCGTCATGCATTCTGTACAGGTGTACCAGCCATGCTATTCTTTGAGCTTTTACATATCTCACTATGTCCGCTTCGTTTATTAACCTGCTTAGTCCATGGTTCATTCGTATCCTCCAAATTCCATGCTCATTTAGGATCGGTCCGTAGATCTTTCTGAGGATCTTTCTTTCAAAGATGCGTAGCGCGTCCACCTCTGCGGTGGTTAGGGTCCAGGCCTCGCATCCGAACGTTACTACTGGTCTTATGAGTGTTCGGTATATTTGAAGTTTGATTTTGTGACTCAATAACTTGATATGCCGCGAGCATATAACAAAGCAATAAATGCATCTAGTTTTGTTGCATTTAGCTCCCGAAGTTTCACTCTTCGATCGAGCAGTTTAACCTGAGTTTAACTGTAAAGTATTGTCTCATATCGACGGTCGGTCATATTGACCGGCGCGGTAGGTAGGACAGGTGATAATTTTTTCTTTGAAAAGAGAAAAAATAAGTAGTAGTACAGAGTGAAAAAACTATTATATGCATATTCTAAGAATTGTCATATAGTTTGATAACTGTATGATAACGTTTAAAGTTTGTAATTCTTATAAAAGTTTGAAAACGTCAATTTGACTGGTACTGGTAGGTTTAGTGTTAATGTTATCGTGTTTTACAATTATCTAAGTTTATTGTATGTAGTTTTGTATTCCTTAAAGTTTCGAAATTAATATCGAAAAAAATAAATAAAGACGTGACGGAAGCTTGTCAGCCATAAGTACCTGTGTATAACAATGGAAAAAACATATTTTTTTTTTTTTTTTTTCGGATAAACTAAATGAGTTATCAATTTTGATCACTTTCATATTTTGCGAGGGCACAAATAAAGTATTGATCTGCATATATAAAACGTTTCAAAGCTTAAACTATTAAAAAATATATCCCATGTTAAATATTTTGTTTAAGTTTAAGCTTTGAAACTTTTTATATATACAGATCAATTCTTCATTTGGGTCCTCGCAAAATTTGAAAGTGATCCACCATTTAGTTTATCCGATAAAAAAATTCAAAAATTATGTTTTTTCAATAATATAATAAAATTTCGCTTGAACCTCCTTTAAACCAATTCGTCTTTGAAAAATTTAATTTCGTCCATTTTTTAAGTGAAACCTTACGCTCAACATTGATATAACAATTTGAATTTTGAATTTGAACTTTCCTCGACCGATAGTCGAAAAGATAACGTCACGCATGTGTTTGCAGTACCATTTGCTAAAGTTTTATGTCGATATATGATTATACTTCGTCACAAAATGCATTGTTGCTAGATTCGTTTGCAATTATATTTCGCATCGAGCTGAATTTGCAATAAAATAAAACTGTGAAAACTACATTGAATTCAAAGTAAGTATGAATTACCACGTAGTAACTGTCGCAACCATCCTATTCATAGAGTAAAAAAACTATTTCTTCTTGTGATCACTCTGTGGCTACTCTTGTGGGGTGTAAATATTTGATATTGTATTGGACTTGCCAAGAATTGTGGGATTAATGTGGCGTTTTAGTGTTTCTGTGAATTTCAATAAATATTTAAGTGGGTAACATTTCTCAGCCTTGGCAACAGTAATTACTAGTTTGAGTCTCTATCACAGTTAGCTGAAATTACCTTTACCATATTTACAAATTAAATTTCAAAACCAATTTAAAACAATTATATGATACATGCTAAATGCTTATTAATCACTTTGAACAATTAATTGAATCAATAAAAATGATTAAAATGACAATAACAATGTTATTATGTGTTTTTAGGTAACATTTTATAGCTTGTTACCAAACAAATTTTTAATCAAAATTTGTAAAATAAAATCTCTGTGTGGTTTTATTTTGCAAGAAATATCTTCTCGTGTGTGTTAAACGAATTATAAAAATCCTTCACGTCCTAAGTACTGAGTTTCGCAACATCATGGAATATTCCGTGCATCTTATATTTGTTGCCATGTTGCCAATTTTAATAAACATTAATTAAGTCTTATTGTTTCGTTTTGAAATTAAATATAAAATATTAGTACTGGACGTGAAGGTAACATAAAAGATTTTGAATACGCAAATTAAAATTTGTAATAATAATAATAATATATTTATTCAATTGGGTTGTTGAATAAAAAAAAATTATCATTTTTTTATGTATTTTAAAACCTTATTATAAATAATTCGGATGTGCGATGCGAAAAAGTTAAAAAAAACAAATTTTAATTCATTAAAAACAATTTAAAAGTGATGAAAATAATCACGTAACACCAAACGCGCCATAATTTGTTTGCGACCTCGAAAGGGTGAAAAAACTTCATTCTAACATTCAAACATAAACATTCTTTATAAAATCGTCGTTTTAGGATTTTTTCGGCGCACTGTTTAAAACCATTGGTTTCGACGTTTAACAGTGTGGGACATTTAAAAACCTTTTTTGAGGAGTTCTTTTTGTAGTAATCCTACACGATGGTACGAAACAAGCACGAAAACTTTTGATATTTGACTTTAAATATTTGACTTTAAATATTTGACATATTTGACATGCCTACTACAGCTACTGTATCAACAAAGTCATCCGCGGGTAGAAATTACCCATTTTACGTCACAACGCGACCGATTTTAAAAATATATTTTCAATTTGTTATAACTTTTTAATTACAACAACAAAAAAAAAGAAAACAAAAAATAGTTTTGTTATAAAACTTATATATGAGGCTATCGATTTATGAAAAATTTTTTTTATTCAAATACCCAATTCCAATAAATACAATGTCTATAGAGGTGCAAAACACCTGTACATAGAACTGGAAAAAATAAGATTTCTCTCTTGCCCCTTTAATCCATTCAAGACGACTATTTATTTCGAACACGGTCCCCAGGAGCATTGCACACCGGGTGTGCAGCTCGCTCCTCGGAAAATTTTTATTGCGAGGAGCGGATTGAACGCCATGTGTGCAATGTAAGGTAAAATGAAAATTGCAGGAATTAAAAACCAAAGTTTCAACTAAATGAATCCATAATTTGATGTACCATTTAAATGTTCTCTTGGAATTATTTTCTGTAGGCGATGATCAATTTCATTATCAGAGGAAGCAATCGAAGGAAATGAAGCGATCGTAAAACATTTTGAAATCTTTGTCTAATCAAGTGTTGGGAAAAATAATGAAAACCTAATAAATAATAATGAAAAAATAATGAATAAATTGTTCGCTTTTATTCCAATAATTATCAATTATTGGACATTTGATAGTTCCCATATGTAATAATAAATTTAAAAACATCTTCAATTCAGAAATGGTTAAGTCCTTCCATTTTTCCTTTAAACTCATTTCGCCGTACTTGTTTGTTTCTTTGACAATCAAAGAGAAAAAGGTATAAACAAATAAAAGTTCAAAAAGATCGTACGGACGTGGTTTACCCAATAAAAGGATTTTTTGTAAGAGAAGCATTATCTTTCCACGTTTCTGTATCTTCAGTAAGCTCACTTTGATGCTGTTCAATTTCACTTTCAATGTCAGTATAATCGTCCCAATTATTTTCTTCAAAAACCTCATCCTGTGTATTATCTAATAGTTCAATATTCACATTCATGTTTTCCTCATTTTCTAAATCACTATCCATGATTTTCATTATCACTGGTTGCTTCCTGCATTCCTGATGTTCCTGCCTTAGGCCTGCGATGCATGCGTATTCATAGTATTTTACATGCAAAGGCTTCAGATAACTTTTTAGATTTTTTGGTACATAGTAAAACCAATGCCAAGTTTTGTTTTCCTGTACTTTACAGATTTCATTTATTCAAGAAAAATCTTATTTCGACGACTAGTTTACTCAGAATAATTAAGAATTGCAAATTACTGTTAATGCACACACGGTGTGCAGGCCGTCTTAGTCTCGGAAATCAATTGCACACACGGTGTGCAATCGGTCTCGAATGGGTTAACTTCAATAAAAGTACCTATTAATATTTTGATGTTGAGCGTCGGCGCGTAGCGTCGGGGACCGCTATGTGAAGAAGAATAATTAGTTAACGTACAGAAAATACCTGCTAATTTCAAATTGTACGTATGAACTTATTTTTGTATAAACTTAGAGTAATTTGGATTTAAAGGCCTGAAATTCTAAAAAAGATCTTAATTGAAGGGCAAGAACGTGCTAAATCACATTGGCAAGAATTTTCAGGAGAGCTTTTTTAGGTTAAAATCCCGAATGTAAAAACCTGTATACGGTTTACAAGAGTATTAATATCTCCTGACCCGAAACATTCTTCCACGGTACAAATATGCCATGTAATAGCATAACCAAAAGGTAACATGGACATCTCGATTTGAGACAAAATGTGACTTGGCAAGTTCTTTCCCTTATGTCTTCGATTGTTTAGATATATGTTTAGACTAGCTGATGCCCGCGACTTCGTCCGCGTAGAATAAATAAGTGTTGTCATTAAAAACTATATCACCTTTTTTGTTCCTCTAAATTAGTGCAGTATCTCTTTATACACAACGTTTTCAGTAACGCATCTCGATGCAAGGATTACCAAATTGCTCGCAGGACTCAATCTGGAACAGGCCACATAGAACTGTCCTTATGACTTATTTCTAGTCATTGTGGGAAATAGACCCTCATATTTTTTTAAAGCGAGTTTCTGAATTGTCCATAAATACGAAGACTTTAAACATGCTTTGACTTCATCGCCTCTTGTTCCTCTAGGTACTACCAGTAAAGTCTGTCGAAAGTCTACTGCCAAAAGAACTGTAATGCCGCCCATCAGGCTCTTATTTCCCTTTAATGTTCTATTGAGCGCTTCAATGCCCCGTTTGTGAGCCAATGTGCATTCGTCCCACACAATTAATTTGGTCTCTCTTAGAACCTGTGCTGTGTTACTCTGTTTAGATATATTACAGATAGGTGTCTCAACATGCGATTAAAAGTAGAGTGTGAATTTTCAATTCTTGTCCACGATGCTGAATTGATGTTCCGGAATTTTCAACAACACTCTCACGCACTGCTTCGATATTGACATTTGAACGGCTTGTTTTTGGACGCCCAGTGTGTTTATACTCTCCAACTGATGCAGTCTCCCTACATTTTTCAATTAATCTCTTCACAGTTGACGAAGTTCACTATTCCGACCATATTTCGTATTAAATTTTCTAACTGTGGTCGCCAAAGTTTCATTATTTTTTAAATATTGTTCAATCATGAAAACACGTTGTTGTATCGTGTAACGCTCCATTTTCATTAACCCTAAACTCTTAGCTATCAAATTAGTTCTTTCGCAGGGTTGCTAACAATTTACTGCACAAATGGCGGTAATTTCAAAACTTGCGTTAATTTTGGGACACCCCTTATAATAGATATTAGTGTTCACATTTATTGTTAAATTCATATATATATATATATATATATATATATATATATATATATATATATATATATATACATATATATATATATATATATATATATATATATATATATATATATATATACATTTAAGTTTTAAAAATTTAATAAATACAACTTCTACTACCTTTAAAGAGGTAGCGCGCGCTACCACGCGATATTAGTCTGTATCTGTGCTTATGTATTGGGTTTTCCAACAAGTTCCTATCGCTTTTCGGTAGGTGGCATTATACATGTTTGAATATATCGGAATGATTCAAAACAAATGTATAGTACACCGAGTAGAGTAGTATATTCTAAAAAGTAATATTGCAGGCGTCCGTCCCGAGGGATTTTTGCAATCGGTTTTACACTAACTTCGCGATGAGATAGACAAAGCTCAGCTCATAGACTTTAGCCAAAGCTCAGAATTTTATGACAATTTAAGATACTTTAGTTTTACTTTAATTATGAATTTTGAATAAATTTATATTCGTCCGGGCGGCAATGACGCAATGTAGGCAACGCTTTGTGCTGAGCAATACCGAGGTTAGCTAACCAAAACTAAAATGGATTATGAGATGTGAAAAGAAAAAGATATGTTAAGACTAAAAGTCGAAATTTAAACAAAGCTTTTTATAAATCACGTTTTTATTAAAATGCACCAAAACGAGAAAATATTTTCTCTTTTTTGTAATGAAAAGAGTGATTTTAAAAATTTATTATATTATTTATTTTATTTGTTTTTATTATTAATTATTATTTTTTTATTATGAATTTATTTTATTTGTTTTAAAGAACTAAAGTTTGAAGATTTACTATCGAAACGATAACTTTACGACTTGATCGTTTTACTTTGTAAAATTAACGAGATTTGTGAAATTATAAAATTACAATATTCCAGACGATCTAAAGCAGGGGGTGGCAAAGCAAATATTTTGGCATGCGGGCCACATTACGCCTGAAAATTTGACCGCGGGCTGCATTCAAATATTTTTAATTGTATACCAATATTTGTATACCACGACCGTTGCATATATACTCGCCTAGACACAACAATATTGTTAGGTTTCGGTTCATAGGGCTCATGGGTTTACGTTCAAAGTGGACAATATATACTGCTTGTAAGACGATATACATGAAAAAATATTCATGAAAAAATAATTCGAGTTCTAGAAAATTGGAGTTATAGAAATACAGTAGAATCCGCTTATAATGACATCGAAGGGAAGTTACAAACACGTCATACTAAGCGGACGTCATACAAAGCATAGTCTTAAAAAATAAACATCTTATTTTGTCAACCTATTTTATTAGTTTTGTATTTAGTTTAATAGAGAAAAACTACAAATTGTATAATACATAAATATCTAATCTATTAACATATAATATATTAACCAAAACAACATGAATTGGCACAAAATTAACATATGTATGTACATATTACATACCTATATGTATACAAAACATAACAAAAAAATTGTACATAATACAAATGTACATACATAACATATTTAGTCATAACATTGTATTCATTTTGCTCATTAGCTGTAACCTGTACGAAATTTTGATCTGATGGTTCTTCTGATGTGATGAGAGCGTTATCAATTTCAACATAATCGACCCACATTCCCGGCGCTGTTAACGAGTCTGAATTTAGGTTTCGTAACCACAAAGATAAAGGAACGTTATCTTCATCATCAAATTTATTTTCCGCTGTATTTTGAACAGGTAAACAAGCATCGTTTTCAATGAATCATGTTTGAAACAGTATACACTACATGTTTGAAACAGTTGTAAATTGTACTTTGTGGAATTTTATTCCAGGCATCATAAACCATAAGAATTGCATCAATAACTGTTATTTTTATATAACCAAGGCTATTAATCATTTTTAGCACAAGATTCTTTCTGAAATTGCTTTTGAGTGCTCGTATTATTACTTGATTCATTGGCTGCAAGACTAATGTTGTATTTGGTGGAAGGAAAGCAAGTGTTATAGACTTTAAATCAGTAACTATTGGATGCGCCGGGCAATTATCAACCAGCAATAAAATCTTTTCTTCTTTTTCTCCAAATCGCGATCCGAATCTCGAAGCCACTTTTCGAACAGTTCTGATGTCATCCAAGCTTTACGGTTGTTTACATAATCGACTGCCAACGAATTAACACTACTAAAATATCTTGGTTTTTTAGATTTTCCAATAACAAGCAATTTTTTTTCTCTGTGCCGCTCAGATTTGCTGCTACCATGACGGTTATGCTATCTTTTGACAGCTTGCCTCCACTACAATTCTCTCCCTTAAATTTTAAATTTCTGTCCGGTTCTGTCTTAATTTGTAAAACAGACCAGTTTCATCTGCATTGAAAATCTCATCATCAGAAAATTGTTTCCGCAGATTTAACCACACAGTGGTTAACGAGTTTGTTGTAGAGCTTTGGTCAACAGACGAGGATTCACCGACAATTTTTCCCGCCACAATGTTATGTCTCACTTTAAAACGACTTATCCAGCTCGCAGAACAATTAAAGTTGAGGATACCAGAACGTGAAGCAAAAGCATTTGCCTTTTCCTGTAACATAGGGCCGTTGATAGGTAATCTTTTGTTTCTCGCCATTTTAAACCTCTAAATTAACGCTTGATCAACATTATTCTGTCGTGATTTTCGAAGCCTCTTCGGATTCAAAACATTTGAATTAAATCAGGTTCTTGTTTTTAAAAATCATTGATATGGTCGAATGGCCAACATCAAATTCCTTTGCGAGAGAAGAGTTTGATTCTCCATTTTCTAGTCTGCATATAATCGCACCTTTCTCTTCAATGGTAAACGCTTTAAGTCGTTATCATTTTGTGCACAAATCACTAACAGTAGGTACGTATCCATGAACAAAAACGAGCCACGTACTCACCAAATTTCGTTGCAGGTAAAGGTGTGGATTTTGGGTGGAGACGGTCACTATAACCGGACATAATTTCTTAAAAACAAGTCATAATAAGCGACATGTCATTTTAAACGAAGTCATTATATCGGAACTTTGCTATAAAGAATTCAATATGAAAACCAAACTTCACACTGCAATTACTTCATATTAAGCGGTTAGTCAATATAGCCGGAGTCATAATAAACGGATTCCACTGTACATAAATATAAAATGAGTAAAATACACTATATACAATTTATTCAAAGTAAATAAATATGTACATATGTATATATTTAGAAACAAAAACGAAATATGTATAGATTATTAATATGATGTTATATAATTATATTGTGACCTTCGATTATATCGCCTCTTTTTGGATTACCGATTCTCGGGAGAATAATATGCTGTCGTAATCTTCCTAAAGCACACCCGCTGGTAAATTCTTAGTTTTGCTTTATTTGAGTTATTGGTGATCATAAAATATGAAAAATAAAATGTTTGGTAATCTGCCCGAGGATTACACTATCGACGGTTTATGGTAGGCAACATCCGGCATCATAAGTTTTGGAAAATACGCAGCGGTTAAAAAATTGGAGTTATAGAGATTCTTTGGTATGTAAAATTTGACCATTGTACAAACTTTTACTACTAATTATGGAAAAAATCGAGTTATGGAAGCTAATTTATATGTAAAATGCTATCTAAACGTATGCATTTCTAAAAATATTCGAGTTACAGAAAAATTTGAGTTACAGAAGTTCGAGTTATGGAATTTCGACTGTATTTTCAGAGTACACCGAGCACAGTGGCAGGTTTTATAATAAATTAAAAATCAGGCCTGGTAAACATAATAGGCATATCATAGGCATGCTTTCGGGATTTTTTGTAGTTTTTTAGGGTTCCGTACCGAAAACGGAACCCTTATAGGATCACTTTGTTGTCCGTCTGTTTGTCTGTCCGTCTGTCTGTCTGTCAAGACCATTTTTCTCAGGAACGCGTAGAGGTAACAAGTTCAAATTTGTAGCAAATAGTCGGGTCTGCGGTCTCTTTGAGCTGTGAAAAAATCAAACTTGCAAGTCAAGGCGATCAAAAGATATGACCGTTTATGTCGCATATTTTGCGATTTCACAAGGGAATCAAAACCTATAGGGTACTTCCCGTTGACCTAGAATCATGAAATTTGGCAAGAAGCGGTGTCTTACAGCACATGTAAAGGGAAAAATCTGAAAACCGTAAATATGTAGTTTAATTACAAGAAAAATGCGAATTTACTATTAGAAACTTATGAAAATACACTAATGTGTTGCGTGGTATTGTCTTGTCAGGCACCAGAAGCATATGGGTTGCATACAGTTTGGTCCTCCTAAAGATACCTTACTTAGAAGTTTGTACGGAACCCTAGGTGCGCGAGTCACAACTCGCACTTGGCCGGTCCTTTTTTGTTATGTTGGAATACGAATTAAGATGCGAATACGAATTAGAGGCGGTAGCACGATCAAACCTTAATTCAAAATTTAAAAGCAAATGTTAAGTATTAGAAGGAAGACATTCTAGTGAAAAATAAAAATGTGGTGAGTACAAACATAACTTGTTCGCTAAAAACCAGCAAAGTTTTATCACTTCAAACGTGTTTCCGTTATTCGTCCTTCTAAAGAACTGCGACCTTAAGGATGTTCGGGAGGTTGACCAATATACTAAAAATGTTATGAAACTTCTACCGATAGGTAAGGATGTTGTTAGAAAATAAAAGAAAAAAAGTCGGGTCAATTCCTTAAACCGTTTAATAGTTATTGCAGTTCAAAGTTTTTACACGGCGCGCCACGGCGTCTTATGAGCGTCTTATGAAACACTATATTATCGGCATAAAAAGAGTCCAAAACCGTAATAAAAGGAGATGGCCGAATTTCAAAAAAAATCAATTGAGTGGCTTAATAAATTCGCAATAACTGTTGCAAAGTATCATCGTGATTCGCTACACTGTCTGCCTAAAACGAACTTGTACCGTAAAAGTGTGGCAAGTACGCTGCAAAGCACGTTGGATTCAAGGTATATTCGATGACAAAAGTCGCGCTTTGAAATTATTAAAATTTCAAAATATATTTTTTCTATATATGCGTCTATAATGAAGTCATTAAAGCACTCATATGGGTTCATTAATGGCTCGCCGAGTTCGATAAAATTTTCTCAATATGTATCGGCGATTTTTTTCTTTAGAAATGGCATAAAAGGGCGCAAAATAGAAAAAATAGCATAAAAACTCGTTCATACGGCGTTTTTGGCACTCGTCCATTAGAAAATCTAAACATGCACGCGTGCTGAAAAATCGCGCTTATTGAACTCGTTCTTTAATATACTATAATCGCACCAAGTTTAAAGGAAAAATACACATGCAACACCTAAACAAATTATTAGTTTACATCACTCTGTTAATTTTTTGCACTGTTATGCTAAAATATGATAATTTTGTTAAATTTCATATTCGGATTTCATATATCATATTTTGTCGGTAAATGTCCCTCCGAACATCCTTAAGTAAAAACATTACTGTAGAAGTATTAAATAATTCTTAATTAAGTAATAAGGTGATCGGTCTATGGCTTGAAAAGTGTATGTTAATGTCCTGCATTGGAAAAAAAATAGATAAAAACATGTAAATAGTGAAAACCGATATGATCGTAAAGATACGATTTACGTCAGTGAGAGTATGCAATGACGTAAATAGAATAATATTGGACACAGAGCGAAAGTTTAAGTAATAAATTAATTAATTAGGCAATATTTGCAATGATTGGTGTTCGTAAAATATTGTGGCAATGCTTATTACAAAGGGATGCTCGTTTATTAACAAAGTAGTCATGTACTCACGTAACGGCCTCTTCTGTGGAACTTTAGTGCCTGGATGTCTCAACTCATTTTTGTCTGATTATTCTTTTTCTAGTATCTAGTCCTGTCTATCTACATTCGATTAACAAAATTTTGTCTGTCTACTTTTGTTTATATTCTCCTGTCTGTCCAGTCTTGTTTACCTAGCCTTGTCTGTCTAGTCTTGTTTGTCTAGTCATAAAGCCTACACATAATATTTGTGTAGCGGGTAGTTTATAAACGACGTGTAAATTACAGTCTCCCGACTCGGCGCAGCCCGGCTTACCCGGCCGGGTAGACACACAACTGACTAGACACACAACACTAGACAGACAAGACTAGACAATGCTATTGTGTTTAAGAGCCATTACTTCTAGATGGAAACAAAAGATTTCTACGTTGCTATATATTTTATATTTTTTCTATGGAGCTGAGACCGAGACGATGGGTAAACGACTTGAGGCATTTGAGATGTGGCTTAGAGTGCCACGGATAGATAAAATTACAAACATTAACATTCTCCATAAAATGAAGAAAGGAAAAGGAGTCCTGAAAACAGTAAAACTGCTACAGAACATTCTTCAAGGAAAGATTCCTGGTAAAAGAAGACGAGGAACTAGAAGAAGATCTTGATTTGGAAACTTAAGAACATGGACTTCACACACGAGTGAAGAACTATTCAGAACATCCAAAACTGACATATCTATGATGGTCACCAACATCCGGAACGGATAGGCGCAAAAAGAAGAAATCATGTGTGTCATATATTACAAAGTCAGATAATTGTTGATCGGATATATTACTGCACGATTAAGAAAAAATGTTTAAATTCATCGACTTGGTAATTGGTTTTTCCATGTTAATTTTTTACGATTATGTAACTCATTGCGTCGAAAGGAAATCAGTTTAATTTTATTGAATGTATATACTGGGATTTGTTTTTAGATTGTTGAATACCGTTTAAGTAATTACATCGTTTATTCTAAAAAACAATTCAATTACTTTAACACATGTTAGTATTTAGTTAGTTTACATGTTTGAACATTTACATTGTTTTCATTTTAATCGAAATATTTTAAATAACTGGATATACAATTTAATCTTGATAATCCGACGGTTGGTTAATCCGACACGTTTAGTAATCCGGCACTCTGGGGAAACACGCATACAAGGGCCCCGCACCGGATATAAACCTCGCGCAGAGAAGAAATATAGTCAAAAACAACACCATCCAGTGTTCTTGGAAAAGCTCTGGCCAACACATCCTGCTTTTAACTCGATTGAAAACTTGATTGACGATTCAGACCAAGCTAACTCCACTCTACAATTGTCTTACTATCTGTTCTAAGTTTGTACATATTTTTTTGTATGTACACGTTTACCTATATAGATACATATTTTTTTCTTTCTGAAATAAAATTGTACATAAAATATGTAAAATTGTTATTTTCTTTTTAATGCTGGTAATCCGGAATTTTTTGATAATCCGGTAGTTGTCTGGTCCCTTATGTGTCGGATTATCAAGATTATACTGTATTAATATATATATTTTGTTGAGTTGGAAGTTTTTAATAATATTAAACATTAGTGTTTGAATCTTAACTTCACAGATTATAATTTCTAGGAAATTTGTTTTATACATATCGTTAACAAAGGTAACATCATTGCGTATAAAACGTATAAATAATCTTTCTTTAACAAACTTTCTTAAAAACAACTACTTCACTGGCAAACACCTCGACTGACTTTGAATTACATTAAGAAAGTTTTTTGGGTTCTACATAACCCTGTGATTTTCCCAAAAAATAACAATATCCACATCAAATACAAAAAATAATTATCATTGTTTGATGATGATAATTATTTTTTGTATTTGATCAGGATATTGTTATTTTTTGGGAAAATCACAGGGTTATGTAGAACCCAAAAAACTTTCTTAATGTAATTCAATGTCAGTCGAGGTGTTTACCAGTGAAGTAGTTGTTTTTAAGAAAGTTCGTTAAAAAATATTATTTATACGTTTTATACGCAATGATGTTAACTTTGTTAACGATATGTATAAAACAAATTTCCTAGAAATTATAATCTGTGAAGTTAAGATTCAAACACTAATGTTTAATATTATACTGTAGCTTCCTAACTTTTAATCTAACTCTTAACTTTTATCTTTAAAATTAAACATTTTCACGAGTTTCCCGAATGTATAACCCGAATGTCTTAACGGATGCAGAGAGCACAAGACTGAGGACAGTGGAAACTATTGAAGGAGGCTTACGTCCAGCAGTGGTCTTCAATAAGCTGATTTAAGATGATGATGATGTCTTAACTAAAGCATATTATTAACATAATTTTATTTCACCAATAACTTAAATCAAATAAATAAAAAGCGCAAATTTTGTCAATCTATTTCTTCCTAAGCATCGCAAGAAATCCATAAAAATTTACAGCGGAATTTACAGCGCAAAAAACATTATGCGCGTGTGAATTGCACTTATCAGCTTTCGCTTTTTATCACAATATTCATATTTCACTAATAATTCAACTTTGCAAAAAAAAAAAAACAGATAATAAAACAGGTTCTTTGCGGTAATAATTTTAAACACTCATAAATAAACATTTATATTAAAATGTATTTTGCGTTTGATTATTCAGCTGGGCATATATTCCTAAACGCTTTATAATTGGAAAACAAATGGATTTGTTGTTTCTCAAAACACATTTCACCTGCGGCTCTGAAATCAATGATGCAATATTGGGAGTTGTCCATTCATATCCAATTTATACTTCCAAAGCCTTATCGAACGTATAAATATAAATATATTATAATTGGAGATTTAATTTTGTCTTAGTTTTATTTGCAACATTTTTTAAATTTTGCTTAGTTTCCGTATAATTTTCCGTATAATTATTGAGATAACAAAAATATTCTTATATAGGAATAATATAGGAAAAGTCTATGAGTCTAAAGTCTTATCTAGCTAAAGCTAAAAACCTAAAAGGAAACAATAATTTATTATTGTCCAAACGGAGGCAATAATTTAATATTGTTTAACCCAGTCTTGATTGTAAAGACTGTCTAGCAGTGACTATCTAGTCTTTGCAGTCTAGTCTTGAGTCAAATCTCTGTCAAGTCTTGTCTGTCTAGCATTGTATGTATATTGTCTATCTGCTCTGGTCTTGTCTGCGTGGTATTGTCTGCCTGGTCTTGTCTACCTGGTATTGTCTGTCTTTTCCAGTCTGCCTGATATTAACTGTCTAGTCTAGGGCTTCACACGAGATGAGATAGAGCGAGAGTTTGTCTCGCTTTTAAGAGACAAGACGAGAAAAATATCGTTCTCGTGTGAAGCCCTAGTCTGGTCCTGTTTGTTTAGTCTTATCTGTCTAGTCTTTATATAAAATTTAAATATCTTTACCAATACTATAAACCAAATAAGGTAACAATACTTAAGTAGAAGCTAAGTCCTCTTGCACCTTTTTCCAGGCAGCAAGGGGTCCATGGTCCCTCCTGTATTGTACATTGCAACCCTCAGGTTGTAGATTGTAGATTTGGTGGTGACGACTTGTACTGCTACCTTTATAGATCTATTGTACCCCACCCTCTTCCCCTTGGTCCAGGATAGGACTTGGGCCTGGTTTATGTCAAAGTGACATAAACGTATTTTTTGCTCTCCCTCCTTTTTCGACCTAATACACCGTCGTCTCCGCCGTCGTCTGGTCCCAAGCCCAGGGTGTGAAAGGAGGAGGGTGGTCGGCCTGCCGCGCCGACCAGAATCGGGAAACCGAAGAAACTAGGCAAGAAACCGCATGGATACACGACTTACGAATTAATGCTACCGCATCCGGGGCAGCCGATGCGCCAGCTTTGGGAACCAGGGATGCTGGTGAGAAGTGGACTACTGGCCAAAGACTCAGGTTAATCACACCGAAATCAGAAATACGAATCGCCGCATGGAATGTGCGAACGGGACATCACGTTGGTCAAAAGGAAATTATCGCCAAGGAATTATTGAAATGCAAAATATCGATCTGTGCATTATCAGAACTGCGGCTCACAGGATCTGGGACAATGAAGGTTGACCCACCATCAATCGACGAGACGATGACGCTATTCTATTCTGGTGGCGACAAACGAGAAGCGGGCGTTGGCTTTATGGTTGATCGACGGGCCTCTGCCAGTGTTATCGCATTCCAACCGATATCCGAGCGTCTGGCGGTTATCACTATTGATGGAACGATTAAGACCCATATCGTATCCGTCTACGCCCCAACTGAGATTAGCCTGAGACCAGCCCGGACACAAACAAGGATGAATTTTATGCCCAGTTTCAACACACACTGGATACAATACCCCAAACCGAATTAATCGTACTTATGGGCGACTTTAATGCACATACGGGTGCAGATCGAACCGGTTGGGAAGAAACGAAGGGAAAATTCGGATACGGAGAAATAAATGACAACGGATTACGCCTCTTATCATTTGCAGCGTCAAACAACTTGATCATCGGCAACAGCATCTTTCGTCACCCCCTCAAACATCAACTCACGTGGCGATCTGTCTAGTCTTGTCTGTCTAGTCTTGTCTGTCTAGTCTTGTCTGTCTAGTCTTGTCTGTCTAGTCTTGTCTGTCTAGTCTTGTCTGTCTAGTCTTGTCTGTCTAGTCTTGTCTGTCTAGTCTTGTCTGTCTAGTCTTGTCTGTCTAGTCTTGTCTGTCTAGTCTTGTCTGTCTAGTCTTGTCTGTCTAGTCTTGTCTGTCTAGTCTTGTCTGTCTAGTCTTGTCTGTCTAGTCTTGTCTGTCTAGTCTTGTCTGTCTAGTCTTGTCTGTCTAGTCTTGTCTGTCTAGTCTTGTCTGTCTAGTCTTGTCTGTCTAGTCTTGTCTGTCTAGTCTTGTCTGTCTAGTCTTGTCTGTCTAGTCTTGTCTGTCTAGTCTTGTCTGTCTAGTCTTGTCTGTCTAGTCTTGTCTGTCTAGTCTTGTCTGTCTAGTCTTGTCTGTCTAGTCTTGTCTGTCTAGTCTTGTCTGTCTAGTCTTGTCTGTCTAGTCTTGTATGTCTAGTCTTGTATGTCTAGTCTTGTCTGTCTAGTCTTGTCTGTCTAGTCTTGTCTGTCTAGTCTTGTCTGTCTAGTCTTGTCTGTCTAGTCTTGTCTGTCTAGTCTTGTCTGTCTAGTCTTGTCTGTCTAGTCTTGTCTGTCTAGTCTTGTCTGTCTAGTCTTGTCTGTCTAGTCTTGTCTGTCTAGTCTTGTCTGTCTAGTCTTGTCTGTCTAGTCTTGTCTGTCTAGTCTTGTCTGTCTAGTCTTGTCTGTCTAGTCTTGTCTGTCTAGTCTTGTCTGTCTAGTCTTGTCTGTCTAGTCTTGTCTGTCTAGTCTTGTCTGTCTAGTCTTGTCTGTCTAGTCTTGTCTGTCTAGTCTTGTCTGTCTAGTCTTGTCTGTCTAGTCTTGTCTGTCTAGTCTTGTCTGTCTAGTCTTGTCTGTCTAGTCTTGTCTGTCTAGTCTTGTCTGTCTAGTCTTGTCTGTCTAGTCTTGTCTGTCTAGTCTTGTCTGTCTAGTCTTGTCTGTCTAGTCTTGTCTGTCTAGTCTTGTCTGTCTAGTCTTGTCTGTCTAGTCTTGTCTGTCTAGTCTTGTCTGTCTAGTCTTGTCTGTCTAGTCTTGTCTGTCTAGTCTTGTCTGTCTAGTCTTGTCTGTCTAGTCTTGTCTGTCTAGTCTTGTCTGTCTAGTCTTGTCTGTCTAGTCTTGTCTGTCTAGTCTTGTCTGTCTAGTCTTGTCTGTCTAGTCTTGTCTGTCTAGTCTTGTCTGTCTAGTCTTGTCTGTCTAGTCTTGTCTGTCTAGTCTTGTCTGTCTAGTCTTGTCTGTCTAGTCTTGTCTGTCTAGTCTTGTCTGTCTAGTCTTGTCTGTCTAGTCTTGTCTGTCTAGTCTTGTCTGTCTAGTCTTGTCTGTCTAGTCTTGTCTGTCTAGTCTTGTCTGTCTAGTCTTGTCTGTCTAGTCTTGTCTGTCTAGTCTTGTCTGTCTAGTCTTGTCTGTCTAGTCTTGTCTGTCTAGTCTTGTCTGTCTAGTCTTGTCTGTCTAGTCTTGTCTGTCTAGTCTTGTCTGTCTAGTCTTGTCTGTCTAGTCTTGTCTGTCTAGTCTTGTCTGTCTAGTCTTGTCTGTCTAGTCTTGTCTGTCTAGTCTTGTCTGTCTAGTCTTGTCTGTCTAGTCTTGTCTGTCTAGTCTTGTCTGTCTAGTCTTGTCTGTCTAGTCTTGTCTGTCTAGTCTTGTCTGTCTAGTCTTGTCTGTCTAGTCTTGTCTGTCTAGTCTTGTCTGTCTAGTCTTGTCTGTCTAGTCTTGTCTGTCTAGTCTTGTCTGTCTAGTCTTGTCTGTCTAGTCTTGTCTGTCTAGTCTTGTCTGTCTAGTCTTGTCTGTTTAGTCTTGTCTGTCTAGTCTTGTCTGTCTAGTCTTGTCTGTCTAGTCTTGTCTGTCTAGTCTTGTCTGTCTAGTTTTGTCTGTCTAGTCTTGTCTGTCTAGTCTTGTCTGTCTAGTCTTGTCTGTCTAGTCTTGTCTGTCTAGTCTTGTCTGTCTAGTCTTGTCTGTCTAGTCTTGTCTGTCTAGTCTTGGCTGTCTAGTCTTGTCTGTCTAGTCTTGTCCGTCTAGTCTTGTCTGTCTAGTCTTGTCTGTCTAGTCTTGTCTGTCTAGTCTTGTCCGTCTAGTCTTGTCTGTCTAGTCTTGTCTGTCTAGTCTTGTCTGTCTAGTCTTGTCTGTCTAGTCTTGTCTGTCTAATCTTGTCTGTCTAGTCTTGTCTGTCTAGTCTTGTCTGTCTAGTCTTGTCTGTCTAGTCAAAATCAAAATCAAAATCAAAATCAATTTATTTCACTAATAAAGAATATTTACATAACAAAAAATTCTAAGTGAAATGTGTCAACTGTGTTGTTACTGAGGACAACACAAATGTATCCATTAGGACAGTAAAGTATACAAAGTATACAAAGTATACATACAACTATATATATATATATATACATATGTATATACATACATGCATACACACAAATACATATATACATACACAAATACACACAGAAATAAATCATTATATACTTTTCACTTTTGTAGCAAATTCACCAATATTATATGGTTCTATATTATTCAATAAATTAAAAAGTTCACTTTTTAAGGTCTTCAGATTTCCAATTTTCTTGATGTCCTTTGGGAGGAGGTTAAATATTTTTAAGATGCTGCATGGTGGATTTCTTTCCGTCATGGTCATTTTATGTTTAGGAAGGTCGTAGGTTAATTTGTTATGTCTGGTTTCTCGTTCAGAAGGCTTAGTAAAAGTATTGAACAGATCCTTATGTTTAAATAAGAATATGACGCTTTCATATATGGAAATAGCTGTGCATGTTAATATGTTATTTCTGCAGAAATGTCCCCTGCAAGACTCTCTGAATGGTAGGTTAAGCAGAATGCGTAGTGCTTGTTTCTGAGCTCTGAATACGGTGTTAATTTGAAATCCATTGCCCCAAAAGATCGTAGCAAATCTAAGATGGGACTGAAAATTTGCGAAGTAGACCATCTTCAAAATACTTGGATCTACGTATTTACTCAATCTTCTTAAAGCATATACTGCTTTATTAAGTTTCGCTAAAACTTTGTTTATATGAATTGACCAGTCCAGATTACAGTCGAAATAAAGACCCAAAAGCCTCACAGAGAACTGAGTCTGAATATCTTCATTTCCAAGTTGTACAATCATAGGATATGTTTCTGTAGATCGCTTGGTACGGAAGAGTATTATGTTAGTTTTGTCTTTATTTATAACCAACCTGTTTTCAGTAAACCAAGCCATAAGTGAACTCATGACATGATTGGCATTGAAGCCAATGTCCTGTATAGATTTATTACTAATCAAAACGGTGGTATCGTCAGCATAGTTGACTAGCAAATTTTGTGGACCTATGGATACTTGAGGTAGGTCATTTATAAACAGAGTAAACAACAAGGGGCCAATAGTGCTTCCCTGCGGAATACCCATGTTTATGCCTCTTGGTGTGGATTTAACAATACCATTCTTGGTTACTAATTTCGTTATTTGCACTCGGTTTGTTAAAAAGGATTTTATCCAATCCAGTGCGACCCCTCTGATTCCATAATTATATAGCTTTTGATAGAGTATACCATGGTCCACCAGATCATAAGCTTTGGACAGATCCATTAGCATACCCATAGGAACATTTTTTGTTTCCAAATTATTCATAATGCCACTAATAAACTCATAACAGGCTGTGTCGATGCCTTTACCTTTAATAAAACCATGCTGTTGATGGTTAATCAATTGAAATTTGTTGGCAAATGATATTAATCTCGAGCATACAAGTTTCTCGAAAATCTTAGAAAAAGTAGATAGTATACTGATTGGCCTATAATTACCTATTTCAGTTTTATCGCCCGATTTATGAATAGGTAAGATAAGAGCAACTTTCAATAAGTCAGGGAAAGACCCGTACATAAAGGAATTGTTAATGATATACTCTAGAGGACTTAGTATATTTAAAATTGAATTTTTGATAATTATACAAGGTATATCATCATTACCTGTGCTATTCGAATTTTTTAAGCTGTTTATTGTGTCAGCAAGTTCTTCCCTCGTAACTGGCTTTAAAAATATGGAGGTATTATTTTCTATTATAATGTTGTTGTAGGGTATGCAAGGTAAGGTGTCCGATAGGGTTGAGGCTTTGCTGGCAAAATAATCATTAATTTTTGTAACATCTGCTTGTGATAATACCTTCTTATCACAGTAAATTGGTTGCTTAATTGTAATTTGTGAGATACTATTGACTATTTTCCATACAGTTTTTTGGATGTTAGAGGATGATAGCAGTTGTTTATTGAAACTGTGTTTTTTGTCATTTCTCAATAGCTTATAATATCTCCTACGTAAATTATTGTAAATTACCTTATACCTATAATCCCAGCGAGCTATTATTTGTATCAATTCCAGGTCTTTTTTGATAGTTATTAACTTCGGGTTCGCAAAAACACGTGGTGGTGCTCGTCTGGTATTAATGTGGATTAACGGGAAAGCCTCGTTGAATAAGGAAAAGTATTTCTCAATAAAAAATTCCCACTGAGTATTGATGTTGGAACACTCGATCTTCAGGAGATCGTCCCATTCCGCTTTCTCCAATAATACTCTGTGATACATTTTGTTGTCTTCGCTATATATTCTTTTAGGTATAAAGTAATGGTTCTTGCTCATTTTAGATTTTAATACCAGTAGCTGAGCATAATGGTCCGAAACTAGAAAATTAATAGTTTTGAATTCATAATCAAAATTCACACTTACTATTATATTGTCAAGGCACGATCCTGCACTTGGATAGCTGACTTCATCAGCCAGTGGAATAGCATTAAAAGAGTTTAATAGGGAAAAGAACTGCTGACTCAAAACATTCTTCTTGATGGCATCTATATTAAAATCTCCTGAAATTATGAAAGGCTTACCTTCATTGGCTAAAAGTACTAACAATTCGTGCAACTTATCGAAAAATAGTCGCTTGTTGGTTAGTGGCGCTCTGTAGATCGCTACAATTAAAAATATTTCATTATCTATTAAAGTTTCAATACCAGCACACTCGAATACGAATTGCTCAGCAATATCGCCTATGTCTCTCCTTAATGTACTTTCTGTGCCTTCCTTGCAAAATAAAGCAACTCCACCATGTAAGCCTTCTGGTCTGCAGAAGTGAGCCACTAGGTTAAAGTTCTTAATCTTGAAAGTGTCTAATTGCCACGAATTCTTCCAGTGCTCCGTTAGAACAAGGTAAGAACAATTTTTGTTATTTTCTAACATGAATTCAATTTTATCTACTGAGTTTCCAAGGGATTGCGTGTTCTGATTAATAAGACTTACATAGGTTGGTAAATTATTTTCCGATTTGTGCCTTATACTCTCCGTGAGGCTTTTTCCAGTCTTGCTAAAAAATGGTTAACGCAAGTGTTGCGTGGCCAAATTTCTGGGTTCTTCAAATTCTCGAAGTCCCCCTCGGGTACCGAGACTTTAAAAGAGGCATATTCTTCAGGGTGCCTCGACAAAAGCTTCTTACATAAAACTTGTTTGAAATTCTTGGTGTCTAGATACGAAACAACCTCATTTTCAGAAAGCTGCGGGTGCAATCGGTAAACATGCAGATGCTTATAACGCACGGCCGCTCTTATTTCGGTTACATCACTTGTCCCAACAATTATATTGGGTTTTCTGGATCTCACCCTGCGACGTTGTGTTTCCCACGTGTCATTATCTGGATTTAACTCTCCTTGGCTAGAATTTACTAACCGTGGTGTTTGTCCCGCTGGCGTGTTTATATTTTTTGTGCTGCCATGGCCTTCCCTGGCGGCGTTTGATTTTTCGTTTTTATCTTCTTGATAAGTGCCACTAATCTCGCAAACTTTTGTTGAGGAATTTTGTTTTTGTTGCAACTTTTTTGAAATTTTATCTCTTACTCGCTCAACGCTAACGTGTTCTGTGCTCTGCGAGTTCAATAACTGAATTAAGTTAACGTTTTGTTCAGTTAATATTTGAATTTGTGATGTAAGATTTGCAACTTTTTCTTCCAACACATGGGTAAGAGATTTAACTTTATCATCCACAATCTCAGCGATTAATTTTTTAAATTCGGGACCCCCAAGGTATGATAATACTTTATCACACCCGGTTATAGGTTCCTCAGGAGTTGCGTTGGACCTAAGGTCTCTCGGCATTATTTATCAAACTTTATAACTTTACTGATTAACTTTATATGAAACTTCTCGGTCACACGACCTGTCGCTTTGAACGTTCAAGCGCGACTCCTTGTCTGTCTAGTCTTGTCTGTCTAGTCTTGTCTGTCTAGTCTTGTCTGTCTAGTCTTGTCTGTCTAGTCTTGTCTGTCTAGTCTTGTCTGTCTAGTCTTGTCTGTCTAGTCTTGTCTGTCTAGTCTTGTCTGTCTAGTCTTGTCTGTCTAGTCTTGTCTGTCTAGTCTTGTCTGTCTAGTCTTGTCTGTCTAGTCTTGTCTGTCTAGTCTTGTCTGTCTAGTCTTGTCTGTCTAGTCTTGTCTGTCTAGTCTTGTCTGTCTAGTCTTGTCTGTCTAGTCTTGTCTGTCTAGTCTTGTCTGTCTAGTCTTGTCTGTCTAGTCTTGTCTGTCTAGTCTTGTCTGTCTAGTCTTGTCTGTCTAGTCTTGTCTGTCTAGTCTTGTCTGTCTAGTCTTGTCTGTCTAGTCTTGTCTGTCTAGTCTTGTCTGTCTAGTCTTGTCTGTCTAGTCTTGTCTGTCTAGTCTTGTCTGTCTAGTCTTGTCTGTCTAGTCTTGTCTGTCTAGTCTTGTCTGTCTAGTCTTGTCTGTCTAGTCTTGTCTGTCTAGTCTTGTCTGTCTAGTCTTGTCTGTCTAGTCTTGTCTGTCTAGTCTTGTCTGTCTAGTCTTGTCTGTCTAGTCTTGTCTGTCTAGTCTTGTCTGTCTAGTCTTGTCTGTCTAGTCTTGTCTGTCTAGTCTTGTCTGTCTAGTCTTGTCTGTCTAGTCTTGTCTGTCTAGTCTTGTCTGTCTAGTCTTGTCTGTCTAGTCTTGTCTGTCTAGTCTTGTCTGTCTAGTCTTGTCTGTCTAGTCTTGTCTGTCTAGTCTTGTCTGTCTAGTCTTGTCTGTCTAGTCTTGTCTGTCTAGTCTTGTCTGTCTAGTCTTGTCTGTCTAGTCTTGTCTGTCTAGTCTTGTCTGTCTAGTCTTGTCTGTCTAGTCTTGTCTGTCTAGTCTTGTCTGTCTAGTCTTGTCTGTCTAGTCTTGTCTGTCTAGTCTTGTCTGTCTAGTCTTGTCTGTCTAGTCTTGTCTGTCTAGTCTTGTCTGTCTAGTCTTGTCTGTCTAGTCTTGTCTGTCTAGTCTTGTCTGTCTAGTCTTGTCTGTCTAGTCTTGTCTGTCTAGTCTTGTCTGTCTAGTCTTGTCTGTCTAGTCAAAGAAAACTATCAATAATTGTGAACTGAAAAAAACCTTAAAAATATTAAATCTGTAAAATTCGAATGAATTCAAAATGTTTTCTAGGAATATAGGAAGTAAATTAAAACGAAATAGTTGTGGCCGATCCTTTAACAACTAATTAAATCTTTAAATCGCCTCTAATTGTTAATTTATTCACCGCGATTTCAATTAAATTTTATTTATTTTTTTGCGAATAATTATGCGCTTTGCATACATTATCCCAAATAATATCATTACCATGCGCGATTCAAACCGATGCGAATTATTTCCTCTCCATTGTTGAATACATATTTAACTTTAATTGAATTATTTATGAATTAATTAACGCGTCCATTACTAAAAACATTTACAAACACCATTCACAGAATTAATACTGGAATAACTGACAAGGCTAATCGAACAAGGTCACACAGCCGGGGCAAGACACCAAAGATTGAACAGACAAAATGGAATACAATCGATTGGATAGACAAAATTGAAAACACAAGATTAAATAGACAAGATTGAATAGACAAGATTGAACAGACCAGATTGAACAGACAAGATTTAACAGACAAGATTTAACAGACAAGATTGAACAGACAAGATTTAACAAACAAAATTGAACAGACAAGATTCAACAGACAAGATTGAACAGACAATATTTTTTTATTACTCGTGCGCGAAAAGTACTTCTAGAATAAGATTATTTAATACGAAAAATGTCACATCTCGTTGTGAAAAAGTTAATGTGAAGCAACGTTCTGACGAAATAAAAATCGTTTTAGAGCCAAAGTAGGGCTAATTGTAGATAACCAAAACCAGGGTATGGCAATACAAATGATGGAAATACCGCTCGAAAAAAAAATATATATTGTTTGTCACACGGGCGAAATTGTCAATTTCCCTCTCGAGCGAATGTGCGCACTCACTTCAATTTCGCTTCAATTTTCGCGCAAAAATTCGCTCTCGCGAAAAACTGACAACTTTTCGCCCTAGTTACAAAATATACTATTATTTGATTTGATTTCATTTGAATTGACTTCATTTGATTTAATTTCATTGAATAGATAAGATTGATAAGATAGGATTAAATAGACAAAATAGAATAGACAAGATTGAACAGACAGGATTGAATAGACGAGATTGAATAGACGAGATTGAACAGACAAGATTGAACAGACAAGATTGAACAGACAAGATTGAACAGACAAGATTGAACAGACAAGATTGAATAGACGAGATTGAACGGACAATATTGAACAGACAAGATTGAATACAATCGATTGGATAGACAAAATTGAAAACACAAGATTAAATAGACAAGATTGAACAGACAAGATTGAATAGACAAGATTGACTTTTTTTTCCACCTTGGCTTCAAGTATGCGTCACCCCGGTATCGCATATTTTGCATTCATTCAGGGTGGGCAGCCCGGATGGTTAATGAAAACCGCCGTAGTTGTTGTCTCCCCGACCAGGATTCGAACCCGGGTCTCTCGCATTGAAAGGCGGGTATGTTGTCAACTACACCACCGAGGAGGACAAGACAAGATTGAATAGATAAGATTAAATAGACAAAATTGAATAGACAAGAGTGAAGAGACAACATTGAATAGACAAGATTTAACAGACAAGATTGAGTAGACTAAATTGAATAGACAAGATTGGATAAGCAAGGTTGAATAGAAAAGTTTGATTCAATAGGAAAGCAGATACAACAGATAAAACACATTAGGCGGATAATACAAGAATGATAAATCCTGTCAGGACAAATCCGACAAGAATAAATGAGAGAAATAAATCTTCGAAACAACACGACCAAGCCGAGATAGCCAAGACTCTGTAGAGTTGGGCATCTCGGCCTGGTCCTGTAAGATGACTAGTTAGTCGAAAACTGACGACAGACAAATCAAGAGAACAAGTTTAAATGGACAAGATGTGATGGACAAAATTGTGTAGATAAATCTACACATATAATACTAGCCAGAGAAGAGTTGATAGAACTTGATAGTCCATAAATTGACACACAATACTAGACAGACAAAACTGAGTTGAAAGAAGTAGGTAGTCAATATTAGACAGAATTATTAAATCCCAGACAAAATAGAAACCATTTTTTTTAACATTGTCTTGTAATAGATAGCTACAGACCGATAAGCCTGCTTCCAACGATGTCAAAACTCTTCGAGAAAACAATACAAACAAGACTCAACGTCCAAATCGCAGAAAAAAACATCAAACCTCCCACGCAATGTGGATTCAGAAAAGGCCACTCAACCCTACATCAACTTCAAAGACTAATTGTAATCATCGAAAAGGGCTATGAAGATAAAAATACACCACCAGTTTTTTCTTAGACGTTACCAAAGCCTTCGACAAAATTTGGCTGTGCGGACTAAAATACAAAATATTTAAACTTGATCTACCAAACTACCTAACATCAATTATATTTTCATTCCTTGAAAACAGAACTTTCTCTGTTAGAGTAAACAAAGCAACTCCAACACGAAAACCATCAACGCTGGTGTTCCCCAGGGAAGCGTCCTCGGTCCTCATATAATATCTTCACACATGATATTCCCGTGATTTCTAACGCCGATATTGGAATGTTCGCAGACGATACAGTAATCTCCACTCAAGCTTTAAATCTGCAGGTAGCAACAGAAACGCTGCAAGTATAACGCAGCGTATAACCAAATAGAAAGATGGTACAAGAAATGGTGCATCACTATCAACGAAGCCAAAACAGAAGCAAAAGTATTCACCCTCAAACACAATATAGACGCACACCAACTCAATATCAATGGCAAGAACATAACATGGAATCCTAAAGACAGCGCAGTAAAGTATCTAGGTATACCTATACATGGATACCAGATTGTCATGGAATTATTATTATTATTATACAGTATTCTGCCTCGTGGCAGGTCCTTGTCTTTGTACGGAGAATTTCTGCCTCCAATGTTCCCTGTCCTCAGCTTCTTCCTTTAGTCTGCTGTATCTACTCCTTTCTTTCATATCATCCAGATGTTGTATTCTTCTTCTTCCTCGACCTGCAGTTCCTTTAATCTTCCCTTCAATGACGTCATGTATGAGCCCCTTATGTCTAATTATATGTCCGATCCAGTTGGCCTTCCTCTGGAGAATTGTATTAAGAATAATTCTCTTTTCTTGATCTTGAACTTGATCTTTTCTATTTTACTACAACACCACATTTCAAAACTTTCGAGGTATTTTTTCTCCCTTTTCCTCATGGTCCACGTCTCTGCTCCATACGCTCCAGATGTAGCACATGCAATGCTCCAGATGTAGCACTTTACCAGTTTCGTCCTTAGTTCCAAGCTCAACTTGCTGGTCAGTAAAGTCCTCTGCTTGTTGAATGCAGCTTTGGCCATGGCGATTCTTGCTCGAATTTCATTTGTGCAGTATGCATCCTTTGTCAGCAGGCTTCCCAAGTACTTGCATTGTTTTACATTCTCCAGTTCTTGATTGTCGACTGTTATCTTCAAAGGTTTTTGCCTTTTTGATATCCTCATTACTTTACATTTTTCCTTGTTAATTTCCATGCCATATTTCCTTCGAGTTTCCACCAGCCGGTTCATCATGTGTTGTAGTTGTCTTTGGTTCTTGGCGAGTACTACCAGGTCATCTGCATATTTGATGGTGTTGATGAGGCGTCCCCCTATCTTGAAATTTCCACATCCTTTCAAAGTTTCTCGCCAGCCATTCACCATACAAATTGAAGAGACTATAGGCGATAGACAACATCCTTGTCTGACTCCTCTTCCTATTTCTACGCTGTATGTTTCTCCGTAGTTCAATTGTACTTTTACTCTTTGTCTCATGTACAGATTGCAAATTAGTCTCCGGTCTCTCCAGTTGACACCAATCTCCTTAAGAATATTCATCAATTTTGTCCAGTTAACTCTATCGAAGGCCTTCTGCCAAGCTACAAAACACAGGCAGACTTCTTCGTTAACAGTCAAAACTCTCTCCGACAATATCCTCATTATGCCTATGGCGTCCCTGGTTCCTTTTCTTTTCCTAAATCGAAACTGATCATCTTCCATTACTTCTTCGATTTTATGTTCTATCCGTCCATTGAGTATTTTTGCAATGATCTTCGCCACATGTGAGATCAAACTAATTGTTCTGTAATCACTACATTTCTTGGCTTGCTATTTCTTTTCTAAAGCAACCATTGTGACATCTAAAAAGTCTTTAGGTCATTCCCCAGTTTCGTAGATTTTGATGGTGAGTTGTGTCAACGCTTTCAAAACTCCATCTCCGATTTTCTTCAGCAAATCCACTGGTATGTCGTCTCCTCCTGTAGCTTTCCTCCTCTTCATGTCCTTAATTGCCTTCTCTACTTCTGTTTTCAATATGTTGGGCCCTTTTTCGTCTTCATCAACCGCCTCCTTTGTCTCTATTTTAATTACTTGCGGGCGGTGTTTCTTATCGTAGAGTTCTTTTACGTATTCCTCCCATATTTTCAGCATCTCCCCTTGTTCTGTCTCCATTTGTCCTTTAGAGTTTTCTATTCCGAAGTTCCTTACTCCTTTATTCTCACTCCCTCCCAACTCCTTCGTTTTCTGATACATCAGGTATCAGAAAACATGGAATTACCATGTCAATAAAAAATTAAAGCAATTTAATGCCCGACTCGCACAAGTATACCCTATTATGAACCGCAAGTCGTCACTACACATATAATGCGCGACCCTTCTATACAAATAGGTCATACGCCCACAAATAACATATGGGTGTCCGATATGGGCAGAAACCGCGAAGACAAATAACAAAAAAATTCAAAGGCTACAAAATTAAGTCTTACGCACAATTGTCAACGCGCCATGGTTCATCCGAAAAAAGCAAGTCCACTATGAACTAAATATGCCAACCACCCAGGCAAAACCCACCCAATTCATACACAAATTAACAAAAACCTTGTGACAGCGCTACATACTTCAACCTAGGACAAAAGAATATCCACCAACGTCTAAGTCGCAAACTACACCAAGATCTCATATACGAAGACCTATGAGGGAGGACTCCTGCCAGTCGGCGGCGTTACAACCGGCGGAGAAGACCACTCCAGGAATAGAATAAATAAATAAGTAAGATAAATCATCATGTACAACATTAATTTGTTGATCTGATTAAGAAGTTAAACAAAACTGCCAGAGAAAAAAAGTCACACACCCCTCGACCCCCCTCTAGAATTAATGTATAATATAGTTGCATGCATCTACTTAATAATTATATAAAATTGGCTTGCGACGATTTGCGAAATTAATTTTTTTTTAATTTTTCCAGATGTAGTATTCGCCATACCGAAAATTGATTTATTTGAAGAATGGCTGAAACATGGAAAGGAGACAAGAAATGAAGCTTTATTTCGATTTATCACTACAAGACAGGATATTAGGGATGCAAATCGCGATTTTCGTCCAAAATTCTTGAAAAGTGGACGAGCTGTGGAAGGAACAAAGAGCGCTATCTACAGAGGAACTCGGAGTGGCTAATGGGTTCAAATATTGTTGTGATCTCGCGATTCTGGTTTCAAAGAATTTGAGTTTCTGACGAGTCGGCAAAGAACCCGATTAGTTTTTGTTTATTTACGACCATTAGTCTGGTTTATCTAAATCATGCGGGCAGACGCTCGGGAACTTAGGGATCGTGCCGAGACGCCGAGAGGATTTTGTTTTATGAGCTCTGGAAATTTTCCATAAAGATTAGGGGAGGACTCACACCAAGACCGAGGTGATGAGGTAGAGGGGAAGTTAAAAAGGGGCAGTCATAATTGAGCTAGCAAGAGAGTAATTTGAGTTTTGAAAACTAACCTCTATATTTTCGTCGAAGTAAATTCCGTGTTTCGACCACAAGTTTCGTAGAATTAAGTGTATTGTTGTTAGTTAGTAATTATTGTAATAAGTTAGCGATTATTTGTACATATTGTAAGGTATTGGTAGATAAGTAGTATTTAATTACATATAAAGGACATATTTGCGTGTAATTAATTCATCCATTGTCCTGATCCTGGAGCAGCACCATACCAAATTACCAGTTCGCAACAATGTCTTTTGAAATGTCTATTTATTTAGGCAGATAAGAAATACCAGACTAGCCACACAGAAGGCTAGACAAATAAGATTAGATATGGCATGCAATGCTAGACAGACAAGACTAGACAGTGATAGTTGGAAAGGCGATATTAGACTGATAAGATTTTACCGACATGACTAAACAGATAAAACTATTTTAGATAGAGAAACTTAGATACAAAGGTCTACACAAGCAATACTCAAATAATAGATAAAATGGTCCAAGTAGGAACACTGAGGTTAAAAATAAAGCAAAACCTAGAAGATCTAGATTATAAACAGTTGAATCTGCTGGACTAGACCAGTGGTGCGCAAACCCAAGAGGGGTCGATAGAGAATCTTTTTGGGTCGTAGAATTCAAAAAATATTTAGGTTTTGGGTAGCATTGAATAGTGAAATGTCAATATAAAGAAATTTAAGAAACATTAATATTTTCAAACACAATTTTCTCAAAAAATAATTTGGGTATTTGTTTCAAATTTTTTGGAAATGTTGGTAGAACTGTTCCGGAATATTTAGCAAATTTTCCCAATATTTTAATATTTATATCAGCAAATATTGCAGTTTTTTGTAAATTCCACCTTGAAAATTAAATTTGTAAACATTGACCAAAACTTAATTTTCTCAAAATCTAATTTGGGGATTTGTTTCAAATTTTGTGGAGATGTTGGTAGAACTATTCCGGAATATTTAGCAAATTTTCCCAATATTTTAATATTTATTTCAGCAAATATTGCAGTTTTTTGCAAATTCCATCTTAAATATCAAATTTGTAAACATTGAAATTTTCAAACTTAATTTTCTCAAAATCTAATTTGGGGATTTGTTTCAAATTTTGTGGAGATGTTGGTAGAACTGTTCCAGAATATTTAGCAAATTTTCCCAATATTTTAATATTTATTTCAGCAAATATTGCAGTTTTTTGAAAATTCCACCTTGAAAATTAAATTTGTAAACATTGAAATTTTAAAACTTAATTTTCTCAAAATCTAATTTGGGGATTGGTTTCCAATCTTCTGGAGATGTTGGTAGAACTGTTCCGAAATATTTAGCAAATTTTCCCAATATTTTAATATTTATTTCAGCAAATATTGCAGTTTTTGTAAATTTCATTTTGAAAATTAAATTTGTAAACATTGAAATTTTCAAACTCAATTTTCTTAAAATATAATTTGGGGATTTGTTTCAAATTTTGTGGAGATGTTGGTAGAACTGTTCCGGAATATTTAGCAAATTTTCACAATATTTTAATATTTATTTCAGCAAATATTGCAGTTTTTTGTAAATTCCACCTTGAAAATTAAATTTGTAAACATTGAAATTTTAAAACTTAATTTTCTCAAAATCTAATTTGGGGATTGGTTTCCAATCTTCTGGAGATGTTGGTAGAACTGTTCCGAAATATTTAGCAAATTTTCCCAATATTTTAATATTTATTTCAGCAAATATTGCAGTTTTTGTAAATTTCATTTTGAAAATTAAATTTGTAAACATTGAAATTTTCAAACTCAATTTTCTTAAAATATAATTTGGGGATTTGTTTCAAATTTTGTGGAGATGTTGTTAGAACTGTTCCGGAATATTTAGCAAATTTTCACAATATTTTAATATTTATTTCAGCAAATATTGCAGTTTTTTGTAAATTCCATCTTGAAAATCAAATTTGTAAACATAGAAATTTTCAAACTTAATTTTCTCAAAATCTAATTTGGGGATTTGTTTTAAATTTTGTGGAGATGTTGGTAGAACTGTTCCGGAATACTTAGCAAATTTTCACAATATTTTAATATTTATTTCAGCAAATATTGCAGTTTTTTGCAGATTCCATCTTAAAAATCAAATTTGTAAACAATGAAATTTTCAAACTTAATTTTCCCAAAATCTAATTTGGGGATTTGTTTCAAATTTTGTGGAGATGTTGGTAGAACTGTTTCGGAATATTTAGCAAGTTTTCCTAATATTTTAATATTTATTTCAGCAAATATTGCAGTTTTTTATAAATTCCACTTTGAAAAGCAAATTTATAAACATTGAAATTTTCAAACTTAATTTTCTCAAAAATTAATTTGCGGATTTGTTTCAAATTTTGTGGAGATGTTGGTAGAACTGTTCCGGAATATTTAGCAAATTTTCACAATATTTTAATATTTATTTCAGCAAATATTGCAGTTTTTTCGAAATTCCACTTTGAAGAGCAAATTTGTAAACATTGAAATTTTCAAACTTAATTTACTCAAAAACAACTTTAGTGATTTCTTTCAACTTTTGTGGAGATTATAGAACTGTTTAGGAATTACAGTGTTCACGTTACTTCTATCCAGGGGTCGCGATAAAATTTTACACAAAATATTGGGTCGCAAATGAAAATAGGGAATTTATCGAGTTTACGGGTCTATTGAAATTTAGTGTTATGGACTTTTTACCTGGTGTAACTGTTATTAATCGTCCTTGGCAGGGGTTAACGGAAAGGTCGCAAAGGTCGGAAAGCAAAAATGAAGCTTCTAAGTTATCTGGTTCAATAAATATTCGTGTTTTTCTTGAAATAGTTGTAAACATTGTCAACGTGACAGATAGTCGACGCGAACGCAAATAACTAGATGTTGCCACGTTTATTATTTTTTCTAATTATCAACAGATTTGCTTCGAAATAAAAAAAAAGGAAAACTAGTAATATATCCAGGGAAAAATGTAAATAAATTAAGATTTTCATCAAATTAAATTAAAAAAAATCGCCAAATCGCCATCTGGAAAATACAAATTAAATTTGAAATTAAAAAAAAAACAGATAAAACCTTACATTGGACCGAGAGTTCGCGCTGCCGCGCGTATGTTGTCTTGATGTATCTTCCCGCTTCGCGGCGGGCAACCTAATCTAACCAGGGTTAAACCAACGGCCCTTGTCACTTTGTCCTACATTGGACCGAGAGTTCGCGCTGCCGCGCGTATGTTGTCTTGATTTATCTTCCCGCTTCGCGGCGGACAACCTAATCTAACCAAGGTAAAACCACCAATAAAATCCACACGAGACATTGTACCGTAGCTGTTCGTTAAAATCTGGTTGAAATATGAATGCCAATTCAATACGACGCTTAAAATAATATATATGTTGCCATAGTTACAGTTTTTCATATAAAAGCAAAGAGGATCGGATCCTCTTTGATATAAACGGGCAAGAATAAACGTGGCAACATCCAAATAATTGCGTTCACATAACCTGTCTGCAATCTTAAAAATGTAAAAAAAAATTTCAACAAAAACAACGTAGAGGCTTAATTTTTGCTTGAGGAGCTTAATAAAAGAGTGCCAAAGACGATTAACAACAGTTACAACAGGTAAAAAGTACACAAACATATTTTCAAGACAGACCCGTAAAACCAATAATACCCGAAAATAGTTTGCACACCACTGGACTAGACCACGAAGATTAGGTAGACAATACCAAAGAAATTTAAACGTCGAGCTGGACTATGTAGACGCTCTTAGTACCACATAAGCAACGATATTAAACTGATTTATTGTGATTTATTTGTGATTCTGAAACGAAACTGCAAATAAGTATATGTTACTTTTATAGCGTTTAGTTAACTGATTGCAAGCAACATAAAATGTCTTAGACAATATGTGTACCTGTTTTGAGTTTTTAACACGAATTGCAAAGTAAACTGGAACATTGTAAAAGTTTTTTTATTTTAAAATTCAAGTTTAACATCGATAGACGCACATTTAATCCATTGTTATAGATTGTATGCAATAATCGAGGACGTTATAAGCGATAAACATTGTTGACTTACGATTATCCTGCAAGTAAGTGTTGGTTCTAACAACATAATTTGCAAGATAAAGAGAATATAATAAGTTTCATAAAAAAAAATTATAAAATTATATATAAAGATAAAAACATGTTAAAATTATGTAGGTACATAATTAAATTGTAATAATGATTTTAGGAGATTGATTGATTGAATAAAACGTGAATTGAAGCAGTTGGTGGTGAAGACTTACCCAGCTCTATTTCTAAACTGATTGGTCGATACACACCGTCCGCCCGTAAACACTGACTAAAACTTGAAAGAAACTGCTTACTACATCCACTACTTATTTATACAGCCGCTTTAATTATGGGATAACACACAATTTTCTACGTAAAAACACAATCGATACCTCTCCAATCAAGAGAACTGTTGCAATTAAAATCACCTCTCTCTCAAAATCACTGGATATTTAAACAACATTACAAACAAACGAATTATTTAAACAAACAACCTCGTCTCGCACTCTTTCTTAAGGATTAGCACTAGTCGGTTTGACCAATGAATTTCACGATTTGCGAATTTCGGTGGAAAAAAACAAGGCTTTTATTTATCGATCGTTCTATAGTAACAAAACGCGAAACGTTTTTAATCGATTATTTGCAATGAATGAAAACTATATTATGCGAATTAAGGTATGCGTCGTCTCCTTATAAAACCAACCGATAGTTTAATGTGGGACAAAAAGCGATATGAAATAACCATTGGCAGGTTTTAGTTATTCGTTTTATTATCAACGGAATATAGTAGGTACTCCAAATACATACTTAACTTACTTCGTATTGTTCAAAATATTTGGAATTTAATTTAATATATTCCCCTGTACGATTGCTGCGACGATAAAGTTTGTGTTTTCAAGCAATTGGTGACACAAGCTTTAAAACTATGTGCGGAAACAAATAGTTGATTACGTTTAAGTAATAACTTGTTTCATTCGGCAAACTAAACAATTAATTCTTGTCTGATGACCGGTTTTTCTTAATTTTATATGCATATCTGTTTTTGCATATTTATTATAACTTATTACAATGTTTTATTGCTTTTTTCATTTTAGAGTAGCACCAGGTGTATAATATTCCTGTTTTTCTAAATTTATTATAACTTATTTTAAAGGATGACAAATTAAGAGTGTCCTGTTTTTACTTTCTTTTGCTTTTGAGATGTACATAAATACATATAAGCAACGTTAAAGATCATCGATATTGTACAAACATTTATTTATTAAGTAATCTTTTAGATTATTACAGAATAACGTATATGATGAATCTTCTTTTAAATTAATTTTTAAGCTGTTGAAGATTTGAATTCCAATATGCGAGGGAGCTTTGGCACACAGTGTTAAGTTGGCAAATGGTGTTTGTATCATATTCTTGTTTCTAGTGTTATGTGAGCGTCAATCACTATTTTTTAGAAAATCTCTTATTGTAAAAAATAAAAGCTAGTGTTCCCAGACGTAGATGGACGGGACTGTCAGAAGGTGTAGTTCTTTGAAGTGTGGCCGACACGACGTTGATCTGGATATGCCTTTGATGGCCCGCACTACCCTCTTTTGTGCCTTCAATAGGATGTCTAAGTGCGGAGATGCACCCCATAGTATGATCGCATATGCAATAATTGATTGAACATCCGCGTGGCATATTCGTAGTAGGAGCGGTAGGTCTATGTTATTACAGAGCATTCTTAACATGAAGACTTTCTGGTTGAGCGGCAATATGCCGTATATGGGTATTCCAGTATAATTCATCTTCAAGAAAAATTCCTAGAAAATTCAGTGTATCGTCTATTTTTAGTGCGTAGTCATCTGCTTTGCGTTTGAAATATTGTGTAATAGGTTTTCTCTATATTTAGGTATAAGTTGTTTGCAGTGAACCACTTGTTGAGATCATTGAGAAGGTTGTTAGCTGCTATTTGCGTTGTTTCTATCCTCTGAAACTAGAAAGCTTGCATCGTCGGCATAAAGTACAAATTTGGCATCCCCTAAATACCGAAGATCTGCAATATATAAAGAAAATAGCAGAGGTGCAAGGACGCTTCCCTGGGGGACACCCATTTCAATGTCAACAGTTGTAGATATGCTCTCCTCAATTCCTACATGTTGCTTTCTATTTAGCAAGTATGATTCAAGCCATCTTCCACATTTCCATCTGATTCCGTAACTTTCTAGTTTATCGAGCAGACTTTTATGTAAAACACTTTGTTTGCCGCTATTGTGCCGCGGGCCGCATTAAATAATTTTCTATTTAGTTATTTGTATATCACGATCGTTGCATCTATACAAGCGTACACAATAATATTCTTGGGTTTATCTCAAAGAAGCGAACAATATATATCAGGGTTGTCCAACTGCAAGTGCCCCAAGGGCCGCTTTAAAAAAAATGCGATTTAGAGGGACGCATTATAAAATAGGTATAGACAGACTAGATTAGACAAACAAGGCTATATAGAATAGTATAGACCAGGGGTGTGCAAATCTTTTAGCTCTGGGGCCATATCACGTGATTAAAATTTGACCGCGGACCGCATTAAATAATTTTCTATTTAGTTATTTGTATACCACGTTCGTTGCATCTAACGATCGTTGTATCTATACAAGCCTAGACACAATAAATATGAGGGACATACAAACATATACAACAAAAAAAAAAAATATATATATATATATATATATATATATATATATATATATATATATCAGGGATCTCCAAGTGCAAGTGCCCCAAAGGCCGATTTAAAAAAAGTGGTTTTGAGAGCCTCATTATTAAATACTACAGCCCACTTGGACAGCCCTGATATACATGATATATTTTTAGAGCTCGAAAATGTGCAGTGTCTATGAAATGGTGGCAGCTAGATAATAAAGCAAACATCAGGCCTGGTAAACATAATAAACATGTCATAGACAGACTTTCTAGAATGTCTAGATGTGGCCCACGGGCCGCTATTTACCCAGGCCTGGTCTAGACAGACCAGTTTAGATAGACAAGACTAAACAAATAAGACTAAATAGGCGAGACTAGAGAGATAATACTAGACTGAGAACCTCTTCCTTTAAATGTCAATAGAAGCTTTGACAGTCACTTTAATAGCTTTAAATGTCAATTAAAAGCTTTAACAGTCACTTTAATAGCTTTAAATGTCAGTTCGAAGCTTTGACTGTCATTTTAATAGCTTTAAATGTCAGTTCGAAGCTTTGACTGTCATTTTAATAGCTTTAAATGTCAATTAGAAGCTTTGACAGTCTATTTAATAGCTTTAATTGTCAATTAGAAGCTTTGACAGTCACCTTAACAGCTTTAAATGTCAAATAGAAGCCTTGACAGTCACTTTAATAGCTTTAAATAACAATTAAAAGCTTTGATAGTCACTTTAATGGCATTAAATGTCAGTTCGAAGCTTTGACTGTCATTTTTATAGCTTTAAATGTCAATTAGAAGCTTTAACAGTCAATTTAATATCTTTAATTGTCAATTAGAAGCTTTGACAGTCACCTTAACAGCTTTTAATGTAAATTAGAAGCTTTGACAGTCACTTTAATAGCTTTAAATGTCATTTTAAACCCTTGACAGTCACTTTAATGGCTTTAAATGTCAGTTCGAAGCTTTGACTGTCATTTTAATAGCTTTAAATGTCAATTAGAAGCTTTAACAGTCAATTTAATAGCTTTAATTGTCAATTAGAAGCTATGACTGTCACCTTAACAGCTTTAAATGTCAATTAGAAGCTTTGACAGTCACTTTAATAGCTTTAAATGTCAATTAAAAGCGTTGACAGTCACTTTAATGGCTTTAAATGTCAGTTCGAAGCGTTCACTGTCATTTTAATAGCTTTAAATGTCAATAAGAAGCTTTAACAGTCAATTTAATAGCTTTGAATGTTCATTAGAAGCTTTGACAGTCACTTTAATAGCTTTAAATGTCAATTAGAAGCTTTGACAGTCACTTTAATAGATTTAAATGTTAATTAGAAGCTTTAACTGTCACTTTAACAGCTTTAAATTTCAATTAGAAGTTTCAACTGTCACTTTAATAGCTTTAAATGTCAATTAGAAGCTTCAACTGTCACTTTAATAGCTTAAAATCTCAATTAGAAGCTTTGGCTGTTACTTTAATAGCTTTATGTGTCAAGTAGAAGCTTTAACTGTCACTTTAATAGCATTAAATGTCAATTAGAAGCTTTGACTGTCACTTTAATAGCTTTAAATGTAAATTAGAAGATTTGACTGTCACTTTAGTAGCTTTAACTGTTAATTAGAAGCTTTGACTGTCACTTTAACAGCTTTAAATGTCAATTAGAAGCTTTCGTCGGTTAGAAGCTTTCTAGGTGACTGTCTTTCTAAGTGACGGTTTAATAGCTTTAAATGGCAATTAGAAGCTTTTACTGCCACTTTAGTAGCTTTAAATGTCAATTAGAAGCTTTGACAGTCATTTTAAAGGTCAATTAGAAGCTTTGACTGTCACTTTAATAGCCTTCAATGTCAATTAGAGGCTTTGACAGTCACTTTAATTGCTTTAAATGTCGATTAGAAGATTTGACTGTCACTTTAATAGCTTTAAATGTAAATTAGAAGCTTTGACTGTCACTTTAATAGCTTCAAATGTCAATTAGAAGATTTGACTGTCACTTTAATAGCTTTAAATGTCAATTAGAAGATTTGACTGTCACTTTAATAGCTTTAAATGTCAATTAGAAGATTTGACTGTCACTTTAATAGCTTTAAATGTCAATTAGAAGATTTGACTGTCACTTTAATAGCTTTAAATGTCAATTAGAAGATTTGACTCTCACTTTAATAGCTTTAAATGTCAATTAGAAGATTTGAATGTCACTTTAATGGCTTTAAATGTCAATTAGAAGATTTGACTGTCACTTTAATAGCTTTAAATGTAAATTAGAAGATGTGACTCTCACTTTAATAGCTTCAAATGTCCATTAGAAGCTTTGACTGTCACTTTAGTAGCTTTAAATGTCAATTAGAAGATTTGACTGTCACTTTAATAGCGTTAAATGTCAATTAGAAGATTTGAATGTCACTTTAATAGCTTTAAATGTCAATTAGAAGATTTGACTCTCACTTTAATAGCTTTAAATGTCAATTAGAAGATTTGACTGTCACTTTAATAGCTTTAAATGTCAATTAGAAGCTTTGACTGTCACTTTAATGGCTTTAAATGTAAATTAGAAGCTTTGACTCTCACTTTAATAGCTATAAATGTCAATTAGAAGATTTGACTGTCACTTTAATAGCTTTATATGTCAATTAGAAGCTTTGACTGTCACTTTAATGGCTTTAAATGTAAATTAGAAGTTTGACTCTCACTTTAATAGCTTTAAATGTCAATTAGAAGATTTGACTGTCACTTTAATAGCTTTAAATGTCAATTAGAAGATTTGAATGTCACTTTAATAGCTTTAAATGTCAATTAGAAGATTTGACTGTCACTTTAATAGCTTTAAATGTAAATTAGAAGCTTTGACTGTCACTTTAATAGCTTTAAATGTCAATTAGAAGATTTGACTCTCACTTTAATAGCTTTAAATGTCAATTAGAAGATTTGACTGTCACTTTAATAGCTTTAAATGTCAATTAGAAGCTTTGACTGTCACTTTAATGGCTTTAAATGTAAATTAGAAGCTTTGACTCTCACTTTAATAGCTTTAAATGTCAATTAGAAGATTTGACTGTCACTTTAATAGCTTTATATGTCAATTAGAAGCTTTGACTGTCACTTTAATGGCTTTAAATGTAAATTAGAAGCTTTGACTTTCACTTTAATAGCTTCAAATGTCAATTAGAAGATTAGACTGTCACTTTAATAGCTTTAAATGTCAATTAGAAGATTCGACTGTCACTTTAATAGCTTTAAATGTCAATTAGAAGATTTGACTGTCACTTTAATAGCTTAAAAATAGCTAAATGTAAATTAGAAGCTTTGACTATCACTTTAATAGCTTTAAATGTAAGTTAGAAGATTTGAATGTCACTTTAATAGCTTTAAATGTCAATTAGAAGATTTGACTGTCACTTTAATGGCTTTAAATGTAAATTAGAAGTTTGACTCTCACTTTAATAGCTTTAAATGTCAATTAGAAGATTTGAATGTCACTTTAATAGCTTTAAATGTCAATTAGAAGATTTGACTGTCACTTTAATAGCTTTAAATGTAAATTAGAAGCTTTGACTGTCACTTTAATAGCTTTAAATGTAAATTAGAAGATTTGAATGTCACTTTAATAGCTTTAAATGTCAATTAGAAGCTTTGACTGTCACTTTAATGGCTTTAAATGTAAATTAGAAGTTTGACTCTCACTTTAATAGCTTTAAATGTCAATGAGAAGATTTGACTGTCACTTTAATAGCTTTAAATGTCAATTAGAAGATTTGACTGTCACTTTAATAGCTTTAAATGTCAATTAGAAGATTTGACTGTCACTTTAATAGCTTTAAATGTCAATTAGAAGAATTGACTGTCACTTTAATAGCTTTAAATGTAAATTAGAAGATTTGACTCTCACTTTAATAGCTTTAAATGTAAATTAGAAAATTTGACTCTCACTTTAATAGCTTTAAATATCCATTAGAAGCTTTGACTGTCACTTTAGTAGCTTTAAATGTCAATTAGAAGATTTGACTGTCACTTTAATAGCTTTAAATGTCAATTAGAAGATTTGACTCTCACTTTAATAGCTTTAAATGTCAATTAGAAGATTTGACTGTCACTTTAATAGCTTTAAATGTCAATTAGAAGCTTTGACTGTCACTTTAATGGCTTTAAATGTAAATTAGAAGCTTTGACTCTCACTTTAATAGCTTTAAATGTCAATTAGAAGATTTGACTGTCACTTTAATAGCTTTATATGTCAATTAGAAGCTTTGACTGTCACTTTAATGGCTTTAAATGTAAATTAGAAGCTTTGACTCTCACTTTAATAGCTTTAAATGTCAATTAGAAGATGTGACTGTCACTTTAATAGCTTTAAATGTCAATTAGAAGATTTGACTGTCACTTTAATAGCTTTAAATGTCAATTAGAAGGTTTGACTGTCAATTTAATAGCTTTAAATGTAAATTAGAAGCTTTGACTGTCACTTTAATAGCTTTAAATGTAAATTAGAAGCTTTGACTGTCACTTTAATAGCTTTAAATATAAATTAGAAGATTTGACTGTCACTTTAATAGCTTTAAATGTCAATTAGAAGATTTGACTGTCACTTTAAAAGCTTTAAATGTAAATTAGAAGATTTGACTCTCACTTTAATAGCTTTAAATGTCAATTAGAAGATTTGACTGTCACTTTAATAGCTTTAAATGTCAATTAGAAGCTTTGACTGTCACTTTAATGGCTTTAAATGTAAATTAGAAGCTTTGACTCTCACTTTAATAGCTTTAAATGTCAATTAGAAGATTTGACTGTCACTTTAATAGCTTTATATGTCAATTAGAAGCTTTGACTGTCATTTTAATGGCTTTAAATGTAAATTAGAAGCTTTGACTCTCACTTTAATAGCTTTAAATGTCAATTAGAAGATGTGACTGTCACTTTAATAGCTTTAAATGTCAATTAGAAGATTTGACTGTCACTTTAATAGCTTTAAATGTCAATTAGAAGATTTGACTGTCACTTTAATAGCTTTAAATGTAAATTAGAAGCTTTGACTGTCACTTTAATAGCTTTAAATGTAAATTAGAAGATTTGAGTGTCACTTTAATAGCTTTAAATGTCAATTAGAAGATTTGACTGTCACTTTAATAGCTTTAAATGTAAATTAGAAGCTTTGACTCTCACTTTAATAGCTTTAAATGTAAATTAGAAGATTTGAATGTCACTTTAATAGCTTTAAATGTCAATTAGAAGATTTGACTGTCACTTTAATAGCTTTAAATGTCAATTAGAAGATTTGACTCTCACTTTAATAGCTTTAAATGTCAATTAGAAGATGTGACTGTCACTTTAATAGCTTTAAATGTCAATTAGAAGATTTGACTGTCACTTTAATAGCTTTAAATGTCCATTAGAAGCTTTCACTGTCACTATAGTAGCTTTAAATGTCAATTAGAAGCTTTGACAGTCATTTTAAATGACAATTAGAAGCTTTGACTGTCACTTTAATAGCCTTAAATGTCAATTAAAGGCTTTGACAGTCACTTTAATAGCTTTAAATGTCAACTAGAAGCTTTGCCCGTCACTTTAGTAGCTTCTAAAGTGACGGTCAAAGCTTCTCAAACCCATGCTGCTCTTCCGGAATTAGGTGATGCTTATATATGAATGGCATCAGTCTGCTTGCCATAGCATATTCTAGAAGTTTAGCCGTTGTTTAGCCGTTGTTTAGCCGTTGTTAGCTGAAATTAGAGCAACTGGTCTGTAATTTTCAATGTTCATAATATATCCTTTTTTTGTGGATAGGAATTATTCTTGACCTCTTAAATATCTCAGGAAATTTCTCGTCTTCGAAGGACGCGCTGACCAGGTGTGTAATAGGATCCACTAGGTCGGAATAACACGCTTTTATTATGCTGGAATGCCATCAGGACCTCGGGCTGTTGAATTTTTTATTTAACTATTATTCTTCCTATTTCTGCAAATGTGCTTAATTAAAACTAAATTAAAACTTAATTCAAACTGAAAGAAGTAATGACCTATTTGCCATAGATAATCCAAAATATCAATCGGAGTGTTACGAGAGTTCTTTCCTGGTCTTCTGATTTCCCAACATGGGGATTAGTTGTGCTTTTCGGATTTCTCGGCTATTGATTATTTCTTATTCGCTTCGAGCGCAACAGCAGTAGCGCCAAACGTGACACTTTTAAGAACTTCATGACCAGATACGTCATTATTTAACATTTATTTGTATATATTGACATGTACTTTGCTAAATAAAAAAGTGTAAACATGAAACATTGAAAAATGGTGTAAAAAAGAAATCAAGAAAAAAGTGTAAAAGTGAAACATTACTTTCCAAGATCTCTACTGCCTAAATTTCCTAAAAAATTCTTCAATTCTTGCAGGCGATAGTGAACGGAAAGAGCTAGCGAAATATAATTTACATATCTGGAATCAGCAGCAAAAATGCTTTCAGAAACATTTTAAATTTTGCTGTGACTCAAAAAATAACGATTTTGAAAAAATCGATTTCTCGCATTTCGTCGTTTCCGCGGTCTAGACTTCCCTAGTCGATGGTATTTCTTTACTGGAAGCTTCCCAGGGAATATTATATACGTTCCCCGACTAATTTTGGGACGCTGAATCGATTGGTGAAGACTAGAAGTTTGTGTGGTGAGCGGTACAAAAGTTATGACAGCGTCAAATCAGTAGGAAATGTGTGATTGCGTACAGCGAAAAAAAATATAAAACTTGTTTATTTGTAACTTTAGAGCGAAATAAACTGGAAAACCGTTTTCAGCACTTCGATTTCCTTCGTGTAACCAAAAAAAAATCACGAAAAAAATTTGCAAAAAAATTTTCGACAAAAAAAAATCATTTCGTTCGAAAAATACATGCTTTTACGGTTTTTCCGATTTTTTCGAAAACGGTAAAGAGCAGCGAACTCATTTTGGGCACACAGAAACTACAAGACAATACGAACAAGTCGATGTGTAAATTGTCGGAAAGATTTAATAAATTTCAAACTGAAATTTACCCGATTCTCGATTTGATAAGTCGATATATCAGAGAAGGTTGCTGATAATCAAAAACGGATTACGGCATCGTTTTCAGAATGTCATTTTCCTATTACTACACTAAGATTGTCCGCGGAAAATTCAACACCTTCCGAGATTTCTACTCGAGCGGCTAAATTTCTTAAAAATTTCTTCAAGTCTTGCAGGCGATAGTGAACGCAAAGAGCTAGCGAAATATAATATGCATATCTGTAATCAGCGGCAAAAATGCTTTCATAAACGTTTTTAAATTTTGCTGTGACTCAAAAAATAACGATTTTGAGAAAATCGATTTTCTCGCATTTCTTCCTTTTCGCGGTCTAGACTCCCTCCCTGTGTCGATGATATTTCTTAACTTAAAGCTTCCTAAATAATATTATATACGGTTTCCGACTAATTTTGGGACGCTGAATTGATTGGTGAAGACTAGAAGTCTCTGTGGTGAGGCATTCAAAAGTTATGACAGCGTGAAATCAGTCGGAAATGCGAGATGGTGTACAGCGAAAAAATATTTAAAACTTGTTTCTTTGTAACTTTTTTGTGCTCAAAAACCAAGCAAATTTCGTTTAAGTTTTGAAATAAATCTTGAAGAGAATTTAATTTCTTACATTCATAAACTGCGCTTAAAAAAATAATTCTATTCTTAATTAATTTGTAGTTTTCAAGATATACCTCCTTTCATAAAATTTAAATAATTTGTAAATTAATGTCATATTTTCTAACTTTTGAAGATCTTTAACTCGAAATTTTGGCAAAATATTGAAAAAAGTTTCAAACAAAACCCGTCGAGAATTTAATTATCTTTTTAGAAATGTTTTCTGTTATGTCATGACTTACTTGATAAGGGAGAAATTTGATAAAAATCCAAGGGTGTCTTAATTTCGTCAGATTTTGACAAAGTCAAGTTTGCGCTCAAATATCTCAAAATCCAAGGGAAATTTCGAAAAAAGTTTTGAAATAAATCATGAAGAGAATTTAATTTCCTATGCGAGAATCATAAACTGCCCTTAAAAAAATAATTGCATGCTTAATTAATTTGCAGTTTTCAAGATATATCCCATTTCATAAAATTTACATGATTTGTAAATTAATGTCAAATGTTCTAACTTTTGAAGATCTATAACTCGGAATTTTGGCAAAATTTTGTAAAAATAGAGCGAAATAAACTGGAAAACCGTTTTCAGCACTTCGATTTCCTTCGGGTAACCAAAAAAAAATCGTGAAATCTGCCGGAAATGAGAGATAGTGTATTTTAGTGTATAATATTTTGTTAAATTAATTTGTAAATTAATTAATTAATTGTAATTAATTTGTAAAAAAATTTTTGTTCATTTTTTGTTTTTAGTTAGCCGGTTGTTTTTAGTTACCATTATTGGAGACGAAGTTGTCGTTTTTAACACGGGTGGCGCCAAGCGCCGTTATGCACGGAGCGAATGGGGTCATGTTAAATCAGTAGTATATCAGAACCGGTTTGAAACTCTGGAAGACTTAAAGCGAAACATTGGACAAGCTATTGGTGAGATTTCGGCAGAAATGTGCATTGTTCATCGAAACAAACGGAGGTTGTACAATCGTTGTAATTTTTAAAAATTAATCGTTAATTTATAATTAAGCATTTAAATTGATATTAAACTTTAGATTTAACTCTGCAATGTTCAGCAAAAATTTGGTGTCCAACTTATTTCGTTTTTCGATATTTTTTCGATTGCGGTTTAAAATCAGGATACTCTTAATTTGTCACACTTTATTTCAATATGTATTTTAACGCATAAGCGCAGAGCAAGGGGTATACCAAGAAAAACATGGGGTGAGGCTGTGACATAAAGTTTAAGAGAGAAGGGACTGTCATGGAACTAGGGGAAAAGGATGAGTAAGGACAGAAAGGAATGGGCTGGGCTAGTCCACAACTAATATTAGTTTGACATATTTATAATACTGGACTTTAGCTGTCGACTTTAAATGCCGATGTTAGACAACGTAAACTTGTGTCTCGGTGTGAACTGGCCTTTCATGTGTCCTGTGCTGGTTTGGCGATTTTGAGCTTTTCGCCCAGCTATGCCGCCGTCGTGGAGTTTGGTTGTAACTGGCCTTTGTTCGAGGGGTGATTTATATATCCTTCCAGGTATGAAGAATCGTTCGTGGGGTATTGTTCCTATAATCTGGTCATAAAACATTGATTACGAAATTTATAAATCCCAACTAAATCGTAAAAATTTCTATTACGTATTTACAAATTGTCCGAGGGATTAGGTATTTACAAATTGTCCGAGGGATTATAGGAACAAACCACATCGTAAAATAACCTTTTTTTTTGGGCGCCGTTTGGCTGCAAAGCCTTTCTGCACTGCGACCAACTTGATCTATTGTGCTTGGTAAATAACCATTACAAATTTATTCTTGAAAGGATTTGGAATCTTATAAAATCCATACCTGGAAGGATCTATTATGGAAATAAATCCCCATTGTAAAAGACATATTTGTTGTTGTTTAAGAAATATTTGTTTATTTATTTGTTTACTAAAAAGTAAAATTGTAAAACAATAAAAATGTTTGAAATGTAAAATTATAGTTCCTACATTGCTTTATTCCAAATTCCACGACGACGACGTTCACCCGTCGTATACCAAGACGACGGTCACCCGCAAAGGAAACGCATAGTGCGTATAGCAACCGCGCGGTTAACCGGAGAAGGAGCCGCAGCTCTCCCAGCGACCGCAGCGGTTGACGGCCAGCCGCATCTCAATGCGTATGAATATACACAGTTATATGCATTTTGTTGTGTACGGTCAGCCGTGCGGCTGACCGCATTGCGGCAAGCCGCTATGTGCGTATGGGTCGTTAGACTACAGTGACCACATTTTCCTTGAGACAAATGGCATGAAATGAGAATTATAATTTAGTTATGAAAGCAATAATTCAAAAATAGTATATTTTGTAACTAGGGCGGTAAGTTGTCAATTTGACGCGAGAACGAATTTGTTTTTGCAAGAGCGAATGCGAGAGCATTTTTTTACATTTGCACAAAATAATCTATTGCAATGCAAAAAGTATTCAATCGGATCTAAAATATGACCCTGAAAGATTTTTTTTTTTTTTTCAAATATTCAAATTATTTAAACTTAATAAAGACGGAACAAAGCTTGAATATATAACTATACTCAACCTTTCCGGAACTCTATAATACTAATGAGTCTTTTTAGGACTACCAAAAACAAATCTCTTATGAAATTTGTCAGTTATTCTATAGCTTTCAGTCCACCTTCGTGGCACTCAACAAAAACCATAAAAATAACATTGATTTTTAAGATCATGTCTTTCCGATACCTTGAGTGGATAGCCATCTGTGGACGCGTTTCGAGATTTATCTCTCATCAGCACAGCTTTGCTTCCATGAACAATATTTTGTAAATCACTCACTTGAAAACCCATGTGTTGATTAGGGTTAGATGTTTTTAATTTTGACATTTTGTGAGAGAGACATGAACTTAGCAGGTTATTGATATAAATGATAAATTTTGAATTGGTAAAACCATACAACATTATAGATAATCAGATAAACTTAATAAAGACGGAACAAAGCTTGAAAATATAAATATACTCAACCTTTCCGGAACTCTATAATACTAATGAGTCTTTTTAGGACTACCAAAAACAAATCTCGTATGAAATTTGTCAGTTATTCTATAGCTTTCAGTCCACCTTCGTGGCACTCAACAAAAACCATAAAAATAACATTGATTTTTAAGATCATGTCTTTCCGATACCTTGAGTGGATAGCCATCTGTGGACGCGTTTCGAGATTTATCTCTCATCAGCACAGCTTTGCTTCCATGAACAATATTTTGTAAATCACTCACTTGAAAACCCATGTGCTGAAAGCTATAGAATAACTGACAAATTTCATACGAGATTTGTTTTTGGTAGTCCTAAAAAGACTCATTAGTATTATATGAGTTCCGGAAAGGTTGAGTATATTTATATATTCAAGCTTTGTTCCGTCTTTATTAAGTTTATCTGATTATCTATAATGTTGTATGGTTTTACCAATTCAAAATTCAAATTATTGTTTTGACAAATATTTTAATAGCTACCAATAATTAATAATAAATTCATTTTTGTATATTTATAGAAAAGTATGTGAATGTATACAATAAAATATATTTTTTATTACTCATGCGAGAAAAGTACTTCTTGACGCACGTTTTTTAATACGAGAAATGTCACCTCTCGTTGTACATAACCTGTGTAACGCACGCAAATATTCAATATATTCGGATTTGGCAATAGATTCGGATCATTTATTAAAATGTCGTAAAATTTCTCACATGAATTGGTCAATTTTTATTTTACGCCTAATATAGATTTTAAAGTTTTAATGATAAACCACGTTTTTTTTCTGATGTCCACGTGCTGTTTCTGCATTTGTTCCTGGAAGGGAGAGCGCGTATTTTACAATTCTCAAAATATTCTGTTAAGGAATATTATTCTGTTAAAAATGAAGGAATAACTCCGTCCATTTTTTGTCTGTTTCCACATTTGCAGACAACCAACATTCAATTTTTTCATCAGTAAAGTATCCTTTTACCAATGACATCTCATCAAAAACATCATTTTCGTGAATATTATTTTTCGGAAAATGGTTACTAATATATTTATTTCTTTATATTCACTATAATAATTAATAAATAAATATAAATAAATAAAGCGGGACATTTTTAAAAATCGGCGGGACGCGGGACTTTCCTCCAAAAAGCGTGACTGTTCTGCCAAAATCGGGACGTGTGGTCACTTTACCTTAGGCCTTCTTCAGAAAATTATGTATAATACAAAAATGTTACAAGTTTATATCATTTGTGAGGGAGACGGGATTATTTTACTGGCGTTTATACAGATCATTACTTTAACAAAATTTTAAGATTCTACTGTAGGCACTAGTTGAAACATTATAAAAATAATAATAAATAATAGACACACACTTCTGAAGAAGACCTAAGAAGCCGAAATCGATAAAGTGTTAAATAAATCAATTTGTGAAACTTACGCCTAGTGTCTATTATTTATTATTATTACTTACTAACACCCAACGGTACTCTAAGATTTGTACAAATAAAAAAAAAGCCGGCCAAGTGCGAGCTGTGAATCGCGCACAGAGGGTTCCGTACAAACTTGTAAGTAAGGTATCTTTAGGAGGACCTTTAACCCTGCTTCAGGTGCCTGACAATACCACGCAACACATTAGTGTATTTTCATAAGTTTCTAATAGTAAATTCGCATTTTTCTTGTAATTAAACTACGTATTTACGGTTTTCAGATTTTTACCTTTACATGTGCTGTAAGACACCGCTTCTTGCCAAATTTAATGATTCTAGGTCAACGGGAGTACCCTATAGGTTTTGATTCCCTTGTGAAATCGCAAAATATGCGACATAAACGGTCATATCTTTTGATCGCGTTAACTTACAAGTTTGATTTTTTCACAGCTGAAAGAGACCGCAGACCCGAGTATTTGATACAAATTTCAACTTGATACCTCTACGCGTTCCTGAGAAAAATGGTCTTGACAGACAGACAGACGGACAGACAGACAGACAGACAGACGGACAACAAAGTGATCTTATAAGGGTTCCGTTTTCGGTACGGAACAATAAAAATTACCTTTTTCAAGAATATTCATCATTTTAGAGTACCACCCGGTATTTTAGCCAAAAAATAAAAATGTTACTCATACATTAAAAGTCGTACGTCTAAAGCCAAGTTTTTACCTGGTAGTTTAATGACGCACCTCGATTCGTTCTAAGATAATAAATATTCTGAATTTTTTGATAATAACCTTGATATTTTGCCCACATTTTTTTATAAAAAAAATATAAATAAATTCACGAATTATGTTACAAACAAACAACTATAACGTGGGAAAAATATTATAAAATTGAAATGTTTATAAATAAAATATAATCCCTGTAATAATAATAATAATATGTATTATTCTAAATGTATAAAGGGCTACCAACCTTAGGCCTCACACATTGGCAGAGTTGTTGCCATAGTAACAACAAACAGAAATCTAACAATAAAACTCCATTTGTTTTACATTGAACATTTCACGCACGATCTGGATACTTTTACACACTTATAATTATTATATTATTTTATAATTATTATAATTATATTATAATGGCGATTATAATAATGGCATCCTTCACGTACGCATCTTTTACTTATTAATGTGTTCATTTTGGCGTGCGGGTAGATCAAATAAATTTGAGAATGTAAATTGGAGATACGAATTAATTATGAAGATATTAGTAAATTTATCATGAGACTAAAATAGAAGGTTGTCCAAGTTAAATGTGTTATCTAACAATACGATACTAACTAAATTAATTAAATTATTCCACCAAATATATATTAGCCTTTGTTATTAGTATTTGTTTATGCAAAGCTAATAATGGTTTGTTAGACAAAGTAATTTATAAACAAAATAAATGATGTTGAGTTAACACTAACTATTTTTCTGCAAAATATTCAAATATATTATGCAAACTTTCTGTGGTTATTCATATTATACAAAATAAAATTTACATTAATATCGTTAAAATATTGTTTTACATATAAGTGAAATAACTGCCAATTAGAGGCGTTTAAAAAAAAATGAATGTTAGGCACAGCAAATATGTCCCATACATTTCAGGGACATTTCAGGATCTAAATTTGGTTCATATTTGGATTAATTGTACTTCTATATGACATAATTGAATTATATCATTTTTTATGAAGCCTAGTTGCCAATTTATAAGAGGTTTTTCAAAGTGGGATGCGCGCCACCCAAGGATGGCCACCCAATAAAGGTAGAAAAATCATAGAAGCCCTAAATTCAATCCTTTGGGAAAAGAATATAAGGAGAACAACAAAAAAGCTACTATATGAAAGTATTGTTCGAAGTGTGATAAAATATGGAGACAAGAAACAAGAAACCTAACCGAGGAACTTGAATCTCTTGATAGGAGAATATGAAAACTGGGGACCGAGAGAAACACTGAATAGAAAACTATTTGCAACTGAAATGGATTTTGCAAGAAGCTGTGGAGTGTCACGGAGGGATAGAGTGAGAAATGAGGAGATCTGAAATAGAATGGGCAGGGAAAAGAATATTTCAGACGAAGTTGAGAAAAAGCAACTGACTTGGTTCGATCACACGAAATGAATGGATGGGAATAGATGGCTTAGGAAAGTGTTGGAATGGATACTGCCGGAGAGGAGAAAGAGCGGAAGACCTACAAGAAGCTGGAGGGATGGAATAGATGACGCGCTGGAAACAAGAAACCTAACCGAGGAACGATCTCTTGATAGGAGAATATGAAAACTGGGGACGGAGAGTCGCCGACAGCCGTAGAAATCCGTGAAAAAAAAAATGTATATGGTTTATCGTCCTTACAGTTTTAACTAGTTTATATGTATCCTTGAACCAGAAATAAACTACCAAACCTGGATTTTAGTTTTTTATATTTTCGTATATATGTAATTTGAAAAGGAAAAATATGAGAGAAATGCCCATGTATAAACAATACGTGTGAAGTTTTAGAATGAGATCTGCATTCGTTTTGGAGATAGATAAAGTACGAAGGCACCGTGGCCCCTCCCTCGGAAGCTACGACCGCAACAACGGCCACTTCAGAGGTGGAAGGAATAGCGGTGGCGGCAGCTCCCTCTGCTGAACCTTTAACGACCAACGCCGCGAACGAGGAAGTCAGTCCGGATTACCGGGAAGACGACCTCGACCTCACACTCGTAGACATGAGCAGTCAAGCTATGTCTACAGAGGAAGAGGTAGATGTTGTTCTGAAGAAGACAGAGAAGGACTTGCCGCCTCCTGTCATAAACCAAGAATGACCAGCAGGCGCACCAAAGTAGCCCAGGTGAACATCCACCATGCCAGAGCAGCCTCGGCTGTGATGGCTAGGATGTTCACCAAACAACACCTAGGGCTAGCGCTACTGCAAGAACCCTGGACCTATGGAGGTAACATCAGAGGCCTCAGCAACAGGGAATGTAAGTTGGTATGGGACAGCCGTGAGGCTTCCCCTAGAACTTGCATTATGGTAAGGAAGGACATTAATTACTTATGTCTTTCAGAATTCTTAACGCGGGACTTAGTTCCTATACAGGTCCTCATCAAGACCGAGGGCCTCCACCGCGAAGTAGTGATCGCATCAGCATACTTCCCTGGCGATGGTAATAACATACCACCCATGGAGGTACAAAGGCTGGTCGAGCACTGTATTAGGAGAAGGCTGCCACTCATCTTGGGATGTGACGCGAACGCCCACAACGAGATGTGGGGCAGCACGGACACTAATAAGAGAGGTGAGAAAACCTTTTAGAATACCTCATTAAAGAGAACTTAATTGTGTACAACGTCGGGAACACACCAACTTTTGTCACTAAGGCCAGAAATGAGGTACTGGATATTACGGTAGGTAGCGCTAACGTAAGTAAACTAATTAAAAAGTGGAGGGTTTCAAGTGAACCCTCAATGTCAGATCATAGGATCATAGAGTTTGAGCAGGAAGGAGCGAGTGAGGAAAGTACCCCCATTCGAAACCCCAGACAAACTGTGTGGCCTATGTTTAGTTCACAACTAAAAGAAAACCTAGAGCAGGTGACTGTGCGGGGTGGTATCAAACACTACACCGTGCTGGAGCAGGCTGTAGGAGAAATAAATGTAGCAATCACCACGGCATTTGAATCCAGCTGCCCGGTAAAAACCGTGAAGGAGCATAAGGACGAAAAATGGTGGAACAAAAATTTGTCTACATTAAGAGCAAAAGTACGTAGGCTTTTCAACAAAGCCAAGCAATAAAGAAATTGGCTAGAATACTCTGAGGTGCTTACCACCTACAATAAAGAGATCAGAAGGGCAAAAAGGGAAAACTTTAGGACCTTCTGTGAAAACATAGAATCCACGCCGGTGGCAGCTAGACTGCACAAAGCACTAGCGAAGGATAGAGTGGAAATGACAACCACTCTCAAGAAACCGGATGGGACCTTCACGGAGGATGAAGAGCAAAGAGCTCTCCTCCTACTAGAAACCCATTTTCCGGGATGCAGAAGATACAGGGAGACCGAGGGCTTGATGCAACCACGGAAACCAAGTCGGGCCGACTGGAAGAGGGCAGCGTCCATCTGTACGGAAAACCGAATCAGATGGGCTATAGGCACTTTCCAGCCTTTTAAGGCCCCAGGTGTGGACGGACTAGTTCCTGCCTTCCTACAAAAGGGAGAGAGAGAACTAATGCCGTATCTTCTATATATTTTTAGAAGTAGTTTAGCGCTCGGATATATACCGGAGCTATGGAGAAGGGCTAAGGTGGTATTTATACCGAAGGTGGGAAAGAAAGACACCACTCAACCGAAGTCATTTAGACGCATTAGTCTAACATCTTTTATGTTAAAGACAGAAGGTGATTGATAAACACCTTGGGACTATGGTGCTGGTAGGTACACCACTACACAAGAGTCAGCATGCTTACAGAGCAGGGAAATCCACAGAAACCGCCCTGTATCAGCTGACATATGAAATAGAAGCAGCACTAGAGACAAAGGAAGTAGCAATATGTGCCTTCTTGGATATAGAGGGAGCTTTTGACAACACCTCACACGAGGCTGTCAAGGCGGCCCTCGAGAGAAGGAGTATCGACAGCACTATTTCAAAGTGGATGGGAGAAATGCTGAGAACTAGAGTGGCGGAGACACAAGTGGGAAGAGATACCATTAAGATCTCCACAACTCTAGGGTGCCCACAGGGAGGTGTACTATCACCGCTAATGTGGAGCCTGGTAGTTGATGAACTACTGGTTAGGCTAAACAACCTAGACATCAAATGTCAAGGTTACGCCGATGACATAGTCATGAGGATAATGGCCAGAGGAAAATTTGAAGGAACGCTCTGTGAAATTGTTCAGAGAGGCCTCAAAGTAACTAGTAGATGGTGTCAAACAGTGGGATTGAGACTCAACCCGAGCAAAACCACGGTGATACCATTTACTAGAAGGAGAAAACTAAACTGCCTGCATCCCATACTCATAGATGGGAAGGCAGTAGAATACCAACAGGAGATAAGGTATCTGGGTATCACACTAGATAGCAAACTCCTATGGAATAGACACGCTGAGGCAGTGGTAGGTAAAGCAAAACGCGCCCTAATGGTGTGCAGAAATCTAGCAGGAAAAACGTGGGGTTGTAACCCCACTATTCTGCGATGGATGTACACCATGATAGTGAGACCTGCAATCACTTATGGTTGCGATGGTTGCGTGGGGAAGTAGAATCAAGCTGGCCTCTATGAGGAAACAGCTTGAGAAGATTCAAAGACTGGCGTGTGTCTGCATCACGGGAGCGATGGGGTCGTGTCCGACAGCAACATTGGAGCTGCTGCTGAATCTGACTCCGCTGCACCTTGTGGTGGAGAGCGCCGCCAGATCGGCGATCGTAAGGTTCAGCAAGGAAGGAATGGGCAGAGGTAAAATAATCGGGAGCAGAGACCGAAACAGCCTCGCTGCCAAGATCCCCTGGCTGGAAATACCAAAGGACGAAATGGTATGCAAATACCACTGCGAGAAAAACTACACAGCCATGTGTAGTAGTAAAGCCGATTGGAGCGACGAATCCTCAGCATACCACATAGAGCAAAATGCCATCAAGTGGTATACAGATGGTACGAAGACAAAGGAAGGAACTGGTGCAGGAGTGTTTGGACCTCGTACCAGATACTCCGAATCCATGGGAACATCCCCAAGTATCTTCCAAGCAGAGGTACACGCAATCGAAAGATGTGCACAGTTTAACCTCGACAGGAATTACCGCAAAAAACGAATTGCTATCCTATCAGATAGCCAAGCAGCCATCAAGGCCATTAGCTCATACACCATCAGATCCAAACTGGTATGGGACTGTGTGGGGAAGCTGAACAAGCTTGGCAGGGATAATAAAGTAACGCTATACTGGGTACCAGGACACACTGGTATACACGGAAACGAAGAAGCCGATCACCTAGCAAACAAGGGATCCAGTAGCCCCTTTATAGGTCCGGAACCCTTTTGCGGTATGAGCGTGAACACCATCCGCAAAAGTTTAGATGAAGAAATAAGAGGAAAATGGATGAAAACCTGGGAAGAACTTCCAGGGCTAAGGCAATCCAAAGTGATGCTGGGATCTTTCAACCAGAGGAGAACTAAAGCTTGCCTGAAACTAAGCAGGAACAAGCTCAGAATTCTGACAGGAGCCCTGACGGGACACTGCAGATTTAGGAAACATCTCAAGGCCCTAGGCCAAGAGGAGGATGATGGAAGCAGATTCTGTGGCTCAGCAGAGGAAACCCCCATACATCTGTTCAAAGACTGCGGAGCATTACTCCGCAAGAGACAGATGTACCTTGGGGCTCACTGCTTGAACACAGAGGAGCTGCAGGCCTTGAATCCCACCCAGATCCTGAGATTCTTAAAGGAGTCAGGATTAGAGGAGGCGCTCTAAATGGGTAAGTACACCAACACTTGGAGGAGGAGGGTGGGGTACAATAGATCTATAAAGGTCGCAGTACAAGTCGTCACCACCATATCTACAATCTACAATCTACGAAGGCACCGTAATAAGCGCCGTACTGGCGATTTCTTACGTATGCAAGCCAACGCACAGAGGTCTGAATCTGAAAAAAGTTGGACAAAAATCGAAAAAATGATAGTCACCGAATGAGTTTATTTCAAAAGAATCTTGTAGAGGATGCTTCAGTGTATGCTATTCTAAAATAAAACAAAACTTTTATGGTTGAGACGTTACGCGAGTTCAAAGTTATCGGGGTTGTATCGGGTCAGAAATATCTTTGATTATACAAGTGCTTGTAACTTTTTACTGGAGTCTACTTTTTCGTTTTTGTTTGTTGGAGGATGTTAAGGAAGGTATGTAGAATTTTTACATATATAACCTTTTCATTAATTTATACTCGCGTGTGTTCAGAAATCATGTCAAAGATGTGTCTACATAACGGTTTTTGTAGTAAAAAAATCACCCCAGCGGGGCCTAAGAAGTTGAGATATGGAACTTATAGATTACGATGTTTTGTAATAGAATCTAGAAGAAAATCTTGTCTATGTCTGCCTTTGTACATGTGAGATTAGAAATATTCAAAATTCAAAAATATAAATATAAAAATATATCAAATACAAATTCCTAATCAGCGGCCTGGAAAACCCCTATATACCAATTCACGTTTAAATCTTCTTTCTATTTTTGGCCAACTTTTTTGAAATCCAGACCACTGTGCAACGGTTTAAAAAACACTGCAACGTCGATATAAATGTGTATTACAACTATGTGTGTTTATTAAACCGTTGGCTTGTACACCAGTCAACCTAAGAAATCGCCAGTGCTTTAAGTTTATCTATCTCCATATTTCGCTTTTTAATTTTGAAACACATTTTCACGAAAATTTCTCCCTAATATTTTCTTAGCGGGGATAACCCTGAAAGAACCTTACTCCGTCAAACCGCTATAAAATAGCGTCCGACATTTTTACTTTCACTGTTATAAAACACAGAAGAAATTAATAATTTGAAAGAAGTTCTGGAATTCCTATGTTAGTATTTTTTATTAGAAGCAAATGCAGTGTGGAATTTCCAGGAAAACTGAACGTGATCAGTTGAAAATTTCCAAGTTCTTAAATTCGCTGCTAGCAATACGAACAAGACCATTATAAAATAGCAGTGGTAATAAGTAGAACAGGTATGGTATGCGTTGGGGATTTACCACAAGAATTAATTGCATTTCCTGCGACTCAATAAATATTTATATGCAAATTTTTATATCGTTATATAACGAAACTGGGAATAATTTTATTTAATCTAATATAATAAATTGCATATAGACAACCGGAAGTAAACATTTCAAATCGGATTTCACTTAACTTGGGTATTTTGTATTTTTATCTGATAATGTCGGTTGTAGTATATAAACAATACGTGTAAGGTTTTTGAATGATGAGATCTGCATCCGTTCTAAAAATGCAGATGTTTGTAATTGTTTTTTAAATGATGAAAGGCTGACAAAGCAAATATTCATGTTTTTGACAAAAACTACAGAACCTAAATCACATGGTTCAAAGAAGTCAAAGCAGACTTAGTGGAGTTGGGTATTGGAGAACAAACAGAGACCTGATGAGAGATAAAATTCTCCAGAGTATCGAAGAAGAGAAAAAGTGGAGGAACAGTGTAGACAGAAGACCGAAGAGAGCAGCAAAGATACAGGATGAAGAAATATTGGCAGAAGAGAAAAGAGGATGAACGCAATAGGAGAAATGTATATTGAACAATAGTTGTTTAACGCGGTCAATAGACGGCCGAAATCGAAAAAATAATAAATTGCACAGATAAGGCAAGAGTCAAGAATCAGACAAACAGAATTTAGACACCTAGTATAAGAGTAGAATAGCTATAACAGTTCTGGCGCAAAATCCCATAAGAATTTACATAGGGGTCTGAATTCACATTTCTTCCGGTCACTTGTCTGGTTCCAGCGCATGCGAAAGCCACAAATATCTGTTTATTAGCTGATTAAACCTGTTTAATAGCTGATTAAACCTGTTTATTAGCTATTTACTATCTGTTTAAACCTGTCATAGAAAATACTGCTTAAACAGATATTGGCGGTTTGCGCATGCGCTAGAATTAGACACGTGACCGGAAGAAATGTGAATCCTTATTTCCCTATGTAAATATGTCTAATCCCTATGTAAATCCTTAATTGATTTTGCGCAAGAACTGTTATAGCTCTTCTACTTACAAGATTAAACTAAACAAAACTAAATATACAGATGTAACTTGACAAACAGACCTTTATTTGTCCTTTTTCTTTCTCTTTCTGTGTCTTTTTTTCTTTCATTCCTGCTCAGGCTCCATCGAGCCGGAAGCCATGGCGCGTTTGCGCCTTCACCTTACACGAATAAACTCGGAAAGCCTCGCGCCGCCTGTTAGTTCGAGTTACCGCCGCGAGAAAGACTTACAGGCCTGTTTCGCCATCTTCAAGTAAAGAGGCGAGTGGGATAAGTGCCAGTTAAAGCCATCCGTAACTTCACTCGCACAATAACCCACGAATCGCGAAGAATACGCGGAGTCTGTTAGTGGCGCCAAATTCAAAAATTTCTCGCGGTATCCAGTTTGTTAATTTTTGAAAAAGATTTTTTAGGATTGGGAGTAATTGTTGGTTTGGGTCGAATAGTTTTCAGCAGAATCAACTATTCTGAAAATAAAAATAAATTTATAGGATTACATGAAATTTATTATACACTTTCCTTGTATTGTCGAATTATAAATATTTTTTCATAAACAAAATTACACGAAATTGTAATTCTACAACGTTGGGGGTCCAACTTCAACCCACTGCAGTATTTTCAAGTAGAGCCATTCGTCAGCAGTAAGATTTGGTATAGCCTGCGTGCCCGAATACAATACCACCACGAACTACAACTGCCCTCTCACCCCACCGTAGGTTGAAGGTAGGCAAATAAATTAATAGGAAAAACAATAACAACATTTCATATTTGAAAAGACCTAACATGCCGCTTGCGCCTTTGCGGCTTTGGAAGTGCCTTAACATGCCGCTTGCACTTTTGAAAGGACCTAGCATGCCGCCCGCATCTTTGAAAGGCCCTAGATTTTGCCGATGTATCTTTAAACGGACGAATAGAAATAATAAAGAAACCAATGTGGCGATTCGGCCAAGCAAAAACAAAAACTTTTATTTTGAATTGGTTATTGATTGAACTGATAAGATAGAATTGGTGAAACCATCCTACGTTATAGACGTGTTCCGTTTGTTTTAAGTTTGTATGATTATCTATAACGTAGGATGGTTTCACCAATTCTATCTGGAGGTAGTCCTAAAAAGACTCATTAGTATTATAGAGTTCCGGAAAGGTTGAGTATATTTATATATTCAAGCTTTGTTCCGTCTTTATTAAGTTTATCTGATTATCTATAATGTTGTATGGTTTTACCAATTCAAAATTTATCATTTATATCAATAACCTGCTAAGTTCATGTCTCTCTCACAAAATGTCAAAATTAAAAACATCTAACCCTAATCAACACATGGGATTTTAAGTGAGTGATTTACAAAATATTGTTCATGGAAGCAAAGCTGTGCTGATGAGAGATAAATCTCGAAACGCGTCCACAGATGGCTATCCACTCAAGGTATCGGAAAGACATGATCTTAAAAATCAATGTTATTTTTATGGTTTTTGTTGAGTGCCACGAAGGTGGACTGAAAGCTATAGAATAACTGACAAATTTCATATGAGATTTGTTTTTGGTAGTCCTAAAAAGACTCATTAGTATTATAGAGTTCCGGAAAGGTTGAGTATATTTATATATTCAAGCTTTGTTCCGTCTTTATTAAGTTTATCTGATTATCTATAATGTTGTATGGTTTTACCAATTCAAAATCTATCTTATCAGTTCAATCAATAATCTGCCAAGTTTATGTCACTCTCTCACAAAATGTCAAAATTATAAACATCTAACCCTAAACACCACATGGGTTTTCAAGTGAGTTGTTTACAAATCATTTTTCATGGAAGCAAAGCTGTGCTGATAAGAGATAAATCTCGAAACGCGTCCACAGATGGCTATCCACTTAAGGTATCACATGATCTTAAAAACAATGTTATTTTTATGGTTTTTGCTGACTGGCACAAAGGTGGACTGAAAGCTGTAAAATAACTTACAAATTTCATATGATATTTGTTTTGGTAGTCCTTAAAAGACTCAATAATTATTATAGAGCTCCGGAAAGGTTGAATATATTATTTATATTATTATATTTATTATATTATTTATATATTTAGGCTGTGTTCCGTTTGTTTAAAGTTTGTATGAACTTCAAAAGCCAAATGGAGTAACTTGAGTTGTAGGTAAGGAAAATTTTAAGGAAAATTATAGGACCAAAATTTCAAGATAATAAGATGGTATACATCAAGAATGAAACTTTATACAAGAAAATTGAAAAACTTTCAGATACTATGCGAGACAGTTCGATAAATTGTTATGGTCAACTTCTCAAAATGAACCCTAACAGATTAACTATCAAATCCCTGACTTTTTCCGTAACCGAAAAACAAAACCCAACTGGTTTAAAGAAACTGAGAAAGACCTCAGAATTAATTATTTCAGAAAATTCACTAATCGATCGAACAGCTAAATTAATCACTAAAAATGAAAACATAAGGTTCCAAAACCAATCCGCACAAAAACCCAAACCCATCCCAGAAGAAGAGAGGAAAAGAAGATCAGAAAGAATGAAGAAATAATGGGCACTAAGAAAAAAACAACACACAAAAATCAAATGATTGATTCAATGTAGAAGTCAAGAGGGTGAAACGAAAGGAAAATATATATATATATATATATATATATATATATATATATATATATATATATATATATATATATATGTATAGCCTAACAGATTTCCTTCTTCGAGAAAACGGAATATTTGTCAAACCAGAAAGATGCAACGGATTACAACAAGGTTTGGGAATATCAAGAGGGTTCACAAATTCAAGTACCTCGGAGAGATGCTACAGGCCAATGGAAGAGAGAAGTCAGCCTACGAACAGAGGAAACAAAAGATGAGCAGAGCGTTCTGGAAGACTGGGGATATCTACAATAAGTCACGCTTATCAAGTATATATATATATATATATATATATATATATATATATATATATATATATATATATATATATATATCATATTTTCATATATGTATATAATTCTTCTTATATATATATTAGGGTTCCTAATTAAATAAAGATTTATTATTATTATTATAGTAACACCAAAGTGAGACACTATAACAAAGTCATCAAACCAGAAACCCTGTATGCATCTGAAACATTGATCATGAATCGCAAAGGTGACCTAGAAAATAGAAGGAAAAATTGTCAGAAAAATTCTAGGACCCAAAAAGAGTGAAGAATGTAATGATGAAAGTGATGATGCTGACAGTAATGTTTGTTTGCTACTGCTATTTTAAATTGTCTGTATCTTGTAATTATTGTTTTAATATTTTATGTTGCTAAATGGGAAACCGAAAATAAATTATTATAATTATTAAGAAGGATACCGGTTGAGCAGGTGGCAGGAGACTGAACAGATATCCAAAATAGCGCATGAGATGAGGAAATGTCGACTGAAATTCTACAGACATATCAAGAGAATGCCAGACACCCGTCTGCCAAAAAAAATCTTGCAGTACACCGAAAGCCTAAAGAACATGAAGTGGATCGCCGAAGTTAGAGAGGACTTGAAAGACGCTGGAATAACAGTCCCAGACATACAATACAGACGCATATTCAGACAGAAAAAGTATATGAATGGAAAGTGAGTTGAGAGGCTGAGAAATTGAAGACTGGAACAGCCTCTGAAGAACCTCTGGAGAAAGGTAGAAAGCTCACAGAGTAAAGATGAAAGAAGTGTGGCACCTTAGCAAATCTCACATGAAGTACACGCTTCACGTGGTTCATTAGTGGCCCATAGGTATTATAATTATTATAACCTAAAATATAAATCATTTCAGCTGATACTTCGATTTCCTCTCATTTTGTTGTGTTTCAAAACTTTATACAAACGTTCTATTGCCTTGTTAGTGTTAACACCAGCATTCTTAACTATCATCAGCATTCAGTTACTGTTAACATAACGTCGATTCTTTGAATAAGCATTCACAAATATCAAATATCTTCATTCAAATTTCTTCTGACAAATATCTTCGATATCTTCTGACATACATCACAGGCCCCCTATGCAGGGGTGTTAGATAGTAGCTCAACAATCCTGGTACAGATGTCGCTAAAAGCTGGTATTTTAAAAAAAAAGTTGGTACACTTACTCAATAAAATTCGTCCTATAGATGTTTCATGGATATATAATTCGATGTTATACTGCTTCAATGATACCGACAATGGATATACTAAGGGTTACTATTACAAGTGTTAACAAAGAATAATAGGCATATGATTAGGTTGGCAGCATTTTTCATTAAATCGGCGCAATAATTTTATTTGAACTTATTATTAATTATTATTTACAGATAATACAAAGTGAAGAAATAATATAAAGAATCAATGTAATGATGATACTTATTTAACAAGGCAGAAGGTTCAAAATTGTATGTGATATTAATGGCTGTAAGGATCTCTAATGAGTAATGAGTGTACACTTGACGAGCTGTAAATTTTATGATATTTTTTATTAATAATTTAGTTTTATTTGAATTGAGAGGTTCTCAAAGTAAAACTATTAATAAATCTTTTAAAGTTATTTATTCTATTAATAGTGTGACTTTGAGAACCTCTCATTTCAAATAAAACTAAATTATTAATAAAAAATATCATAAAATTTACAGCTCGTCAAGAGTGTACTCATTAGAGATTCGTACAGCCATTAATGTCACATATAATTTTCGTTTTGTTAGACTAGTTTTCTTCAAAAGTAAACTCAAGATCATCAATATTTGTATCATCTTCTTTAGGATCCTTGTTAGTGTTGTACAATATCGCAGAGACCATTCGGCTATGCATATTTGTGTCAGGTTCAAATTCTGCGCAGCAGTTTTTATTTAACTTTACACATTGTGATGCCAACATAGATCCTTCAACATTTCTTATGGTTAGACTACTTCTGGTTTTAGTTTTAACTAGATTGTATTTACTGAAAGCTCTTTCACAATCTGCATTTGCATGAGGTACAGAGAGAGCAGCTAGTGCAAAACTGGATAATTCGCCGTATTTGTTACAGTTTCCACTATCCTTGAACAGTGAAATCTTATGCCAGAAAACGTCTACTGCTAATTCCTTAGCAATATCTTCAGGTATGTCATCAAGTGGAAGACGACGCCACTCATCATCTAACTTCTGCAAAGATATTAAATCTTTAGGTTTGGTTCTTGGAATACAATCAATGAGTTTGAGAAGGGACTGATTATTGTTACGTTCTTGTCTGGATAAAGCTTTCGAAGGGTGTAATAGATATAATAGCAATTTTAAAAGTGGATCATCAAAGTCGAATCGTTGCTGAATTTCCTTACAAAGTTTTGCCATAAAACCGCGACATCTTAAGAAAAAATCTGTTATGGACTCTTGATTGTTTGAAATTTCTGGCTTTTTTAACTCTTCTAGAACACGTACACCTAGCTAAATGTTCCGTAATGGTAGAAATTTGTCTCGATTTTCAGGATCAATTCGGTTTAGTGGAGTTTGAGCGATGTATTCTTGCACCATATACGCCATCAAAAGTTCTCTGAACGCTAATTCCATTTTTTCAGCCAAAGACGTTATTACAACAGAATCTGATTGAAAAAATGCATTCATCGAAACAAATTTAGGCAAAACCCAAGCAAGAAATAAATAAAATAACTTTATGAATGGATCTCTAAGCCAAACAGATATGGATTCTACAGCTATTGTACGTTCTAGCAGTTGTCTTTCAATAAAATATAAACAAAGCGGTTCCCACTGTTCCAGCAGACGATTTACAACCGAGAGTAATGACAGCCAGCGAGTCTGTGGATAATTTTATGCACTGCTACATTGAAATAGTTCTGAAAAATAGCAAGACCTGCGATGCGTTTGGCACTAAGCTGTACATAGTTGTGCACGTTTCTTGCAAGATCTTCACAACTTCTCGGCATGTGTGCTTCACAAGCACTACTCGCGGCTAAGTGAAGTGAATGGCAAATACATTTCATTATAGTTATACGAGCGACGAATCCTCAGCATACCACATAGAGCAAAATGCCATCAAGTGGTATACAGATGGTTCGAAGACAAAGGAAGGCACTGGTGCAGGAGTGTTTGGACCTCGTACCAGATACTCCGAATCCATGGGAACATCCCCAAGTATCTTCCAAGCAGAGGTACACGCAATCGAAAGATGTGCACAGTTTAACCTCGACAGGAATTACCGCAAAAAACGAATTGCTATCCTGTCAGATAGCCAAGCAGCCATCAAGGCCATTAGCTCATACACCATCAAATCCAAACTGGTATGGGACTGTGTGGGGAAGCTGAACAAGCTTGGCAGGGATAATAAAGTAACGCTATACTGGGTACCAGGACACACTGGTATAGACGGAAACGAAGAAGCCGATCACCTAGCAAACAAGGGATCCAGTAGCCCCTTTATAGGTCCGGAACCCTTTTGCGGTATGAGCGTGAACACCATCCGCAAAAGTTTAGATGAAGAAATAAGAGGAAAATGGATGAAAACCTGGGAAGAACTTCCAGGGCTAAGGCAATCCAAAGTGATGCTGGGATCTTTTAACCAGAAGAGAACTAAAGCTTGCCTGAAACTAAGCAGGAACAAGCTCAGAATTCTGACAGGAGCCCTGACGGGACACTGCAGACTTAGGAAACATCTCAAGGCCCTAGGCCTAGAGGAGGATGATGGATGCAGATTCTGTGGCTCAGCAGAGGAAACCCCCATACATCTGTTCAAAGACTGCGGAGTATTACTCCGCAAGAGACAGATGTACCTTGGGGCTCACTGCTTGAACACAGAGGAGCTGCAGGCCTTGAATCCCACCCAGATCCTGAGATTCCTAAAGGAATCAGGATTAGAGGAGGCGCTCTAAATGGGTAAGTACACCAACACTTGGAGGAGGAGGGTGGGGTACAATAGATCTATAAAGGTCGCAGTACAAGTCGTCACCACCATATCTACAATCTACAATCTATACGAGGACACGAATGTTTTAGCCGACTAGCAATGGAATTATGGTTACCAAGATTAACATTTGCACCATCACAACCAAATCCGATGATATTATCCAAAGGGATACCTCTGTCAGTGAAGGTCTTTATTAGTATATTATAAAGACGTCGACCTGAGGCTCCTTCTTCAGCTGCTTCAACGTCACCTTCAGGAAAAACACTTGAGATATCCCAAAATTTACTAGTAATTTTTCCAGCATTCTCATCATAATATCGACGCAACGCAAGCTGTCTTCATGTATGAACTGTCTGTGGAATCATCGGTTAAAATTGAAAATTTAGTATTTTTCAGTTGATTTGCAATAGCATCTTTATGAGACGCACCAATAACGTTAGTAACAATTTTAGTGGCCTTCATTCTTTTCATAAAAACATTGTCTAATATTTTAGAATCTGGAAGTGCAGATTTCAAGCAAGGGATCAAGTCATTAACAATAGCGAAAGGAATATTGTGCGCAACCATAAATCCACAGATCTTGATTGCTGCATTTTTTATATTTTTGCTTAAAGAATTATTTTCATTTTGAGGCTTGAAATATCTTTCTATCACATTTGAGGGATTTTTATGATCTCTTGATACCTTTAAATGCTTATACGTATCCTTGTGTTTTTTAATTAGTGTAATATCAGCAACAAGACTCGAGTTGCACCATTTTTTTTTTATCTCCTTCCCATTCCGAACGATAATTTTGCTTCCGATGTTTTTGTGTCTCACGCAGAGTATCATCACGACCTAAACGAATTTTTTTCGAACTTGAAGGACCATCAGAATCGTTATTTTCTGTTTCTTTATGTGTTGCTGACATGATAATCTGCAATAAAAGTAATTAAATCCACCACCGGAAATACCATCATTATCCCAACTAATATATCTGCAAGAAATTTCTATTTTAAGATTTATTATGCAATAGAAAAGGCCTCCTAGTCAATGATTCATCAATAATATTTTTTTTGTGAAATAATTCAAATATAATTTTATATTAAAAATCAATATTTAAAATCGTTTTTAGAAAATTTAAGCAAGAAATTATTTTAGGTATTTTAATTTCCCTAAAAATAAGAATAAGAATAAGAAATTTATTAATCTTTTTCATTGTGATTACAATATAAGACAAGTCGAAATAAAATACAAATTAAAAATATGATTAAACATAACTGGTAAAACAATACATTTATTAAAAGATATAACAATATACAAATTATACAAGGTTTAGCTTGATGCTTCAAAGTTTCTTACTTGGTTTGTGAATTCAGCAACACTATAAAAAGCATGTTGGTGTAGAAATGATTTTAATTTTGTTTTAAAGTTATTGATAGTTACCGTTGTCATTGAGTGCGGCAGTCTGTTATATAAATCGATACCTGATTTGTAAGGTGCTATTTTAAAAAAAGTATGTTTAAAATTATATGTAACTAATTTTCCGTTATTTCGTGTCGCGTAGCCGTGAACGTCGCTATATTTTACAAATTTGGCTTTATTGCTGTGAATAAAACAAAGAATTTTTAGAATGTATATACATGGTAGTGTTAATATTTTATATTCAATAAATGTGTTTCTACAAGTTTCGACGTAATTCAAATTAAACATTAATCGAATGATGCGCTTTTGCGTTACAAATAATCTGCTGGAACCATTAGATAATCCCCACACTGTTATATTGTAACTTAGATGTGAGTATACTACAGCATAATATATAGTTAAAATAGAATCAAGGTTTAGTTCATTTTTGAGTCGTGATATTAAATAATATGATTTATTTACTTTAGCACAGGTGAAATCTACATGTTTCTTCCACTGTAAATACTGGTCAATTATTATCCCCAGGTATTTCATGGTTTCAGATGTCTCTATCAACTTATTATTAAAAGTAAAAGTAATGGATTCATTCTTCTTATAGATGTTTGACAAATGCATAATTTCTGTTTTTTCAACATTAATAATTAATTTATTTAGTTTACACCATTCATTAAATTGAGACATGACTGAAAATATTCTGCTTTTAGCCTCATCTAATGTCTCAGCAGAAACTACGATCGCAGTATCGTCTGCATACATAAAGACCTCTCCGTCAGTTATGTGATTCGGTAAATCATTTACAAAAAGTAAAAATATCAGTGGGCCTAGTATACTCCCTTGAGGAGTCCCCATATTCATTGTAAATATGTCTGAGAGTGATTCCTTATATTTTACCGTATATTCTCTTTCGCTGAGATATGATGTAATCCAGTCATTTATGAAGTTTCGAAAGCCTATATTAAATAATTTAGTACGTAATAAATCGATATCAATAGTGTCAAACGCCTTTTTTAAATCAAATAAAATGATAAATGTGTGTTTTTTGTTATCTAAATTGTTTAAACATGATTGTACTAAATTTATGCACGCTGTCTCTGTAGACCTACCGTGGCGGAATCCATATTGTTTATCATTCAATATATTATATTTTTCAAGAAAGCAAAATATTCTCTTACACATAATTTTTTCAATAATTTTGGAGAAGATACTTAATAAACAAATCGGTCGATAGTTGGTTATATCTGTATCATCCCCTTTTTTAAATAGCGGTATTATTTGTCCGATCTTCAACGGCTTGGGGTATTTGCCCTGTGAAACTGAGATATTAATTATATTACACAAGAAAGGTGCAATGATATCTGCATTCGCTTTAACTAATTTAACCGGAATTTCGTCAAGGCCCGAGGAATTAGTGTTTCGTAGGGATATTATAACAGAAATTATTTCACTCGCAGATACTGGGGTAAAGCAAAATGTGTTGTAGTGATACTGTGTGTTATCGAGAGAAGTAATATTAGTACTATTTGAGAAAATATTTAAGTCCTTGATCGATTGTTCAAAAAATGTCGCGAACTTATTGGAAACTTCATAATTACTTTTACAGATTTCCACATTACATTGTTTTTTGTTTTTATATTGAACTAGATTCCACAATGTTTTAACTTTGTTATCTGCATTAAGTATATATTTTGCAGCGTGTTGTTTTTTTTCTAAAATAATTAACTGATTAAGAGTTTTTTTTTTAGTTTTGCATTTTATTGCTAAGTCATCTCTACCTGATAATTTAACACTAAAATCTAAGTTTTTAACTTCATCATATAGCTTTTGAACTTCTGCTGAAAATTTGATTTTTTGGCGATCAAGGTTACGAACGGATACCAGTCTTTTCCTCTTCGGAAAAACCACTTCGAAACTCCACTTAAACTGTTTATAGAAGTAATCAAATACGAAATTAATATCATTATCGTATGACCAGTTAATAAACTCGCAGCGTTTGATAAAATGTTGTCTAAATTCACTAATTTTGTTAGGTGAGATGACACGAACAATTTCATAGGTCGGCTTTTTTTGAATAGGCAATTGTAGTTCTATATGCGCTGTTTGTGCAAAATGATCAGACAACCCAGGATTGAAATTGTTTGCAGATTTCATAATGTCAATGTTATTGGTAATTAAATAATCAATCGATGTCATTGATACTTTATCTAAATTTGGAAATTTCTGAATTCGAGTGACATCCTTTAAAGAAAGAAATAAATTATGTGCCAATAACAAGTCATTTAGAGAATCTGTCATTTTATTTTTAATTAGATTGTCTATATTCAAGTCCCCGCAGATGATAACGGTTTCAAATTGTTGATTTACAATATCTAATAGACGATTAAGTTGATTAAAAAATAGATCGGTTATATCACTAGCATTATTAGGTGGCCTATAAATTGCAATAATACAAGTTTTCATACCCACTGATATTCCACAGCACTCAATGACGTTTTCGAAAGCTAGATTCTTTATAATTTTTAATAATTTGATTTGTTGTAAAATATCATGTTTTATAAATAAATAATTTAAATAATTATTAAAGTTTTTTTAATAGTTACAAGGTTGTAGAAAAAGTAAATTAAAATTCGATTGGTTAAAAACTAAGATGCTTCATTTCTTTTTTTTTACATTGAAAAATAAAATCTACGTAACTAAATTATTCAAATTTTAATTAGTTAAAAATTTGTCAATATACATTTTGATTATATCTGAATAAATTTAAGCCAAGTTTTGATGTATCTTTGTGATTGTGTATTTATCACTTTTAAGGTTCCAAGCTTCCAACTTCCAACTGTCACTGTTACTGTTAAGTGGTCAGACTGGTCAGTTCCCAATAATCAATATAGTTTTGGCGGGACGGCGGGTTTACGGATGAATTTAACGTAATGCAACGTTGATTGGCTGATAGAGTCACGTTGACTCTTTCAGCCAATCAACGTTACATTACGTTAAATTTAATTTAAATCAGCCAATCAACGCTCATGATATAAACCCGCCATTACACTACGCAAGTCAGTTTTATTACGATATTTTTTCATTCTTTAGTAGGAAAGATAAAGATACAAGAATAAATATTTTATTGCATGATCCATATTGAAAGTTGGTATAATTGCGTACCAACACAATTTTTAGTTGGTACATGGTACAAGACCCTGAAAGCTGGTACATGTACCAGGAAATTGGTACGTCTAACACCCCTGCCAGCAAGTCCCGCGCCCTCTACTGCCCCTGCGCTGCGCCACGAGTAGTGCCTACAGCATGCGCAGGGCAGCTCTCAATCCCACGAGATCTCGAGATCTACAAAAATTGAACGAGACTCAGTCTCGCAAAATATGGACGAGATTTCGCGAGAACGAGATTGCATTCCCTAGTTCAGCTGGACGGCTGCCCCCCCCCCTAGACAAAATCCCTAGCTACGCCCATGATTATATATTTTTCCCGAGTGGATTGAATTTTAAAATAATATACATATTCGTTACAATACAGCGAGCTACAAAATTAAGTTTGGTAACTTACATTTTTTTCAAGTTTGCAATCCTGACTCCTGTCACTTGTCCCATTTCTCACTTGGAATATTTTCTCGAAATTTTCAAAAACTCGCAAACAACGCCAGAAAAATTCCCCCCGAAAATGTATTAGCACGACGCGTCCCCCAAATATTTCCCCCCATTTTGCCACCATTCACAAAGCTCTCCGTGACAAATTACTCAAAATATCGTAAAAATTGTCGGGAGCAACGTGAAGGTTCCAAACTTACTGGAAACACTAAGCTCAGAAGTACGTCATAGTGAACTTGAGGACAAAAAATGTACAGAAGACGTAAGACAATTATTAAGTTTAGAAATAATAAAGTTTGAATATTTTTGAAATTAAATTAAACAGTGAATTTCTCACAATACTTAACACAAAAACTTCTTTACATTAGAATGTAACTTACAGTATTCATTCATTTTATTTAGTGAATTAATTATTTTATTATATCCTTGTTCATTTTGTCAAATTACATAAACCCCGAGATAATAAGCTTCTACAATGCCAATTTAGAATTGATTTACAATTCAGGAGGCCAAAAAGTACATTGCTTTGTACATTGAACTCGTAATCAAATAATGATTGTGTATATGTGATGTTTTGGCAGAGCATTGTTTTCGTAGTCATTATTATGTCACCGTAATATTTTCGACGCGTTGTTTAGTCGCGTGTTGTATAATTTAGTATTCGAACATTTGGCAACACGGTAAGAACAAGAAATCGACCAAGCCATTTTGACAACTAGGGAGTTATGTGAAGTCAAATATTTCGTTAAAATACTTTTATTGTAACAGTTCATGTGTTGGATTAAAAGAAGTTTAAAGACCTCGTTATAACAAATTATGGCCAACAGAAATCCCAAGTGAGTGCCACTGCAAAGTATTACAAAAATTCCTTTAAAACAATCAAGTTTTTTTTAACCTCCCACTATTCGCAAAAATTGACCAACAAACTTTATTTTTATCCTAAATTCGACACATTTATAAATAAAACTAATTCATTTACTTTTGCAGAAACAAAAATATGAAATCTAAAAACAAAGTAGCCAACGGGGGTGTTAAAAAACGTTTAGGCCACAGATCAAGTGTTGGAGATGCACGTCAGAAGTTGATGCAGAAGAAAAGAAATGCAGTTGTTGATGCACGGGAAATATTAGCGGGTAAAGCTAAAACTCAAGATGCAAGAAGCAAGCTGTTGAAAATGCGCGAAAAACGTACCAATCCAGAATCTAAAGATATAAGAGCAATAGGTTCTAATATCCTTAGAAAAACAGATCGTAATGGAAAAATCTCTTTAGTAACAAACAAACATCGTCCCTCCAATAATATGAATGTGAAAATTCAACAACAACTTGGTATTATTTCTTCAAGTAGATCTGCTCCAACACGCCCAGTTAAAAAAGTATCAAAAAGGCCGGTAAAGCCCCCCTTTGAACCACCAGTGATTAAAAAAACTATAAGAAATGAATATACACCCACTGCTGTAACACCATACCCTTACGAACCTCAAGATGTCTACAGATGGTATCCAGGAATTTCACCGTTACTAGGACCAATCGAACTGCGTAGACCAGTCATGGATATAACAGTATCTCGAGGATTAGTCTCAGATAATACCAGTGGTGATTGGAGGACTTACTCTTCAGCATTAAAAGCTACAAATGGTTATATAGATCTAGATGCTGTCATTGAAGATGAAGAAATGCCTTTAGCCAGTCCAGCCCGGCCAGGAATGGCACGAGTAGCTTCTAACATACATTCTCGATTAGACACGAAACCAGCTACAAATTCAACGCATGGTATTTTATCACAAGCAAAAACAAAAGTTGTTGTTCCTGTCGGTCATAGAATTGTTGTATCCAATTTACAATCCACCGTCACCCAAGATGATATTAGGGTAAAGAAATATTTCAAATTTCTCATAGATTAATTATTATATTTATCATCATCTGAGTCCACTGCTGGACATAGGTTCTCCACTTTCTTCTGTCCAAGTTGATCCAATTTCTGGCTACATGTCTAATATCATCAGACCATCTTTTAGGGGGTTGACCTCTGCTTCTTTTGGACTCCCTAGGTCTCCATGTCAATATTTCCTTTGTCCACCTGGCATCAGTGGTTCTTACGAGATGCCCTGCCCAGTTCCATTTTAAGTTGGTTATGCGTTCTACTATGTCTGCAACTGCTGTTGTTTGTCTTAATCATTCATCTGTCTTCCTATCCCTTCTCCTAATTATTATTATTTGTTACAGGCCAACTAAGTACCATATCAAGATAACTATTTATTTTTTCCTTCCTCTTCCTCCAACACTCAATCACACACATCTTAGGTTTATTATGACTAAATATTTCGCTTGTAAACCGTTGTTTATATTACCAATAGATTATATTATCGTAATATTGCATATCTTGGTTAATTAAAGCTTGCTCCGCAATGGTTTCATATATCTTCACAATTTTTTGTTAATTTTGATATAACCAAATCTCCTCATTTGCTCCCATAGGATGACGCGCTACCACCTTTTTATTTTTTTCGATCGACTCTTTTCTATCGAAGATTGTTATAGCTTTTCTGTTTAGTATTAACCAGGACTGTCAGAACTTTAAGTTAACCCGGCATATGGCGAGTTTACTATTAACTTAACGTAACGGGACGCGACAGGACATAACTTAACGTAACGTAAAACTATATTTACGTTAAGTCGGGCTGTTTCACGTAACGTTAAGTCAGGCTGTTTCAACGTGACTTTCAGCCAATCAACGCTCTCGATTTCTACGCGTATGAACTCGAATTCAAAAATGACTCGGTATTGTGTTAGAAAAAAAAACAAAATGTCGATTAACAACACTTTGGATCACAGAAATCACAGAAACGGAGTTCTTCTAGCAAGTTATAATTTCATTGAATTGAAAAATTCACTTTGTTTTTACCACACTTATACTGTACGGTTAGGCAGGTGCGGCAGCCTGTACGGCAACCCAGACACATCCTATTCATAAAATCAGCCTGTACGGCAACCCAGACATATAAGTGTGGTAAAAAACAAAGTGAATTTTTCAATTCAATGTAAGTATGGATTACCACGTAGTAACTGTCGCAACCATCCTATTCATAATTTCATTTTCTCAGAATGAGCTTTTTTCCTCTCATCTGACCATTTGCCACCATTTGTTTTTCTGTTTGATTTAGCTTCCTGAAAACCTCTGAATTTCTTGACTTCTTGTCTGAATTTGTATCTGTTGAGCAAGGTCTCCTGTTTAATCTGCATTTCTTCCTTTTTTGTCTTGCCTCCCCATCCATTATCTTTGTCTGTTTTCCTGTTCTGGAAGAACGTATGGATCTTCTTTGCCAATCTGTCCCCCTCCATTCTCTCCAGATATCCAGAGAGTGTAATGCCCGCGATACACGCAACGGTTTGCCTGAGCAGGTAGACCGGAGCGTGTGTGGGAATAGATCTGTGCAGTTTCTTGCGTACGGTTGACTTGCGCAGGCAAACCTGCACATGTAACCTCTCCGGTAGGCCGTAGCGTGTATGGCGGTCATAACACGTCTTTTCGTAATAATTCTCCTAATTATTAAATTACTATAAAGGTAGACTTCCGAGCAACGCGGCTCTGGCGTCACTAAAGGGGCCTACAGACGATTAACATGGTTGCTCAAATGCAGTGTTGAAGTGTTTGTTGAACGTCTGTAGGCAGGTTGTACCAAGCCTCAACCATCCAACCTGCCTACAGAACACTTCAACACTGCATTTGACCAACCATGTTGATCGTCTGTAGGCCCCTTAACGCAGCGATACTTTCGCGACATAGGGATAGTATTATGCACTATGGAAACGTATGAGGCGCCATTCGAGCGCAGCGACACTGACGCTGACACTGACTTCGCTGTGCTCGAATGGCGCCTCATACGTTTCCCTTGTGCATAAAACTGTGGGCAGAATCTGCGTCGATGGTTCGGACGGACATCTATAGAGATTTTCAAAGGTGCGGTTTCACGCACCATTATAGCCAGTTGGATCGCCAACCTTTGTAGGGAGACGATGTCCTAAGAAGAAGATAAAACTATCGCTATGTCGCCGCGTCAGTATCGCTGCGTTGGTGACGCCAGAGCCGCTTTGCTCGGAAGTCTACCTTAAGGATAATTGAAATAAAATGTAATATGTTTTAGGAATTATTTGAAGATATAGGCCAATTATTGGTAGCTAGATTGGTGAGACCCGGCACGGCAGAAGTAATCTACAAGAATTTGAAAGATGCGCAGAAAGCTGTTGACACCTATCACAATCGTCAATTAGATGGCCAACCAATGAAATGTTTATTAGTTAATAAGAGACCTGTTAATAATCCAACAGCACCGGCTATTAAATCAAATAATGATGGGTGAGTGAATAAACTAACAATAAATTTTGGAATAGTACGTGTCTACAAGTTTTTAATTCAACATTTTAATAATTAATTAAAGTGGTATGTTAAGTGGTATCATGTCAATTGCCACAGAGAATGAATGAATAAGGCCCCTTGTATACAAATACCTAAAAATCTACGATTAATTCGCCGTGTGTAGGCACGGTCGTCAGTGTTGTATGAATCACATTATGTTCGCGTACACCCAATCCGTCATCTGCCGAAGTTTGTTCAGACGAAGACGGCGTTTGAAACAAACACTTGTAAAAGAAAGAGAGTGCGTACACAAACACGACTCTCATCGTCCGATGACGCCCGAAAACGGCCGATCATCTCGATGATCCGAACTTGTTGGGATTTCTCGCCAGTCTTCCGGCGTCTACAGTGCAAATTGAGTGTATTTATAGTATAATTATAATTTTGTTGTTATCTACTTAAACGACTTCGGAAATTGAAAAATTAATTAGTTGTGTTTATAATAGAGCAACCCTGCGGGATAAACATTAAAAATATTACAATAATCGAGATTTGTTCATACGGTTATGGTTGTCGGCACAAGTGGTAACACTGTTGTAGTGTAAGAACATACCGAGGAGTCATCCACTCCCTGAAATGTTGCAGTGTATTCACAATTATCCTAATTTTTTTGGTAATTCGAGGTACTCGAAGAAATTACTAGCGTAATGCGTAATAATGCCATATAATTATGCTAATTCTTTGCTAATGTGAAGTACTGGGAGAAATCACAAGCATAATGCGTAATAATGTCAGATAATTTTTGAAATGCTTAGGTACTGCAAAGTACTTTTAAATAATTTCTAATGCACTGAACGTTAGAGTGTATTTACTTGTTATTACTATGTGCAAACTAAGATAATAGTGCTATAGTCCATTTTTTTTAAGAAGGAAGGAAAGGGAAGATAGGACTTATTTGACCTTCTTCTCTGATTGGCTTAAATCGAGGAGAAGTTCACACGGACAATATTTACTTCTCCATCTCAACCTCTTTCTTTTCACATACATTTGCAGCTGTTAGTTGTCAATGGCTGCCGTGTTAATTCACAATTGTCATCTGATCTGTTTGTATCATTTAGATTTTTGCGTTTTTCTCCATTTATTTGTTTGTATTTTATTACTATTGCTGCCATTTGGAGTATGTAATCAGTAATAATAAGATATTCAATGAAACCATTAATAAATTGCCAATTTTATATTCAAGTAACTATATTTGAATTTAGCGCCAAATTTTGTAACATTTGTCATAGTGTAAATCAGGTTTCTAGTTACTGCATTCTTAAAAAAATGGACTATAGTAATGAAGAAGACATCACGTTAGTAGTATCGTCATTAAATAACAAGTGTGTTGAATTTCTATACATTATTGAAATTGGATTGAAATACAACAAAATTACAATACTATAAACTACTTTTTCACATTTTTGTATTGCTTCTCAATATTAAATCATATGTCACAGTCCTGTGAAGTTAGCAACCGAATTTGCAAAAATATGATATTAAATCGGAGTTCCTGGTAGATATGAAATAGTTGTAGAGTACTAAAAAATGGAAAATACAAAAAATGAGCTAGCAACACTTTTGAGACAAACACGGTGCGTTTTTGACAGATTACTGCACCTCGACCATAGTTCTGGAGTACTTGGTCAATTTTGCAAAAAAATGTTTTATGAAAATTGCAAAAACAGTTCTTTCCACGGATCTAAATAGCACCCTAAGAGTTCTATCGAAGATCTATTTCACATTTTTTGATAAAAACTTTAGTTCAAAAGATATTTTCAATAATAAGGAACCCATGGTTTTGAATGAAGATTTAAAAAAATCGCGCAACAGTTATGTTTGCAGTTTCTGATAAAGCTCCTAGAGATCTATCGAAAATCCTTATAACATTTTTCTGCAAAGTTAAAAATTGAAAAGATATACAAAAATTAAACTTCACCGATGCGGCGAAGAAAAAAAAATCGTGCAATAGTTCTGTTTGCATTTCCCGGTAGAACTATTAGATCTATCTAAAATCCTTGTAACATTTTTCTGTGAAGTCAAATATTGGAAAGATATTCGAAAAAAAGTTCACTAATGAAGTTCGAGTTCAGCAATGAAGTGTAAAAAAAGTGGCGCAACAGTTTTGTTCCTACGTGAATTCGTTGGTTTACTGTAAAAAAATATGCACATTTTCTAACTAAAAGTATTTACCACAAGCTCGGCGCGTGGATTTTCGTGCGGCCGACAAAAGAGAAAGCGACAAAGCAGACACATTCAAAACGCCGCTCTCGGTCGCCCCGATTTTTTTTCTTTTTCCTTTCGCCACATCGGTGAAGTTTAATTTTTCGCATATCTTTCTAATTTTTAACTTTACAGAAAATTTTTTAAGGCTTTACGAAGACAGATCTCTAAGAGTTCTACCAGGAACTTCAAACAGAACTATTGCGCGGTTTTTTCTTTTCTACGTCGTCGCATGGGTTAAGCTCAATTTTTCGAAAATCTTTTTAATTTTTTTTAACTTTACAGTAAAATTTGGATTTTTACAATTATAAGGATTTTCGATAGAACTCTAAGAATTCTATCGAAAACGGCAAACAGAACTATTGCGCGAAATTTTGCACAAAGTACTCTAGAACTAATTGATATTTACCAGGAACTCCGATGTAATATTAAATTTTTGCAAATTCGGTAGCTAACTTCATAGGACTATAAATTACTATTAAATGTTAAAATTTTATTATTAATATTACTAATATTACTACCTAATTTTAAACCAATTTCGCTTTATTTCAAATGACTTCTTTTTATTATGAGGAGTTTAGAGTCGTGTGAAGTTGGCCCCCAAATTTTTGAAAAATTAAAATTTTTTTAGAGTTCTGGCAAGATTTCGAATAGTTCTAGAGTTCTTGCTTGAAAATTGCAATAGTTCCGGAAAATTTCGGGCAGAAATCGAGAAAAACAATTTGGGGGCCAACTTCACGCAGCCCCCTCTTTTTCAGGAAAAAGAGTTCTGATGTAATATTCCAGTTCTTTATATAGAGTTCTAGAGTTCTCAATCGATAATGCATATAGTTCTACTTTTTTTTTTTCAAAATTTTGTAATTTTTGAAAAATTAAAAAAAAATCTGATAACGGTTTTCGATTGTACTAAGGCAGATAAACAAAAAATGCTTATCAGACATTTTTGTAAAATCAATATTTATAAATTTATTTATAAAAAACTTTCGACGAAGATAAAAAATAAAAAAATACAAGAGTTCTGATAAGAGTTCTGAGTAGCCCCCGGAGAGTTCTGAACAAATAACCAATACAATTTCTTTGTCAAACCAATATTAAAGAAGTTATAAGCAAAAGCGAGGCGCTAATTTTTTGAAAATTTCTTCAAAAGTGCTTCAAAAAACAATTAAAAGAACATTTAATCGAACAAGCTCTATACTCACTGAAGGAGTGAGATACTGAAACTTTCTTTTTTCTTTTGACATTTCCCAGAATTTTTGAATAAAATTTTGATTTTGAGGTATGGGCGAGGTAGACGCTCATCCAAAATACAATATCATCTGAAAACACAAATATACCCGAAATATAATAATACTCACATATTTTGGCAAAACAAGCGTACAAATAGCAAACGTTTTATGGAAAAAATATCTACAAGCAACATTTAAACCTTCAAAATTATCCCACATATGGATGTAATATAAGATGAATATAAGATGACTGGACTTCATCTTAGTCAAAAAAATGGGTCAATCTTGGAATCTAACAGAAGAAGCTGAATTTTTGCATATACCTTTATTTTAGTATTACAAATGTTGTCTCAAAAGTCACATATGCCAACATGTGAGCGTCCTTAGATATTCCAGGTCAAAGGTCGCAAAAGTCAGTTTTTTGAGAATATCTCGGTTTCTCTGCCTCCTATCGTATTTGCATTTATTACGAAAGTTGCAGGCAATAAAATTCTCTACAAATTTCATCTGAAACCTTTTTTATACGTCGATCTGTTTTTTAGATAGAGGGAGCAGAGTATGGAGCGCTGATGAGCAGCCAAACGTACCTTAGCGCAAGGTAAATCCTGAATCCCAATTTATTATACAGTTTTTCTACTTAATTACTTAAATAACAATTTAATACCAATATTCTGCAACTGCAAGAATGGTGGGGGTTCTCGTTGTGAATGCCATAAGTTGGGTACGCAATGTTCTTTAGCTTGTAGTCAATGTAATGTAAAAAGACGGTATAATACCATGGGATTCAGGATTTAATTTGCGCTAAGGTACTCATGGCTGAGCGCTCCACTGCGCCCTCTATCTCAAAAACAGTTCGACGTATAAAAAAAGGTCTAAGATGAAATTTGTAGAGAAATGTATTCTCTACAACTTCTATAATAAATGCAAATACGGTAGGAGGCCGAAAAAATATAGGCCAAGATATTCTCAAAAAACTGATTTTTGCAACCTAAGGACTACTCACTCTAAGGACGCTCACATGTTGGCATATGTGACTTTTGAGACAACATTTGTAATGCTAAAATAAAGGTCTACACCAAAATTCAGCTTCTTCCGTTAGATTCCGGGGTGATATGCTAAAATGACTGGGCTAATAGTTTAGTACGTAGGTAAGATAAGATGAAGTATTTATTTCAATTCGTTTTTCAGAACATTTTCATGTCTTTCGTCTTGAAAAAGACACTAGATCTTTTTCAAACCATTTGCTAGGACGCAATCACAAATTTCCCGAAATAGATAATCTAAAAATCTTGCATAATTGTAACAAAGGCCGGAAGTTTAATCTCGTGGAGTCATTAGAAATTTTCATACAAAGCTGTAATCTATCAGTAAATTTCCTTTATGAACAAACCGACCTAATCTTTTCACAACTTTTTAATCACAATCATCTCCAGATAAGTCCCCAACTACAGACATACACCTCGCCTCCCCACCAAAACTCTTAGTATAAAGTCATTCTCATCAATTTGTAATCCACTTGATTAAGTAATCCATTTGAAAATGACCCTTCAGCAGTCGAAACTCAAGTCATGTAAAGTGTGTGGATTTATATAACTTCATAAGGAACTATAATCAAAAAAGTGCCCTTTCGGGATTTTTTTTACATTTTTATGTCAGGAAGCTACTATTATCGTTATCCTGTCAATATTTTTATCAATTGTACGTTGGTGAACTAGAAATCTCATGATTCAATTAAGAAACACTGGATTTTATTAACAATCAAGTAAGAAAAATAAAATTCCGTTTCAGTAACAGAAAAACGTGATTTTTAAATAGGTGTAAACACGATAGGACCTTTTAGAAATTGAACTATGAAAATAATAAATTGCATGCTTGTACAAAATGAATTATTATAATGTTAGTGATTGCAAAAATCGATACTTCTCTATTTACATAATAGTTCGAATCAAAAAATAAAAATTTTATAGAAAATAAGAAGATAAATTATAAATGAAGATAATAGAAGAGAATAGAAGATAAACATATTTGATTCAACAAAAACCTAGTTATCGCCCACATAAATATAGTGATTGTCCAGTATAATTTTTACAAAAAGTCGTGAATTTCAATAACCTTTTCATAGTTGATTTTTTTTGTGCACGCGTCAATTTCCGCCATGTGTTAGGGCACTTTTTTGACGTATAACCAGTGAAAATAGCAAAATGTGCCCGAAACTTTCATATTCCCGCCTTTGAAACAAGGTGGACGTGCATGCGCATACCAACAGTAAAAATGTCTATTCAGAGTATGTTATAATTAATATCTAAATTTCTGTTTGTAGGGTGATGGCTCCTAGGAAACCTACATCATCAACTACAAATTCTAATAAACTGATTCCAGATATCTCTACTATTCACAAAGTACTTTTCCAGAGGAACTGAGTTAATGATATCGTTGTTGAACTAATGTTGTGTGACAATTTGCTATTAAGATTTATGTATGTATAATATTTTTTGGAAAATAAACTTAACATTTAAATATGCCCATTAAACAATAATTAATCAATGAATGGATATTATGTATTTACTGGATATGTTGTTCCCCTGATTAAGTTATATTAGAACCAGATATATCTCTCGATTCAAAATAAGAAAGATTGCTACCCCCGCACAAAATGTATCCACATTATTTTTCACTACACCTATGTCCTTCTACTGGCTCTGGCAAAGTCAACACAGTAAAAATCTCGAAACCTCCCCGAATAGTAGCTCGCCAACCACGTTAAAAACTGTAAGGGCTCCCTACACTTGTGTCTAAGATCAAGAAACCAAGCACAAGTGCAGGCTGTGGGAGGAGGTCCCCAGGTCCTACAAGGACACCAGACCCGAGGTCCTACAAGGACACCAGACCCCAGGTCCTACAAGGACATTAGATAATGGTGTATGGATCGAGAGTATAGTATAGCTTTATATACCTTTACTACAATGCACATAACTTTTTTGTATGGAGTTGAGGCGTGGGCCCTCAAGAAAATCCACATGGACAAACTACAAACCTTCGAAATGTGGTGCTACCGAAGAATGTGGCGGATTTCCTGGACCGATAGAGTTACTAATGCCGAAGTGCTGAACCGGATGCAGAAGGAGTGCGAAATAGTTAACACCTTAAAAAAAAGAGCTACAATTTTCTTCTGGGTCATATAATGAGGACGGAATGAAGAGGACAGAAATATACACATCTCCAACTAATAGTCCAGGGAAAGATTAGTTGAAAGCGGAATATTGGCAGACGCCGTGTATCCTGGCTGAAGAACCTAAGGGCTTGGTTTAATTTTAGCAATGTTCAGCTGTTCAGAACTGCAGTGAACAAGGCCCGTATTGCTGTGATGATAGCAAACCGCCGAGGAGATGCAATTTAAGGAGAGGAGATGCAATTTAAGAAGAAGAAGCATAACTTTCAAATACATGGGAAGTTACTTTCGGGGCATCTCCTACGATGGGCGTACCCAGCTTTTGGCCAAAAGGGGTGTAAATCAGGAGTTTCTAATGCGGATTCCCCGCTTTTGCTTTACCTCACACACTACACGAAATATAAGCTTGTCATGGACGTAGCCAGGGGGCGGTTTTGGGGGTTCAACCCCCCCGAAATATGCAAAATATAACATAAATATTATATTGAAATGGGAGGTTATTATATTGAATATGATATTATATTGAAATCGAGTAGAAACGACTCTCGTCAAGAGAGCATGGTAGATGTGGAGTTTAGGAACTCTTGTGTGTGAGTTTTAAAAAGTAAATTGGCGCATTTCTGTTATTGCATTTTCTTAAACCCCTAGAAGCTAGGTGTATGTAGTATGTAGAAAAAACACCAGCAGAAGATTCAGCTTTATAGGTGGAAAATTAATAAACAAATATAAGTGGTTATACCTTTATTTAATTTGACATCTATTTCAACAGTAATTATCTAGGATCTTTCGCTGTTCGTGTCCCATGCATTTGTTAACATCAATGTTAAATACATTGACGAATTCACTAATTGCAGCAGCTTTTCTTTCTCGACAAAACCTATAAATTCTTAATTAACATTTTTTTCGCGTTGGTCATAATATTTAATACCTATTGATAAGTTTAATAATACGAAAAATATCTGTTCGTTAATCTACAAAAAATAAGTCCTACTAGGACTTAGACAAATGTCATTTTGAAACTTCGACCGTCTTCGAGAGTCTAACAGGCATCGTCAGCTAGATTTCCTAGGTCTAAGCAGATTCGATATAGAAATCGAATTCGTCCAAGTGCCTATAGCATGCCTAGTCATCTGATATATCACAACAGGAGCAACTTATCAATAATTGAAAATTGAGGGGGCCTCACTATTTGAGGTTACATTTAAATAAACATAATAATGCGAAAAATATCTTGAATATTAAATATTCAATCTGTTCGTTAATCTAGAAAAATTAAGTCCTACTAGGACTTAGACAAATGTCATTTTGAAACAATTACTTCCCTGGCTTATACCACGCAGGATATTGAATTACACAATAGACATTTGTATGTTATTACTAGTACTACTAGATAAATAACATTAAGATTTCTTTCTACATAAATTAGGTGACTTGGCCATCTGCAGACGCGTTTCGATGCTAATGGTAAAGGACAGATGGTTAAGTCACCCAATTTATGTAGAAAGAAATCTTAATGTTATTTAACTAGTAGTACTAGTAACAACATACAAATGTCTATTGTGTAATTCAATATCCTGCGTGGTATTAGCCAGGGAAGTAGTTGTTTCAAAATGACATTTGTCTAAGTCCTAGTAGGACTTAATTTTTGTAGATTAACGAACGGATTGAATACTTAATATTCAAGATATTTTTCGTATTATTATGTTCATTTAAATGTAACCTCAAATAGCGAGGCCCCCTCAATTTTCAATTATTGATAAGTTGCTCCTGTTGTGATATATCAGATGACTAGGCATGCTATAGGCACTTGGACGCTTTGACATTATCGACCAACTTTTACCTGATTAGGACTCCACATACATACAATACCGCTAATGCCCGCCATACACGTTACGGTCTACCGTACAGGTTACATGCGCAGTTTGCCTGCGCAGGTCAACCGTACGCAAGAAACTGCACAGGTCTATTCCCACACACGCTCCGGTCTACCTGCACAGGTAGACCTGTCATATGGACCGTTGTGTGTATGGCGGACATAAGTGTTCCCTCAAAATGTCATCAACAGAATCAATTTTTAGTTTAAGCAAAATTCGAAATCAAGGGGAGGTGGCAGCTTGACTTTAACATTTAGTTCACTCGAGAGCCAAACTATTTCCCTTATTCCCTCCCAAAAGCTAATAATTTTAAAAGTGAAAATTGATTCAAACTAAAAAATTTAATATAAAAATCTATCTATAAATCAAAAAATTAACTATAAATCAAAAATTTTCTTATTAGGTACATATTTTGACTTACAAATTCAACAAACCTTAAAGCTACCAACCTGGTCTCCTGTGTTTCCTTCCTTTTTAGTTCCTTCTTGACACACGCGCCGAACGATCCGAATCGTTCGGCTTCTGCAAAACGACAAAGCAGAAAGCGCAAACTAAGTACTAATCAGACGCGATTTCTAGATCGAATCTGCTTAGACCTAGGAAATCTAGCTGACGATGCCTGTTAGACTCTCGAAGACGGTCGAAGTATTTACGTTTTATAACTCGGTATGATTTTTGTAACTAATTCTTGTAGTAAATGAATTGCAGTAATCGTCTCACTTGTTATGCAAAAACTATCAGAAAATGTGGCAAAATCACGGAAAACGTATTCCCTTAACTTTACCGCATATTCAATCAAAAACTAAAATTACTATTTCAAATTCCATTTTCCAGATCGGCCTAAACAGCCATTTAAATTTTCCGCGGACGTTCGAGAACTTCGACCACTCAAAATCCAATCCGAATCTTGAGCGTCAAAGTCCTATCGGAGCACTCGCGACCGCGATTAATAAATTTCAATTATCACTCACTACTTGGCATCTTGGTGCTCAATCTCTGGCAGTGGGCTGTAGCCTGCAATTTTTTGAGACCCTGAGCAGCAGGCGTCTCCTGCAGTCTGCGCCGCTCCCCCAACCATATCCACCAGCCATTGAAAAGATCCGTCACTACCCTAACCACGGTTTTTTTGTTTACTCGCGAAACTAACACTGCGTCTTTGTTTACGGCATAATTTTATTTGCAAATTTTTACGGAAACTTTCCCTATACATTTTATTCCACGCGGAACTAACACTCCCGACTTTACACTCGCGCACTACAAAAATTCCGGTAATTAACGATCTGACTTTCCGCGAAATTAACACTCCCGACTTTACTCAACACTCTGTTTTAACTGTCATTTATTTCACTCGCGACCCGCCCTATTTCACTAATTCACTGTCAAAAATAAATAATTTTAAAACTGAAAATTGCTTTAAACTAAAAAATATTAATCAAATATTCTCTTATTATATATTTCGATTTACGATCAACCTCAAAGCTACCAACCTGTTCCCCTGTGTTTTCCTTTCTTCTTTGTTACTTCTTGACACACGCGCCGAACGATTCGGATCGTTCGGTTTCTGCAAAACGATAAAGCAGAAAGCGTAAACTAAGTACTAATCAGACGCGATTTCTAGATCGAATCTGCATAGTTCTAGGAAATCTAGCTGACGATGCCTGTTAGACTCTGGAAGAGGATATTTTGAAACGGTCGAAGTATTTACGTTTTATAACTCGGTATGATTTTTGGAACTAATGTAGTAAATGAATTGCTGTAATCGTCTCACTTGTAATGCAAAAACTATCTGAAAATGTGGCAAAATCACGGAAAACGTATTTCCTTAACTTCACCGCATATTCAAACCAAAACTAAAATTACCATTTCAAATTCCATTTTCCAGATCGGCCTAAACAGCCATTTAAGTTTTCCGCGGACGTTCGAGGACTTCGACCACTCAAAATCCAATCCGAATCTTGAGCGTCAAAGTCCTATCGGAGCACTCGCGACCGCGATTAATAAATTCAAAAAATCACTCACTACTTGGCATCTTGGTGCTCAATCTCTTGCAGGACCGACCTTTGTGCAGTGGACGATAGCCTGCACTTTTCTGAGACCCTGAGCAGCAGGCGTCCTTCCTGCCCTGCAAGCGTCTCCTGCAGTCTGCGCCGCTCCCCCAACCATATCCACCAGCCATTGAAGGGATCCATCACTACCCTAACCACGGTTTTTATTCATTTACTTGCGAATCTAATAATAATCTAATAACTCGCGTGTCTTTGTTTACGGCACTATTTTATTTGCCAAAAATTTCGGAAACTTTCCCTATACATTTTATTGCACGCGGAACTGACACTCCCGACTTTACACTCACGCACTACAAGAATTTTCGGCAATTAACGATTTGACTTTCCGCGAAATTAACAATCCCGACTTTACTTAACACTGTTTTAACTGTCATCTATTTCACTCGCGACCCGCACTATTTCACTAATTCACTCTCAAAAATTATTAATTTTAAAACTGAAAATAGCTTTAAACTAAAAAATATTAATCAAATATTCTCTTATTATATATTTCGATTTACCATTAAACAAACCTCAAAGCTACCAACCTGGTCTCCTGTGTCTTCCTTCCTTCTTTGTTCCTTCTTGACACACGCGCCGAACGATCCGAATCGTTCGGTTTCTGCAAAACGACAAAGCAGAAAGCGCAAACTAAATACTAATCAGACGCCATTTCTAGATCGAATCTGCTTAGTTCTAGGTAATCTAGCTGACGATGCCTGTTAGACTCTGGAAGAGGATATTTGGAAACGCTCGAAATATTTACTTTTTCTAACTTGGTATGATTTTTGGAACTAATTCTTGTAGTAAAATTGCTGTGTAATCATCTCACTTCTAATGCAAAAACAATCTGAAAATGTGGCAAAATCACGGAAAACGTAATCTCTTACAGGACCTACCTTTATGCAGTGGACAGTCGTCTGCACTTTTCTGAGAAGCTGAGCAACAGGCGTCCTTCCTGTCCTACATGCGTCCTTCCTGTCCTATAGGCGCCTCCTGCAGTCTGCGCCGCTCCCCCAACCATATCCACCAGCCATTGAAAGCATCCATCACTACCCTAACCACGGTTTTTGATTGTTTACTCGCGAATCTAACACTGTGTCTTTGTTTACGGCACAATTTATTTGCAAATTATTATTTATCATTTTTCGGAAACTTTCCCTAAACATTTTATTTCACGCGGGACTAACACTCCCGACTTTACACTCGCGCACTACAACAAATTTCGGCAATTAACGATTTGACTTTCCGCGAAATTAACACTCCCGACTTTACTTAAAACTCTGATTTAACTGTCATTTATTTCACTCGCGACCCGCACTATTTCACTCTCAAAAATTAATAATTTTAAATCTGAAAATTGCATTAAACTAAAAAATATTAATCAAATATTCTCCTATTGCATATTTCGACTTACCATTAAACAAACCTCAAAGCTACCAACCTGATCTCCTCTGTTTTCCTTCCTTCTTTGTTCTTTCTTGATACACGCGCCGAACGATCCGGATCGTTCAGTTTCTGCAAAACGACAAAGCAGAAAGTGCAAACTAAATACTAATCAGACGCAATTTTTGGATCGAATCTGCTTAGTCCTAGGAAATCTAGCTGACGATGCCTGTTAGGCTCTGGAAGAGGATATTTTGAAACGGTCAAAATATTTACGATTTCTAACTCGGTATGATTTTTTGAACTAATTCTTTTAGTAAATGAATTGCTGTAATCATTTCATTTGTAATGCAAAAACTATCTGAAAATGTGGCAAAATCACGGAAAACGTATTTCCTTAACCGCAAAAACTAAAATTACCATTTTAAATTCCATTTTCCAGATCGGCCTAAACAGCAATTTAAATTTTCCGCGGACGTTCGAGAACTTCGACCACTCAAAACCCAATCCGAATCTTGAGCGTCAAAGTCCTATCGGAGCACTCGCGACCGCGATTAATAAATTTCAATTATCACTCACTACTTGGCATCTTGGTGCTCAATCTCTTGTAGTGGGCTGTAGTCTGCAATTTTTTGAGACCCTGAGCAGCAGGCGTCTCCTGCAGTCTGCGCCGCTCCCCCAACCATATCCACCAGCCATTGAAAGGATCCGTCACTACCCTAACCACGGTTTTTTTGTTTACTCGCGAAACTAACACTGCGTCTTTGTTTACGGCATAATTTTATTTGCAAATTTTTACGGAAACTTTCCCTATACATTTTATTCCAAGCGGAACTAACACTCCCGACTTTACTCAACACTCTGTTTTAACTGTCATTTATTTCACTCGCGACCCGCCCTATTTCACTAATTCACTGTCAAAAATTAATAATTTTAAAACTGAAAATTGCTTTAAACTAAAAAATATTAATCAAATGTTATCTTATTATATATTTCGATTTACCATTAAACAAACCTCAAAGCTACCAACCTGTTCTCCTGTGTTTTCCTTTCTTCTTTGTTACTTCTTGACACACGCGCCGAACGATTCGGATCGTTCGGTTTCTGCAAAACGATAAAGCAGAAAGCGTAAACTAAATACTAATCAGACGCGATTTCTAGATCGAATCTGCTTAGACCTAGGAAATCTAGCTGACGATGCCTGTTAGACTCTGGAAGAGGATATTTTGAAACGGTCGAAGTATTTACGTTTTCTAACTCGGTATGATTTTTGTAACTAATTCTTGTAGTAAATGAATTGCTGTAATCGTCTCACTTGTTATGCAAAAACTATCAGAAAATGTGGCAAAATCACGGAAAACGTATTCCCTTAACTTTACCGCATATTCAATCAAAAACTAAAATTACCATTTCAAATTCCATATTCCAGATCGGCCTAAACAGCCATTTAAATTCTCCGCGGACGTTCGAGAACTTCGACCACTCAAAACCCAATCCGAATCTTGAGCGCCAAAGTCCTATCGGAGCACTCGCGATCGCGATTAATAAATTGTAAAAATCACTCACTACTTGGCATCTTGGTGCTCAATCTCTTGCAGGACCTACCTTTGTGCAGTGGACGGTAGCCTGCACTTTTCTGAGACCTTGAGCAACAGGCGTCCTACCTGTCCTACAGGCGTCTCCTGCAGTCTGCGCCGCTCCCCCAACCATATCCACCAGCCATTGAAGGGATCCATCACTACCCTAACCACGGTTTTTGTTTGTTTACTCGCGAATCGAACACTGTGTCTTTGTTTACGGAACAATTTATTTGCAAAATTTTTCGGAAACTTTCCCTAAACATTTTATTTCACGCGGGACTAACACTCCCGACTTTACACTCGCGCACTACAACAAATTTCGGCAATTAACGATTTGACTTTCCGCGAAATTAACACTCCCGACTTTACTTAAAACTCTGATTTAACTGTCATTTATTTCACTCGCGACCCGCACTATTTCACTCTCAAAAATTAATAATTTTAAATCTGAAAATTGCAATAAACTAAAAAATATTAATCAAATATTCTCCTATTGTATATTTCGACTTACCATTAAACAAACCTCAAAGCTACCAACCTGTTCTCCTGTGGTTTCCTTCCTTCTTTGTTCTTTCTTGACACACGCGCCGAACGATCCGGATCGTTCGGTTTCTGCAAAACGACGAAGCAGAAAGCGCAAACTCAGTACTAATCAGACGCGATTTCTAGATCGAATCTGCTTAGTCCTAGGAAATCTAGCTAACGATACCTGTTAGACTCCGGAAGAGGATATTTTGAAACGGTCGAAATATTTACGTTTTCTAACTCGGTATGATTTTTGTAACTAATTCTTGTAGTAAATGAATTGCTGTAATCGTCTCACTTGTTATGCAAAAACTATCAGAAAATGTGGCAAAATCACGGAAAACGTATTCCCTTAACTTTACCGCATATTCAACCAAAAACTAAAATTACCGTTTCAAATTCCATTTTCCAGATCGGCCTAAACAGCCATTTAAATTTACCGCGGACGTTCGAGAACTTTGACCACTCAAAACCCAATCCGAATCTTGAGCGCCAAAGTCCTATCGGAGCACTCGCGATCGCGATTAATATATTGTAAAAATCACTCACAACTTGGCATCTTGGTGCTCAATCTCTTGCCGGATCTACCTTTGTGCAGTGGACGATAGCCTGCACTTTTCTGAGACCCTGAGCAGCAGGCGTCCTTCCTGCCCTGCAGGCGTCTCCTGCAGTCTGCGCCGCTCCCCCAACCATATCCACCAGCCATTGAAAGGATCCATCACTACCCTAACCATGGTTTTTGATTGTTTACTCGCGAATCTAACACTGTGTCTTTGTTTACGGCACAATTTATTTGCAAAATTTTTCGGAAACTTTCCCTAAACATTTTATTTCACGCGGGACTAACACTCCCGACTTTACACTCGCGCACTACAACAAATTTCGGCAATTAACGATTTGACTTTCCGCGAAATTAACACTCCCGACTTTACTTAAAACTCTGATTTAACTGTCATTTATTTCACTCGCGACCCGCACTATTTCACTCTCAAAAATTAATAATTTTAAATCTGAAAATTGCAACAAACTAAAAAATATTATTCAAATATTCTCCTATTGCATATTTCGACTTACCATTAAACAAACCTCAAAGCTACCAACCTGGTCTCCTGTGTTTTCCTTCCTTCTTTCTTCCTACTTGACACACGCGCCGAACGATCCGGATCGTTCGGTTTCTACAAAACGACAAAGCAGAAAGCGCAAACTAAATACTAATCAGACGCAATTTTTGGATCGAATCTGCTTAGTCCTAGGAAATCTAGCTGACGATGCCTGTTAGGCTCTGGAAGAGGATATTTTGAAACGGTCAAAATATTTACGATTTCTAACTTGGTATGATTTTTTGAACTAATTCTTGTAGTAAATGAATTGCTGTAATCGTTTAATTTGTAATGCAAAAACTATCTGAAAATGTGGCATAATCACGGAAAACGTATTTCCTTAACTTAACCGCAAAAACTAAAATTACCATTTTAAATTCCATTTTCCAGATCGGCCTAAACAACCGTTTAAATTTTCCGCGGACGTTTGAGAACTTCCACCACTCAAAACCCAATCCGAATCTTGAGCGTCAAAGTCCTATCGGAGCACTCGCGACCGCGAATAATAAATTTCAAAAATCACTCACTACTTGACATCTTGGTGCTCAATCTCTTACAGGACCTACTTTTGTGCAGTGGACGGTAACCTGTAACCTGCACTTTTCTGAGACCCTGAGCAGCAGGCGTCCTTCCTGCCCTACAGGCGTCTCCTGCAGTCTGCGCCGCTCCCCCAACCATATCCACCAGCCATTGAAAGGATCCATCACTACCCTAACCACGGTTTTTATTTGTTTACTCACGAATCTAACACTGTGTCTTGGTTTACGGCACAATTTATTTGCAAAATTTGTCGGAAACTTTCCCTACACATTTCATTTCACGCGGAACTAACACTCCCGACTTTACACTCGCGCACTACAAAAACTTTTCGGCGCTTAACGATTTAATTTTACACGAAATGAAAACTTTTTCTAATTATTTAACCTCCTCAGTATCTGTACACATTGTTATGTTTTTATTTCTTTATGGCCTTTCTAGGCCATTTTTAATTCTATGTCAGCGCACGAGTCCAATTATACATTCAAATGTACATGATCTGAAAAATAAAAAAAAAGTATTAAAACAGTTTTTTTTTTTAAATAAAAATTAAAACATTTTTAAAACTCAAAATACTTTATTTTTTAACCCCGGTTAGATTAGGTTGCCCGCCGCGAAGCGGACAGATAAATCAAGACAACGTACGCGCGGCGAACTCTCGATCAAATATATAGCGGTGGTGGCGTTAATACGTAAGTACCCCAGCGGCCCCACGAATTTGGAACTGTAAATACAATGAGAGTATCTATGTTGCAAATTGTTTTTTGTTAAAATCACAGTTTCAGATATTAAATTTTAATTTTTTTGATTTAACGTTTCATTCTACTAAATACAATTTAAAAACCACAGTATCGAGATGTAATATTTCGGAGTTCATTTCTCATACTCGATGAGTAATAGCACAAACTGTAATTTTAAATATAAATAAGAAATATTATATTGTTCGAAAATAAATAATAAATATTATACTTATTATGAAGTAATTATGAAATCGACAGAACAAACGTAATAGCTAAAGAACAAGCTCGCGATTACTTATTGGAAACCGATGCTACTACGGATACCAAAAACTGATGAAGTCCAAGTTATTGAGTCACAAAATCAAACTTCAAATATACCGAACACTCATAAGACCAGTAGTAACGTACGGATGCGAGGCCTGGACCCTAACCACCGCAGAGGAGAACGCGCTACGCATCTTTGAAAGAAAGATCCTCAGAAAGATCTACGGAGCGATCCTAAATGAGCATGGAATTTGGAGGATACGAATGAACCATGAACTAAGCAGGTTAATAAACGAAGCGGACATAGTGAGATATGTAGAAGCTCAAAGAATAGCATGGCTGGGACACCTGTACAGAATGCATAACGACATACCAGCCAAGAAAATGTACAACTGGCGGCCAGTAGGAAGAAGGAAGAGAGGCAGGCCAAGGAAAAGATGGATGGAAGACGTGGAGGAAAGTCTTAGAAAGATGGGAGTAAGGCATTGGAAAGAGAAAGCCGGTGAATGGACAGAATGGAAGAAGATTGTTGTAGAGGCGAAAACTCACCACGGGTTATAAAGCCAACAGAAGAAGAAGAAGATTATGAAGTAATAAATATAATAATAGATTGCGAAATGATCTGTACAAAAATAGCAACTAGAAAATCAGATAGCAGAACCGATGTAGAAGAAGATAACAGAAAGAGAAAAATTGACGAAAGACCACCGGAGGCCAAAACACTGGAAGAGCAGCTAAAGAAAGCAGTAAAAAACTAACGACAAACAAAAAAGATTGGAAAATGAACGTAGACAAACCTGGCAATGAAAAGGGAACGAGCGTAGGGTCATAAAAAAGATGAAGAAACACAGTTACGTAAAAACACACTGAAAGGAAGGACATGGAACGTCAGAAGCTTATCGGGAAAGGAGGAGGAACTAATAAACGAATTAGAGAAGGTGGATATGGATATTTTGAGTATTACAGAAACAAAGAAAAAGGAAAAGGAGAACATACGCTGACTGGAGAGCATGTACTAACATATATCGGAGTCAATGAAGAGAACAGGGCTATAGAATGTGTAGCATGCTACATAAAGAGACAAAATGTGAAATATATACGAAATTGGACTGCAAACGGAGGGAATCTTGAAGATAGAATTAGAAATCGATAAAAATACGATATTAACAGTTATAGTAGTACCGATATGGTCTAAGTGAAAACGAAAGGCTTAGAATAAAAGAATTTTGGAATCAACTGACGGAAATAATAGAAGTAAGTAGGGGAAGGATGTTGATAATAGGTGATATAAATGGGCGAGTAGCAAAAAAAAAACTATGAAACAGGAGAGACAATAGGTATACATGGAGAAATCACTAGAAACAATAATGGAAGGAGATTGATAGAGTTTTGTATGCTAAATATTTGTATAGTAACAAATACTTTCTTCGAGCATAAAGAGGCACATAAATATACGAGAGAATGTTTAAGTATGGGAGGAAGATCAATAATCGACTATATAGTAATCAACAGAGAATTTAGAAAAGATGTAAAGGACACAAGAGTAAGACGAGGGCCTGAAATATATTCGGACCACTATCTAGTTTTGACGAAATTAAAAATAGGCAACACAAAGCAGCAAGAAAATACCAGTGCAAGTGTGAAAATAAGGAAGTAATTAAAACATACAAATTAAGGGAAGATGAGGCAGCTAAAATATATAAAGAGAAAATAGAAACGGAGATCATTAAGATAAAAGAAAGTATGAGCAGCATGTCAGTAGAAGATGTATGGAAAAATATCAAGGAAATTATAACAAAAACAGCGAGAGAGATGTGTGGACGAAGTTAAAATGAAAAAACAGCAATGGAAAAAGTATCTTACGAACGGAACTACAGAGAACTATAATAAGTATAATGGATAATAATAGATCATGTGGCCATTTCACGAAAATCTCGAAAGGCAATACAAAATGTGAAGGTACTAAGAAGCGCCAATCTGGACAGAGACCACTACCTCTCAAAGATCAAAATAAGACTCCAGTCTAGAAACAACACGAACAACATTGAACAAGACTGAGACTGAACAACACAGACTTAAACAGCTGGGACCAACTGAAGGAGACTCTTGTCAAGGCGGCCAATGAACTCGCCCCTCTCGCTAGAAGAAGGAAGCATCCGTGGTGGACTGAAGACTGTGACAATGCAATAGTCCAAAGACAGATAGCCTGGGTGAGGTGGAATTCTAAAAAGACCAAGGAAAATTGGCATAAATTTTTGGAACAAATAAAGGTTACAACCAAGATAATTCCAGGAACCAAACGAACCTTCACACAAAACCAACTAACCCAAATCGAAGAGAGCTTTGCTAAGAATAATTCCAGAGATTTCTTTGGAACCTTTAAGCAGGCACTCAGGAAATACGCTCCGCCAAGCCTCCACTTCAGAAACTCACAAGGCAAACTGGCTTATAACGACAAGGACAGCTGCCACCTTTTGGCTCAGTACTTTTTCAGTGACCCACCCAGCGAAGACTTCGACTATAAACAAACCACACCAAACTCGGACTCGCTTCCCCCTTCATTGGAGAAGTTGGCCAGATCATTCAACTTCTTAAGAATAATACGGCAGCTGGAGAGCACTCTATCGTTGCTGAACTGTGGAAAGGTGCTGGAAACAATGCCGTGCGCAAGCTGACCCAGATCATCCAGGACATCTGGGAAACAGAGAAATTACCACCCGATTGGAAATCTGCTCTGATCCATCCGCTTCACAAAAAGGGAGATTTTACGGATCTAAACAACTACCGTGGAATTTCTCTCTGTCTCGGTAACATACAAGATTCTTTCGAAGGCGTTACAAACAAGCGCAGAAAATCAGTTGGATAGTCAACTGGGAGAATACCAGGGGGGCTTCAGGAAGACCCGATCCTGTGTTGAACAGATCCTCAATCTTAAAACTGTACTTGCATACTCCAAGGTGAGAAACCGTAAGGTGGTAGTCACCTTTGTTGATTTTAGGAAGGCCTACGGTTGGTAGAGAAACGCTTAACAAAGTACTCCAGGAACTAGCACTAGACAACAAAACCCGCAGACTTATCCTAGAAACTTTGACCAACACCCATTCCAAGGTTAAATTTATATAGGAGATCTCAGAAAGCTTCGAAAAAAAAAAACTGGAGTGAGACAAGTAGATGGACGTTACCCACTTCTCTTGAACTGTGTCCTTGAAAAAGTTATGAGAGAATGGCGCAAAGAAATGATCAATTTGGGTGCTCAGAGTGGTATCTACCTGTGACGTAAGAACGATGGACTGGTTGTAGGTTGCCTGGCCGCAGATGGCCTGGCCTGGCTTGCAAATGACATGGCACTGTTTGCTGATTCTCTTGAGATGATAACAATGCAGGTAAATTGCCTCAGAAAACAGGCTGCCAAAGAAGGTTCGTTCTTGTTGGTTCAACTTTGTTGACAGAAACCGAGAAGGATATTAAATAACTGGGAATAACAGATCTCCAAAACAGACAGTCTGTGAGACGCACCCTGAAGGGAGTCCGTGGATTTCAGGAAAAACCACGAAGGAAAGGTACTCCCTGGACAGAAGAGAGAAAGGAGTTACACCGGCAGAAGATGTGACAATACTGGGCAAAGATCAAAGCCCAACAGTTGAACAAGCGTGGTCCAAAGTAGGCCTATTCGAAAGAATAAGAAGAAGAACAATGCTCGACGAATATCTGGCGCACTAAACAACATAATCTGGAGAAACAAACGCATATCGCAAGAAGGTAAAATCCGAATATGCAAGACCGCAGTAAGGCCAATACTCACATATGCGGCTGAAACAAGGGCCAACACATCAGCCACCAAACAAGGGCTGAGAACGACCGAAATGCGGACCCTGAGAGCAATAACATTAAGTTAAGTGGAGTAAGTGGAGAAAGGAGTAAGAAGAGTCACATTAAGAGGCCATGTCAGGAGCTCTAAGATAACAGATGACCTACAAATCCAGGACGTCGTGCGCTAAGCAAGAGCCCGTCGAAGATACTGGCGGGATCACGTGGAACGCATGCCGCCACACCGAATCGCTAACTGGGTCATGACACAAAAACCCAACAAAACGAGACCCCCTGGAAGACAACCGAAGAGATGGACACTCCTGGACTTCCAAATCGCAGCTGCCGAAAGACTGAGGAGAAACTTACAGAGACAGGCACATAGTGCCTACACAGAAGAATAAGAAGAAGAAGTTTCGGGAAAACAATAAAATAACCTCTAGTTCGAGCTATTAGTTGTAACAATTAGTTAGGTATTAAGCTAACTCTGTAGAACCCATGTAAACCACGATAACTTTGGAACCGGGAAATATTTATATAATGTAAACAATAGGATAAATTTGTAATCTAATTTAAATTTCTTTGGAAAACCTATTTTTGTATTTGCAAACGCAATTTTTACCAAAACCAGACAGAAGCGAATAACGCCTATTTATTAATGATGTCTAGTATAACTATAATCTAGTATAATCTTAGATAACCTAACCTAACATATGGCACGCGTGTCACAGCTGACACGTAGGAAAAAATATTGGCACGTGAGAGAAATAGTGATTTTTGTTAACAAAATCATCAATCTAGTATAATCTAAGATAACCTAACCTATGGCACGCGTGTCACAGTTGATACGTAGAAAAAAATATTGGCACTAGAGAGAAATAGTTATTTTTGTTAAAAAAAATCTCAATCTAGTATAATCTTAGATAATAAGGCACACGTGTCACAGCTGACACGTAGAAAAAAATATTGGCACGCGAGAGAAATAGTTATTTTTGTTAAAAAAATTCTCAATCTAGTATAATCTTAGATAACCTAACCTATGGCACGTGTGTCACAGCTGACAAGTAGAAAAAAATAGTGGCACGCGAGAAAAATAGTTATTTTGGTTAAAAAATTCTCAATTTAGTATATAACCTAACCTAACCTATGGCACGTGTGTCACAGCTGACACATAGAAAAAAATATTGGCACGCGAGAGAAATAGTTATTTTTGTTAAAAAAATTATCAATCTAGAATAATCTTAGATAACCTAACCTAACCTATGGCACGCGTGTCACAGCTGACACGTAGAAAAAAATATTGGTATGCAAAAGAAATAGTTATTTTTGTTCAAAAAAATCTCAATCTATTATAATCTTAGATAAGCAAACCTAACCTATGGCACGCGTGTCACAGCTGACATGTAGAATAAAATATTGGCACGCGAGAGAAATAGTTATTTTTGTTTTAAAAATTCTTAATCTAGTATAATAATAGATAACCTAACCTAACCTATGGCACGCATGTTACAGCTGACACGTAGAAAAAAATATTGGCACGCGAGAGTAATAGTTATTTTTGTTAAAAAAACTCAATCTATTATAATCTTAGATAAGCTAACCTAACCTATGGCACGCTTGTCACAGCTGACATGTAGAAAAAGTATTGGCACACGAGAGAAAGTTATTTTTGGTAAAAAAATTGAAAAAACCCGTGCCAATTTTAAAAAATGTTTACAGTTTGAAGTGCCAACGTGCCGGGTAACGCAATGAATGAAAAACAAAACAATTTTTATTGAGAAAAGCAGTTACCATATCAGCCTCAACATAAACTCTCAATCTATTATAATCTTAGATAAGCTAACTTAACCTATGGCACGCGTGTCACAGCTGACATGTAGAAAAAATATTGGCACACGAGAGAAAGTTATTTTTGTTTAAAAAATTCCCAATCTAGTATAATCTTAGATAATAAGGCACGCGTGTCACAGCTGACACGTAGAAAAATATATTGGCATACAAGAGAAATAGTTATTTTTGTTAAAAAAATTCTCAATCTATTCTAATCTTAGATAACCTAACCTATGGCACGCGTGTCACAGCTGACATGTAGAAAAAATATTGGCACACGAGAGAAAGTTATTTTTGTTAAAAAAATTCCCAATCTAGTATAATCTTAGATAATAAGGCACGCGTGTCACAGCTGACACGTAGAAAAAAATATTGGCATGCAAGAGAAATAGTTATTTTTGTTAAAAAAATTCTCAATCTATTCTAATCTTAGATTATTGAATTTTTGGCAACATTGAATCCATTTATTAGTGAGCTTTATACGAAGCAGTATAGAGGAAAGTTGTATTCGCCTTAGGCGGCATATTTTGACGCGCCGGCCCTGGGCACGCGAGAGAAATAGTTATTTTTGTTAAAAAAATTCTCGATTTATGCGACATGAAAGGTGGAAAATATGAGACGGCTTATGTTCAAGCTAATACGGTAACTGATTTTCTCAATAAAAAGTGTTTTGTTTTTCATTCATTGCGTTACCTGGACGTGCCAGGTGGCATTTCAAACTGTAAACATTTTTAAAAATTGGCACGCGGCTATAAAAGGGTTTGCCACCTTTGTTATAGACCAGTGATGGCGAAGCTATGGCACGCGTGTCATAGCTGGCACGTAGGAAAATAGTATTGGCACGCTAACTATTTCTCACGCGTGCCTTCTAAACTAAAACCTTAACAGACAGATTCAAATTGTCCAAACAAATCTAATAATTCTCACCTGTCTAAACCAGTGGTTATTAACCTATGGGTCGCGGCCCAAAATTGGGTCACGAAACATATTTCTTGGGTCGAACCGAAAGGTGAGCCAAAAAAGTTTTGTTTTCCCTAATTTTATGAGAAAAATAGATATATGAACTACCTGGAACATGTAACCACCCATTATTATTTATTGGGTTATTCATTAAATTTTCCTTTGATTAAAAAATAGCTTTATTTATCTTTCACTTGAAAATGACCTTCAACAGTCGAAACTCGAGTCGTGTAAAGTTTGTAGATTTATATAACTTCACAAGTTATCTTTAAAAATGACCTAGTCAAAAAGTTTGGGAGTTTTAAAAACTTCTGTAAAGTTACATAAATGAGTTAAGAAAGTTCGAGCGTAACTAATGAGTCAAAATAGTACTTGAATTTTTCTCTTCAATTATCCTAATAGTTGTTAAAATTCATTATTTTTATTTATAATGACATTACAAATTACACAACAAAATTGGTAATTATTATTTATTTAATAAAATAAAGTTATTAAATGGCTTCGTTATTTTTGACTTATAAGGTGACATAAAAAGATCTGGCAACATCAGTGTTATGAGTCGTCTGGTTGTAAAGGGATCAGAATTTTATTAGCCCAAGATGTTGGCCGAAAACCTTGAATTACCAAAAGACAAAAAATTATAGATAATCTATGTAAAAAGCTGAAGTGTATTCTATCAAATTGTTCCACAGACGTTCAAAAGTTCAAAATATTTCCATGTTTTTCTTTTCTCTCACAATCAGCTGTTATCGCGACGTTGCCAAACCATCTGTCAGGTGAATTACTGTCGAAAAACAAGATTCAAAACAAAAATATTTAACTTTAATTATTTGAATAATTACATCGGGAACATCACATTGTTTAAATGTTAACGTGTTTTAATATTATCTAAGTTTATTGTATATAGTTTTTTATTCCTTAAAGTTGGGAAATTAATATCGAAAAATATAAATAAAGACGCGACGGAAGCTTGTCGGCCATAGGAACCTGTATACAGTGTTGGGCATAATTCAATTAATTTTTTAATTGTAGAATTAAACAATTACAATTTTAATTGCAATTAAATCAATTGCAATTAATTTAATTGAATTAACTGTTTAATTGTGAGATGCAATTGAAATCAATTGCAATTAAATCCATTAGTCTATTTCCCTACATCCGGTTCCCACCCCCACTTCCGGTTCCAAAAATTTCCCTTTGCCGCATTGTAGCCGGACTTTGCAACATAGTGAGTAAAATTCTAGTTTTGCTTGATGTATACACGATGTCAAAACTAGCTTTACAATTCAGGAGGCCAAAAATTAATTTCCAATGTTGTAAATAATCTAAATAGTTTGGAAAGATGGTTCGTTCTGGACCCTCCACTTCCGGCCCCCAACCTCGCTCCCACTTCCGATTCCCACACCACTTCCGGTTCTCACCCCCACTTCTGGTTCACACTCACACTTCCGGTTCCCACTCAAACTTCCGGTTCCCACTCAAACTTCCGGTTCCCACTCAAACTTCCGGTTCCCACACCACTTCCGGTTCCGGAACCGGAAGTGGTGTGGGAAAGTGGGGGGCGGCAACCGGAAGCAGGAGGGTCTATTTGTTTCTTAAATAATAATTGTCGGCCAAAAAAATTATACAAATTTCGTGCGGAAACGATTTTACAGCGCTCCAGCTAATGCGGCACTCGCCCTTCGGGCTCGTTTCCCACACGAGCTGTCGCGTTGTAAAATCAAACTTTCCACACTCTAATGTAAATAACTATTTCAGTGACGCATTATGGCAAGTGATACATTGGAGTATAATAAACATCTTCTAACCGACATTTATTAATTGTGAATTGTAATTGTAAAAGTGCATCAATCAATTAACAATTAATCAATTGTAATTGCAAAATTTTACAATTAGCAATTAATTAATTGTTAATTGTGATATATTGCAATTACAATTAATTATTTTAATTGTTAGTTGCAATTAAATCTCGCAATTTAATTGTTAATTGTTTTCACAATTAATTTTTGCCCAACTATGCCTGTATATAAAGAGATTCGAAAAATCATCATTTTTTAATTTTTTTCCGGAACAAAACTAAACGGAGGATCACTTTCAAATTTTTAGAGGACATAAATAAAGTACTGATCTTCATGTATAAAAAGTTTCAAAGCTCAAACTTGAAAAACATATTTACCATGGGATTCGCTCGAACTAGAGATGTGCATGGGATCCCATCGTACCATCCCATCCCATCCCATCCCATCGTCCCATGGGATGAGATGAGTGGGATGAACGTCGCGTGGGATGGGATGGGATGGGACGACAATTTTGTATGGGACGGAGTGGGACGAGTTTTGATGATCTAGTAAATCTAGTTTGTGCATAATTAATTGCTTATCGTGGCAATACGAAAATTTTCCATAATATATCCAGTCGGGAGGAGATTCTGTGATTACGATGTAGTTCTTAAAAAATCTTCCGATCCGTTTGCCACGAAAAAGAATTATTCATTGTCAGAGAAAGAAATTACGGAAAAATTAAATTCGAACGAATTATCGTTAAGAAAGTCTGGCTGTATGGGAAAAATGGGATAAATGGGACGGGCCGTGCGACCGGGATGGGATGGGACGAAAATTTTAGGTTTATGGGATGGGACAGTGAGACGAAAATGTGATGGGATGGGACAGTGAGAGGGATCCGTCCCATGGGATGAGATCTGGAACGAAAATCTCGTCCCATGCTCATCTCTAGCTCGAACCTCCTTAAAGAAAATGCAATTATTTCAATTTACACGGTTTCAAATCAAATTTTATGATTTCTGCTTTCAGTTTCGGGAAAACAATAAAATAACCTTTAGTTCGAGCTATTAGTTGTAACAATTATTTGGGTATTAAGCTAACTATGTAGCTGAAAACTTTTGCAAGATTTTAGCAAAACCACGATAACTTTGAAACCGGAAAATATTTATATAATTTAACCAATAGGATAAAATTGTAAACGGATTTAAATTTCTTTGGAAAACCTATTTTTGCATTTGCAAACGCAATTTTTACCAAAACCAGACAGAAGCCAATACATATTGTTTATTAATGATGCCGGCCAATAAACAGTGTTGGGCATAATTCAATTAAATTCTTAATTGTAGAATCAAACAATTACAATTTTAATTGCAACTAAATCAATTGCAATTAATTTAATTGAATTAACTGTTTAATTGTGAGATGCAATTGAAATCAATTGCAATTAAATCCAGTAATTATGGTTTACAATTAATTTAATTGTAATTAAAATTTTAATTGTTAGTTACAATTAACTTAATCATCAATTGTTTATTATTACAATTAACAATTAATACTATTTGATGAATGTAAAAACTTTTCCCTCTTGTCACCGTGTATCCCTCCCTTGTAACCGTGCTTTCCCGCATTGTGCCAAATAAAATAATTTCCAATATTGTAAATAATCTCAATAGTAGGGAAAGATGGTTCGTTCTAGACCCTTCACCTCCACTTACGGCCCCGCACCTAGCTCCCACTTCCGGTCAACACCCAACTTCCGGTTCCCATCTCCACTTCCGGTTCACACCCACACTTCCGGTTCCCACTTACACTTCCTGTTCCCACCCCACATCCGGAACCGGAAGTTGGAACCGGAACTGTCAAGAATTTTGCAACCGGAAATGGGGGGGTGAGAACCGGAAGTGGTGAAAATTTTGGGACCGGAAGTGGAGGTGGGAACCTGAAGTGGGGTGGGAAACACAAGTTGGGGTGGAAACCGGAGGTGGGTGGGAACCGAAAGTGAGGGGCGAAGAGGCGGAGGGTCTATTTGTTTCTTAAATAATAATTGTCGGCCAAAAATATTTATACAAATTTCGTGCGGAAATGATTTTACAGCGCTCCAGCTAATAAGGAACTCGCCCTTCGGGCTCGTTCCCTAAACGAGCTGTCGCGTTGTATAATCAAACTTTCCACACTCTAATGTAAATAACTATTTCAGTTACGCATTATGGCAAGTGATATATTGGAGTATAATAAACATCTTCTAACCGACATTTATTAATTGTTAATTGTAAAAGTGCAAATCAATTAACAATTAATCAATTGTAATTGCAAAATTTTACAATTATCAATTAATCAATTGTAATTGCAAAATTTTACAATTATCAATTAATCAATTGTAATTGCAAAATTTTACAATTAATTAATTGTTAATTGTGATATATTGCAATTACAATTAATTATTTTAATTGTTAGTTGCAATTAAATCTCGCAATTTAATTGTTAATTGTTTTCACAATTAATTTTTGTCCAACTATGCCACTAAACAACCTGGATGATAATAAAGTACAGTCGAACTTCCATAACTCGAACTTCTATAACTCAAATTTTTCTATAACTCCAATATTTTTAGAAGTTCATACGTTTAACATATAAAATAACTTCCATAACTCGAATTTTCCTTAACTCAAATTTTCCTTAACTCGTAGTAAAAATTTGTACAATGGTAAAATTTTACATAGAAAATAACCTCTATAACTCAATTTTTTTAACCGCTGAGTACTTTCCAAAATTTATGGGGCCGGATATTGCCTATCATAAATCGTATCCTGTTTGTTAAAGTAAAGGTGCTATATATTAATGAAATTTTAGAGTTTAAACTCATTCTTTCTTCTTACCTCTGCGGTTACAATTCCAAATATGAGTGGCCACAAAAGAAAGCTCAATACGATGTCGTTATCAGACAAAGTGAGGTTGTTAAGTAAACTTGACAAAGCCATTAAAAAGGAAAAAGTGATTGCTGAATACTTTGGAATTCCTCCAAGTACACTTCCTTCAATTATAAGAAACCGCGAAGAAATTCTGAACAAAGCCGAAAATGGGAAAAACTAGTGATCGCAAACGTTTGAAAAAGTGTACCTACTAAGACATTGACAAAGCTATTTTGGAATAGTTTAAAATAACGCGGGATGAAAATGTGCTAATGTCTGGACCACTTATTAGAAAAAGGCTCTTTATTTTGCTGAGAGTCTGGGTCACACTGATTTCATCGCTAATGTATGTTGGCTAGATAAGTTTAACAAAAGGTTGAATATTATTCAAATGATTAATTGTTGTGAAATTGCAGTGCAGTCGGGATTATTTTTAAAATTTTTGCCTAATACAACGTTAACATTTAAAGACGAAAAGTGTTTCGGTAGAAAACACAGCAAAGAAAGAATTACCGCCATGGTGGTAGCCAATATGTGTGGTAGTGAAAGACTGAAACCGTTGGTGATTGGAAAATCAAAAAATCCGCGATGCTTTACCAGTATTTTACCCGTGACATACAGAAGCAACAAAAAAGCTTGGATAACAAGCGCAATTTATGAAAAATGGCTTTCTATTTTATACAAGAAATTCAATACCAAAAAACGTAAAATCTTGCTGTTTGTGGATAACTGTCCGTCACACCCAAAAATTACTGAACAGCTTAATTCGTTTCTTATTTTGATTTGTTGTTTTTTCCCCGCCAAACATGACGTCGAACAACTTATGGACCAAGGAATTATTAACAATATAAAATTGCACTATAGAAGAAGAATTTTGAGAAAAACTATAGTTGCCATAGAAGACAACCCAAAATAAATCAAACTTGACAAAAGCGTGGGATATCGATGTTCAGCAAGCAACCATAAAAAAATATTTCAAAAAGGCTGGCGAAAAACAAGGCGTAACAAACTGGAGTGAAGAAAGTGATGATGATACTCTTCTGTTAGAATTGAAATCCGCATATGACACATATAATCAGCATAACGTGGATAATACAGTGTCTCTTAATGATTATTTATCTGTAGATAAAGATGTGGTTATAACGGCCTATCAAACAGATGCCGATATTTTAAACAAGATTACAAAACGCAAATATGAAGATGTCTTAGCTAGCAACGAAACAGTGCCAATTCCAACCACGAACAAAGAAATGCGTAATTATTTGTTCTATCTATTGTGCATCTATTCTTTTCTTGTAATTGTGTATCTATTGTGTATCTGTTGTATATATTGTGTTCTAAAGACAATCTTCCAGACCAAGTGTAGCGTCCATTATCTACTTGGGAGAACTTTGTCAATAGAGAATTTGAATGGTAATGATAATGATTATTTTTATTATTTATAATTATTTTTAATTAATTTTGAGGGTATATTCGGTTTTACGGGTCTGTCTTGAAAATATGTTTGTGTACTTTTTACCTGTTGTAACTGTTGTTAATCGTCTTTGGCACTCTTTTATTAAGCGCCGCAAGCAAAAATTAAGCCTCTACGTTGTTTTTGTTGAAATTTTTTTTTTACATTTTTAAGATTGAAGACAGTATATGTGAACGCAATTATTTGGATGTTGCCACGTTTATTCTTGCCCGTTTATACCAAAGAGGATCCGATCCTCTTTGCTTTTATATGAAAAACTAACTATGGCAGCATATATATTATTTTAAGCGTCGTATTGAATTTGCATTCATATTTCAACCAGATTTCAACGAACAGCTACGGTACAATATCGCGTGTGGATTTTATTGGTGGTTTTACCTTGGTTAGATTAGGTTGTCCGCCGCGAAGCGGGAAGATAAATCAAGACAACATACTCGCAGCAGCGCGAACTCTCGGTCCAATGTAGGACAAAGTGGCAAGGGCCGTTGGTTTAACCCTGGTTAGATTAGGTTGCCCGCCGCGAAGCGGGAAGATAAATCAAGACAACATACGCGCGGCAGCGCGAACTCTCGGTCCAATGTAGGACAAAGTGGCAAGGGCCGTTGGTTTAACCCTGGTTAGATTAGGTTGCCCGCCGCGAAGCGGGAAGATAAATCAAGACAACATACGCGCGGCAGCGCGAACTCTCGATCCAATATAGGACAAAGTGACAAGAACCGTTGGTTTTACCTTGGTTAGATTAGGTTGTCCGCCGCGAAGCGGGAAGATAAATCAAGACAACATACGCGCGGCAGCGCGAACTCTCGATCCAATATAGGACAAAGTGACAAGAACCGTTCGTTTTACCTTGGTTAGATTAGGTTGTCCGCCGCGAAGCGGGAAGATAAATCAAGACAACATACGCGCGGCAGCGCGAACTCTCGGTCCAATGTAAGGTTTTATCTGTTTTTTTTTTTTTAATTTCAAAATTTAATTTGTATTTTCCAGATGGAGGATCTGGCGATTTTTTTTTATTTAATTTGATGAAAAACTTAATTTATTTACATTTTTCCCTGGATATATTACTAGTTTTCCTTTTTTTTTAATTCGAAGCAAATCTGTTGATAATTAGAAAAAATAATAAACGTGGCAACATCTAGTTATTTGCGTTCGCGTCGACTATCTGTCACGTTGACAATGTTTACAACTATTTCAAGAAAAACACGAATATTTATTGAACCAGATAACTTAGAAGCTTCATTTTTGCTTTCCTACCTTTTCGACCTTTCCGTTAACCCCTGCCAAGGACGATTAATAACAGTTACACCAGGTAAAAAGTCCATAACACTAAATTTCAATAGACCCGTAAACTCGATAAATTCCAATTATAATTATATAACATTACATGTACATATATACTTTGAATAAATTTTGTAAAGAGTATTTTATTCATTTTGTAGTTATGTATTTCTATAACTCGAATTTTTTTCGTGAACTATGGCAATTCGACTTAGGGAAGTTCGACTGAAATTTGACAACTTTACAACTTTTTAGTTTCGGAATTTTAAAAACTTCTGTAAAGTTGCATAAATCAGTTAAGAAATTATAGTTGCAATTCCAAAAGTTTGCATTGAAATTGTTAGCAATTTGTTTAGAGAAAGTAGGTAACACGCGTTAATTGTTTGTAACTCGATTAGCAAAAATATCGCAAAAAATTAGGTGCTACCGTTAACAATTTATTATCTAGAACCCACGAGTTACATCTAATTCTTGCGATAGTTATGGAAAAACTCATCCATCTAATGTTTTTGAAAAAACTTACATTTTCTGTGAAATATCGCTCTTGGAACACATTTTTTTCGAAAACCATTGAAGTTACATCAACTTGATACTCGCAAATTCGGTTACGCTGGTTTAATTAACCGAACATAACACAATCAATCACTTTTATATAGTTGCAAATTATTCGATTGCTATTCCTTTTCTCATAAAATTAATAAACCGTAATTCAAATAAATAAATTTAGAAGAGATCTCATTTACGCCGACAAAACCAAATCAAACGCAAGAAAAACTATAAACTATCCCTACTCCCACTGATAAGGTCCGTTACTCGTCCGGCCGAGAGATTATTCCAAACATTGCTAAGTAACTCTCCGCGATTAGTTTTTGCACCGTTTTTTCACGCGATACATAAACAAAGACAAAAAAATGTACGAATAATAATTAAATTTTAAGGTGTGACTCGTCTTACCGCCAGCGTTCAATTTCAAAGAAAACAAACACATTTACTTACATTTAATAGAAAGGTTGAAAATAATTTGTGAATCCATTTATTTGATAAATTAGTTTTTTTTATAAAAAACTACCCTGTTGCAAACTCTCACAAGGGTTTAGAAAAATCGCGATAAATTTAAAACCGGGAAACATTTTCCTCTTCTGTATTAAGTTTTGTACAAGCCACTACATCATCATTAATCTTAAGTATTAGTTACAAGAAAGGACTTGTTGGAGAATACGGGTCTATTGAAACTTAGTTTTAGCTGGTGTAACTCTTGTTAATCGTCTAATTCTAAAAACCTAATCTAAATGTCAACAACTATTTTCAACAAAAAACACGAATATTTATTGAACCAGACAACGTAGAAGCTTCAATTTTGCTTTCCGATCTTAGTTAAAGAGTGCCAAAAACGATTAATAACAGTTACACCAGGTAAAAAGTCCGCAAAAATATTTTCAACAGACCCGTATTCTCCACCTAACCCTACAAGAAACTCTAGGATCTATTTATTGTTTTTAATTAAATATGTGGATTACGAAATTAGTAAACAAACTTTTTTAAGGTTTTGTCAAAATCGCAATAACTTTTAAACGAGAACATATTTTCGATTGCTGCTTAAAGTTTGAGAAAAGCAACTAAATTACTATTAATTTTAGATATTCACTGTAACAATCCGTTGGGTATTAATCTTACGAAGTAGATTAGAAAATTAGTAATTAAGTAAATATAGACTGATCTCTTAGTACATCACAATTCTATAAAACCTCAATTTTGAACTTGAAATTTTTTTAAAAACACGAATATTTATTGAACCAGACAACGTAGAAGCTTCATTTTTGCTTTCCGACCTTATTTAAGCCGTGCCAAGGACGATTAACAAGAGTTACACCAGCTAAAAAGTCCATAACACTAAGTTTCAATAGACCCGTATTCTCCACCAAGTCCTCTAAAGCTAACAGTTACGTGAATTCAATTTGGATTTACTTGGTTCCAAATCAAAACTAAAATCGAGATAAAGCTAAACGAATTTGCAATAAACTAAATTGATATTTATTTATAATATATTTATAAATCAAACAATTTATTTACAAATCGTTGTTAAATATAAGCGTGGAAATTTAAAATTTATTTGAAAAAAAAGAAAGAAAACGGAATGAATTATTTTTAAACTTATTAATTTAAATTTTGATGTATTGCTTAAATAATCAATTAGTCACAAAGCTATATTAATAAATAACTAGTAAAAACTCACCTGTGCTTAATAATTTATCCAAATAATTCATCCTGTTTTAGTTTCTGCAGCATGCACTGTATTATATAAACACCTCCTAGTTCTCTTGCCGATGCAATACGCTAACACCTCCACTACTGCACTCTCGCTCTCGCTGCTGCACTATTACTAACGACGTTCGAGCGGCTGCGTCAAGTCTCCCCCTCTCTCCCCGCCACCCAATCTATGTAAACATTTCACACCTTGCAAGCGATCTATTTATTGTTTTTTTTTTCTCTAGTAGCATCGGACCTCCCTACGTATCAAAACTAAATTTATTGACCTACCTATCTATGTATGTATGTTTATTGGAAATAAATTAAATGGAATCAAATTAAACCAAAATAGATCAAAACAGACCAACTCAGACCCAACCAGACTAAACGAGATCAAACCAAAACAGACTCAGCGACCTAACCAGACCTTTTTTTTGTTTGGTGGAAAACCGCACCGGTACAACCAGACCAAATCAGACCCAACCAGACTAAACGAGGTCAAATCAAACCAAACCAAACTCAGCCAGTCCAAACCGAACCTAACCAGACCTTTTTTTTTAGTGGAAATCCACACCGGTACTACCATCTGGCATTTCTTCAGTGAGTTTTCCTCCATCAGTTCTCTCCTCCTCTAGGTTGCTCTCTGCTCATTTTCTTTTTGTTGCAGAATATTCTCCATAGTTCTCGCTATTTGATCCCAGTTTTCTGCATTTTCCAACATGCAATTAAAGATGCTCGCCGGCGTAAGCTCGTTCTTTATTTTTGTTATCATCTCCATTCTTTCCTTTGCCCACCTTGGGCATACAAAAAAGGTGTGCTCAGCATCCTCTTTTAGATTGCACAACTCGCAGTTTGCAGACCAAACTATACTCGACCAAACCAAACCATACCTGACCAAAGAAGACCAGAGGTAACTTAAAATGTAAAATTAAACTACACTCAAGTAGTGTAAAAGAATTTTTATATTCATGTGGGTGCATTTTACGCACATTAATTTATGAACCAATAAGAGTATTATCCACGCTAAACGTTATTCCACGCTCGACGTTCAGCGGGAACGGACGTGCAATGCACGGAGCAGGCATTTATTTTGTTTGAATAGTTGAAAGTTTATAGTGGAATTTTGAAAAGTTGATTAAATACAAATAGTAGTGGCTGGTCAGAAGCGGAATCGATGGGGCCGTGCTATTATGGGCATACGCCGCGTAGTGGCATTAAGTCTGAGAGAGACAGATATAGAGCGGCGATACAAACGAAAAAGCCGGCGAAAAGAAAATCCGCCTCTGTTGATTGAGTCATGCAATTTCTTATATGTATTAATTTTTTTTCCGTTGTATAGAGGGAAAAATGAAAAGTTTAGTGATCCGAATAACGGAAATTATTGTATAATTTTGGAACTGTTAGCTAAATTGGATCCTTTTGTAGCGACTTAAGTTGAATATCTAAGACTATATTTTTTATAAATTCGATACAACGCAGGCAAAAGTTAGTGACTGAAATTGGGAAAGAGAAAACGCTAGAGAGTAAATTTGACCCGTTGATCAGCTAGAGAGGACGCATGTAGAAGTTTGAGTTTCTTGGCACGAAGTTCTTAAAACTTTGGAATCAATCAAGGATGATTGTACCGAAAAACTTATAAATTTAGGAATACTTTTAAATTTAGAAAAACTGGAAATGGCGGTAATGGCTGTGTGGTGTGTTTTTTTTTTGGGGGAAAGAATAAACAAAGTGAATATTCAAATGCAGGCTTTTACCGTAGATGTGATCACTGTTGCCGATTTTTATGAATTCTGTCTTTGCAAGTTTTTCATAGCTGAACGAGAGAATTTTAAGCATTTTGAAGAAAAGGCGATGGAATTAAGCGTGTCAAAGCAGTAAACAAAAGAAATGGGATAAAGACAACCGAAAAGGAAAAAAAAATATGCTGAAACATGCGATAAAGAAATGAGAATGGCTACAAGTGATACTTTTAGGGTTAACCCCTTGCCATTCGAATAAAATGCGCGTTGACGTGTCCATATACATGTGATCTTATGACATATACATGACATCTTAGAGACGTCTCCGAATAGACTCGTATCCGAATTTAAAAAACAACAGGAGCCCTACAACAGGTTCAAAGAAAAGTTTTCATTTTTGACCAAAATGGGTGAATTTTCATCATCAACCCTTACGGTAAAAGTCCTTTTTTCCTAATGATTTCGAGACTGACTTAGTTCAAGACATTTTCAATGCCACCTTTCCCCTGAAAGGATTTTCGTAAAACCAGATTTTGGATAATTGAAAAGTCTGCCTTCGTTCCTGCGAAAACAGAATTTGCAAAACTTATTTTGCATTGTTTATCCAAACTTATATAAAAGCAGTTCGCATGGCTATGTACAGGCGAGTTTTTAAGCTATTCAGCGGCTCGGTGCAAGTTTTTGGCGGGGCCCGCTCTCAGATAAGAGAAACGTACATGGAAGAACCATCACCAAGAGTTCTGTTGGACAATTTTTTGGCACACATTGTGGCATCACGCCGGTACACGAACCAAAGCTTCCGTAGAAGAAAACATTCCCGACCAAGATGCCATCATGGGAATCCCACTTCTGCTCACAGGTGAGGCAAATCAATGGTGGAACGGGGTAAAGGAACACATAACTACCTTTGAGAAAGCAATACAAACTCTTCGAAGCGCATTCGCACCACAGCGTCCGAATTTTAGAATATTCCCAGACATATTCGCTCAAAACCAAACAGATTCGATACCTACAGATCAATATATCACCATGCAGAGATAGCTTTTCCCAACTCTCACGCCCGCTAGACGAATCCTGGCAAATAGATATAATATATGGATTACTACGCACGCCTATCTGAGACCGCATAGCCAGAGCTGATGTAAGTACATTCAAAGATCTATTCGAAAAAGCCCGAATCGTAGAAGCCAACGAGTAAGACAAGAAAAATAGTAGATACGTAAGAAACGACAAAGAATCAACTAAGGCGCGCACCAAATGTGAATTCTGCAATAACTTCGGCCACGACATCAGCGTATGTCTTAAGAAGGCAAAATCAGAGTAATCGTGCGGCAAGTTGTGTCTTAACCTGCCGCACGATTACTGGCTCCGCCCACACAGCCTGTAACATTAAGCACGATTCCTGCAAACAAAATTCAGTGCTATGGATGCGGAAAACCTGGGGTTATACGTCGAAACTGCCCTACGTGTTCAACAACCCAGGCACCAGTGAGTTTCTGCTCGATAGACGTCTGGTCCGCCTAACGACCCGCCGTAAAAAATTCAATCAATGAATTGACAGGGACTGCATTTCTGGACAGTGGTGCCCGTGCTACGCTAGCAAGCTTAGAGCTATACCGAGTACTACAAATTCAGGGATATGAGTTCCAGAATGTCCCAATCAACTTAATACAAGCTGACGGAAACCAGAAACCACTCATAGTTAAATCAACAGTAGCTCCAGTGAAAATTGAGAATCATCATTTCAACGAAATTCATCGTCATGCCCGACGCACCCGATGCAAAAACACTGTTAGGAGTAGACTTCCTGAAGGCAGCTGGCCTCGTCATTGACCATAAATATGAAAGATAGCACTTCTCAGGCGAGACATACAAAACGTATGGATACGCTGCAAAGGACCCAAGGATCACAAGGGAGGATACCACCTGTAAAGTAGATTTTACGGAAATCAGTGCAGAACACGACATCCCTCCATCTGTGACCCCCGTACACTCACCCGTTGACTCCATGGAATGCGACTACGAATCTGGGTTAGATAATAACTACGGTCCCCATTACTCAATTGGAGTCAATTATATGTATGATGCCATTCAAACAATCGATCAACTGTGGAAAAAGCGACCAACAATCCTCCCTGATATACACGTTGGTAGCCTCGATTTACAAAGTCTCCACTTAAGAACGGAAGAAGGGACACAATTATCCGCACGAGAACGCACGGAAATCAACAACCTACTCATCGAAATTAAGGATCTTTTCAAACCTGAAGGACCACCGACGACCATGACTGAAAATCGCATTGAAACCGGCGATAAAGCCCCAGTAGCCAGCCCGCCTTACCGTATCACAACCGCCCCACAAAGGATATTAGAGGCAGAAATTCTGAGGACAAGAATAATTGAAGAATGCGAAAGTGCCTGGGCGCTGCCCGTGGTACTCGTACCAAAACCCGGTGGAAGCATGTACTATGTATTGACTATCGAAAACTGAACAGTATCACCACCCCAGTTCTGTAGCCTATGCTAAGATTAGAAGGTCTCTTACATTCAACCGGACAATCACGATACATTTCCACAATGGATCTCAAGAGTGGTTATTACCAAATTGAGGTATATCCCCCACATAGAGAAAAGACCTCGTTTATCACCAACGCAGGAACCTATCGGTTTCTCCGACTACCATTTGGGCTCCGAAACGCACCCGCCACGTTCCAAAGGCTAATGGACAAATTCAAGCCAGGACTCAATGGAGTCAGACTACTAGTTTACCTAAACGATCTGATCGCCCTGTCTCCAGACTTCAATATCCATATATCGGATCTACGTAAATGTTTCCACCGACTCGGTCACTTTAAACTCCGGATGAACCGACAAAAGTGCCGATTCGCGTGTCCCGAAGTGCCATACCTAGGACATCTAATCTCTGCCAACGGTATCCATACCCGGCCCGAGAAGATCACCGCTATCACCGAATGAACGCCTCCCCAGAACGTGAAACAACTTCTAACCTTTCTACAAACGTGCAATTGGTATAGGAGGTTTATTCCCCGCTTCGCTGAGACAGCCAAGTCTCTAACAAATCTCACAAACCCGCATCTACAAAAGACCATCGCAGCCTTCGACTCAAACGACCCTGAGGAACTACATCAATGGACGGCCCGAGTCGACGACGACAACGAAGAATCACAGATTGTTGTTCAAAATTCAAAACGTCAGGACATATTACAAGAACTACACGATGCCCCAGAAGTTGGTCACTTTGGAGCAGACCGGACCTATTACAAGGTCTCCAAATTATTCTATTGGCCAGGAATGAGAAAAACTATCAGACTACGTAAAAACATGCGCCTCGTGTCAACGATATAAAGCCAGTAACCAGAAACCAACGGGACTTCTTCAGACCAGAGGTTTGAAGTAGGAGAAACTGCCGCCCATTCGGTTTGCACTCAATACAACCCGTTGTCAAGGTACAGGGTTCTCTGCAGCCTATCTTACATATGTAAGGAACCCTCGCACCCCCATCGAAGTACGCCACGATATTCGAACGATATTCGATATCCCAGAACGAGAATTTTTACCAGAGACCACTCCACGACTAAGTCAAGTAGTTGATGTGCTCCAAGAGGCTAAAGAACAACGGTGTGACGGTCCAAGAGGTACAACGACACTTCACATCGAGCTACCCCCTTCCAGCCAGGCGACTTAGTGCAGATCGATACCCACCCTCGCAGTAACGCCGCCAAGGGACTGACCGCAAAATTTATGCCTAAACGAGATGGACCTTACGTCATCCTCGCCGCCAAGGGTCCTGTAGCTGTGCCTGTACGTCGCCGAGGGCGACCCCAAAAAACCCAAGCTTAGATGACAGAACTTTGTCGAGGCGCCTACCAGTTCTGCAGGGGGAGCTTTGTAACAAATTACTTCCCAAAATCTCCGCCAAGGGATTTCCGTTAGAGCCACTGTCGCTACCTGATGCTAGCCCTACTCCAGAGACACCACCCCCTATCTTCGACGATGCGCCTTCCACCCCTACCCTCGAACGACGCGCCTTCCACCCCTTATATAAGATCTGATCTAGCTCCCTACAACCCACATTCGATCGGTGAGACCCGATCGAGCTACAACTACCTGTGTCACGGACTAGTGTACCGCCCAGCCAGTTAAACCCGGTGAAAACCCGGATTAAAAAACATCCACGGGATTCCCAAAGCCGGGAAGGCCCAAAATGAAGAAAACCACCACCGCCACCAGGACGACTCGCCAGTCATCCACTCGCCTAAAATTCCACGACTAAGCAACCCTGCACAGAGACCCTGACCTGTGCTATCTGCGCCGGTCCCCACCCCACCAGCCAGTGCCCCAACCCCACCCAAATCCGATGCCCCAATTGCAGCGGCGACCACCACTCGAGCTCCCCACTATGCCCCAACCGCCCAGTCGCCCCACTTTCGTCAGAGATGACAGCCCCGCTCCGCTGCACTGTCCCCAATCCCCCGGAACAGTCTGAGAATCCCTCCAACACCATAGTTGTTGAAGACCTAATCAGGTTCTTCACAACAACTCTTCTCAATATCCTCCCCGACAAGCGCGACGAGATATTGGAAGCGGTGACCCCCCTGGCCAGGAATATCTTCGGACTTAAACTTAAGTCCACGATATTCAGGAACACGGTTCACTGTTCCTTTATACCGCTCGCGCCCCGCGAATCTACTGTTTCGGACCCAAATCCTCCTCTGTCCCCCTTCTGAAGAGTCAACCTCCACAGCATTTCCTATTAAGTTAGGATGGCTTTCCTAGCTCGGCTGGAAACACAAAAAAGACCTGATCGAGCATTTAGTTGTCTCCGAAAATGTCCTCATTCTAGCGTTACAAGAAACATATTTCACTCCCAAAACCAAAGCCAGCCTGAGAAACCTCACAATTGTTCGCAAGGACGGACCAACACAAGGTGGTGGCGTAGCCATCGCCCACCACAACTCAATCCCAGCCCGCCCTGTGTCGCTCCCCCCACATCTCCAAGACCTTGAAGCCGTTGGCATAACCATAAGCTACCAACAGTCCACTATTAACATCTTCTCCGTATACTTCTCCCCCAAATCTGACATTTGAGTCGACCTGTTCGACTATTTCAACTCGCTCCCCAACTGCATAATTTTGGGCGACCTGAACGCCCGCAATCAAGTATTCGGAGACACAATATCCAACAGCAAAGGCCGTCAACTCGTCTCGATCCTAGACTCGCATTCCCTCTTCCGCCTTGACTGTACGGACTACACCTTTTTTGGTCCTCAAGGCAATTCTATTATTGACCACATCTTAATATCCGACAACGCAGCCGACCTACTGTCCCCCACAGCCTTCATCGGCCCCTCGGTCACAAGCGACCATCTCCCACTGATAGCAGAGATGCTATTCGTACCTCCACCAATTCCTCCACCATCTACAATAACTCGTCTGTCTTGGAAAAATGCCGACTAGCAAGCATTCGAAACGAATCTTACAGTCGCCTTTGCCAACCCCCCGACCATAAACACCACCTTCAAGCTAGAATCCGCCATCGAAAGATTTACCAGTAGACTCCAATTAGAAATACACGCTTGTGTACCAACACGCACTATATCAACGGTGCGTCCCTCTGTCCCCCCCGAAATTGTCTCGCTAATCCAAAAAAAACGTAAATTGTATAGGATTTACAAAAATACCCACGATCCTCTGATTAAATCATTGTGGAACCGTCTAAATGCCCTCATCAAACTAAAACTGCGTGCCTTCCGCGAAAAATCGTGGATAGATGCTACATCTAAACTCGATCCCAAGGATGGCAGTAAGTTTTGGAAGTCCCTAAACATTCTTACCTGCCGGTCTCGCCGGCCCAACCACCCACTCTCGGTAAATGATCTAATCCTCACAAATGCCCCAGAAAAAGCCCAGGCTTTCGCGACCCATCTCGAAAAAGTCCACCAATCAAACTCCCCACACATTACCGAACCATTCTTCAGGAAAACCAGATCAGCCGCCAACCAGATTCAGGAAAACCAATCGAGATCAGCCGCCTACCTTTAACTCCCTATTCAGAGTTCCCCCCGTCTACCCAAATCGAAAATGAACCCCTAGTCCAGCCCATTACCACCGAAGAGGTTCGCAATGTCATTTCAACCACTCGAAACGGCTCTGCAGCCGGACCCGACCGTATTCCATGGACTGTCCTCAAACACCTTCCAGACCCAGCAATTGAATACCTAGCCGGTATATTCAACGCCTGCCTCTCGTCCGGCACCTTCCCGCGGCCTTGGAAATCCGCTTACACAATAATGATCCCCAAAACCCAAAAAAATCCGAAACTCGTTGACTCCTATCGCCCAATCTCCCTCCTCAGCACGATTGGTAAAACTTTCGAAAAAATCATCTCCCAACGTCTCCGCTCCTTCTGCGAAAACCACCACGTCATACCCGACCATCAAAGTGGATTTATGAATCAACGGTCTACCCAACATTCCATTCTCAACCTCACGTCCAACCTCTCTATCACACTAAACTCCGGAGACTCCGCCATAGCCCTCTTCCTTGATATCCACCGGGCCTTCGACACTGTGTGGCACGACGGCCTGATAGCTAAACTCCACAAATTACAGGTCCCACTATCACTAGTCCGTCTAGTAAAGAGCTTTCTCTCCAACCGCTCGTGTCGCGTCAAAGTGTCCAATTCCCTGTCTCTCCCCTTTACGCCCGTAGCGGACGTCCCACAAGGCTCCTCTCTGTCCCCCCTCCTATTCAACCTATTCTGTCACGACATCCCTTTACCAACCAATTCTCGCTGCCACATCCAACAATTCGCAGATGACACCGTCATCTGGTCCTGCCACCGAAACCCCTCAATCTCGGCAACCGTCCTAAACAAATTCATTGCCAAAATCGAAATCTGGATGAACCTCTGGCGCATCCAGATTAATCCCCAAAAATCCCAACTGATCCATTTCCGTCACAAAAACCTCTCCAAACGTATTGCCGAAAAGCAATACTCAATAAACCTCTACGGCCAACCCCTGATACCCCAACCATCAATAACGTACCTTGGCACGATCTTCACCCAGTCCCTAAGCCCAGTACCCAACATCAGACATTGTCTCCATAAAATGAGGTCCAGGCTAAACCTTCTCTTCTGCCTCCGCACCCGAGTAGGGGGTTGTTCATCAAACACCCTACTCTACACGTACAAAACCTTTGTTCGCCCAGTCCTCGACTATCAAATGACAGCCCTTGCCCTCTGCAACAAAAATCATATTGAACCCCTCCTCAGTTTTGAAAGAAACTGCCTTCGACGGATATACCGTCTAAACTACAAGTTCCCAACTATATTACTCGAAGAACTAGTAAATTTCGACCTATACCATACTCGACTCCACACCCTCCAGGAAAAACTCGCCTCCCGCATCATCTCACAAGAACCTCCAATTTTCGACATCTTTAAGTCCCCTACTGTTGAAATACACAGAAGAAAGCCCAAAAACAAACTCCCCATCCCCTATCTAGTGCTTCTGTCCCGACTGAAAGATGACCTTTCCCCAAACCTAGAACTAATTCTAGACACAGTCCCTGATATGTTTAAGTAACCCCAAAACACTAGAACACACCAAGACCCTAGACGAAAAGAACCGACCAACACTGCCCCCCTCCTTCTGACGTTTTCTCGCGCCGCCTAGGTGATGTTGACTGACTTTCCGCCCGACTGCTGCTATCCGCTGTTTCCCACCCATACAAAAAAAATCTATCCACCTCCTTGGCTGAAAAGGAAATTCCATTTCCTACAGCAACCGTCCCCCCCACCCCTGGCGGGGACACTTATTCAACATGCCCTACAACCAGTCTAGAATCTTTCTTGCTCACTAAACAGCACTAAGCAAGCGCACTATTCGGCCTAGTGCACTATTCTAGGTCAAGCACTAAGCAAGCGCACTATTCGGTCCTTGTTCTGGTCATTTAGTTGCCCTGAGAGATTATTCCACGACTTATAAACTGTATTTTGATATATTTGTGTTCACCGACCCGGTTTTACTCAAAAAACCTTTAATCATTGTATTTAGTTGTTTAATAAATGTACATAAGTTTAAAGAAGGAATAAGAAACTTGTTTTATAAATACCTCGTTAAATTAAGTGTAACAGTATGTTATAGATCTTGTTAAAAGAATTGTATTCTACTCTTACTAAATTATAGGCCGATATATTAGCCTTACAGAAAACATAAATTTCACAAAATTCACTGCCTATGTACATTTTATATCGCGTTTCCCTTAGAGGGATCATTTTGTACCACTTTCCCCTACCTAATTGCGCATTAAAGTCCCCATTCAAATTTGAACATGCCTTTCTGGTATGTTGTTGGTTACTTCTCCATGTCTTCCCAGAAGTCTTGAACTTGAACTCTGGGATCTTTCTGTTATGCTCATTTGTAGGTGTGTGTACATTGATAATAGTGTAACCTTTATTACCTGATTTGATTCGAATTAAAGTCAATAATGTTATCCATGACTGATTCGTGTACTGCAAATCCCGTTCAAAACCATGATGGCGTACCTCTTCTGATTTTCGGCTTGAAAACTCCGTGTCTCCTGAATCGCAGAAATTTTGGTTTGAAAATTTTCTAACGTATCTGTAAGTTGTTTTAGTTTTCAAGTTTCAAGAGAGTATTAACATTGAGAGTGCCAATGCGTATATATTTTGGGAAGCTTCGACTCTTCTCATGGAAAAACCTTTACTTCTTCGTTTCCCCTTAATTTGGTTGTGAAACCACCAAATTTGCATCACTCATCCAACTTCCGGTCACCGCGTAGAAATCAACACGTTTCCCTTTTTTTTTACAGTGTTGCCTGCGGATGGAAAAGTAGTACCGATATTTAAACGAATATACCAACAAAAACTAACAATATTACACAATGAAATAATTAATAAATTAAAAATATACCGTGAAGAAAAGATTTATTGTGGAATTTGGTTAATCGAGGCACTGAAAATATTGAAAATACTGAAAATATTGCGGCGTTGCAAATTTTGCGATATTTATAAATTAAATTAAATAAATCAGTTTCTTTTGTGCAAAATCAATAATTAATATTAAAAATAGAAGCCTTTGCATCTGAAATTTAATGCCTAAAATACAATTTCAAACTTAAGTTTCCAAATTAAATTTGTCTTATTAATGATGTTTAGAGAAACATGCAATTAAGTCAGGTGAGGCAACAGTAAAACACGAAAATTCCCTAAATATATATAATTCCATGGTTTAAAATGCTTACACATAACCTTAAATGATGAATTAAAAATATCTCGAAAAAGCGATGGGTGAGCCCTACAATTATAACTATCCCCCTCCCAACATTTACTCTGCACAACCACCGCCAATCAACAATTATTACCCAACACAATATCCTCCCCCTAACTATCCTCCTCCACCTTATTCTTCAACCTATCCTGAGTCAACAAATTACCCCTATCCACCCCCAGATTACTATGCCCAGCCATGGCAAAGTTACCCCCCCATAAAAAACGAGGATTCTTATTCCATAAATAATGCCTATTCCAGTAATGATTACGATTACAGTAAAGCATTGGAATCATATAAATTAAGCAAAAGTAACTTGGAAAGGCAGAGCAGTCAATATGAGAAAAGTACTAGCACTGTTTATAGGAGGAGTAGATCTCCATCTCAAAGTCGGGAAAGAAACTCAAGAAGACATTATCGAAGGTATTACAGATGCACTTTATTATATATTTTTAAACCATGGGCATAACCAGTACAAACCCCCCTAAAATATGCAAAATATAACATAAATATTATATTGAAATCAGGAGGGACGAGTAAGTACGATTCTTCAAGAATGAGTCCTCAAGAGAGCACGGTAGATGTTTAGGAACCCTTGTGTGTCAGTTTTAGAAAGCAAATTGGTGTATTTCTGCAAAACCCCCCCCAAAATATTTTCTAAACCCCCGACCCCCCGAAATTAAACCCTGGCTATGCCCGTGTTACAAACCACTATTGGAATAAAAATGTTTTTTGATTAAACCACTGCTTTAACCCTACAGTGCGCAATGATGCATATTTGCATCAACCAAGTAAATCGTTAGTAAATGCATAATATTCTCTAAACGGAAACATGCAGTGGCCTTTATATGAACCAACCCTATTCTGTGTATAGTTTCGGTTACACCGGCACACTAGACTGTCTAACCTGCGGGTTTTGAAAGAAACAACGGGTTTTGTAAACTTTTTCAGTATTGCACGCACATTACAATTGTTCAAGTTTATTTCGTAAGTTTATTATGCAATAATAAATGCAAGGTAAGCTTGAAATTGTTTCTGATAGATTTCTGATAGATTTCAGAAAAAAGAAAATATATACCCGGTTTCATCCTAATAATATTTAAAATTTTTATATGAAATGTAATAGTCGATTCATATATGAATCATCGCACGTACTGGTACATAATATGTAATTTACTATGAATCGTGGTTTCTAGTATAGAAATACCAATATATGATGTTTTGCATATCAATTTATTGTAGATGCCTTTATTTTACAAAAATGGAACGGACGAGGTAGACTTGGAAAATATTGATCCCGACAAACTTTTCGATTTTATTGAAAATATACCTACGCAGAGTGAAGATGAACTGGAAGTGGAAAGTGATGAAGATCTTGTACAAGTTCATCCACATTCAGAAAAATTGTTGGATAAGTATTTTGAAGATCCAAACATCCGCGAAATTATACTGACGGTTGAAGCAGGCCCCATTGAAGATAACTCGATGGCACCCGAGTCAAAAATCAACATGGTAACTGAGCCGGTATTGGATTCTTCAAGAGCTCAAACGTTTCCAAAGGTAATTCAGTCATGTCTTCCTAAAGAATCGAACAATTTGCTATGGAGAAAGACAAAACTTGTGAATATTCCATCTACATTTACTGGGCAGATCACAATTCTGGCTGATGTAATGACCTTGGACTCCCCTTATCAATTTTTTAAATACTTTTTTGAAGACAAACTCATTGACGGAATTGTGGATAAGTAAATTGTTGGATAAGTATTTTGAAGATCCAAACATCCGCGAAATTATACTGACGGTTGAAGCAGGCCCCATTGAAGATAACTCGACTGCATCCGAGTCAAAAATCAACATGGTAACTGAGCCGGTATTGGATTCTTCAAGAACTCAAATGTTTCCAAAGGTAATTCAGTCATGTCTTCCTAAAGAATCGAACAATTTGCTATGGAGAAAGACAAAACTTGTGAATATTCCATCTACATTTACTGGGCAGACCACAATTCCGGCTGATGTAACGACCTTGGACTCGCCTTATCAATTTTTGAAATACTTTTTTGAAAACAAACTCATTGACGGAATTGTGGATAAGTAAATTGTTGGATAAGTATTTTGAAGATCCAAACATCCGCGAAATTATACTGACGGTTGAAGCAGGCCCCATTGAAGATAACTCGACTGCATCCGAGTCAAAAATCAACATGGTAACTGAGCCGGTATTGGATTCTTCAAGAACTCAAACGTTTCCAAAGGTAATTCAGTCATGTCTTCCTAAAGAATCGAACAATTTGCTATGGAGAAAGACAAAACTTGTGAATATTCCATCTACATTTACTGTGCAGACCACAATTCCGGCTGATGTAACGACCTTGGACTCGCCTTATCAATTTTTGAAATACTTTTTTGAAAACAAACTCATTGACGGAATTGTGGATAAGTAAATTGTTGGATAAGTATTTTGAAGATCCAAACATCCGCGAAATTATACTGACGGTTGAAGCAGGCCCCATTGAAGATAACTCGACTGCATCCGAGTCAAAAATCAACATGGTAACTGAGCCGGTATTGGATTCTTCAAGAACTCAAACGTTTCCAAAGGTAATTCAGTCATGTCTTCCTAAAGAATCGAACAATTTGCTATGGAGAAAGACAAAACTTGTGAATATTCCATCTACATTTACTGGGCAGACCACAATTCCGGCTGATGTAACGACCTTGGACTCCCCTTATCAATTTTTTAAATACTTTTTTGAAGACAAACTCATTGACGGAATTGTGGATAAGTATTTTGAAGATCCAAACATCTGCGAAATTATACTGACGGTTGAAGCAGGTCCCATTGAAGATAACTCGACTGCATCCGAGTCAAAAATCAACTTGGTAACTGAGCCGGTATTGGATTCTTCAAGAACTCAAACGTTTCCAAAGGTAATTCAGTCATGTCTTCCTAAAGAATCGAACAATTTGCTATGGAGAAAGACAAAACTTGTGAATATTCCATCTACATTTACTGGGCAGACCACAATTCCGGCTGATGTAACGACATTGGACTCGCCTTTTCAATTTTTTAAATACTTTTTTGAAGACAAACTCATTGACGGAATTGTGGATAAGTATTTTGAAGATCCAAACATCTGCGAAATTATACTGACTGTTGAAGCAGGCCCCATTGAAGATAACTCGACTGCATCCGAGTTAAAAATCAACATGGTAACTCAGTTGGTATTGGATTCTTCAAGAACTCAAACGTTTCCAAAGGTAATTCAGTCATGTCTTCATAAAGAATCGAACAATTTGCTATGGAGAAAGACAAAACTTGTGAATATTCCATCTACATTTACTGGGCAGACCACAATTCCGGCTGATTTCCAGTGAAACCTTTTCATTTGACAAAGTATGAGCTTATGAGATATTTAGGCATTTGTACTTTGTCTTCAGTTTCATGCATATCTAACTTTTGTAAATACTGGAACAACCACATTGCAATTGATATTGTACGCGGCGCAATGAGTCAAAAACATTTTTAAAGAATCCGAAGCAATTTACATTTCAATGATAACACCGATTATTACCGTTGATAAACTACATAAATTGAGAGCAGTAATCGATTCAATTTCAAAAAAAAATTTTTTAAAAATGTTATCAATTGATGAACAAATTTGTGCCACAAAGGCACGCCATCACATGAAACAATATTTACCATTGAAACCACACAAACGGGGATACAAACTTTTTATTCTAAGTGGGGTTTCAGGATTTTGTTACAAATTTGAAATTTATACCGGCACAGAAAATGACCCAAATAAGTGACTACCAATTGAACTGGACTTAAGAGCGAGCAGTAGTAGTCCCCCCTACTGTGGTAGGCTGGTACCGGACAGCAGCGGGCACTAGTATTGACTTGATGCACTGAGCAAATGATGCTTTAGTTGGATCAAGATCGGAGAGTCATGGGCGAAACCAATCATAGTCTGGTTCCTCGGCCGTGATACTGCGATGTGGTAAAGGAAATGGAAAGACTACCACATTATTATATTTCCTGAACGTCGGAAGACGGAGAATGATGATGGCAGTTCCTGGAGTAATGAATTCCAGAGGTAAAATACTCCCCCTTTCGGATCTCCGGGAGTACTTCGGGGAGAGTCATCAAAAGAGGTGGACATTTTAATTTCAGGATCGGGATATGGAACGTAAGAACACTTAGAAGAGCAGGGAAACTGGAAAATCTGAAATGAAAAATGGATAAATGTAAAGTGAACGTAATGGGTTTAAGTGAAGTGAGGTGGACAGGTAGTGGTGAAATAGTGTCAGGTAATTACACAATGTTTTACTCAGGTGGAAAAAGTCATGAACGTGGAGTAGCAATAGTGATGGGAAATCAATTAGTGCAAAGTGTGACTAAAATGGTGTTTCATAGTGATCGTCTAATGTTTGTGAAAATAAATGCAGAACCAGTGGCAGAACATCGTGGACAATATGGGTTAGGTAGAAGAAATGATAGAGGAGGAATGCTAGTGGAATTCTGTCAGCGTAACAATTTGGTAGTGATGAACACTTGGTTTAAGAAAAGGAAGAATAAATTATACACATGGAAGAGCCCAGATGACATTAGTAGATATCAGATAGATTTCATACTTGTAAAGCAGAGGTTTGGGGGCATTGTGAAAGAAACCAAGACTATGCCAGCTGCCGATATAGATTCGCATCACAACCTTCTGGTTGCAGACATCAGTACAAGGTTGAAGAGGATCAGACAGTGTGGGAAGAGAAACCAGAGATGGTACTTGGAAAAGCTAAGAGAGAAGAATGAGGCAGTAAGAGAATCCTTAGAGAATGTCTTTAGTGAATTGAGAGAGGAAAATGTAAGTGCAAGTGCAGAAGAACAGTGGAGAAATATTAAACTGGCCTTGTTGAATACTTTAGAGAGTAAAGGCGGGAGGGAAGCAAAAAGATCGAGGAAACTCTGGATCACCAATGAGATCCTGGAGAAGATGGAGGAAATGTAAAAATGTGAACGAAGCGGAATACAGAAGACTTCACAATGCACTCAGGAGAGAAACAGACAAAGCAAAGGAAAAATACCTAGAAGAAATGTGTGAAGAAATAGAGGAACTACAAAGGAGAGGAAGGTACGACCTGATGTATCAGAAAACGAAGGAGTTGGGAGGGAGTGAGAATAAAGGAGTAAGGAACTTCGGAATAGAAAACTCTAAAGGACAAATGGAGACAGAACAAGGGGAGATGCTGAAAATATGGGAGGAATACGTAAAAGAACTCTACGATAAGAAACACCGCCCGCAAGTAATTAAAATAGAGACAGAGGAGGTGGTTGATGAAGACGAAAAAGGGCCCAGCATATTGAAAACAGAAGTAGAGAAGGCAATTAAGGACATGAAGAGGAAGAAAGCTACATTAGAAGACGACATACCAGTGGATTTGCTGAAGGAAATCGAAAATGCAGGTTTGAAAGCGTTGACACAACTCATCAACAAAATCTACGAAACTGGGGAATGGCCTAAAGACTTTTTAGATGTCACAATGGTTGCTCTAGAAAAGAAACAGCAAGCCAAGAAATGTAGTGATTACAGAACAATTAGTTTGATCTCACATGTGGCGAAGATCATTGCAAAAATACTCAATGGATGGATAGAACATAAAATCAAAGAAGTAATGGAAGATGATCAGTTTGGATTTAGGAAAAGAAAAGGAACCAGGGACGCCATAGGCATGATGAGGATATTGTCGGAGAGAGTTTTGACTGTTAACGAAGAAGTCTGCCTGTGTTTTGTAGATTGGCAGGAGGCCTTTGATAGAGTTAACTGGACAAAATGATGATGATGAATATTCTTAAGTAGATTGGTGTCAACTGGAGAGACCGGAGACTAATTTGCAATCTGTACATGAGACAAAGAGTAAAAGTATATGAACTACGGAGAAACAAACAGCGTAGAAATAGGAAGAGGCGTCAGACAAGGATGTTGTCTATCGCCGAGTCTCTTCAATTTGTATGGTGAATGGCTGGCGAGAGAAGCTTTGAAAGGTTGTGGAAATTTCAAGATAGGGGGACGCCTCATCAACACCATCAAATATGCAGATGACCTGGTAGTACTCGCCAAGAACCAAAGACAACTACAACACATGATGAACCGGCTGGTGGAAACTGGAAGGAAATATGGCATGGAAATTAACAAGGAAAAATGTAAAGTGATGAGGATATCAAAAAGGGAAAAACCTTTGAAGATAACAGTCGACAATCAAGAACTGGAGAATTTAAAACAGTGCAAGTACCTGGGAAGCCTGCTGACAAAGGGTGCATACTGCACAAATGAAATTCGAGCAAGAATCGCCATGGCCAAAGCTGCATTCAACAAGAAGAGGACTCTATTGACCAGCAAGTTGAGCTTGGAACTAAGGAAGAAACTGGTGAAGTGCTACATCTGGAGCATTGCACTGTACGGAGCAGAGACGTGGACCATGAGGAAAAGGGAGAAAAACTACCTCGAAAGTTTTGAAATGTGGTGTTGGAGGAGATCAAGTGGGCAGATAGGGTGACAAACGAGGAGGTACTAAGAAGGGTAGGAGAAAAGAGAATTATTCTAAATACAATTCTCCAGAGGAAGGTCAACTGGATAGGACATATAATTAGACATGAGGGGCTCATACATGACGTCATTGAAGGGAAGATTAAAGGTCGAGGAAGAAGAAGCATACAACATCTGGATGACATGAAAGAAAGGAGGAGATACAGCAGGCTAAAGGAAGAAGCTAAGGACAGGGAACATTGGAGGCAGAAATTCTCCGTACAAAGACAAGGACCTGCCACTAGGCAGAACACTGTATAATATAATAATATAATAGTAATATTATTGTGCGATTGTCTCGCGAAATTCCACGCAACAAATTCCATAAACTATATTTCGATAAATACTACACTTCAATTCCAGCAATAAGTTACTTAGCACAACTTGGTATTCATTCTCTTGGAACCGTGCGAAGTAATCGAATTCCATGCTGCAAAGTTCCATCAGAGAAGGATTGCAATGAGATGAAATGGGGAGAATCAGGTGAAATGTGGCTGATTACAAAGGAACATCCATCAGCAATGTTTATTGGAAGGACAATAAAACTGTTACTCTTCTGTCATCATTTATCGACACAGAACCTGTAATGATGGTAAGTAGGTACGATCGAAAAAAAAAAAGAAAAAATAGAGATACCTTGCCCTGATATTATTACACAATACAATCGCCACATGGGAGGAGTGGACCTGCTAGACAGTATAATTGGGAGATACAAAATAAAGATGCGGTCATTTCATTCTTCATTTTATCATTCTTCACCAACATTAGAGAAGCAAACAGAGAGATGTTACTAGAACAGGGAAACATCAAGACGACTGAGAATTTTAAGTATCTTGGCGAGTGGATTGAACCCAACTTATCAGAAAGAGCATCATTATCCAAGAGAGTCAGCAAGTTAGAACTAGCCTATCGGATGACTAAGAACACTTACAATAAGAAATGCCTGTCATGCAACCTGAAACTTAAGCACTACACATCAGTCTTACAACCAGAAGCCCTGTATGCCATGGAGTGTCTTTCCTTGAACCGAAGGGGTCTAATAGAGAAATTGGAAATCAGAGAGAGGAGAATCCTCAGGAAGATCCTAGGCCCGGTAAAGGAAGATGGGAAATTCCTAAGACGACATAACTCTGAGCTCTACGAACATATTGAGATGCTCTCTGACTGTGCAAGGAAAAGAAGGGTAGCTTTCTATGGCCACGTTGCAAGATTGCCTCCAAATCGACTAACCAACCGTCTGTTCACCTTCTGGCAAAACAAGAAGCTTCGTACCACTTGGTTGAAAGAGACTGAGAAGGATATTAAAGAACTGGGAATAACAGATCTCAAAAACAGACAGTCTGTGAGACGCATCCTAAAGGAAGTCTGTGGATTTCAGGAAAAACTTCGAAGGAAAGGTATCCCCTGGACAGAAGAGAGAAAGGAGTTACACCGGCAGAAGATGCGACAATACTGGGCAAAGGTCAAAGCCCAACAGTTGAACAAGCGTGGTCCAAAGTAGGCCTATTCGAAAGAAGAAGAAGAAAGATGTGTTCATGAAAGTGGTACATGAGATTGTATTATCATTTACTTGATATTACGATTATCAACGCTCTATTGCTCTATCGCAAATATACCAAAGATGAGACAATAAAACCCTTGGCCAATTTTCGAATTGAATTGGCCATCACGTTCTGCAATATCTGAAGTTGAACGAAGCATAGAGAATAAACGAGAAAGATCAAATGCAACTCCTGCGCCACCCAAAGATGTAAGACTTGATAGTCAAAATCATATTTCGGTATGGAATAAAACAAGAATCCGATGCAAGTTACCAGGATGTTCTGCTCAAACATACATAATATGTAGCAAATGTGACACCGCTTTGTATTTTAATGAAGACAAGAACTGTTTTACGTACTGTCACACGAACTGATTTCATATAATATAGGTTTTAATATAAATAGATATAAGGGTGACTAATGCGCATTGATGCATATATGAATCATATGTTTTTTTTTTTGTTTAAATAAACTTTAAAATTAAAAACGTTAATTAAAATAATTAAAATTTTTCAAGCTATTTTAATTTTTTCACTTTAAAAGAAAAAATTGCGCACTGTAGGGTTAATGATCCGTAAATGTGACATGAAATAATATATGTTCTAGGTCAAGGTCCAGGTCAAGATCTCCACGTAAACACTCTTCACATACAGACCGATCGAGGTATTCTCGGTATGAACCTCAGAAGGCTTCATCGAGTAGAGACCACAGGTCTAGATCAAAGTCTGACAAGATAAAACCCGAGGAGAATTTAAGTGAACGAGCGCAAATTTTATCAAAATGGAGGAAAAATTATTGTGAGAACAAAGAGCAATTATCAAAGAAAATCGAAGAGTTGTATAATGGAAACCAGGAAGATTTCATGGAAAAAGAGAAGAAGATTTGGACCAGAACAACTCCTGCCGATTTGTTTTACATTCGAGATGAGGCGAATCCAAAGACACTCAAAGCTACAGAGAAACTCATCAATCTCTGTGATTTTTTCGAGCAGAATTTGGTACTTAGATCTAAGAAAGTTAACGAATTAAAACCCAAATATGTTCCACCACCGAGAAAAAATAGGGCTCGGCTCTGCAAACATAAGAGTAAACCGAATATTATTAGCTAGAAAATTCACTAACTCTTTTTCTTCCAGCTGAGCAATCCAGTAGTTCAGGAAGTTCTTCCGAAGAAGATTTAACCGATGAAGAAGATTGTACCATGGAGGAATTAACACGAAAACAACAACATCCTGATAGATTACATCCCGAAATGTGGTACAATGATCCCGGCGAAATGAACGATGGACCTTTATGCCGCTGTTCAAATAAATCCCGGAAATCTGGAATACGGCATGGAATATACCCAGGAGAAAAGTTTTTGCATTTCTGCAATACACACTCGAATAACGGAGATAAGCTCTTCCATTATCGAATCACAATTTCTCCGCCAACAAACTTCTTAATTAAAATACCAACTATTATCCAGCACGATGAGCACGAGTTTATTTTCGAAGGATTTTCAATGTTTTCGCACTCTTCTTTAGTCAAGCTTCCCATTTGTAAAGTCATTAGATTTAACATAGAATACACTATTTTATATATCGAAGAAAAAGTGCCAGATAACTTCACTGTCCGAGAATTAGATTTATTTCGTAAGTTTACTTACGATTAGTTTTATTATTACATTTAATATATACAGGGTGTTTCATAAATGTCTTATCTAGCAGAACCTGAAAGCTTTCGACCTGTATCATTACTATGTCATCTCTTTAAGGTCTTTTAATATATACAGAGTGTTTCATAAATGACTATTATCTAGCAGAACCTGAAAGCTTTCTACCTGTATCATTACTATGTCATCTCTTTAAGGTCTTTTAATATATACAGGGTTTTTCATAAATGTCTATTATCTAACATATAAATACAACGTGGAATCATTAATAACGGAGAGCACCAAAGTACTATTTGAATGAAGACTGCAAGCCAAACTACAAGAAAACAAAATCGAAGATGACGACAACGCTAACGATGCATGGGTAAAAATACAACATAACATCCAAAAAAGTGCAGAAGAAGCATTAGGAATCAGGAAGTGCAGCGCACAACATAGCTCAAACTATAAACCATGGTTTAATAATGAACTTAAAAACTTGACAAATGGAAAACAACAAAATTATTATAAGCATTCAAGAAATACCGCAACAATAGAACAGCAGAAGAGATGGCGGAGTATAGAAGCGTAAGAAACAGAATCAACACCAAAGTAAGAGCAATCAAATCAGAATACTGGGAATCGTTCTCGTCTGAGATGGAACACGACCTATATGGTGCTCATCGCAAAGTCTGGAAACTATTAAGAAAGTACAAAAAACTTCGTCGATGAAGCCGTACAGACTACAAACATAACACCCGAAAGCTGGACAACGTACTTCAAAGCACTATACTCAACAATACAACTATACTCAACAATACTCAACAAGAAGAAACAGAGGGAATACCACTCAACCACACCACAAACGAAGACTGCATAATTACTCAAGAATACGTCACATTAAACATCAACAAACTGAAAAATAGAAAAGCACCAGGCCCTGACAATATATCAATTGAGATGATAAAGAGCGGAGGAAATGAACTAATATATAACCTAACTGCATTATTCGAAAAAATAGTAGACACTGCGCAAATACCGGAGGACTGGAAGCACACTTTCACCATTCCATTACACAAAAAAGGCTCTAGGAAGGATCCAAACAACTATAGGGGCATCTCGCTCATAAACTCGGTCGCAAAATTATTTACAAACATAATATCCAATAAAATTACTACTAACGTCAACATTAACGAAGAACAACAAGGCATTCGCGCCAACAGATCGACAATAGACGCCATCTTTATATTAAGGCAAATGGTTGAAAAATCAATTGAATATGCCAAACCGCTTTTCATGTTTTTCGTAGATCTAACTTCGATATGATCAGAATTCGAGATGTCATCCTCACGCTGCAAAGAAGAGGAATTTCACACAAAATTAGCCAAGTTATTAAAAATTTGAACACAAACAATCAGACACAGATCAAGACGGCACTTGGTACACGCAACATACCCGTAGCCGATGGAATCCGCCAAGGCGATAGCCTAAGCCCGACATTATTCAACTTAGTCATGGACGAAATTATTCAAACCATCAAAGCACTAAACATCGGCTATAGCATGGGCGGCAGAACTACAACCATCATCTGTTACGCTGATGACGCAGTGCTCTTATCGGACAACGGGAACGATCTCCAACGTCTACTATATAAGTTCTCCCAATCAATAGCAATATATCAACAGCAGTATAACTTGCAGATTTCAGCCGAAAAAACAAAATGCATGGTCATCAGCAAAACACCAATAAGATGCAAGCTGCAATCCGCGAACAACATTATAGAACAAGTAAACACATTTAAGTATCTTGGGATAGACATAACGGACAGCAAAAGACTTAAAGACGAGGTCAGAAGATCAACAACCAAAGCAGCACAAATATCTGGAGGACTACATAACATCATTTGGAAGAACAAATATATGTCCACACACAGCAAAGTCAGAATTTACAAAATACGTGTTCGTCTCTTTCTAACATACGCGGCCGAAACGAGGGCAGAAACCAACCCAACTAAACAACAAATGCGCACCACCGAAATGAAGACAATATCAGGCGTGACTCTTATTCATCGAAAAAGAAGTAAAGAAATCAGGGAAAATCTGAACGTACAGGACGTGGTGCGATGGACCAGAGCCAGACGAAGAGAGTGGGACAGACACGTCGACCGAATGGGCCCAGAACGACTGGCAAAATGGGCCAAAGTAGCAAAACCCAACACAAAACGACCCATGGGAAGACCACCGAAGCGATGGGACGAGTCATGGAGCTCAAGGTCGCAAGAGACGAGAGATGCGTGAAGAAACAGGACAACTTCCTAAAAAGAAGTAGTAGGAGTAGGAGGTCTATTATCTAGCAGAACCTGAAAGCTTTCGACCTGTATCATTACTATATCATCTCTTCAAGGTCTTCGAAAGATTGATATCTGGTAACAAATCTGGTAAGAATAGTATATCTGGTAAAGTAAACAAAAGCATAATACCAAAGCAAGCAGGGTTTAGACCGGGAAGGTCTTGATGTGCACAAGTCCTAAACTTAACACAACATATTGAAGAAGGCTTCGAGCGCAAGTTACCGGTGTAGCTTTTATAGACCTGACAGCGGCGTATGATGCCAAAAACCACCAAAAAGCAGTGGAGAAATTGTATCATCTTACCAAGGATTATTGCCTAGCTGAAAAGTCTGTTGCAGAACAGGCGCTTTTATGTTACACTGCAGGGAAAAAGGAGTCGATGGAGGGACCAGAGGAACGGCCTATCAGGAAGTGTACTGGCTCCTATGCTTTTCTACGTTTACACAAACGACCAACCAACGGACACATGGCTTCATCTATGCGGATGACACAGCCAACGCAGAAGGGAAAAGCTTCGAAGAAGTCGAGAATAAACTAACTACAGCCTTAGAAAACTACGACATAAACCAGTTGAAGCCGAACCCCTGTAAAACCCAGGTATACGCATTTCACCTGAGAAATAAGGACTCCCGCAAAAAGCTGCAAATCATATGGAGAGAACAAGAATTCGAAACTTCCTCACACTGACACTGTCCAAAGACCAAAGTTTGTGATAATATCCTCTGGAAGATCACTGGCACAACATGGGGAACGCAGCCTGACGTACTGCGTACGTCGGCGCTTGCTCTCTATTTCTCCGCTGTCAAGTACGCGGCACCAGTTTTGGTACAACCCGGTTCACGCAAGACATGTCGACGTGGCCTTAAACGAAACGTGCAGGATTATAACGGACTGGATTTAAACGGACGGACAGGATTATAACTAAAGCCGTCGAGAATAAGATGGAAGAAATGAGAAGAGAAAATAAAGAACTTGAAGAAAAATTGGAAACGGCTAGGGGTGAACAAGAGGAAGTAGAGGAGAAGGAAAGGGTGTGGAAAGAAGTATCACAATTGAAGGCGATAAGAAACGAAAACATCGATATTAAGGGCAGGATAAAGAAGTTGGAGGACGACTACAGAATAGAGAGAGAAAACTAAGTCAGAAGTGGGGAGAATTGTCAAGACTCACTAAGAGAGGAAGTAAAACAACTGAGAGAAATGGAAGAAAGAAGAGAAAGAAAGGAAATAAAAAATAATATTGTGATTCATGGGGTAAAAGGAGAGAGATGGTTAGAAGACGCTAAGAGGTTATTGGAAGAAAGATTTGGAGTAAAAGAAGGGGTAGGAAGCATGTTCAAGATAGGAGACAAAGGTTTGAACCAAGGGCCAATTGTCGCAAAATTGACAAGTTGGGAAGTAAAAAGAAAAATAATGCTAAATAAATATAAGCTGAAGGGGTCTCACCCTGAAGGGGTGAAGGGATATTTCTATCCAAGACGATTTTACTAAGAAAGAAGAGGAAATTCAAAAGGATTTGCGACAGAATGCAAAGATGCTAAAAGATATAGGGCACAAAGTGAAGATTGGTTATAAGAAGATGGAAGTGGATGGAAATTGGGTAACATGGGAGGAGTCACAGAAAATTATGCCAAAAAACTAAGTCTGTTTCAAATGAAGACACAAGAACAATGATGAACGGTTAACGGAAAATATTAAGATACTCTTTTGGAATGTGGCGGGACTTAAGAGGAAATTGGAAAGCGATAACAGATCTATTAAAATGTTTCTCAAGAAATTTCATATAATTGGATTGGTTGAGACCTGGAAGCAGGAAAAAAAATGGGAGAGCTGCAAAGGAAAACTTCCCAAAGACTATAGATGTAAATTGCAGCCGGCCCAGAGAGAATATAAGTATGGAAGAGCAAAATGGGGTATATTAACAGGAGTTATATACTATCAGAAATATCAAAGAGTCAGAAAGAAGACTGGAAGAGGCAGAAGGTGTAGTGTGCAGGGAAGTGGAATTAGAAGAAGCCTGGTGGCAAGTGGCCATGGTTTACAACAGCAAAGGACTGGAAGTAATTAAAGAGGCAATAAAAATTAATGGAGAAGGAACAGTAATGGCAAAGTTACTGGTAGGAGGCGATTGAAATGTTAGAATCGGAGAAGAGCAGTTCCACACAATGGATAGTGAAGGTAGAGTAATAATAAGGAAAGCCAAGGATAAAGTTAGAAATGGGTGGGCGGAATGGGTAAGGGAAAATCAATGGGACGTCGTAAATGGGTGTGTGGAAGGAGACTTGGAGGTAGATTTCACATTTGTGGGGGCAGGAGGATTATCGAGTATAGATCTGGTAGTGGCAAATGACCCGGCAAGGCAAGAAATTAAAGAGATGGAGATAGGAGGGAGAATTGATTCAGACCCCATGCCAGTGGCAATAAGCTTGAAGACGAAAACAATAATTCCATCTAGGGACGAGAAATGGGTTACCAGATGGGACAACGAAGCGACTGAGAAGTATAGGGCTAGAATGGAAGCAATAAACTGGAAGGAATTAAAAGATATAGACAGTATTATAGAGAAAGCAGGAATGGTAAAGAAGAAAATCACAACAGCATCACAGGGAAGATCATGGGCAGACAAAGAATATATGACGGAGAAACAAAAGTATAGAGAGATTATAAGAAAGTGGCGAGAGGGCACCAGTAGTAAAGAAGATTGGTTAAAGACGAAAGGCGAATTAAAGGATTTGGAGACGAAGAAAAAACAGGATTGGGGGAGAAGAGAACGTCAGCGCATACTTGACATCAAAACAGAAGCACAGCTCTGGAAGTATTTAAAAGAAAGTGGAGCGAGGAAAGAACGAGTTCCAAGCAGCATTCCAATGGAAAAGTCACTTTATAGTTTTGTTGGAAGGAGTCGAGACACAGGAAGGAGTAGGGAATAGAAGTGTAAGGGATGAACAAGCTTTGGAAGATTTAGGTGAAGTGGAAAAGGTTATAGCAGCACTAAAACAAAAAAAGAGAGCAGGGCCTGACGGGGTAGGAAATGAAGCCTGGAAAGCTATCCCGAAAGAGTGTAGGACTAGAATCACCCAAGAATTTGAATTTGGTATGGAGGGGAGCAAAGAGTGCACCAAAGAGCTGGAAGGAGGGAATAATTCTCCCAATATATAAGAGTGTAAATAGGGAAAATCTAGGAAACTACAGGGGGATTACGCTAGTGAATTCGGCATATAAAATTTTCACCAAAATCTTGGACGAGCGGTTGAGGAGACAGATAGAGGAGAAGCATCTAGTGTCAGAGGTACAAGCTGGTTTCAGAGAGGGACGGAGTACAATAGAGCATTTAGTAACCCTGTGCTACATAATTGATCAAGAAATAAGCAGAGGGAGCCTGTTTGCTCTTTTCATTGACCTGAAGGCGGCGTATGATTCGGTAGATCGAGGGAAGTTGGTAGAATGCTTGGGAAAAAAGGGAATCTCAGAGAGTGTGATAAGGAATGTAAGAGAGTTATATAAGGAAACTGTATGTAGGATTAGAGTGAATGGGTGTGAATCTGAGTATTTCGAAGTAAGAAAGGGTCTGAGGCAGGGATGTCCGTTGAGTCCCACACTTTTTAATCTCTACGTGGCTGACATGTAGAAAGTGTTGACAGATGGTCAAGCTGGAGGTGTGGTTATAGGGAGAAGGAAAGTGTGGAGCTTAGCCTACGCGGATGATATGGTAGTGTTCGCTAAAACCGCAGGAGAAATGAAGGAGTTGATTGAAAGGCTGAGAGGTTATTTTGAAAAGAGAGAGCTAAATGTAAACGTGGGAAAAACTAAATGGATGCGTTTTAAAAAGGGGGGGGGGGTTAAATATAGGAAGAACGTTTTGAATGGCTAGGAAAGAAAATTGAGGAGGTGCAAAAGTTTAGGTATTTAGGATATGTGTTTGGAACTGGGTGCAGTAATAGGGATCATGTGGATTATGTGTCAAAAAAAGCGTGGGTGGTGGCAGAACGCATGTGGAAGGAATGGAGATCTAGTTTTGAATGGAACTTTAGGGCGGCGGAGGTAATATGGAAAGTGTGTGTGAGAAGTGTTTTGACCTATGGTTCGGAAGTATGGGGGACTAGAGAGGAAGAGAAGATAGAGAGGCTTCAACAAAACTTCTACAGGAAATTCCTAAAGTTGGACAAATCGACACCAGGCTACATAGTTCTGCAAGAGGTGAATGCCTACAAGGTGGCCGTTTTAGCGGCAAACAGGGTGATAAGGTATGAATACAAGGTGAGTGAAATGGGGGATGAAAGAATAATAAAAAAGTTATTTAGAATGGCAAATCGGGAGGATGAAAGAGGGAAGAATGGGAATGCTTGGGGAATGAATAAAAGGAAATTATATGAAAGAGCAGGGATATCTGGCGAGGGACTAGAAAAACTTAAGAGGGTAGGGGCAAATTGGGTGGAAATGCTAGGTGAGCGATTAGTAGAGGGAGAGTTACAGGAACGACAAGGCCAAATTGCCAACAGTAGATTTTTCAAAGAATATGTAAAGATTCAGGTGCTTGGTCATTTACCTACCTATTTATACTCAACTAAAGAGGCAGACATGCAGGTCATACTGGCAAGGTTTAGGTGTGGAAGTGAAGAGCGTGGTAGGAAATACTGGATGAGTGAAGAATATCGGAAGTGCACAGTTTGTGGGGCTGGAGAGGATAGATGGAAACATTGGATAGAAGAATGTACAAGGAATGAATGGAAGGAACAGGAAAAAAGGCTAGGACAAGAATGGAAGAAGTGTATGGATGAAATGGGAATTGGTTTGGAATTGTTAAGGAGGGTGAAAAAGTGGAAAGAGCAAATAGGCAAAAAGGAAGAACCTATTCCTTTAGTATGTAACGTGTAGGTAATATATGTATAGTATGCTATTGTATGTAGTTAGGTAAAAGTATTTTGTATTTTGTATATATGCCAATAAAAGGTTATAATAATCGAGATCGAGACATCTGTCGAGAAGCTGTACCATCTATCTGGAATTGCCCCAGCACACGTCAGAGGAAAAGTAGCATCCGAAACAGAGCGGCAGAAGCAGATCGGAGATAGGCGGCACCCTCTACACGACCAGCAACCAGAAAGGCGACGACTCTAATCAAGGAAGAGCTTTCTCCAACGTACGCAACAACTGCAGACATGCCCAAAACAACGCCGCAAAGAACAACACCCAAACCTGCGGATCGAACACAGAGAGGAGCTGCCACCGAAAAACTTTTACCATGTGCGACATGGAAATTACTGAACACACTAAGGACAGGAGTGACGCGCTGAAAATGGAAGAGGATGAGATGGGGAACGAGCTGTGTGAATGCGGGGGGCTTCAGAGTGACAGCCACCTTCTCAGATGTCCCAACATAGGAGAGGCATGCACGATGGAGGACCTAATTGTGGCAAATGACAGGACGATAGACGCAAGCAAGTTGGTCATCTGATTAAAAATCTTACTAAAGTCCTGTTGAAAGGACTCAAATGCACCTGATCAATGTAAATTGATCGAATTCTACTTCAGTTGGGTTGTCATTTGATGAAACACTTGTGGTCAATGTAAATTAGCCTTCAGATCAATGTAAATCGATCGAATTCTATTTTAATTGAGTTGATCATTTGATCAAACATCTTACTAAAGTCCTGTTGAAAGGACGCAAATGCTCAAACGCACCTGATCAATGTAAATTGATCGAATTCTGCTTCAGTTGTCATCATCGTTTGATGAAACACTTGTTATCAATGTAAATTAACCTTCAGATCAATGTAAATCGATCGAATTTACATTTGTTTTCATTGAGTTGAACATTTGATCAAACATCTTACTAGAGCCCACGAATGAAGCCAACAAAAATGAACCACAAAAAACTTACAAATACTGGGAAAATCTTGAAAATACGATGGTAAAAACACCGAAAGATGAAGATAGTGAAGAGTTCTATTTCAGTATTATAAACTATCATCATTCACCCTGTTGAAAGGACGCAAATGTTCAAACGCTTGTGATCAATGTAAATCGATCGGATTCTGCTTTAGTTGCGCTGACCATTTGATCAAACGCTTGTGATCAATGTAAATTAGCCCTTCAATCAATGTAAATCGATCGAATTCTGTTTTAATTGAGTTGATCATTTGATTAAACATCTTACTAGAGTCCTGTTGAAAGGACGAACATGATCAAACGCTTGTGATCAATGTATTAATCGAATTCTGCTTCAGTTGCGCTGATCGTTTGATCAAACGCTTGTGATCCATGTAAATTAGCCTTCCGATCAATGTAAATCGATGGAATTCTGTTTTAATTGAGTTGATCATTTGATTAAACATCTTACTAGAGTCCTGTTGAAACGACGAACATGATCAAACGCTTGTGATCAATGTATTGATCGAATTCTGCTTCAGTTGCGTCGATCATTTGATCAAACGCTTGTGATCAATGTAAATTAGCCCTTCAATCAATGTAAATCGATCGAATTCTGTTTTAATTGAGTTGATCATTTGATTAAACATCTTACTAGAGTCCTGTTGAAAGGACGAACATGTTCAAACGGTTGTGATCAATGTATTGATCGAATTCTGCTTCAGTTGCGCTGATCATTTGATCAAACGCTTGTGATCAATGTAAATTAGCCCTTCAATCAATGTAAATCGATCGAATTCTGTTTTAATTGAGTTGATCATTTGATTAAACATCTTACTAGAGTCCTGTTGAAAGGACGAACATGTTCAAACGGTTGTGATCAATGTATTGATCGAATTCTGCTTCAGTTGCGCTGATCATTTGATCAAACGCTTGTGATCAATGTAAATTAGCCCTTCAATCAATGTAAATCGATCGAATTCTGTTTTAATTGAGTTGATCATTTGATTAAACATCTTACTAGAGTCCTGTTGAAAGGACGAACATGTTCAAACGGTTGTGATCAATGTATTGATCGAATTCTGCTTCAGTTGCGCTGATCATTTGATCAAACGCTTGTGATCAAGGTAAATTAGCCCTCCGATCAATGTAAATCGATCGAATTCTGTTTTAATTGAGTTGATCATTTGATTAAACATCTTACTAGAGTCCTGTTGAAAGGACGAACATGATCAAACGCTTGTGATCAATATATTGATCGAATTCTGTTTCAGTTGCGCTGATCATTTCATCAAACGCTTGTGATCAATGTAAATTAACCTTCCGATGATACATTCAAATCGATCGAATTCTGTTTTAATTGAGTTGATCATTTGATTAAACATCTTACTAGAGTCCTGTTGAAAGGACGAACATGATCAAACGCTTGTGATCAATGTATTGATCGAATTCTGTTTCAGTTGCGCTGATCATTTCATCAAACGCTTGTGATCAATGTAAATTAACCTTCCGATGATACATTCAAATCGATCGAATTCTGTTTTAATTGAGTTGATCATTTGATTAAACATCTTACTAGAGTCCTGTTGAAAGAACGAACATGATCAAACGCTTGTGATCAATGTATTGATCGAATTCTGTTTCAGTTGCGCTGATCATTTCATCAAACGCTTGTGATCAATGTAAATTAACCTTCCGATCAATTTAAATCGATCCAATTCTGTTTTAATTGAGTAGATCATTTGATCAAACATCTTACTAGAGTCCCGTTGAAAGGACGCAAGCGATCAAACGCTTGTGATCAATGTAAATCGATCGAATTCTGTTTCAGTTGTGTTGTTCATTTATAGTGAAGAGACTTTAACGCACAAATTGTGCAGAGAACACAAAAAGAACAGACCTCCGTCCGTCTGTAACAAAGCCTTGAATTAGCGAGTCTTTGATGCCTGTATTGAGTGAGTTGGATTTGGTTTTAAAGTGTTTGTGTGATTCAAACTAAACGAGATTTAGCTCACTAACTAAGAATACTTTAAAGACGAAATTTGCAAATTTTCTGCCAGAAATCTCCCTCCGTTCGCCTGTAACAAAGCCTTGAATTGGCGTGTCTTTGATGTCTGTATTGAGTGAGTTAGATTTGGTTTTGAAGTGTTTGTGTGATTCAAACTAAACGAGATTTAGCTCACTAACTAAGAACATTTTAAAGACGAAATTTGCAAATTTTCTGCCAGAAATCTACGTCTGTCCGCCTGTAATAAAGCCTTGAATTGGCGAGTCTTTGATGTCTGGATTAAGTGAGTTGGATTTGGTTTTGAAGTGATTGTGTGATCAAACTAAGTGAAATTTTGCTCACTAAGTAAGAACACTTTAAAAACGAAATTTGCAAAAAGGTCTGTTCTTTTTTTTTGCACATACGTGAAATTTTTTTCTGCACATTTGACGTATAACCAGTGAAAATAACAAAATGTGCCCGAAACTTTAATATTCCCGCCTTTTAAACATGGCGGACGCGCATGCGCTTACCGAACCATAAAATGGTCTATTACCAAAAATTTTGTGTGAGGACAATGTGTGACAAATTTTGTATGAGGAGCCGAAAAGTGAGGTACAGCCCTTATTAGGGGGGTAATAAGGGCTGTACCTCACTTTTCGGCTCACTTTTTGTCTTATTTTGAGCTCTAAAACACGTCCAACAATTTCTGCCGAACATTTATGAAACACCTTGTATATATATATATATATATATATATATATATATATATATATAAACATATATATATATATGATTATTATTATTATTACTTTTAGATGATTATTTATTTAGGGAGGTTCTTGAGCTGGTAGATTTAGATTTTAAAGCGGCAGGTGATAATACGGGTTGTTCGCAGTTCCATTTTATGCCAAGGTTCGTGCGAGATTTGCCGGAAAATGGTAAAGAAATTTTATCGATGAAGGAAGTGCTTCAGTATTTGATAAGCAGTTCGGTGCCGTTGATTGAAGAAAAGGCGTTGAAGGAAATGGTGGGAATGAGCCAATCGGACTGGCAAGCGTATGCGGACGAAATCAAAGTTGGGAAATGGATTTACGTTAAGTTGTGTTTTTTTAATGTTTGGTTTTAGGGGATGGTGGTGACTTATCCTGGTAAAAAGCCTTGTTCGGTGAGGGTTGATCAGTTGGATCGGAACATTGATTTGCAAGTTGAAGGGAACTTTAAGTTTCCGGAGATCGTGCACTTTGGGATTCGGCCTCCGCAGCTTAGCTATGCAGGAAATCCTGAGTAAGTTATTCTGATGTATGTAGTTTAAATATTCTTGAACGGCTGGGTGGAAGTGATTCAATAGACCTTTTTACGGTTAGTTAAGCGTATGCGCATCCGCCAAGTTTAAAGGCGGGAATATGAAAGTTTCGGGCACATATTTAGTTATACGTCAAAAAGTTCGGACACTTCTTTACGTATAACAAGGCGGAAATTGGCACATGCGCACAAAAAAAATTAAACTATGAAAAGGTCTATTCCATGTATTGTTTAACAGATATGCATTAGTCCATATGAATTAGAATTAGAAAAATATTTGGCTATCTGCAAGGTTTGCATTATTCTTTAGATTTTTTTAAATACATACTTATTTTTCATCTCCAAGGATTTTTAATAAGATCATATATTTTAGGTATCAAAAGGCTTGGAGAGATTACGTGAAATTCCGTCACCTTTTGGCGAATATGTCCAAGCCGACGTATGAAGATAAACGGAAATTGGAATCGAAAGAAAGTAAATTGCAAGAAATGCGAACTCAAAGCAAGATGAAACGAGACGTTACAGTCGCTGTTTCGGCCGAAGGTTTCTACAGAACTGGAATCATGTGCGACGTTATCCAGGTAATAGGGAATATGCATCTTTTTTTTTTTTAATTTGCTTAATTCACTTTTTAATTCGTTTTAACTTAGTTAAAAAATTAAAGGTACTTACGTATTAACGCCACCACCGCTATATATTGAATCGAGAGTTCGCGCTACCGCGCGTATGTTGTCTTGATTTATCTGTCCGCTTCACGGCGGGCAACTTAATCTAACCGGGGTTAAAAAAATAAAGTATTTTGAGTTTTAAAAATGTTTTAATTTCAAATAAAATGTTTTATTTTATGATTTATCACAAAAATTTTATGTGTAGAATGGCGGCATTTATAAATGTAGCGGTGGTGGCGTTAATACGTAAGTACCGATATAAATTCTGCTGAAAGTGTTTCAATTAATTTTTAAAATCCGATTAAATTTAACTTGTTTGAACGGTCCCATTTTTCGCGCGCTTTGGTTGACGTCGCATAGCACTTTGACATTCAGTGTTGTTTACTATTAGCATAGGCAGTTACGGATTTTCAGTTTGATTTTGATATTTCGATAATGGAAAAAGCTAAAAAAATATCTAAAATGGAGTCATTAAAGCACTCATATGGGTTCGTTAATTGCTCGCCGAGTGCTTTAATAATGCAATTTTTCAAGGTTGGCACAGTTGAAATTCAGAGCCATCAACCTGTCGAAGTGTCAAATTTTCGGCGAGATAGTTTTAAGGTTTTGTGATGTGTGGAAACCGCGAATAAACAAATTTAATTAATTAGTGGTAATAATTAAATTAAAACATTTAAAGCCAAATTTATAAACGATATTTATATAAATACGATATTTATAATAAATTAATATAAACCACTTTCAGTCATTTTTCCTGATTTTATAATCTCACCATATATCAAAATGGCACTAGGTAATGGAAAACACTGCGGAAATATTTGACAGCAAAACAGAACAGTGAATATTGACGCCGATTAATGTCATAACGTGTACCAATGGTGATACGTATCGCAAATTTGAATTTCGCTCGCATATTTTGGACTTTTTGATTTAACCCTTTCGCTGCTATGGACTGCTATAGCAGTTCAATTGATTTGACGCCCAGGTGCTATGGACTGTTATAGTAGTAAAATTTATTTGGCGACCAGATGCTATGGACTGCTATAGCAGTTTACCGACTTCATGAATTCATTGCAGCTTTTATATGGCTTTTATACAAAACAAAGAGATTAATAAATATGTACATTCTCATTGGAGCATTGCCTTACCCTGGGTGAAAGATTTGGGACTCACCCCTGCACCTAGTGTCTTTTTCTAACCAATGTGGGTCCAGGGGGGTTAGCCCTTAAAACACTTTAAGGCCCATTGGCCTATTGTATTTCCCCACATTGTTTCGTTCATGCAAATAGATCCAGTCCCTCTATCAGGTCCAGGATTCTATGTGCCATGTTTTTCACGGGGACTCTCTCAGCTGTAATATCAAGCTTGTGTCTTCTACGTGCAATTGCTTCACAGTGGAAGATTATATGGGCGGCGGTTTCGTCCTCCTCATAGCATAACCTGCATAAAGGTTCATCCTTCCAGATTCCCATTTTATGCAGGTGTTCTCGTAGAGGGCAGTGTCCTGTAAGTAGATCTACCACAATTGCGATCTGCTTCCTTGGCAGTTGCAGGATTTCAGCAGATAGAGTTCCCGATAGGTTTGCTAACATTTGTTTGCTGTGTGTCAGACCATTCAGTCTTATCGTTGGAAAGATGAATATTTAAAAATTTGCTTCAAATAGAGATTTTGGTTTTCGAAAATTTGGCAGTTTTTGCAAATTATTTTGACGTTTTCGTCCAATTTTGACACAGAACAAAAGAATTTTGCGAGGTTTGTCCATTAAAATCAACAAAAAAAAACAAAATTTTAGAAGCAAAAATAAAGATTTTGGTTTTATGGCTCCTCTACACTATGGCCCATCCTGAGCCACTGTGAGCCATCACCATTGTGTAGAGGGGTAGATGGCCTGTAGTGGCCTAAGTAGTGGATGATGGAGATGGTGATGCCCATGGATGTCGTTGGAAGCGGTCCGACTACACACATCAAAGGAGGCCAGCATGCGCAAGTAAGCTGCGCAGTAGCTAAAGTGCCATGTCTTTATTATTATTTAATTATAACGAAATATTTAGTTTATTGATATATTAGTTTATTGAAATATTAGTTTTTTTAAATAATTAGTTTTCTATAACAAGAATTAGCTGTTTATAAGTAATCATGACAAAATAACTTTATAATTTCAATTAAAAATTTGAAATTAATTTCATCAACAATGTATGACTCACTATGGCCCATTCATCCATATCTAGAATGGTCCATCTAGATCGGTGGTTCTTAACCTGGGGTGCGGGTTTTGGGGGTGCGGGAGAAGCCCCTAACAATATCAATTATTAAATATCATTTATTAAATTTTTGATAATAAAATATTTCAAAATTATAGTAATTCCTCCAATAACTCGAAAGTTCTTTATTAGGATATTGAAGCTTATACAAAAATTAGGGTTATGTATATAGAGCCATATAGTCAAATATGCCAGAACTGAGAAGAAAGTAAAAAAAATATGAGAATGAAATATTTATGTATATTGAAAGATGTATATTTAGGCACTTATATATTTATATAAATAGAAGTAAATAAAAAATAGTCAGCTACGTTCATACCCTTTGCTTTTTGCAAATGCAATCGGAAACCATCAAAATTAGAGCATTTCAACAATCTGCATGGTGGTAAAGGTGCGCACAGCATGAATAGCTAGAAGTCAAAAAGACTCGATTTGATACCAGTGGTACTATACTAAAATTCAATTGGCATATCGTCCTATCAATTGGCATATCTGTGTGCACAGAAAGAAAAACCTTACACGATCACTGAGGGATTGATAAAATCTTGTGCATTAATAATAGCTAAAACTATGTGAGATTCTGAAGCACATAAAAAGATCCAGCAGATTCCGTTATCGAACGATATAATTCGATCGCGAATTCAAGATCTCAGTAAAGGTATTTTAGTGCAAATTATCGTAGACATAAAAATCAGTCCACGAAAAGTAAGTATACAACTGGAGGAGTTGGTATTTGTGCGATATAAAATAAAAAGAAATGATAAAAGAATTTATATTTTGTGAGCCACTTCTGTTGACTTTGACAGGAATTGATGTTTTCAATCACATCACAGATTTTTAAAAAAAATCAATTTCCAATGAATGTGATTGGCTCAATATGCACTGATGGGGCCCCTGTAATGTTAGGCAAAAATTCCTAATTTTTTTGACACATGAAAATAGAGTTACTGCAAATTACAATAACGCATTGCATGTTACATCACTATGCACTTGCGTCCAAAGATTTGCCAGAAAATTTAAAACAACACCCAAGTACTGCAATAAATGTAGTAAAATATATCGGTGTACTTCTATTTCACACTGAAATACGATTTTTTAATTGCGTGAAGAAATTTTTCAGTTACTGACTAGTCCGAACTGTGATTTAGTAAAAGATATTGAAGGCAATAATGCAATTCTGAGGCTAACCTACTTTGCAGATATATTTAGCCACTTGAATGAATTGATCATATCAATCCAAGGATTTGGTAAAAATATAAATATAACAGCAAGTGAAAAATTATCTTCATTTTTTAGAAAACTAGAAATTTAGATACGTCGAGTTGAAAATGGTAATTTTGCAAACTTTCCCACATGCTTGATTCAAATGTTGTGGAAAATGAAAAAATACAATTATATTAGAAATTGCAATACATTTGAACCGATTGAGCGAATCATTCAATGGATATTTTTCTACTTGAAATATTACCAATACTCAGAGATGGATACTAAATCCATTTCTATATAATCAAAATTCTGTGGATGATAGTGATAATGGATGACAGTGATTTAAAAAAATGCGATCTTTTTGAAATGGGAGACAGTGGACATATTCAAATGGAATTCCAACAATTAGAATTACAACAATTTCGACGTATACAGCTAGAACGTTATCCACAGTTGGCGAAAGAAACATTGCAATTACTTCTACCACCAACTACCTGTGTGAAATGGGGTTTTCATCGACTCTTTTTGACATTTATATATATCGACATTTCAAAAACTAAAGCGAGAAATCGCTTATATGCAGGTGATGACTTACTCATGTCTCTTTCAAAGAGAGGCATTAAACATTTTTATAATGAACAAGCAACAACCGCCTAGCCATTAATAAAAATAATATTGTTTTGCATTTGATATATAATATGTACAATTTTGTTTAAATAAACTAAATTTTGCAAAAAATGAATTTCTAAACTACAAAATTGAAACACATTTTTCAATGGGGTGCGGAGACCTATTTTTAGATTCAAAGGGGTGCGGCTCACTTAAAAGGTTAAGAAACACTGATCTAGATGGACCACTGTATGGATGCGTCCATTCAGGCCATCATAATGGGCCATGATAATGGTGACCATTATGATGGCCCACAATTAGCTATAGTGTAGAGGAGCCATTAGAAAATATGGCAATTTTTGCAAATTATTTTGACGTTTTCGTCCAATTCTAACACAAAGCAAAAGAATTTTGCAAGGTTTGTCCATTCAAATCAACAAGAAAAGAAATTTTGCTTCGAATAGAGATTTTGGTTTTTTTAAATTTGTCAATTTTTGCAAATTATTTTGACGTATTCGTCCAATTCTGACACAAAACAAAAAAAAGTTGCAAGGTTTGTCCATTCAAATCAACAAGAAAAACAAAATTTGCTTCAAATAAAGATTTTTGTTTTTGAAAATTTGGCAATTTTTGCAAATTATTTTGATGTTTTCGTCCAATTTTGACACAAAACAAAAGAATTTTGCAAGGTTTGTCCATTCAAATCAACAAAAAAAAAACAAAATTTACTTTGAATAGAGATTTTGGTTTTTGAAAATTTGACAATTCTTGCAAATTATTTTGACGTTTATGGTTCGTTCTGAACCCAACGAACCATCTTTCCCAACTATTTAGATTATTTACAATATTGGAAATTATTTTATTTGGCACAATGTGGGAAAGTACGGCCACAATGCGGGAAAGTGACTTTACCGCATTGTAGCCGGACTTTGTAACATAGTAAATAAAATGCTGGTTTCGCTTGTGTATACACGATGTCAAAGCTAGCTTTACAATTCAGGAGGCCAAAAAGAATTTTGCAAGGTTTGTCCATTCAAATCAACAAAAAAAACAAAATTTGCTTTGAATAGAGATTTTGGTTTTTGAAAATTTGGCAATTTTTGCAAAATATTTGGTTGTTTTCGTCCAATTCTGACACAAAAAAAAAAGAATTTTACAAGTTTTGTTCATTTCAATAAACAAACAAAAAACAATTTGCTTCGAATAGAGATTTTGGCTTTTGAAAATTTGGCAATTTTTGCAAAAAATTTTGACGTTTACTTCCAATTTTGACAGAATTTTTTTTTTTGCAAGGTTTGTCCATTCAAATCAATAAAAAAAACAAAATTTGCTTCGAATAGAGATTTTGGTTTTTTGAAAATTTGCCAATTTTTGAAAATTATTTTTGCGTTTTCGTCCAATTTTGACACAGAACGAAATAATTTTGCAAAGTTGGTCCATTCAAATCAACGAAAAAAACAAAATTTGCTTCGAATATATATTTTGGTTTTTGAAAATTTTGCAATTTTTGCAATTTTTTTTAAGGTTTTCGTCCAATTTTGACACAGAACAAAAGAATTCTGCAAGGTTTGTGTATTCAGATCAACAAAAAACAAAATTTGCTTCGAATAGAGATTTTGGTTTTTGAAAATTTGCCAATTTTTGAAAATTATTTTTACGTTTTCGTGCAATTTTGACACAGAACGAAATAATTTTGCAAAGTTTGTCCATTCAAATCAACGAAAAAAACAAAATTTGCTTCGAATATATATTTTGGGGTTTTTGAAAATTTGGCAATTTTTGCAAATTATTTTGACGTTTTCGTCCAATTCTGATACAGAACAAAAGAATTTTGCAAGGTTTGTCCACTCAAATCAACAAAAAAACAAAATTTGCCTCGAATATATATTTTGGCTTTTGAAAATTTGGCAATTTTTGCAAAAATTTTTGACGTTTACTTCCAATTTTGACAGATTTTTTTTTTTTGCAAGGTTTGTCCATTCAAATCAACAAAAAAAACAACATTTGCTTCGAATAGTGATTTTGTTTTTTTGAAAATTTGCCAATTTTTGAAAATTATTTTTACGTTTTCGTCCAATTTTGACACAGAACGAAATAATTTTGCAAAGTTGGTCCATTCAAATCAACGAAAAAAACAAAATTTGCTTCGAATATTTTTGGTTTTTGAAAATTTTGCAATTTTTTTTAAGGTTTTTGTCCAATTTTGACACAGAACAAACGAAATCTGCAAGGTTTGTGTATTCAGATCAACAAAAAACAAAATTTGCTTCGAATAGAGATTTTGGTTTTTGAAAATTTGCCAATTTTTGAAAATTATTTTTACGTTTTCGTCCAATTTTGACACAGAAATAATTTTGCAAAATTTGTCCATTCAAATCAACGAAAAAAACAAAATTTGCTTCGAATATATATATTGGTTTTTGAAAATTTGGCAATTTTTGCAAATTATTTTGACGTTTTCGTCCAATTCTGACACAGAACAAAAGAATTTTGCAAGGTTTGTCCACTCAAATCAACAAAAAAACAAAATTTGCCTCTAATATATATTTTGGCTTTTGAAAATTTGGCAATTTTTGCAAAAATTTTTGACGTTTACTTCCAATTTTGACAGAAATTTTTTTTTTTCCAAGGTTTGTCCATTCAAATCAACAAAAAAAACAAAATTTGCTTCGAATAGAGATTTTGTTTTTTTGAAAATTTGCCAATTTTTGAAAATTATTTTTACGTTTTCGTCCAATTTTGACACAGAACGAAATAATTTTGCAAAGTTGGTCCATTCAAATCAATGAAAAAAACAAAATTTGCTTCGAATATTTTTGGTTTTTGAAAATTTTGCAATTTTTTTTAAGGTTTTTGTCCAATTTTGACACAGAACAAAAGAAATCTGCAAGGTTTGTGTATTCAGATCAACAAAAAACAAAATTTGCTTCGAATAGAGATTTTGGTTTTTGAAAATTTGCCAATTTTTGAAAATTATTTTTACGTTTTCGTCCAATTTTGACACAGAAATAATTTTGCAAAATTTGTCCATTCAAATCAACGAAAAAAACAAAATTTGCTTCGAATATATATATTGGTTTTTGAAAATTTGGCAATTTTTGCAAATTATTTTGACGTTTTCGTCCAATTCTGACACAGAACAAAAGAATTTTGCAAGGTTTGTCCACTCAAATCAACAATAAAACAAAATTTGCCTCGAATATATATTTTGGTTTTTGAATATTTGGCAATTTTTTTGACGTTTTCGCCCAATTTGGACACAAAACAAAAGAATTTTGCAATGTTTGTTCATTAAAATCAACAAAAAGAACAAATTTTGCTTCAAATAGAGATATTGGTTTTTGAAAATTATGCAAACTATTGAAAATAATGCAAAGTTATATAAGTATTTCACATGGGCTATAATTCAATGTTCAGAATATTGAGCACACAATCACATCAGTACATTACTAGGAATATTTGCTATTAGAAAAAGAAAAGTGGGCGGGTATACTAACCACAAGGAGTATTTCCTATTGGATAAGGGGAAGTGAACACTACCCTGGCAGTGTTTGTTATTATCATTTTCACAATCCATAAAATACGTTTTAATTAATAATTATCTTATTAATTATCTATATATTAATAATATCTAAAAATAAAAACGTATGCGGTCATGGGACCCCCGTCAGGAGAAGTTCCTAGGACATTCAACAGAATCAAACAACTTCTCATTGATTGTATATTCTGGAAAATATAAATAAACAATCTAAATCTCTATATTCAAACCCACTACAAAGTATTTCTCTTGCACTGGTTAGATTTTGACATGCATTTAAGTAAGGTGAATTATAAAGTTGCTGTTGAAGAAACGATGCAGATGTTTGAAGTTGTAAAATTCTTATAAGAGATATGGCAAGAGTATGGCAATCACCATCACCAGCAATGTTTGTGTCATGATGCAGCAAGACATTTGGCATTGAACATTCATCATGTTCCTCGTATGGGGCTTGGAATGATTGAGAACTTACTTACTTGGACTAATTACTTGCTGAGCTTCATTATTACCTGATGATTGAATTTAATTATTCAGAAAGTGACTAAATATTACTTTTTCAGTTAGCACTTCATTATTTTCGAGTAAAATAGGCGGTAATGAATCTTCTTTCGATGATTGTAATGATTCAGGTTCAACACATTTCTTCTTTGATTTAAATTTATCTTTGTATATTTGAACTGAAGACGTTCAAATATACAAAGATAAATTGGAGGTCCGATGCTACTAGAGAAAAAACAATAAATTGATCGCTTGCAAAGTGTGAAATGACCCAAAATATAAGCTATTAAAAAATACTGCAATTACAAAGATAAATTGTATGTTCTAAATCTGTAGTTTGTAAAATTTATTTTTTCTTTGTTGATACTCTTTTTGAGGTGCTTGTGATTTCACTATCATCTCTCTATAATGTATATAGATATAGTAAAAAAAATAGCTAACACTTGAATCACATGTACGATAAACCCATGTAAACAGTAAAAGCAATTGCATCAAATTATAAAATTGTAGCATACTTTTCTGAATCTGTATTTTGTATAATTCCTTTCTTTTATTTTCTTTTTTGCTCTGTCGATACTCTTTTTGACGCTGAGCTTGTGATTTCACTATTGTTTCTCTAAAATGTAAATGTCATAGTGATATAGTGAAATCTGTTGGATTATGTAAAACCGAGTTATTGCATGATCTGCCGACAGTGTGTGTATTCTATTTGAAATACTTGATACGACTAGCTAGTTCATGAAACCATCTTAAATTGAATGTTTCTTTATTTATCTAGCTATATACTATCACATGACAGCACTTAGGCATTTCTGAAAACGACGAATTGGTAAGTAAGATAGTATAAATCTCAGTTAAATAAGTTCCTCATAAAATTTCACGAGCTGAGCTTGCATGAGATTTCATGAGCTACACAAATTAGATGGACTACTTGAAATGCCGACAGATCATGCAATGGTTCAGTTCAAAACAATCTGACTGATTTCACTATATGACTACGACATATATAAATATAGTAAATATCAATCACTCAAATTACATGTACGATAAACATGTGTAAACAGTTAGCAATTGCTTCAAATTGTACAGTTTTATTTTTATAAACTTTCCATTTCTCTTTCCATTTCTCAAAATCTAATTAAAATAATTAGTATAATATAAACAATATAACTCTCCTATGATTTAGAACAACAAAAAAGAAAAATACGTTTGAACAATTGCGCTAGAGCGCGCGGTATAGAAATATACACTGAGAGAAAGAGAAAGAGAAAGGCGCGTAACGGACAGCGCAGACAGCCTACGTAACGTAACGTTTTCTGCCGAATCGCTCCTACCGAGACCTCCCTAAAGGAACATCGTTCCAATAATATAAATAATTATTAAAATATTATAAATAATAATATAAATAATTATCTAAATATTAATAATCTTTTTTATTAATTTATAGCATGCAATGTTGATTCCTGTATTGGTTTGTCATCTACGTTTTCACAATTCCCTAAACATCTTGGAACAAACAGTAAACTACAAATTCGAGAACCGAGCGCTGTTACAACTGGCGTTGACCCACCCTTCGTACAGAGAAAACTTCGGTACCAACCCCGACCATGCCAGAAATAGTTTAACTAATTGCGGCATCCGCCAACCGGAATATGGAGATAGAAGGATACATTATATGAATACTAGAAAAAGAGGTAATGCAAGCACACATTGATTATTTTGATACATTTTGGATATCTTGTATAGGTATCAATACGTTGATAAACATTATGTCTCGATTTGGTAAACAGCATGAGACTGAATCAAACATCACCCACAACGAACGTTTGGAGTTTTTGGGCGATGCCGTTGTTGAATTCCTCTCATCAATCCATCTTTTTTATACATTCCCTGATCTTGAAGAAGGGGGATTAGCTACATATCGAGCTGCTATTGTCCAAAATCAACATTTAGCCGTCTTAGCTAGGACTTTAAATCTCGACCAATATATGCTCTATGCTCATGGATCAGATTTGTGCCATGATTTAGAACTTAGGCATGCCATGGCAAATTGCTTCGAAGCCTTAATGGGTGCTTTATTTTTAGATGGAGGCATAGATGTAAGTCTAAACTATCAAACTAACTATCTCTAAAAATCTACCATCTAATCTCAAACTATCTCTAAATCAATCTATTTAGAAATATTAAAGGTCGATTCTCATATACGCGACGTCACGCGACATCGCCTGTCAAATAATTTTAAATGGCTACGTTCTCACTATGGCTATGCGACGTGCCCATTTAAAACAATGTACATAATCATTATTTGGCGATGTCGCACGACGTCGCGTAGCTGACTGTCGCGCATATGGGAATCGACCTTTATGCTTATATTTGTAGATTGTTGATAAAGTTTTCTCGAATACCCTCTTCAAAGACCGTTCTGATTTATTAAATGTTTGGGTAAAATATCCTCCACATCCTCTGCAACAGCAGGAACCTATGGGTGATCGAGAATGGATTCCAAAATACAAACTCTTGCAACGCCTAGTGCAGTTTGAGGACAACATTGGCGTTAATTTCAAGCATATTAGACTATTAGCCAGGGCTTTTACGGATAGGAGCGTTGGTTTTACGAATCTTACACTGGGATCAAATCAAAGACTCGAGTTTCTGGGTGATACTGTTCTGCAACTTATCGCTTCAGAATACTTGTATAAGTTCTTTCCAGAGCATCACGAAGGGCATTTGTCGGTAAGGTTTATGATTGAGATTTCTGTATTTTATAATAATAAATAATAGACACTATAGTCTATTTTTTTAAAGAATGCAGTACAGGGAAGATAGAGCTTATTTGACCTTGTTTTCTTATTGGCTTAAATCGAGGAGAAGTTCACACCGACGATATTTACTTCTCCATCTCAAACTCTTCCTCTCTTTCTTTTCACATACATTTGCAGATGTTAGTTTTCAATTCACAATTGTCATCTGATCTGTTTGTATCATTTAGATTTTTTTGCGTTTTTCTCCATTTATTTGTTTCTATTTTATTATTATTGTCATTTGATATATTTAATCTGTATTTTTCTTTAATATTCAGTAACTTTTCTTCTAGATTCAAGTAACTATATTTGAATTTAGCGCCAAACTTTCTAACTAGATTGAACATTTGTCACGGTGTAAATCAGGTTTATAGTTACTGCATTCTTAAAAAAATGGGCTTCACAAAGTTGGAAGTTTCACAAATTGATTTATTTAACACTTTATTGATTCTGGGCTTCTTGGGCCTTCTTCAGAAGATTACGGGATTACGTGACGAGAATTTTACGTTTCACCTAGTGCCTACAACTGAATCTTTAAATTTTATCTATATGTTATACTCAAGATTTACTTATATTTTAGTTGTTAAGGAGTAGTTTGGTTAACAATAGGACTCAGGCTGTGGTTTGTGATGATTTGGGAATGTCAAATTTTGCTGTGTACAACAATCCAAAAGCTGAATTGAAAACTAAAGACAGGGCTGATTTGTTGGAAGCTTTTATTGGAGCTTTATATGTAGATCAAGTAAGTGAAAATACTAATCTTATTTATATTTATCCATTTAACGTTTATTCATTGGAGGGTCATCACCTAATATTTATAATATACCTAATATAAAATAAACTTAAAGGTCGATTCCCATATGCGCGACACTCAGCTACGCGACGTTGTGCGACATCGCCTGTCAAATAATGATTACATTGTTTTAAATGGGCACATCGCGTAGCTGTCGCGTAGCCATAGTGAAAACGTACCCATTTAAAACAATGTAATCATCGTCGCGTAGCTAAGTGTCACGTATATGATAATGAGAATCGGCCTTAATGCAAAATATTACATACTCTTTAAAAATCACTTCGCTTGTGATACCTATCGCTATATTGTTTTCTATAAATATGCACCAAAGTGATTTAAGACTTGTTTTGTGCAGAACGTTTTTGTGCACTTGTGTGAATTTCGCAATGTTTTTTATGTTTTCAATGTTTTTCCCGAACTTTTTGACGTATAACCTTATTATTTGCCTGAAACTTTCATATTCGTATTCATTTTCATTTTTTCATTTCTTTTCATTTTTTTTTTAAGGGTTTGGAGTTTTGTGAAGTGTTTTGTCATGTAACACTGTTTCCTCGCCTTCAAGATTTCATTATGAATCAAGATTGGAATGATCCAAAATCGAAACTGCAACAATGTTGTTTAACTTTACGTACCATGGACGGTGGTGAGCCAGACATACCAGTCTACAAGTACGTTTTGAATACAAACATTTTCGAAATTTTTTTTGATTCCATTTTTAGGGTCATTGAGTGCAAAGGACCAACAAATACTCGAGTTTACACGGTTGCGGTTTATTTTCGAGGCAGAAGGCTTGCAAGTGCTATGGGCCACAGTATACAACAAGCCGAGATGAATGCGGCGAAGAAAGCTTTGGAGATTTCTCACGGTAACAATGCTATCATTTCTTTTAAGATCTCTTGGGCCTAATTTGGATATTAAAGAATTACTAATACTGAAATTGCTTTTCTTTTTGGAAAATATAGGTTATGTGAATTTAATGAAAAAGGTGTGCTGTACACTGGAAGAAATTTTAGAGAGTTATTTGTTATCAAAAGGAGTTACACTAAAGCCAAATATGAGTGCAAATTGTCTGCTTCAGTGCCTCAGATATTTACCAAAAGAATAATAGTAACAGTGAAAGCTTGTTGAATTGTGTTATAAGAGAATCTTAGTGCTGTGGAGTTAGTAACCGAATTTGCAAAGATATAAAATTTCGTGAGAGGTAGATACGTGACAGTTCTAGAGTACTTTGTGCGAAATTTCAATAGTTCTGCAGAATTTTACGAAAAAAATGATAAATATCAATAATGAACGTAGAAACCACTTTTTAGAAAAACTATGCATTTTTCTGCATATATATTTCTGCACCTCGTCCTTAGTTTGCAAAAAGTTCAGCAAAAAGTTAGCGAAAAGTTTGCAAAAAGTTCAGCGAAAAGTTAGCGGAAAGTTTTCAAAAAGTTCAGCAAAAAGTTAGCGAAAAGTTTGCAAAAAGTTCATCAAAAATTAAGATTTTGCAAAAAAAATTGATTTTGAAAATTGTAAAAACGGTTCTATTCACGAAACTGAATAGCACTCTAAGGTTTCAATCGAAGATCCCTTTGACATTTTTTGTTCAGAATATTAGTTACAATAATATATTATGCAACCAGTGCGGTAAGTTGTCAATTGCCCTCGAGAGAGCGAAATTGGGCGCACGAAGTGAGTGTGCTCATTCGTTCGAGAGGGCAATTGACAATACCGTACCAGTTGCAAATAATATTTTTTATTACTCATGCGAGGCCATTTGTCGCACTAAAAAAACGGGCGACAAGATAGTACTTATCCCGCATGAGTAATAAAAAGTAATTTGCAATAATACCCATTGTTTTGAATGGAAATGAAAATAAAATCGCGCAAAAACAGTTCTGTTTGTAGTTCCCGGTGGGACTGTTGAGAGTTCTATCGAAAATCCTTATAACAATTTTCTGTAAACATAAAATTGGATAGATTTACAAAAAAAAAGTTCGCGAATGAAGTTCGAGTTCACCAATGTAAAATTAAACCGATGCGATGACATGAAACAGAAAAAAAATCGCAGCGGCGGAGCGGCGTTTTGACTCCTTTGTCCGCGGATAGAGTTACGACCGTATGAAAATTAACGCGCCGAGCTCTTACAATACTTTTAGGGCGGAGATACGCATGCCTGTAAAGGTAGGCGTCCACAGTTCCGCATCGTACGTATCGGATGCATCGCATCAAACGGATCGCAGTATTCTTTCTATAGAAAGTAATACAAGTGCGTTCACTGTTCCGCATCGTGCGGATCGCACGAATCGACCCGTCGGCAGTGCCGATGCCGTTGCTCAGAGGGGCAACTTTTCCGATGCGTGCCGATGACACCATACGGAATATGGTATTTGCTAGTAGTTGCGTCGGCAAATCCGATCGCTGCCGATACTGTGGACGCGCTGTACAAAAATAATCCGTTTGATGCGATGCGTCCTATACGTACGATGCGGAACTGTGGACGCCTACCTTTAAACGGAACAGTGTACGCTAGTTACCGGCATGTGGAAGTAACTGGCACACTGTGAATACATTTGCAAGTTAAACTTGTATGCAATTTGCCTGTATTTGCAAGACGTACATACACAGAGACACATTTCATTTAAGATTAGAGTATTATGACATTATTAATACATTGAAATTAACAAAATAAAATTGAAAAAGCAGGTTTAAACAGGCCAACGTGCAAGCAAGACGACTTGTTAGTCAAACGGATCATTTTGAAAACTTGAAACGCAGTGTTTAATGTGCTCAAGACGGAATTATCTAGCTTTTTCAATTCTATTTTCTTAATTTCAACGTAATATTTACACCGTAAAACCGTCATAGTTAAGACCCCAGCAGGGGTTTGGGCCCCCAACAACCTCCACCAGAGCCAGAGCCCAACCCGAATTATGCGGTTCCGAACCGGGACTTACCTCTTACACCCAGAGAATGCAGCACTCCTCACAGGCCGGACTCTTACACCCAGAGAATGCAGCACTCCTCACAGGCCGGACCATCGATTACCGCTGCCCTGACGGAGTTACCCCTTACACCCAGAGAATGCAGCACTCCTCACAGACCGGACCATCGATAACCGCTGCCCTGACGTGGACTTTAACGGCTTTGTTCTATGAGACCCATTTTTGCTGGTCTTCCCCGCAAAGAGGACCACCAGACCAGACCGGGCCCGGGAGCCATGAGGCCTATATCGGTAATTGGAACGGGCGGTGGGACCATGACATGTCACTGTCGCGCCCTTCTTAAGGCCGTATGCGCGCACGCTGGCACGAGACCCCTTGACCAGTACCTGGCTAGCGACCACTCCCCACACGAGTCCTTCACCACGAATGGGTTCCAGTGCTAGGCTAGTAAGGTTCCTATTCCCGAAAAGTGTGCTACTCCACTGTCGCCCCGTTCTTAAGGCCGTATGCACGCACGCTGGTACGAAACCCCTTGATCAGTACCTGGCTAGCGACCACTCCCCCCACGAGTCCTTCTCCACGAATGGGTACCAGTGCCAGGCTGGTAGGGCTCCCATTCCCGACAAGTGTGCTACTATACTGTCGCCCCGTTCTTAAGGCCGTATGCGCGCAGGCTGGTACGAAACCTTGATCAGTACCTGGCTAGCGACCACTCCCCCCACGAGTCCTTTTTCGCGAATGGGTTCCAGTGCCAGTCTGGTAAGGCTCCCATTCCCGACAAGTGTGCTACTCCGCTGTCGCCCCCTTCTTAAGGCCGTATGCGCGTCGACTTATGCTCGGTAACCTTGGACTGGTAACTCTGGTCTCTCCTCATCAACATCCTTTGCACAAGCTATTGTGATCCGGTAGCTCCATGAGGCTCCCGGGGCGAACCCTATCGAGTGAAAATTCCGCCCCCAATGTCACTACTCAAATGAATTCTGCTTACTGTAAAAACAAACCGGTTTGCACATGCGCGCTAAAATAATTCCGTCTTGGGCACATAAAACACTGCGTCTCAAATTTCCAAAATGTGTTCTGCGTATCATCCGCTTGAGTAACAAGTCATGTTGCTTGCACGTTGGCCTGTTTAATCGAGCTTTTTCAATATTGTTTCGTATACACAGTGTTCAGCAGACAGTACGTGTCAGTCTAGTTTCTATTTGCAATGGAAACCATTCGAAATGAATTAAATAGTAGCTACTAGCAGTAGAATGTGTAGCTACTAGGCAGGCACATTAAATTCCTCTTCAATTTTGGTGTAGGAATTGTTGGAATAACGGGCTATTTTATTTTTATAAAGAGAGCTACTCGGTTTCTAAAGACATTTGTATTCTCTATACCAGGGATGGCGAACCATTTTGAGTAGTGGGTCAAATTTTGTTCATTATATTTTGCGTACTAGCTCGTGGGTCACCAGGCCAGTGGCATCACTTGGAAAAGAGGAGGGATGTCAAAGACTACTTTTTTTGTACTCTCTTTTAAAGGGTTTTACAAAATTCAAGTTTCCTTCTTGCTTTACAACTTCTACTTTGGAAGTGGAGAGCAAAAAATAAAGGAAAAAGTCAAAAAATGTATAAGTCCATAAAAATTCCTGATATATTATACAATAAAATCCAATGAACGGATGTGGAATATTCTGCTTAAGTATCTTAATTGAATAAAACCAATGTTTCTTAGCGCCTTAGTGCCTCTATGTAACGTTCAGCACCTCTGTGGCAAAAATTTCTAACTAGTAAAGACGCAGAGTGACGAGAACTCTAGTTGGTCGTTGTCGATGATCAAGTCGTCGATTAAGTTATGTTAGAGTCAGACAAGTCCAGAGTGAGGGGCCGAGACAAATTAATTCAATTTTAATAGAGGTCAGAAATTTTTCACTACGTCTATGTTTTTTGTTTAGTGACGCGAGTTGATGCCATAGTAACAAACAGAAATCGTTTAATAATGAAATTTCATTTGATTTAAATTGGACTTTTACGCACGATTTGGATACTTTTATACACAATTATAATAATGGTCCTTCACATACAATAATTTACTTATTAATGTTTTCATTTTGTTGTGCGAGCAGATAAACATATTGTTGATATATTTAATAACATACCTTTGTGGTTCAGAAACTTTAATAAGAAAATATTAAAAGTTCTAAACTCAATGCCTGGGTCACTTAAAAAGTCTGTGTGGGTCAGTGTCTGACCCGCGGGTCATAGGTTCGCCATTCCTGCTCTATACTATAGTATATTGTGCAAATAGGGCGGTAAGTTGTCAATTGCCCACGAGAGCGAAGTTGGGCACATTCGCTCGATAGGGCAATTGACAATACCGCACGAGTTGCAGATAATATTTTTTATTATTCATGCGAGGGGGCGTACCTTACAAGTTTTGGGGCCTTTGACCATAAAAATAGAAACGAACTAAAACTGAATAATATGCTTTTTCAATTATCTCCGGTGGCGTGGATTCGTCATAAGAACTCTCATCAGTCTCCGGTATCACCATAGGATTTTAAAACGTTTTCTTTAATTTTTATTTAAAAAATTCTGCCACTTTCACGTCACTTTTGAATATGGATGTTTTGATTGTGTTTATTTCATTTATTCAATTGTTTTTTTTTAAATGTCACTTAGCGATTTTTGACAAACAGCTATTTGTCGCACCATAAAACGGGCGCCAAAATAGTACTTATCCCGCATGAGTAATAAAAATAATTAAACTGTATAGCCATCCTACCCCCTCGTGATATGATAAATACAAAAACTTGAAACGAACACAAAAGCTACCACAAAAAAACGCACACCAACGGCGACAACTCGTCAGCTACTGGCATGCCTATAGCTGTCGCGTACATTCACACGTGGCGGTTTTGCAGCCCTCCCTTATATTGCATACCTTATATTACGTATCACCTTATCCCTTATATTGCATACCAATGAATCAAATGTTATGCTATCTACTTAATTACCAATACAGGCATGCCAGTTAGTGTATACACATGATAGTAGGTGGCACGTGCAAGGAGTTGCACACTTGAATAAGAGCTCCTTGCACGTGCCACCTACTGTCATGTAAGACAACATTTGATTTACTTGCACGCAATATAACTGGCATGCCTGTTAGTGTATACACATGATAGTAGGTGGCACGTGGATGCAGTTGCACACTTGCATAACAGCTCCTTGCACGTGTCACCTACTCTCATCTAGCACAACATTTGATTTTGAAAGGATGGGGGTCTGCAAAACCGGCAAATATAGGCATGTATGGACACAAATTGCATGCAAGTTTAACTGGCATGCCAGTTAGTGTATACACATGATAGTACGTGGCACGTGCAAGGTGTTACATACTTGCTTAGCAGCTCCTTGCACGTGCCACCTACTGCCATGTAGCACAACATTTCATTTACTTGCCTGCAATATGAGAGAAGGGATGGGGGGTCTGCAAAACCGGCAAATACAGGCATGTAAGGACTCAAATTGCATGCAAGTTTAACTGGCATGCCAGTTAGTGTATACACATGCTAGTAGGTGGCACGTAGAAGGAGTTGCACACTTGCATAACAGCTCCTTGCACGTGCCACCTACTGTCATGTAGCACAACATTTGATTTACTTGCATGCAATGTGAGAGGGATGGGGGGCTCCAGAACCGGCAAATACAGGCATGTACGGACGCAAATTGCATGCCTGTTAGTGTATACACATGATAGTAGGTGGCACGTGGATGCAGTTGCACACTTGCATAACAACTCCTTGCACGTGCCACCTACTGTCATGTAGCACAACATTTGATTTACTTGCATGCAATATGAGAGAACGGATGAGGGTCTGCAAATACAGGCATGAAAGGACACAAATTGCATGCAAGTTTAACTGGCATGCCAGTTAGTGTATACACATGCTAGTAGGTGGCACGTACAAGGAGTTGCACACTTGCATAACAGCTCCTTGCACGTGCCACCTACTGTCATGTAGCACAACATTTGATTTACTTGCATGCAATGTGAGAGGGATGGGGGGCTCCAGAACCGGCAAATACAGGCATGTACGGACGCAAATTGCATGCAAGTTTAACTGGCATGCCAGCTAGTGTATACACATGATAGTAGGTGGCACGTGCAAGGTGTTATACACTTGCTTAACAGCTCCTTGGACGTGCCACCACAACATTTGATTTATGGAGGGTCTGCAAAACTGGCAAATACAGGCATATAAAGACGCAAATTGCATACAAGTTTAACTTGCAAATGTATCTCCAGTGTGCCAGTTACTTCTACATGCCGTTAACTAGCATAAACTGTTCCGTTTTATAGGCATTCGTATCTCCAACCTAAAAGTATTGTACAAGATCTGTGCGTGAATTTTCATGCAGTCGTAAATCTATCCGCAGACAAAGAAAGAGTCAAAACGCCGCTCCGCCGTAGCGATTTTTTTTTCTGTTTCAAGTTACTTGCATGCCAGTTACTTCTGCATGCCGTTAACTAGTATGCACGCTACTGTTCCGTTTTACAGGCATGTGTATTTCCGCGTATATGCAAGTGTGCCAGTTACAGTCAGTCATGTGTTTTCCCAGCTTTAGTTAGGAAATTTTAGTTAGAAAATGTGCATATATTTTGCAGTAAACCAACGAATTAATATAGAAATAGAACTGTTGCGCGATATTTTTCCGCATATATTTGAAATTTTTAGCTTTACAGAAGAATATTATAAGGATTTTCATAGAACTCTAACTTCTCTTTTCTATCTGGAACTGCCATCAACTTTTGAATACTAAGGTTTTGATGAAAAATGTCAAAGGAGTCTGGATAGAACTGTGCTATTCAGATCCGCGAATAGAACTGTTTTTGCAATTTTGAAATTTCGAATTTTTGCAAAATCTCAATTTTTCTAGAACTGTTTGGTAAAGAACTCCAGAACTATAGTCGAGTAGTCGAGGTGCAGAAATATGTACAAAAGCACAGGTTTTCTCTATTTTTTTCGCGAAATTCTGCAGAACTGAAATTTTGCACAAAGTGCTTCAGAACTGTTGCTCTAGAAAAAATATGTTTTTGTAAATTCGGTTGTTAATTTCACAGGACTGAGAATCTTGTTATAAGAGATACAATTTGAACAGTTGTGTGATGTGTTACAAACATAAATTGGACATTAAGATTTATGGATAAGGATAACATATTGAAAGCAAAAAGTTTCTTTTGGCCCTCAATGGATAAAGTACATACCACCACAGGACCGAATATTTCTTCGAATTAACTAACCTAGTTTGTGAAAGAAGAATTAGAAAATTCGAACATGGATTTCGAGGATTGAACATTTTTTAATAGTATATTTTGTAACTAGGGCGGTAAGTTGTCAATTTGACACGAGAGCGAAATTGGGCGCACAAACGAAGTGAGTGCGCACATTCGCTCGAGAGTAGAGATGAGCATGGGGTCCCATCATCCCATCCCATCGCCCCATGGGATGGGATGAGTGGTATGAACGTTGCGTGGGATGGGATCGGATGGGACAACAAATTTGAATGGGATGGAGTGGGACGAGTTTTGATAATCTAGTAAATCTAGTTCGTGCATAATTATTTGCTTATCGTGCCTATATACATATTTCCCATAATATGTCCAGCCCAGGAGATTACTGTGATGTAGTTCCATTTGCGACGAAAAAGTTTTACTCACTGTCAAGTCTGTTGTATGGGAAAGACGAGCCACGCGACCGTTATGGGATGGGATTAATGGGATGGGATGGGACGAAAATTTTAGGTTTGTGGGATGGGACAGTGGGACGAAAATGTGATGGGATGGGACACTGACAGGGATCCGTCCCACGGGATGTGATGTGGAACGAGAAACTCGTCCCATGCTCATTTCTACTCGAGAGTACAATTGGCAATACCGCCCGTGTTACAACCAATATTTTTTATTACTCATGCGAGGGGATGTATCTTACAAGTTTGGGATCCAGGGGCCATCCAAGAAAAATAGAATCAAAAATGGAGAATTTGCTTTTTCAATAGTCTCCGGTGGTGTGGATTTAGTATAAGAAATCAGTCTCAGACTCCGGTGTCAGCCATAGAATTTAGGCCGAGGCCACACTACGGTTTTTTCCCGCGAGCGGTAACCGCTATAACCGCGAAACCGACAAACACACAGTAGGCTATGGGAAAAATCAGTCGCGGGAAAAAAACGCAAGTGAGGTCGCTTGTATTAGCTTACTTGAGTCACAAAATCACGCGATTAAAAACCGCGGCGGTTTAGACGTAGTGCGGCCTAGGCCTTAAACTCATTTTAAAACGTTTTCTTTAATTTTTATTTTGTAATGAAAAAATTTTCTGTTACTTTTTTAATATTGAGGTCTTGATTGTTTTTTTTTTATTTAATTGTCGTTTTTTTTTTTTTTTTTTAATGTAATCGATATTTGTCGAAAAATCGATAAGCGATATTTGCGTGCGTTACCTAAGTTACGTGGAAATACAACCAAAAGTGGCATTTCTCGTACTAAAAAACGTGCGCCAGATAATACTTAACGCATGAGTAATAAAAATTACATTTTAACAAAGTTTAATTAGAGAGAGAGAAGATGCATTTGTGAGATTAATTTTTCTATGGATTTTTAGTTTCTACATTTTCATTTTGCTAAATAATACGAGAAAATATGTTTGAGAAAAAGACTTTTAGAGAAGTTTTACGAATTTTCGTTTATATCTGAAACCAAGAAGTAAAGTTTTCTTTGGGTTTGGAAAATTTAAAAAGATCAAATTTTAATACTGAAATGAGTTTTTCGAAGAATATTTATACAACAAAGGCAAAATAAATTAACAAAACTAAACCAAGGAGGAGAATTTAGAAGAAAAGGAATTGCTCAAAAATGGCCAAACAATACAGAACAGGATGGAATACATGCAACAAGAGTGGTAAAGAGGTAGCAACATTGAAGGTCTAGACAAGACTAGATAAGTTCAACTAGACTAGGGGTATTCAACCACGTTTGCTCATTGCTCACCATTATATATTAATTATTAGAAAAAGCCTTTCTTCAAAAATCACAAAATGTAACTAACACACCACTCACTAGCAGGCCATAGCACCCAATTTGAACACCCCTGGACTAGAAACACAAAACAAGACTATAGTCCATTTTTTTTAAGAATGCAGTACAGAGAAGATAGAGCTTATTTGACCTTGTTCTATGATTGGCTTAAATCGAGGAGAAGTTCACACCGATGATATTTACTTCTCCATCTCAACCTCATTTCTCTCTTTCTTTTCACATACATTTGCAGCGGTTAGTTGTCAATGGCTGCCGTGTCAATTCACAATTATCATCTGATCTGTTTGTATCATTTAGATTTTTCGCGTTTTTCTCCATTTATTTGTTTGTATTTTATTACTATTGTTGCCATTTGGAGTATTTAATCAATAATAATAAGATATTTAATGAAACCTTTAATAAATTACCAATTTTATATTGAAGTAACTATATTTGAATTTAGCGCCAAATTTTGTAACTAGATTGAACATTTGTCATAGTGTAAATCAGGTTTCTAGTTACTGCATTCTTAAAAAAATTGAACTATAGTTTAGGTTAAGTTAGCTAAGACTACTTTAGTTGCTAGTTTGGATAAATACAAGAAAATTTTAAGAATCGCGAGGATGGTAAGAAATAAAAATCTAGTCTTGACTAATTTTGTCTAGTCTTGCATCAGCCGTCACTGTTCCTCGAGGAAGGTTTTTTACTATAGTTGTATTAAGATAAATAAAATATAATATTTCCTTGTTTAAGATTTGTTTCCACAATTGGATCATCAGAAGCGAGTGATAGCGAAGAGTATGAAACGGCAAGGTTCGCCTGGACGGAAGAGCAAGAAAAGTAGATCGAGGTCAAACAGTTCTAGCCCTTCGGCGTCTCGTCATTCCAAGTCACCAACTAGTTATTCGAAACATAGGTTCAGAGATTCTTCCGTATCTTCATAACAATTGGATTGATGTACAAGAGCAAAAATATCTAAAACTTTAGTCTGAGTTTACTCATCTGCAGATGGGTTGATGGTATGACGAGCAGAAGCAATTAATTAATTAATAATAAGTAATTTAGTTATGTTAAAAAGTATTATGAAAATGATAATTTTAATTTAAGTCTGTTCGACAGAAATTCTATTAATTTATTTTATCAATTAGTTTCAACAAATATGTGGGAATTTTCATTTTATTGTGCGATTATAAAGTTAATTAAGAGAATATGTTTTAATATCCTATAGTTTGGTGTACATATATTGGTGTCCTATAGTATATTAAAGGACGAGTTCAGTAAGCGCGATTTTACAGCACGCGTCCAAGTTTGGAAAACGAGCGTAGCGAGGAGTTTTCTAATGGACAAGTGCTAAATCGCCTTACGAACGAGATTTTTTAAGTATTTTTTTTGCGCCCTTTTATGCCATTTCTAAATAAAAAAATCGCCGATACATATTGAGAAAATTGTATCGAACTCGGCCAGCCATAACCGCACGCATATAAGTGCTGTTATGAGTCCATTACAGACGCAAAATAGACATTTCTGAAATTGAAATTTTTATAAGTTCTTTTATTAATTAGTTTCAACAAATTGTGACTGGATGACGGAGTACTACCCTCAGACCCGTTTTTTTTGACATAAGTGTGAGCTGGTTCGTCTGATATAAGTGCCAGCTGATCCCCGCCGTCGATTATCTACTCACATGCAGTTGAGTATAAAGTTTGGCTTTAGCAGCCTCCTTCATCATCTTCCTGGGTTGCGCCCAAATGTTTTTAAAAGTTTTTGCAACAAAGTTTATGGGTCTAGTGGCTGATTCACTTCACCTCGGAGGTGATTCCTTTGGAGAAGGAGTCCTGTGGCTGAGGCTACAAACCTCAGCGATAGGAAAGGACTCTTAATGGTGTGTCCACACGTTTGCCGCAAACTCCAAACCTTGCTTGTGGATAAGGCAACAAACACTCGATCGAATCGGTCGCAAGCGTTTTCCAAACGTTTGGATTTGTAAGTTTGCCAATCGTGTGGATGCAGCATATTATCACTCCGTTCGTGAAGTTAGGGTTGTTGTCCCTGCTTCAGTTCAGGTCTATATCCTTTCGATGCTCCCCTGTTTCTTTTTTAATTATTACGTTGTACCACGGGCGTAGCCAGGATTTAGTGTGGGGCTTTGAAGAAAATACAATAATAGAAATGCGTCAATTTACTTTCTAAAACTGACACACAAGGGTTCCTAAACTCCACATTTCTATGCTCACTTGAGGAGAGTCGCCTCTCCTCGTCTCTCCTTATTTCAATATAATATTTTTGTTATATTTTGCATATTTCCGTGGGGCAGGGGGGGGCGGTTGAATCCCCCCTGGCTACGCCCATGCGTTGTACTAAACGAGTAATGTGCCGCCACTGAACAATGAAGGGGTGGAAAATGACGGTTTTTGCGAATATCGGACCTGTCGCATCGTATTGTCCGCTCTGGGTCAATTTTAACACAAAAATCGTTAAAACGCGTTTTTTTTTTAATCACGAAAAATTCACCAAAAATGTTTACGTCTTGATTTTTTTCCGGTGAATTGAGCAAAAAATGAAGTTCTTTTAGACGAGCCTTATATAGGTCCAGCAGGGGGCGGCTTTAGGTGCATTTTAAATTTTTCACTTTTTCCTCAAAAACTTCGTCCCTCTTGCGCGTCGAAACTGCAAATTGTCATTTTCTGTTGTAAAACTGAACGGGCCCTTGACCCGTGTCGGTCTGCCGCTCGCAAGTCTCACACAGCGTCCTCCAGGTGCCAAAAACACCAAAAATAGGAAATGGTTTCTAGCACCTTTGGGCAGTATTTTGGTCCGGGGCTCGATTATTTTACTGCGTCCTGTTGCCGCATCGATTTCACGTTTTTTGACGTCATGCGGAAAAGTACGCTACCGTCGGTTCACCCGGTGCGGCGGAAAATGAAGCGAAAAAAAAACCGTTTTTTCAATCACATCTGTGGACGATGTTCCCTTTGATTGAAAGCGCCGCGCCGCGTCTCCAAACCCGCAACAAGCGGTGGAAGAATCTGGGACCTGCGGCATCTTATTCCCGCTCTGGGTCAGTTTTAACACAAAAATCTGAAAAAAAAAAATTTCACCTAATTTTGCGGGGATTCCTCTCCTGGGATAACCAACAGTCGGATCGGGACCGGACCAACACCAATCGATGCGGCATAGTGCATTTTAGTTTGTTTTGGAGTTTAACTCCGATTGCGTGCCGGATCGCCAAAAAAAACATGTTTTGCAGACGTCCGCGAGGATCCTCCGGGATTCGTTAAATTAAAAAGCACGGCGTCGCGGTGGCGGTTTCTAAATAGAGAGCAAAAGGGTCTATATGGCGATGGGAACGACACACTGGTCATTATTTTCGAAATTTCGAATTAGGTCCGAATTTCTCAAAATTGAGCAAATTGAAACCTTCCATATTAAGTAAAATGTGTTAGAATTGGGTTGCTCTTTTCAGGGATTGTAGACCCACGTGTCTACTTTCGAACGACACCTCTCTCGGCGCATTACACCTCTGGAGATGTTCCCAAATTCGCTTTTTAAGTAAAGTCTCCCTAAAGTCACTTTTTTTCCACCTCTTCAAACGGAAACGTGAAAAGGAAATTTTGGATTTCCAGTTTGAGGAGTGCATGCCCGGCGAAAAGGCCAACAGTATGGCGTTTGTATTAATTTCTCAAATTCATCAACGGATTCGCAATGCAGGTCGAAAAAACCACGATCCTTGCTTGCCGCTGAATCGCCAATTTGCACTTACAGCTGATCAGTTTGACACTATTTTCGCTCAAGTTATGTGCAAATGTCATTTTTTAAGTTTATCCATTTATCATTATTCGTGTGCTTATGTAAAGATAAAATAAAAAAATAGTATATTACAAGAGTTATATATGTAGTATATGACAATAGTTGTAAGAAGCATATTACGTACGAGCGGAACAGTTACGTAACAGTTTCGAGCGGAACAGTTAACAGTTAGCGTAATTCCGCGAGGACGTAATTGCCTTACAACTCGAGTTATGTACTATACTTTATCTACGACCGCACTAATTTGTTTCTGTTTAATAAGAATAATATGTTTGATCTCACTTTAATAATACGTTTGATCACCTTAATTAATAATGGTTACATACCTTTTTATTGAGTACTTATTTGTAGTTTCCGTTAGATTTAAACGTGGAAAAACAAAATAAATGACAGTTTCTATGCGAATGATGTGACGTTTAATGATTGTTTGGAAATCACGGAGTACTATATTTAAAAATCAGTATCAACGTATAAGTATCAGTATAAGTATCAACGTGCACCTATCAACGAATCGTAAACCAAACGCTCATGGATGTTCTTGAATTATTACATAACATTAATCGCGGATTGTTACATATTTTTTATTTTTATTTATTCGATCATTGCCCAACAGTGTGAACCAATTACAGAGCAAGATTACAGTAAATTAATTTAATAAAAAGAAGAAAAGATACATTATCATAACATAAAAAAAAACAGCATAATCAGTCAGAAATAAAACAAAAATATAATACAAAATAATAAAGAACAAAATAAAATACACAATCAATGCGCTTAGGTATGCTTAAACATCAAACCGACAATTAGGCATGGCCGGGAAGAGTAGGACAATCTGACGAATTGTCACTTGCTTTAAAGGCTTTGAGCTTGAAAAAAATGTCACATCAGAGCTCAACGAGTTATGGATGGAGCATAATCTATTGAGAGGTAGGTTCAAGGAAATAGGACCACCCGATGTATGAATATAGAAAGAGGCAGACTGACGAGACTAGCAGCTCTTGGCACTAGAAAGTTTAGTTGATGGACAATCTCAGAGGCGTCAAGGATACTGTGAACTGCCTTAAATAGAAAGACCTGACCAACCAGAGCAGCAAAGGGTGATCGACGTGAAGCGCCAGAGGACCGCCGAACGTTTTAAACCAGAGGAATTTGAGAAATTTCCTCTGAATAACTTCCAGAGCAGTAATGTGCTTTTTAAAGTGAGGGTCCCAAATGATGGATCCATACTCCAAAACGGATCTCACAAAGCTGTAGTAACACACATATGTGTGTGTTATGATGTATTTACATAGTCCTCGAACTGTACAATAATGTTCATTTACAATAGTGGTCGTAGATAAAAATTTAAATCAAAATTGTGATTTTTCACTCTTTGTTAGGTTCTGTTTCAAATCAAATTCAAAGAGTTGACATCTCTAAATTGCGACTCTGGCTCTTGATTATCAGCACATAGCAACGTCAAAATTCGCATTTTTTTTACAAATTTCTTGAAGGAAACGAACATTTTGCACTTTTCTTTCTGCGGATTCTTAAAGTTCAGAATTTAACGTCAGAAGCAATGTTTACGTAAACGGCAATGTTTACGAGTTTTTTTAAGATTAATTAAACATTTTAAATTGAATTTAGATTCCAACGGTACCACTCGCGTCTTCTTCAGATGTATAGCAACAGAGTTAGAGGTGAAAACCTGTCCGTTGTATCATTTGGATGCGTAAGGAACAGCCTTCTCAAAATTTATCAACATTTTCGATTCAAATTCTAATAGAACTGATCGAGTTCTATTAAAATGAGTTTCAAACCTGTGCGTTTATGATTTCCCTCATTTCTAAGAAATTCTTCTAGCATGCATCGATAGAACACACTTTCCTCTACCAGTGGAGCAAATTGTATCATTCCATTGCAAATTGTATTGCGAGGGGATTTTTTTAATACATCCACACGGATTCGGGGTGGGTAGCAACTGTTCTATGGGTTGCATAATCGACTCCGCCCTACAGAAGTTTCCTTCCATTTTCCGGGGCGAATGGTGTCCGGGAAAATTTTATTTCGCAGATTCGGTAAAGTTGGGAAATTCTACATTAGAAACAATTGAACATTCTTGCAAATTCATACTTTTACCAAGTATTTTGTAAGCTGGGCCAAATTTGAGTTTTTTACGATTTCATCAAAGAATTGTTTTACAAATTTTTAAGCGTAGATTCTTGAAATTTGGCTAATAATAATCTAATTAAATATATTATCCAATTTAATTAAATGGATTATATTTTGAAATTTGGCGCGTCATGAATCTCCATTTACAAGAAATATCCCCATGTCAATCTTAAAATTTATTTTCAGTTGGTAGTTGTTGAAAGACCGAAATCATCAAAACTCGTCCGAAAATATTGCAGCCTCTTATTTTATCAATTTGATTAATTAACCCCACTAAGGATAAACGGAGAAGATGGCAAGTTTGGGCGCATGTGAATCTCCAGGCTGTGATTCTGCGGCGAAGTTGCAGTGCCCCACGTGTCTAAAGTTAGGCATTCAAGGCTCGTTTTTCTGCTCGCAGGAATGCTTCAAAGGCAATTGGAAAACTCACAAAATCATCCATTCCTTAGCTAGTAAGTAAGGTTAGGTAGCTATAATAACCTTACTTTTATTATTATGGCTCTATTTTTCAAAACGTTTTACAACTATTTTTACTCTGGTAAATTACTTCATGCATATCATTTTTATCAGCAATATATTCCAACCACATTTATTTCCACTTTATAAATAATATATCATATTAATTATAATTTTTATAATCAATTATAAAAGTTATTTTATAACTACGATTAAGTTCAATTTAATCTTGTTTCTGAAATCAACTAGAGCAGGGCTTCTTGAACTATGGGTCGCGATCCTAAATGGGGTCTCTGGGGCGAAATTTTGGGGTCGCGAGATTTTAATGTAAAATATTTAGCCTTTATCGGACGAATGTTACATATATGTAACATTTAAAATACTTTACTTATTACGTAAAATACGTTTACTATCCATCAGAAAATCAGTACGATAAAGGTTAAATACATACATATATTGAAAAGTTGATGAATTTTTAAAAACTGAAGTGATAGAATGTAAAAATGGCTGTTGAGTATGTATGTATGTTGTAAAAGCGATGACAGGTCAAAATATTGGTTTTAAATCATTTTTTCAAGCTCTTCATTATGATCATATAATTTTTACACACTGCCTTATTCATCAGGAGGCCCCTGCAGCAAAAAAATAGCACTAGAATTGAATGATGTGCTTCAGTATGCTGTTAAGATTATAAATTTTATGATGGGTCATGAGCCATGTCCTTAACAGCTGCTTATTTTCAAATGTCAGTAGTTCATTTTGAAAAAAAGTAGCAAGATGACATTTTTGTTCGATTAATAATATTTCGATATCATCCTTTATTCATTTCATCCTTCCTGATTTCATCCATTTTCATAATAACAATATTCTTCTTAAACTTTGATCTTGATATCTATCTTATTTCTGCATGTATTTATCTTTATTTTCATCTTCTCGCGGATGGGTCACTTAGGATCACGCAGAATCAATCAACAATGTTGAGCCTTCCTCCTTGCCCAATAGCTCTTCATATGCATGGACCGTTGTAGTTTCTGTTCCTCTGACTATGTACGTCGTGTTGGTGTTTTCTGATCCTCCTCGAATCCCCTTGTGTGAACAATATTCCTGATCACATTTCTATTCATCAGATCTGGCGATCCCATCTCCACTAGGTCCCTCTCCACTTGTTTGTACCACTTTGGTCTTGTACGTTTGTTCTGTAGAAATTTGTGGATTTGGTCTTGTATGATTAATTCTTTCCAAATGACCCAAAAATTGAATTCGTCTCATTCTCATGGTAACTGTAAGTTTAGAAATTTTTCTATCTATTTCAGAATTGGGTTTGGGATAGTGTATGCCATTTTTAATTCTGTGCCCTAAGATCTTCCTCATAATTTTCCTTTCCTTAATCTTTAATGTTCTAATTTGTAAATTGAGCGTTTCTGAAGCATAAAGAGCTTCCGGTTTAATCACTGTTAAGTAATGGCGAATTTTACTATTCCATGACAGGCATTGCTTGTTATAAACATTATTGGTGTATTGAAAAGCAACCTCCTTTTTCTGGATTCTTGATGTTACAGATTTATTTTCATTGCCGTTTTCTGTAACCCATTTGCCTAAGTATTTAAATTCCTTTACTCTAGCAATTTTGTTAGTGTTAATATAAATTTCATGTGGCGCATTTTTTATGTTAGTCATAAATTTAGTTTTTTCATAAGAGATATGAATCCCTATTTTTGCTGCTTGTTCTTCCAAGATAGTGATCTGCTTCTGTGCATCATAGATGTCTTCAGCAATTAGTGCCATATCATCAGCAAACGCTAGGCAGTCTATTTGAATACCCTTAATCTTTGGCCCTAGCTGGTGAGATGGTGCCCCTGCTTTTCTCCATTCCCTAACAACTTTTTCCAGGGCACAATTGGAAAATAATGGGGAAATTCCATCACCTTGGCAGATGCCTGTATTTATATAAAACTTTTCACTTAATCCACCCATAAATTTTACTTTAGGCTTTGTCTCCATAAGTGTGTCTTTGATAATATTTCTTGTTTTTTGGTCAAGTCCAAATATTAAATTTATCTTTATTTTATATTTTTTGGATTGCAAAAAAATCACCATCATAAATGGGGTCGTGAATGAAAAAAATTAAGAAGCCCTGATCTAGAGCAGGGGTCTCCAAACTACGGCCCGAGGGCCACATCCGGCCCGCGGACAGATTTTGTCCGGCCCGCGGGGAGCTAGCATACTTGAAAACTCCTTTTAGAGAACATATTTTTTATAGCAAATTAAATTTAGTTTACTAAAGTATTCTAATTTTATGTTGAATAATTATTAATATGACATCTACATTGATATGGTCATGGGCTAACTACTCATAACATTGTTGTAGGCTTATTGTTATTGTTTTTGTGATAAGTTGGATAAAGAAACACAGAATTGTAATGAGTAAAGACATGTATAATATGCAGAAAATTTAACTTCAGTATATAATAACTAACAAATTATTGAAATGAATCCAACTAACATTTTATACATTTTAAATAAAAACATAACTTATAACAAGCATAATGACATAACTTATAACTCATAACACATAACAAGCATAATGACATATGAAATACTAATGAGATTTATGTAATTGAGATTTTCCACTGACAATAGTTTGTAGTTGTGGACTAATTTTACTTGTACCAATTATTAAAAGAGATTTAAGATGCTCATCAGTTAATTTAGATCTGTAAACATTTTTTGTGTACTTCATTTTGGAGAAGGTCTTCTCACACAAATAAGTAGTACCAAAAACAGCCCACGAGCAAATTTATGCAAAGTATCAAATTGTGTCAGTGGAAGACTCATATAAAATTCCAACAAAGATGAGTTTTGATATTTGTTCTTAATTATATCACTGCACTGTAGATCAATCATTTCCATTTGAAGTTCCGGGGCTAGGGTTTCAATGTCAGTATCAAAATGATTCTGAAAAATCTTAATTTGATTCGCAATGGCATCAAAGTCCGAGAAACGAGTATCAAAATTTATTTTCAAAGCACTCAAAGTTTCGATTGCAAAATCGATAAGAAACTCAGTCTCAGTGGTGTGGCTGAATATTTCTTCACATGTTTTAAAATGTGAAAAACATTTAGTTCGTAGTTGTGATTGAAACAGTATCAATTTCTTCCGGAATGATTTGATGTTAGTGTATAAATCAGGAAGATGCTGGTTTTCTCCTTGCAATCTCAAATTCAGTTCGTTCACATGTTTTGTCAAATCAACATAGAATGCTAACTTCCACAGCCATGCGTTGTTTTGTAATTCAGTAAGAAGGCGATGCTTTCATTCAAAAAAATTTCGATCACTGCTCGAAGTTCATAAAAGCGCTGAAGGACTTTCCCACAACTAAGCCAATGTACGGCAGTATGATAAGGAAAGTCATTTTCTCCAATCTCTTCAATAAATTGTCGGAATTGTCGGTGATTCAGCCCAAAAGATCTGATAAAATTAACAGTTGATATGACTGGTTTCAGAACTTCAGACATATCTAAACATTTTCCGCACAAAGACTGTTGATGAATGATACAATGTAAGACTAATGGTTTTGAACCACCGTCATTTTCTACAGCCTTTGACACAAGAGCGACCACTCCTTTATCTTTCCCACTCATGTTTTGGCCTCCATCAGTTGTAATACATTTCAAGTTTTCCCATCGAAGGTTCTTTTGATTAATGGCCATTTCAACTCTTTTAAAAATATCTGTACCAGTAGTTGTGCCATGAATACTATACATATCAAGAAGTTCTTCATGCACTTCATAGCTTTTATTTACTCCTCGAATATAAATCAACACCTGAGCAGTATCTGACACATCCGTTGACTCATCCAAGGCCAAAGAAAACCACTCAACATGTCCATTTTTGTCGAACAGTTGAGAGGATATATTTTCAGCGATGTTTTCTACCCTTCGAGCCACAGTGTTTGCTGACATACTGACAGTTTTTAATAAATTTACCTTTTCAGGGCACATTTCTTCGGCTACTGCAATTATGCATTCTTTGATCATTTCTCCATCGGTGAATGGTTTTCCACGTTTTGCAATTTCAAGAGCCACACGAAAGCTGGCATGAGTTGCAGCCTCTTGTTCAGTTTTGAGTTTTGTAAATGAAGATTGCTGCGATTTCAATCCGCGCTTCATAGCTTCGAATTTTTCTGTCCGCAAACTTCCTGTATATTTTGAGTAATTTTGAAAATGTTTTGTTTCGTAATGACGTTTAATGTTATATTCCTTGAGAACGGCTATGCTTTCATTGCAAATCAAACATAGCGCCTTGTTACTGGACTCAATTACGAAATACTGAATGTTCCACTGATCTTTGAATTTTCTGCATTCACTATCAATTTTTCGCTTCATTTCCATACTACTAAATCACACACAAAAGCAACAATTCAAATCAAAATACTGTTACAAAGATGTCAAACTTAAACACGCACAAACACGTTTTAAGGAGGTACGCACTATTTTATTTCACAACAGTGTCATAGGAACTGACTTGTGGTTGCGCCACTAGCCTTCTTATATATTCTAATTACTGCCATCTAGAAGTGAGTGGAAGACACCAGAACTTTCTCAAACCAACGAGATTATTCTGTACGTGCTATTAGCGCCATCTGTTAGCGATAGAAGGTTCTACCTATTTCCGCTTGTGTCCACCAGATGTCGTGTCACGTTACTCCTCATGGCTCGTACTCTACGACTAATCTAGAAATTACAGATAATGACAGGAAAATTAATAATATGCAGTGTTGTCGTTTTGCGGATTTTAGTCCGATTTGCAGCCTTTTTAAACGTTGCGTACTTTTTCGGACTTTTTTTTTCATCAGTGGACTATTTCACTTTTTACCACCGGCAACAATGATAATATGGTTTTGGCCCTCGGAACTTACTGGAGTAATCAGTATGGCCCTAAGGCTGGAAAGTTTGGAGACCCCTGATCTAGAGTATCAATTCTAAATAACTCTGCATTAAACTAAAAAGAGAGATTTGAATATTTTTTTACTTTAACCCTTTGAGGCACAGCATTTCTTAGAAATAAGAAAGACCATATTGTAACATTTTGAAGTGGTGCAAATATGTCACACCACTATAATGCTTAGACCATTGCCGAAAAGTTTTTAAAATGAAACGGCTGTAAATTAGCATCACATTTATGCGTCACAAAGATGTGACCACCATGCCTCCAAGGGTTAATTAGCAATAACACAATTAAAATCATGAAACTTCATGTTAACCCCTTGACATACAATGACGTCTCTAAGATGTAATGTATTTCATGTGCCATGGTAGACAAACGCATTTGCACTTGCTTGTATTTGTGCTTATAAATAGCATTGAAATAACGTGTCATGAATATACGAATAGGATTTCTTGGAGAGTGTTCTTTAGGTTAAAAACCCGAATGATTCTATACAAATTTAAATTCTTCTAGAGGCAAATCTCGCGACTCAAAACTTTCTTTCACAGTACAAATATGTCATGTGATAGCACAGCCCATCAGCCAAAAGGTGGCCAGGAAATCTCAATTTGAAGGGTCCTGGAGAGAATGGGGAAAGAATGAGAGGTTTTACAAACAATAAAGACAAGGAAGCTGGAATACCTTGGCCATATAATGAGGAACAGTCAACTGTACGGCCTGTTGTGACGTATACTACAAGAGTAGATGGAAGAACAGGGCCAAGAAGGGAGAATATCGTGGCTAAAAAACCTTCGAACCTGGTTCAAAACAACAACAACAAATCTCTTCAGGGCTACAACTAACAAAGTCCGAATTTCCATGATGATCGCCAACATCTGAAGCTGATAGGCACCAGCAGAGGAAGAAGAACACTAAATCAAATTCTAGGAAATTTTTGTCGGACATTTATGAAGCACCCTGTATAAGAAAAAATCGCAGGTCCTGGATAGAATGGGAAAAGAACGAGAGGTCTTACTAAAAATAAAGACAAGGAAGCTGGAATACCTTGGCCATATATAGAGGAACAGTCAACGGTATGGTCTATTGCAACTTATACTACAAGGAAGAGTAGATGGAGGAAGAGGGCCAGGAAGAAGAAGAATATCGTGACAGAAAAAACCTTTGAACCTGGTTCAATACAACAAATCTTTTCAGGGCTGCAACTAACAAAGTCCGAATTTCCATGATGATCGCCAACATCCGAAGAAGAAGAAGAAGAACACTATAACAAACTGTAGAGAATTTTTGCCGGGCATTTATGAAACATCCTGTAAAAGAAAAAAATCACATGTACTAGAGAATGGGAAAAGAACGAGAGGTCTTACTAACAAAAAAGACAAGGAAGCTGGAATACCTTGGCCATATAATGAGGAACAGTTAATGGTATGGTCTATTGCAACTTATACTACAAGGAAGAGTAGATGGAATGAGAGGGCGAGGAAGAACGAGAATATCGTGGCAAAACAACCTTTGAACCTGGTTCAACACAACAAATCTTTTCAGGGCTGCAACTAACAAAATTCGAATTTCCATGATGATCGCCAACATCCGAAGCGGATATGCACCAGAAGAAGAAGAAGAACACTAATTGTAAAACAAATTCTGGGGCATTTTTGCCGGACATTTATCACACTGTATAACAGAAAAAATCGCGTATACTTAATAGAATACAGTACAATCTTGATAATCCGGCGGTTGATTAATCGGACACGTTCAGTAATCCGGTGCTCTGGGTAAACACGTCTTTTCTTTACGCTGCCCCGCACTGGATATAAACCTCGCACATAGAATAAATAAATTTGTTCTATCTGTTCTAAGTTTGTACATATTTTTTTGTATTTGTATTTTGTATATGTTATTCTTTCTGAAATGGAACTGTTTGTACCTAAATTATGTAAAATTGTTATTGTTTTTAATCCCGATAATCCGATAATTTTTTTTGATAATCCGGCGGCCTGGTCCCATATGTGTCGGATTATCGAGATTATACTGTAGTAATATAAACAAATTTGACAAATTCTGTTATTTTTTAGAGGGAGAGAGTACGGATGGAAAAAAAGATACTGATTTCAACCCGTGGCCTCACTACACATATTCTGGAAAACTGAGACCCTTTCCACTCTCAACTAAAAGGCAAGTGCCAGAGAAAATAGGCAGACCGGATTATGCTGACCATCCAATGGGATATCCGTTGTCAGAGCAAGCTGTTAAAGGTTCTAGTCAAATTAAAGTTTTAGACGATGAAGAAATTGAAGGTAAAAATATTTATAATCATCTGCTGGGAATACAATCATTTGATTTTAGGGATGAGAGTGGCTTGTAAGTTGGGTAGAGAAGTTTTGGATGAAGCTGGAAGAGTTTGCGATGTTGGAGTGACGACAGATGAAATTGACAGAGCTGTTCATGAAGCTTGTATTGAGCGGGATTGTTATCCATCTCCATTGAATTATTATGAATTTCCTAAGTCATGTTGCACATCAGTTAATGAGGTAATTTGTCATGGAATTCCGGATATGAGACCTTTGAACGATGGAGATCTTTGTAATGTGGATATTACTGTCTACCATAATGGTTTTCATGGTGACTTAAATGAAACTTTCTTTGTTGGAAATGTCAGCGACAAGCACAAAGACTTAGTTAAGGTTACTTATGAATGTTTAAGTAAGGCTATAGCTATAGTTAAACCAGGAGAGAAATATAGAGAAATTGGCAATGTTATCCAAAAACATGCTCAGGCTCACGGATATGCAGTAGTTAGGAGTTATTGTGGACATGGAATCCACAGACTTTTCCATACAGCTCCAAACGTCCCACATTACGCAAGTAATTATTTTAAATATTCATCATCATTGGTGTTCGGCTATGTGCAGGTTCCATTCTGCCTCCTCCACTCAACTCTATCCGTAGCCTTTCTCCTCATATCCATGTATACTTTTCCTTCTTTCAGATTGTTTACCATTTTCACTCTTCTTCTACCTCTATTCCTTCAACAAACAAACAACTCCCTCTCAACGCATGTTCAAGCCACAATCTCTTTCTTTTCAAAATACAGTATAATCTCGATAATCCGACACATATGGGTCCCGACAACCGCCGGATTATGAGAAAGAGTGGTGGGAGGGAAGAGCGCGAGCGGTCTCCAGATCGCCGGATTACTGAACGTGTCGTCCGATTAACCAACGACCGAATTACCGAGATTATAGTGTAGTCTCAAATAAAGATCTTCCTTCCCCTATTCTTTCCAAAACCTGCTCATTTCTGATCTTGTCTGTCCACTTTATTCCTAGCATTTTTCTCCACATCCACATTTCCATAGCCCCTATCCTTCTTTAAAATTGTCCATGTCTCACATGCGTACAACATAACACTCCATACAAAGATCTTTGCTATCCTTTTTCTAAGTTTTAGATCGAGCTTGCTACACAATATCCTACTTTTCTTTAGAAAAGCTTCATTGGCCTTTCCTATTTGTGTTTTTATTTCTTTCCAGTTTTTTCAGATACTATAGTCCATTTTTTTTAAGAATGCAGTACAGCGAAGATAGGTCTTATTTGACTTTAATCTCTGATTGGCTTAAATCGAGGAGAAGTTCACACCGACGATATTTGCTTCTCCTTCTTTCTCTTTTCACATACATCACAGTCATTGGTGTACAATTTGGTGATATGTAATTAAATGAAAATACTAGGAATAATTGAAGTCGCCCCTCCCGCTAGAAGAAGGAAGCATCCATGGTGGACTGAAGACTGTGACAATGCAATAGCCCAAAGACAGATAGCCTGGGTGAAGTGGAATTCTAAAAAGACCAAGGAAAATTGGCATAAATTTTTGGAACAAAGAAAGGTTACAGCCAAGATAATTCGAGGAACCAAACGAACCTTCACACAAAACCAACTAACCCAAATCGAAGAGAGCTTTGCTAAGAATAATTCCAGAGATTTCTTTGGAACCTTTAAGCAGGCACTCAGAAAATACGCTCCGCCAAGCCTCCACTTCAGAGACTCACAGGGCAAACTGGCTTATAACGACAACTGCCACCTTTTTGGCTCAGTACTTTAAAAATCTACTCAACTGTGACCCACCTAGCGAAGACTTCGACTATAAACAAACCACACTCAACCCGGACTCGCTTCTCCCTTCATTGGAAGAAGTTGGCCAGATCATTCAACTTCTTAAGAATAATACGGCAGCTGTAGAGGACTCTATTGTTGCTGAACTGTGAAAGGTTGCTGGAAACAATGCCGTGCGCAAGCTAACCGAGATCATCCAGGACATCTGGGAAACAGAGAAATTACCACCCGATTGGAAATCTGCTCTGATCCATCTGCTTCACAAAAAGGGAGATTTTACTGATCTAAACAACTATCTTGGAATTTCTCTCATCCTGGTAACATACAAGATTCTCTCAAAAGCGTTACAAACAAGGGCAGAAAATCAGTTGGATAGTCAACTGGGAGAATACCAGGTGGGCTTCAGGAAGACCAGATCCTGTGTTGAACAGATCCTCAATCTTAAAACTGTACTTGCATACTCCAAGATGAGAAACCGCAAGATGGTTGTCACCTTTGTTGATTTTAGGAAGGCCTATGATTCCCGTGATAGAGAAACGCTTAACAAAGTACTCCAGGAACTAGCACTAGACAACAAAACCCGCAGACTCATCCTAGAAACTTTGACCAACACACATTCCAAGGTTAAATTTAAAGGCAAGATTTCAGAAAGCTTCGAAATAAAAACTGGAATGAGACAAGGAGATGGACTGATCCCCACTTCTCTTCAACTGTGTCCTTGAAAAAGTTATGAGAGAATGGCGCACTGAACTGAACAATTTGGGTGCTCAGGGTGGTATCTACCTGGGACGTAAGAACGACAGACTGGTTGTAGATTGTCCGGCCTTTGCAGATGACATGGCACTGTTTGCTGATTCTCTTGAGATGGCAGCAATGCAGGTAAACTGCCTCAGCAAACAGGCTGCCAAAGTGGGTCTTCAAGTGCCACTGGAGAAAACAGAATTCTTCATCAACATCAGAGAAGAGACCAAACAGAGAGATGTTACTAGAACTGGGAAACATCAAGAGGACTGAGAAATTTAAGTATCTCGGCGAATGGATTGAACCCAACCTATCAGAAAGAGCATCATTATCCAAGAGAGTCAACAAGTTAGAACTAGCCTATCGACTGACTAAGAACACTTACAATAAAAAATGCCTGTCACGCAACCTGAAACTTATGCACTACACATCAGTCTTATGACCAGAAGCTCTGTATGTCATAGAATGTCTTTACTTGAACTGAAGAGGTCTAGTAGAGAAATTGGAAATCAGAGAGAGGAAAATCCTCAGAAAGATCCTAGGCCCGTTAAAGGAAGATGGGGAATTCTAAAGGCGGCATAACTCTGAGCTCTACGAACATATTGAGATGCTCTCTGACTGTGCAAGGAAAAGAAGGGTATCTTTCTATGGCCACGTTGCAAGATTGCCTCCAAACTGACTAACAAACTGTCTGTTTACCTTCTGGGAAAACAAGAGGCTTCGTACCACTTGGTTGACAGAAACTGAGAAGGATATTAAAGAACTGTGAATAACAGATCTCAAAAACAGACAGTCTGTGAGACACACCCTGAAGGAAGTCCGTGGATTTCAGGAAAAACCTCGAAGGAAAGGTACCCCCTGGACAGAAGAGAGAAAGGAGTTACACCGGCAGAAGATGCGATAATACTGGGCAAAGGTGTAAGCCCAACAGTTGAACAAGCGTGGTCCAAAGTAGGCCTATTCGAAAGAAGAAGAAGATTACGAATAATTGCTAAATATAATAGAAAATTATATGATACTATGGCCAATAAGTACTATATTATACAATAATGTTTTATATATAATTTAATATTCAATTTTGAATTTAAGGTATTTTTATAAGTATATTTTTTTCGTACGCCTATGCATGTTAAACTGTTAGTTGTCAATGGCTGCGTGTCAATTTACATTTGACATCTGATCTGTTTGTATCATTTAGATTTTTTGCGTTTTTCTCCATTTATTTGTTTGTATTTTATTACTATTTGCTGTATTTAATTTGTATTTTGCTTTTACATTCAAGTAACTTTTTTCTTTTGTATTCAAGTAACTATATTTGAATTTAGTACCTAATTTTGTAACTAAATTGAACATATGTTATAGTGTAATTCAGGTTTCTAGTTACTGCATTCTTAAAAAAATGGACTATATAACATTACATAATAGACCTTTTTACAGTTAGTTAAGCGCATGCGCATCTGTCAAGTTTGAGAGGCGGGTATATGACAGTTTCGGGCAAATATTAAGGTTATACGTCAAAAAGTTCGGGCAATTTTGACATAACAAGCGGATATTAACGCATGCGCACAAAACTATGAAAAGGTCTATTAGATATTTTTAATGTTAATTTTTGTTAATAGAAAATCGTGCAATCGGTGTTATGAAGCCTGGACATTGTTTTACTATTGAACCGATGATATCGATGGGAACTTGGAGGGACGAAACTTGGCCGGATAAATGGACAGCAGTGACAAGTGATGGTTTGTGGTCAGCACAGTTTGAACAAACACTGTTGGTTAACGAGACAGGCTGTGAAATACTTACGAGACGTAGGAATGAAACAGGATTACCTCATTTTTGGGATAAGATGTAAAAGTTTTGTATTCTTGATATGCATATATTTGTATTTACATTTTGCCAAAATATAACGAGGACTATGTTATTGAAGTTTTAACAAGGATTTTCTACTAATAAAACTATGTAATGCCTTTTATACTTGAGAATAAGCAGCAATAGACCTTTTTACGGTTAGTTACGCGCATACGCATCCGCCAGGTTTGAAAGGCGGGAATATGAAAGTTTCGGGCATATTTAGTTATACGTCAAAAAAATTTAGTTATGCGTCATAAAGTTCGGGCACTTTTCGACGTATAACACGGCGGAAATTGACACTTACGCACAAAAATGTTTCAACTTTGAAAGGGTCTATTATGTTGTTTGGTTGGTAAAGTAGAGTACATAATGTTTGTTGTTATATCGTAATATTGTTGACGATTTGCTTTCTTGTAGTTGCTTAAGGATTGCATATATTCTATCGGTTGTGGAAATGGCTTTGCCTTGAGGATAAAGTCTAAGAGCGAGGCCACACGATGCGTTAACGGTGCGGCATCGCACCGCTATTAATTCGTGCTATAGGGTGCCACACGGGCGGTGCGGCACCGCAGTCGAGCGCTGTTTACCCACAGCGCATCACCCCTACCCGCCTCGTCTCGCAGGTCCCAAGCGCAGCGCGTCCACAGTGCGAAGCCGCACGGCGGCGCAACGCATCGTGTGACATGGCATAGTGATTTATATGTAGGATGCCGTTGCGGCACTGCACACCCTAACCCAGGGGTCGGCAAAGTATGGCTCGCGAGCCACATGTGGCTCTTTTGATGTGAGCTTATGGCTCTTCAGAAATGAATTGAAATATAAACAAAAAGGTACAAAACAATATCTGTAGTCTTACGACCGCCGCCGCCAAGTTCTCAACTCATAGTCACCGCGCGGCTCGTATAAGTTATCTCAGATCTCGGTTGTTTTAGTTATTGTGTCTGGCAGTCAAGTCTCGCATAATGCGGGGATTTGCGATGTACTTACATCGTATGTGTTAAGTGATGATAACAAGTCTGAAGAAAAATTACATCCCATTACTAAAATTATGGCAATTGTAACAGATGAGCTAAAAGTATGATGGGTAATAAAAAAGGACTTGTCAGAATTTTTAAAGAAAAAAATTATGTGGACTGGACTGGGATGTTTTATACGTAAATCTAATCGTATTTTCCAAACTAAACGTGTTTTTAATAGAAAATTAAATTCTCTACAACTTATATTTCAAACTTTTTTAAAAATTTTCGCCGGTTTGGAAGAAATTGACAGATGAATGTAACTCAAGTAAAATCTGCGTTTGACGCGACGCCATTTTCTTTTCGCTCGTTTTAACGCTCAAAACAAAAAAAAATGCAAAAAACAAAAAAAAACGGTTTTCATTCAAAATTAAATTCTCTACGACTTTTATTTGCAACAAATTTAAAATGTTTCGCTCGCAAAGTTTCAGTTTTACAACCGGAATTAGACTAGTTATACTCGATTTACTAGCGACTAATTATGATTGTCTTATAGGAAATTTAATTTACTACAAGTTTTATCTAAAACTTTTTTCGATACATAGTCTAGTTCTCGAGTAATAGCTTAACTTAACGTTTTGTATGCACTGACAGAATTAGGCTAAACCACCAACTAGCTATGAGTATTAGCTGAAACTAGTGAACTAAACTTATGGAGAATTTAATCCTCTACAAGTTTTATCTAAAACTTTTTTTGATGCCTAGTCTAGTTCCAGAGTTTAGCTTAAATTACCGCAAACAAGTTTTTCAAAACACCCAAATAAATTTTTGTTTTCACAGCCCAGATTAGACTAGTTAGTCGTAACCCACGGAGTAACTATTAACAGCGTCTTATAGTAAATTTAGTCCTGGACAGATTTTATCTTAAACTTTTTTCGATACCTAGTCTAGTTCTCGAATTATAGCTTAACTAAGCGTCGACTAACGTTTTGTATCCACAGACGGAATTAGACTAATTCCACGAACTAGCTATGAGTATTAGGTGGAATTAGCAAACTAGACTTACGCAGAATTTAATCCTCTACAAGTTTTACCTACAACATTTTTTTATGCCTATTCTAGTTCCCGAGTTTAGCTTAAATTAACACAAACAAATATTTCAAAGCACCCAAACAAATTTTTGTTTTCACAGCCCAGATTAGACTAGTTAGTCGTAATCCACGGACTAACTATTACCAGCGTCTTATAGTAAATTTAGTCCTGGACAGGTTTTATCTAAAACTTTTTTCGATACCTAGTCTAGTTCTCGAATTATAGCTTAACTAAGCGTCGACTAACGTTTTGTATCCACAGACGGAATTAGACCATGATTAATGCCTAATTCCATGAACTAGCTATGAGTATTAGCTGGAATTAGCGAACTAGACTTATGCAGAATTTAATCCTCTACAAGTTTTATCTAAAACTTTTTCTGATGCCTAGTCTAGTTCCCGAGTTTAGCTTAAATTAACTCAAACAAATATTTCAAAGCACCCAAACAAATTTTTGTTTTCACAGCCCGGATTAGACTAGTTAGTCGTAATTCACGGACTAACTATTATCAGCGTCTTATAGTAAATTTAGTCCTCTACAGGTTTTATCTAAAACTTTTTTCGATACCTAGTCTAGTTCTCGAGTTATAGCTTAACTAAGCGTCGAGTAACATTTTGTATCCACAGACGGAATTAAACTAATTCCACGAACTAGCTATGAGTATTAGCTGGAATTAGCGAACTAGACTAATGCAGAATTTAATCCTCTACAAGTTTTACTTAAAACATTTTTTGATGCCTATTCTAGTTCCCGAGTTTAGCTTAAATTAACTCAAACAAATATTTCAAAGCACCCAAACAAATTTTTGTTTTCACAGCCCGGATTAGACTAGTTAGTCGTAATCCACGGACTAACTATTATCAGCGTCTTATAGTAAATTTAGTCCTCTACAGGTTTTATGTAAAACTTATTTCGATACCTAGTCTAGTTCTCGAGTTATAGCTTAACTAAGCTTCGAGTAACATTTTGTATCCACAGACGCAATTAAACTAATTCCACGAACTAGCTATGAGTATTAGCTGGAATTAGCAAACTAGACTTATGCAGAATTTAATCCTCTACAAGTTTTACCTAAAACATTTTTTGATGCCTATTCTAGTTCCCGAGTTTAGCTTAAATTAACTCAAACAAATATTTCAAAGCACCCAAACAAATTTTTGTTTTCACAGCCCGGATTAGACTAGTTAGTCGTAATCCACGGACTAACTATTACCAGCGTCTTATAGTAAATTTAGTCCTCTACAGGTTTTATCTAAAACTTTTTTCGAAACCTAGTCTAGTTCTCGAGTTATAGCTTAACTAAGCATCGACTAACGTTTTGTATCTACAGACGCAATTAGACTAATTCCACGAACTAGCTATGAGTATTAGCTGGAATTAGCGAACTAGACTTATGCAGAATTTAATCCTCTACAAGTTTTACCTAAAACATTTTTTGATGCCTATTCTAGTTCCCGAGTTTAGCTTAAATTAACGCAAACAAATATTTCAAAGCACCGAAACAAATTTTTGTTTTCACAGCCCGGATTAGACTAGTTAGTCGTAATCCACGGACTAACTATTACCAGCGTCTTATAGTAAATTTAGTCCTCTACAGGTTTTATCTAAAACTTTTTTCGATACCTAGTCTAGTTCTCGAATTATAGCTTAACTAAGCATCGACTAACGTTTTGTATCCACAGACGGAATTAGACTAATTCCACGAACTAGCTATGAGTATTAGCTGGAATTAGCGAACTAGACTTATGCAGAATTTAATCCTCTACAAGTTTTACCTAAAACATTTTTTGATGCCTATTCTAGTTCTCGAGTTTAGCTTAAATTAACGCAAACAAATTTTTCAAAACCCAAATAATTTTTTTTTCACAGCCCAGATTAGACTAGTTAGTCGTAATCTACAGACTAACTATTACCTGCGTCTTATAGTAAATTTAGTTCTCTACAGGTTTTATCTAAAACTTTTTTCGATACCTAGTCTAGTTCTCGAGTTATAGCTTAACTAAGCCTCGAGTAACATTTTGTATCCACAGACGGAATTAAACTAATTCCACGAACTAGCTATGAGTATTAGCTGGAATTAGCGAACTAGACTTATGCAGAATTTAATCCTCTACAAGTTTTACATAAAACATTTTCTGATGCCTATTCTAGTTCCCGAGTTTAGCTTAAATTAACTCAAACAAATATTTCAAAGCACCCAAACAAATTTTTGTTTTCACAGCCCGGATTAGACTAGTTAGTCGTAATGCACGGACTAACTATTACTAGCGTCTTATAGTATATTTAGTCCTCTACAGGTTTTATCTAAAACTTTTTTCGATACCTAGTCTAGTTCTCGAGTTATAGCTTAACTAAGCGTGGAGTAACGTTTATGTATTGTTTATATATACGTTTATGTGTGTATCCACACACGGAATTAGACTAATTCCACGAACTAGCTATGAGTATTAGCTAGAATTAGCGAACTAGACTTATGCAGAATTTAATCCTCTACAAGTTTTATCTAAAACTTTTTTTGATGCCTAGTCTAGTTCCCGAGTTGTAGCTTAAATTAACGTAAACAAATTTTTCAAAACACCCAAGCAATTTTTTGTTTTCACAGCCCAGATTAGACTTGTTATTCGTAATCCACGGACTAACTATTACCAGCGTCTTATAGCGAATTTGGTCCTCTACAGATTTAATCTAAAACTTTTTTCGATACCTAGTCTAGTTCTCGAGTTATAGCTTAACTAAGCGTGGAGTAACGTTTTGTATCCACAGACGGAATTAGACTAATTCCAGGAACTATGAAGGAACTACTAGCTATGAGTATTAGCTGGAATTATCGAACTAGACTTATGCAGAATTTAATCCTCTACAAGTTTTACCTAAAACTTTTTTGATGCCACTAGGAAGACCGCGACTACGGTGGAGAGACAACATAGCATCAGATCTTAGATGAATCCCTGAATATCATGGAAGCGGTGGAGCTAATGATGGACAGAGTCCAATGGAGGAGAGTGGTTGAGTCAGCCAAGACCCACCATGGATTGTAAGAGCTACACGGAGAGAGAGAGAATTGATTATACAAGGGAAGATTATGGGAAGAAAGAATATTGGTAGACGTGGCTTAATGTTCGGATGTCGTGGCTTAATAACCTACGGGGGCTTGGAATGGGTGTGCCAATAATTATTCCGCGAGCAATGACGTGTTATCTTTCCATTGCTTAATTCACCAGGAAGAACTTTGCGCACAAACCTTTCCAGAAGATATTGGTAAAAATACAAAAATATGACTTTATGAAAAAAAATCATCCGTGGCTCTTGATCCAGTTTGAAATAATTTTAAATAAAAATTTCACTCTTAAGTCTATAAAGTTTGCCGACCCCTGCCCTAACCCATTGAATACCATGAATAGTAACGCAATGTATAGTCCACCCTTCCTACATCTTTTGCGCATGCGCATTGACATGACCTAGACATAAAAAACATGTACGTAGTGAAAATAAAACGTTAGATTATCGTTAAATTAGAGACAGATAAATCCAGAGCATATATCGCTCATCTCCGATAATTTAAAATAACATATTCGGCGCAACGGCTAGTAAATTTCTGGTCACGTGACAAAAAGTGTGCGCATGCAAACATCTCTGCGTTGCCACTGTTACTTCTCTGATTATAAGAAACCGAAAAATGTGTTGCGGAATTAGTTGAACGTTTACAAAATAACATATTTACTAACGAAAAAATATCGATATATGCTAAAAAAGTATCGATATTTTGATATGCATATGGGGAAATATTTTTCTTAAAGAAATTAACGTGGCAACGTCGAGTCACTTATGTGCGCATCCACTATCTGTTAAGTTTGTCAAATTTAAGGAAAATAAAAACACGAATATTTATTGATCCAGGCAACGTAGAAGCTTAATTTTTGCTTTCTGACCGTAGTTAAACAGTTCCAAAGACGATCAACAACAGTTACACCAGGTAAAAACTCAGCTATAGTAAGTTTAAAAAAAAAACGTATTTTGCACCAAAAACTTTTTGGTTCAATTTAATTTCAATGCGCATGCGTTAAAAGTGTTCATTGGGTGGACTAATCGAGAATCCACTATTATACTTCAATAAAATATTTAAATTAAAACAAACAAAATGATAATTAACTCAAATTTTGTAAATCTCCAAACAATTCGCACTTTAAGTTATCACCAAATGAAAAACTGGTATGGAAACCTGGTGAAACCAAAACCTTTGGCTCCACCTTACAAGCATGTAACACAAATCGGTGATCCAACCTTAAGACAAACTTCAGATCCAGTCGATGACATAAGTGGAAGTGAGACTCAAACCTTGATAAAATACATGCGAGCTGTTTTTAAGGAGTACAATTGTGTTGGACTTTCGGCTCCACAAATTGGAGTTTTATCGCAGATAATTTTGATAGAATTCAGCAAAAAGCACATGACGGAGTATAGCAAGGAAGAAGCAGCAGCCAAAGAAATGACGATACAGCCTTTAACCGTAAACTTTATACTAGTTGCTTTAATTTGCTCAAATCAGTTTGCTTCTAGGTAGTTATAAATCCTAAAATTACAATTACGGATTACACAAAAATAATCTTTCCAGAATCATGCGAGAGCGTTAAAGGCTTTTGGGCTGATGTGCCCAGATTTAGAGCTTTAACACTCAAGGGTTTGTACTCATTCTACACCAAATTTACAATTGGAAATATCAGATGCAACCAAATAATATATCATCAGCTTTGGCTCCACAACCCATTATGGGTCTTGGCCTCCTCTAGAATTTTTTTCCATTCCAATCTATTCCGGGCCTTAGCTTTCCATCCGGTCACCTTCATTCCTAATAGATTCTCCTGCACTTGGTGCAGATATCTTGTTGGCCTGCCCCGGGTCATATAATAACAATAAGATAAAATATAATTACGATAAGATAATTTAATCACAATAAGATAAAAGATAATTAAAATAAGATAATATAATTACAATAAGATAATATAATCACAATAAGGTAATATAATTACGATAAGATAATTTAATCACAATAAGATAAAATATAATTACAATAAGATAATATAATTACAATAAGATAATATAATCACAATAAGATAAAATAATGAGATAATCGAATCTTGTTTTAGGTATTGATGAAAATGGGGTTACAATTTCCTTGGAAACCAAAGGATGGCTAGCACGAATAATCCAGCATGAAATTGATCATTTGAATGGAAAACTTTACACGGACATCATGGATCGGAAATCTTTGACGTGTGGTTGTTGGGAAGTAATTAATGAGAGGAACGGGAAGATCAATCTTCCTTATGGTCCAAGATAATTTATTTCTTAATATTTATTAATACACTTAATTTTACCAACTTATTAAAGCATAGCTGAGTTAGTTAATAAGTTGGTATGATTGTAATTTTATTTCTACTTTTACAATGTTTATTATTCCCTAAAGTGAACTGCTACCAAGTTGTGTTGCTTTTGTGGTCTTGTCTTTATAGTCATATCTCGTTCGTGTAGTCTGCTAGTACTGTCTGAGTGGATGTTCAAGTTTTATTTATCTAAACTTCTCTTTCTAGTTTTGTCTAGTCTTGTCAGTCATGACTTATCTGTGTAGTCTCGCCTGTCTAATCTTGTCTTTCTAGCTTTGAATCTCTGTACTCCTCGGTGGTGTAGTTGACAACATACCCGCCTTTAAAACGGGAAGACCCGGGTTCGAATCCTGGTCTGGGAAGAGACAACTAGGATCACTAACCGTCTGGGCTGCCCACCCTGAATGAATGCAAAATATGCGAAACCGGGGTGGCGTATACTAAAAGCCAAAGTGGTATAGGGGGTTTAGTGAGAGCTTCCCCCAAACCACTTTAGTCTCGTATGTCTAGTCTTGTCTGTCTAGTCAAATCAAATTTAAATTTTATTATAATTTAAATTTTGTTATAAAAGATATACACATATACATATTAACTTAAAAACGAAAAAAAGAAAAAGATATTTACCCATACACACATACATTACATACACACACATATATTACATACACACACATACATTATATACACACACATACATTACATACACACACATACATTACATTCACACACATACATTATATACACACACATACATTACATACACACACATACATTACATACACACACATACATTACATACACACACATACATTACATACACACACATACATTACATACACACACATACATTACATACATACACATACATTACATACACACAAATACATTACATACACACAATTACTTTACATACACATATATTACATACACACATACATTACATACACACACATACATTACATACACACACATACATTACATACACACACATACATTACATACACACACATACATTACATACACACACATACATTACATACACACACATACATTACATACACACACATACATTACATACCCACACATACATTGCATACACACACATACATTACATACACACAATTACTTTACATACACACATTTATTATATACACACACATACATTACATACATACACATACATTACATACACACAAATACATTATATACACACAATTACTTTACTTACACACATATATTACATACACACACATACATTACATACACACACATACATTACATACACACACATACATTACATACACACACATACATTACATACACACACATACATTACATACACACACATACATTACATACACACACTTACATTACATACACACACATACATTACATACACACACATACATTACATACACACACATACATTACATACACACACATACATTATATACACACACATACATTACATACACACACATACATTACATACACACACATACATTACATACACACACATACATTACATACACACACATACATTACATACACACACATACATACACACACATACATTACATACACACACATACATTACATTCACACACATACATTACATACACACACATACATTACATACACACACATACATTACATACACACACATACATTACATTCACACATACATTATATACACACACATACATTACATACACACACATACATTACATACACACACATACATTACATACACATACATACATTACATACACACACATACATTACATACACACACATACATTACATACACACACATACATACACACACATACATTACATACACACACATACATTACATACACACACATACATTACATACACACATATATTACATACACACACATACATTACATACACACACATACATTACATACACACACATATATTACATACACACACATACATTACATACACACACATACATTACATACACACACATACATTACATTCACACACATACATTATATACACACACATACATTACATACACATACATACATTACATACACACACACATACATTACATACACACACATACCTTACATACATACACATACATTACATTCACACACATACATTATATACACACACATACATTACATACACACACATACATTACATACACATACACATACATTACATACACACACATACATTACATACACACACATACATTACATTCACACACATACATTATATACACACACATACATTACATACACACACATACATTACATACACACACACATACATTACATACACACACACATACATTACATACACACACATACATTACATACATACACATACATTACATACACACAAATACATTACATACACACAATTACTTTACATACACATATATTTCATACACGCACATACATTACATACACACACATACATTACATACACACACATACGTTACATACACTCACATACATTACATACACACACATACATTACATACACACACATACATTACATACACACACATACATTACATACACACACATACATTGCATACACACACATACATTACATACACACAATTACTTTACATACACACATATATTATATACACACACATACATTACATACATACACATACATTACATACACACAAATACATTATATACACACAATTACTTTACTTACACACATATATTACATACACACACATACATTACATACACACACATACATTACATACACACACATACATTACATACACACACATACATTACATACACACACACATACATTACATACACACACATACATTACATACACACACATACATTACATGCACACACATACATTATATACACACACATACATTCCATACACACACATACATTACATACACACACATACATTACATACACACACATACATTACATACACACACATACATTACATACACACACATACATTACATACACACACATACATTACATACACACACATACATTACATACACACACATACATTACATACACACACATACATTACATACACACACATACATTACATACACCCACATACATTGCATACACACACATACATTACATACACACATATATTACATACACACACATACATTACATACACACACATACATTACATACATACACATACATTACATACACACAAATACATTACATACACACAATTACTTTACTTACACACATATATTACATACACACACATACATTACATACACACACATACATTACATACACACACATACATTACATACACACACATACATTACATACACACACATACATTACATACATACACATACATTACATACACACAAATACATTACATACACACACATACATTACATATACACATACATTACATACACACACATACATTACATACACACACATACATTACATACACACACATACACTACATACACACACATACATTACATACACACACATACATACACACACATACATTACATACACACACATACATTACATACACACACATGCATTACGTATACACACATATTTTACATACACACATATATTACTTACACACATATATTACATACACACACATAAATTACATACACACACATACATACATACACATTTCAAATAAATAGAAAATTTACAAATAAATAAACTAACGATGTTAGTGTACAGTGCATTTTGTTTTGAAGGAAATGTTCAACACTATAAAACTCTTTTTCAATTAGAATATCCTTTAGCTTCCTCCTGAAGGACTTGAAATGCTCCTGCCTTAGCTTGTACGGAATACAGTTGTAGATGCGTATTCCAATACTGTCGGGCGCTTTGCTGCATATCGTCAAGTTCGACCTATTCGATAATAAGTTTGATCCGTGTGTAGAATTGTAGTTATGATGGTCTTGGCCAGTCGAGAACTTGGTTTTGTTCTTGTGAATGAAACATGCTAGTTCCCATATATACATGGTGGCCCATTGAAAACGAAACATAGGGATTTTCGAATAGTTAATGATGGTTCCACCTTTTACAAGAAAATTTGTAGCCAAATCACTTAACCCGTTCGCGCTGGGACCACAACCCCTAAAATTTTAAATGGCGCGGTGGGATAAGTTATACCAACCTCATTTGAAAGCCTGTTTAGGCCTGAATACTAAACGGCTAACAATTTCTGAATCTATCGATTTGTTTTCGAGATTATTTAATTTCAAGTTATGAACGCGTTTTTAGTTTATGTCGTTGAAATAAAATGATGATCGTTAATTAGAAGACCATTTGACTTTTCAACAAGATGGGGCGCCACCACATTATACGCAGACTGTTCGGGAGTTTCTGAACAGAGTTTTCTCGGGACAATGGAATGGACGAAGAGGTGCTATGGAATGACCCGCTCACCTGATTTAGTCCTCTGGACTTTTTCTTGTGGGGTCATCTACAGAGTAGAATTTATGCAAAAGAACCAGAGTCTCTGGAAGAGTTACGTCGACGCATTATTGAAGAATGAAGAAGCCAAAAACAAACGATTTCTAGGAATATTCTTTGAAGAATTCCTCACCTGGAATATTACGACGGATAGTATGATCAAAAAATTGCAAAATTTACTAACTTCGAGCCAACTTGTCAATGTCAACAAAACTACCACTTATGTTTACTATTACCACTTATGCCGTAATTAATAGCATGTAATGCTATTAATTACAACAGATCCTCCAAAATGTAAGAGAACGTTTCGTGCGCAATTTGTATTTTTGTATCAAATTTGCTGACGCACAATTTGAGCATTTGTTAAACTAATGAAAATCTTTTCTGGCGTTGAATTGTGTTTTTTTTTTCTTTCACTTTTGCAGTTTTTGTAGGGACAGATTGAACAATTGGACTTCCTTTCAACGACATAAACGAAGAACGTTAACTTGTAAAACGTAACTTGAAATTAAAGAATCTCGACAAGAAATCGATAAATTTGGAAAATGTTAGCCGTTTAGTATTCATGGCAAAAAGGGCTTTCAAATGAGGTATCACTTACCCCAACGTGCCGTTTAAAATTATAGGGGCTGTGGTCCCAGCGCGATGGGGTTTGGCTACAAATTTTCTTGTAAAAGGTGTCCCCCTCACAAAGTTGACGTGTCCGAGCGCTTTTTGAAAATTCATCTTTAACTATCTGAAAATCCCTCTGTTTGGTTTTCAATGGCCCACCTATAGGTTATCCATTTATATATACTATAGTACAGGGGTGGCGAACCTTTTCATCACCGCGTGCCATGTTTCTTAAGTTTCTGTGACCATCACCTGGAATTTGATACTTTCAAATGTCGTATTCAAGCCGATACGGTATTTATGCTAATATGGTAACCCAGGCAAAGTTATTGGGCACGTCAGCATTTCACATTATGAAATGCTGACGTGCCCAATAACTTTGCCTGGGTTACCATATTAGCATAAATACCGTATCGGCTTGAATACGACATTTGAAAGTATCAAATTCCAGGTGATGGTCACTGCCCGTAGTGAACCTATTTAGCACATTGACGTCCTCGACTATAAGCATTTTATAGCATTCTAGCATTTCTACCACGATTATCAAGTTTCTTGGAAAGTAATAACATGCCGGCAAACAATCAAAACGGCTTCTGGAAAAGTAGCTCAACTGATCCTACTTTGTAGGATAGTGTTAATATTATGATTACTTCCCTAAATTGTAATCAGGAGGTTCTTGCTTTATTTTACGACCTAAGTAAAGCATTTGACCCTTTTGATCACAAGCTCCTTCCACAAAGAATTGGAGTCGTCAAGAATTGTGTAAAACCTTCTTTGCATCAAATAGGCCGAACAGTGAACTTAAACGGTTCAAAATCGGAAAGAAAATTAAAGAAGCAGGTCATACCCCAAGTCTCTCTAATGGGACAAACTCTATTCTTGATATTTGTTATGGTCACAAGCTCCTTCCTCTAAGAATGAAGTTGATGGAGTTAGAGGCGTCGCCAAGAACTGGGAAAAATCTTCCTTGCGTCAAAGAGGAGGAACAGTAATCGTAAACGGTTCAAAATCGGAAAAAGATTTAAAGAAGCGGGCAGTACCCCAACGCTCTCCAATGGGACCAACTATATTCTTGATATTTGATAATGATCTGGCTCAAACAAATAATGTTGCAATTATATTTTGTACGCTGAAGATAGCAACATTTCAATATCTAACCCACACATACACGATTTAATTAAAAGTAGCAATTTAAAATCAAAAACGTTAGGGGATGATGTATAAATCTTTAATGAACTTTAAGTATACGCAAAACTTACTTTATGATTACAGTGTACTTTTAAAATTTTTTAAATTTGAATCAATAAAGTTTCTAGGGATTGATGAGACTTGATCAAAAGTTAAAATGGGACTTTAATATTGAACTAACATGTTGTATGCCTATTCGAAACAAGAAGAAGAAGAAGAAGTACTAACATGTTCGACATTAAGTACTCTGTGTTATCTGATTCTAAACCTAAGAGAATGTGAAAATGTTGATTCTGCAAATATTTTACGCCATCGTTCAATTTAGCTTATCATACGGTCTGATATTTTGGGGTCAGCAGCAAATATTAATGCGGTATTTAAAAATATATTACGAGCGATGTTCAATGTTGATCCTCTTTGTGCTTCATCAAGCACAACATTTTAACGCTACCATCGTTCTCCCGCGTGCCAATAAAAATTTCCAGCGTGTCAGGTGTGGCACGCTTGCCATAGGTTCGCCACCGCTGCTATAGCATATATAAATGGTGCCTTTAATATATTGAGCGTGCTAAAGTATGATTTACAAGGGGTTCTGCCTGTAATTCCTGTGATGCATCTAATTGTTCTTTTTTTTAGTAATCTGGCTATATGTGGAGAGGAACCCCAAACTATTGTTCCATATACTAATACAGAATGTATCTCAAAGTATATATTAATGAGCACTGAACAGTTAAAAATGTTCTGGAGCATTCGAAGTTGGTAGACTTTAATATTCCAGGTGAGGAATTCTTCAAAGAATATCCCTAGGAATCGTACGTTTTTGGCTCTTTGAACCTCTTCTTTACCAATTTCCAGGGATAGGTTTTCCGCGGCCGTTTTCCTATGTGTTCGAAAGATTACATATTTAGTTTTTCTTTTACATTTCGGAACATGTTATCGGCAGAGCAACAGTTATGGTCAATTTTCAATAATTGGTTAGCCTCGACTTCAGCTTTAATGAATGCATTGCTTATCCCTTATGGGTGCGCACCACACGACGTTGTATCCACTTAGCGTTGGCCTCTCTTCCGTTGGCTTCCACTTGGCCTCTCCTACCCAATCCATTGGCTTCCGGTGTTGATTAACATTCCATCTCCACAGATCAGAAGAGAAAGAAATCTTGTTCATTTATGGTCAAGAATCATCAAGAACATAGCAGTATCAATAATCGAGGACATCATACAACTAAGAACATCTAGATTGAAGTCTCGCAAACCAGCCTGGAAAACTGCCTTGAAATTGATAAATGATAACTTCTCTCAAGGACAAATGGCAGAATGAGTGGAAATTATTTATACCTAAACCTAAAACCAAGCCTCGGAAATCGGATCTGATCAAACGGCAACGACCATCGCAATATAAAAAGAACGGAAGCTTTATATATAGGAAAAGTTCGGTCAACGACCATCGCAATACCAAAAGGGATTCTGATACTTGAGAATCCCACATTAAAACTCCCTGGCTTCAATCTACCTAGGTGTGCTTGGAGTCGGCTTAATCGTATCAGATGTGGCGTGGGAAGAACAGCCTCATTTGTCCATAAATGATGTTGGACAGTAAGCCCATACTGTGACAGTACTAACATTCCTGAAACAATGGCTCATGTAGTGTTGGATTGACCCCTTCGTGCCTTCCCTAGAAGTCTGGAGGACCTGAACACAGCTACTCCTGTCTCAGTGGAATGGATCAACAGCTTGGATATAAAAATTTAAGCACTTAGTTGTATGTGAACAATGTTATTTGTATTGTACCGAACTTATGGATCTGTATTATTATTATTCTTTATATGTTGTTCTCTGTTTATATGTTGTACAGCATACGCTAAATAAAATCCTACCCAATTCCGACTCTCACCTCCCCGAAGCCACAGAGATTTTGGGGCGGTGAACCCTGGAAACCTGAGCAACCCTGGCCAAGATGGGGTACTAACCCGTATGGACGCTAGGGTCAGGACTAATGAGAGCGGGAGAAATGAGAGTTAGGCATGGGGCCAAAGACCCAACCCTGTAAAAAACAAACATGTTACGAAACCTAAAAACAAGCCTCGGAAATCGAATCTGAACAAACGGCAACGACCATCGCTACAAATACGCTAAAAAATCTAAAAACTACCTTTATCTATATCTTTATCTATTGTTGTGATCACGCGATTTTGGTTTCAAAGAATTTGAGTTTCTCACGAGTCGGCAAAGAACCCTAAGTGGACACCCGATTAGTTTTTGTTTATTTACGACCATTAATCTGATGTATCTAAATCATGCGGGCAGACGATCGAACTTAGGGATTGTGCCGAGACGCCGAGAGGATTTTGTTTTATGAGTTCTGGAGATTTTCCATAAAGATTAGGGGAGGATTCACACCAAGACCGAGGTGATGAGGTAGAGGGGAAGTTAAAAAGGGGCAGTCAGAATTGAGCTAGCAAGAGAGTAATTTGAGTTTTGAAAACGAACCTCCGTATTTTCGTCGAAGTAAATTCCGGGTTTCGACCACAAGTATCGTAGAATTAAGTGTATTGTTGTTAGTTAGTAATTATTGTAATATGTTAGCGATTAGTTGTACATATTGTAAGATATTAGTAGATAAGTAGTATTTAAGTACATATAAAGGACATATTTGCGTGTAATTAATTCATTCATTGTCCTGATCCTGGAGCAGCACCATACAAAATTACCAGTTCGCAACACTATAACTATATCTTATATATAATCTCTTTAGTTGGCTAAAAAACGACCTTCGAAATTCAATGGCAGCTGCAGAAGACAGATACAATTGGAAGGAGACAGTTAAGGAAGCCAAAGCCCATCCTGAGCTGTGGAGCTAAAAGAAGAAGACGAAGCTTATCCCTTATATATTTTAGAATGTCCGCTATATACAGGGTGCGCCATGGGAAACGGACGTTTTTGCGATGGGTAGTACTAAACCGGAAAGGGTCTGAGAGCAGAGCCTAGGCCGTCGGTGCCCTCCGATGACCATACAATTTGTGAATGGTTATTGTTTAACCATTTTAGACAGATAAACTAAATATCGACCCCGAGTTCCCAGCGCTTCGTCAATCCCTGGTCGGAGCAGTGGCCAGGCGAAACGGGACAGGGGTGGGGCAAGTAAAACTGCTACAAATTGAAACTTTTAACATACTACATACAGTCGCTGTCTTCGGATGATGGAACTAGAGACCGAACTTGACAACACTAAATGGGACATTCTGGGACGAAATAGAGAGGAATTGCTGACTCTGAGCTCGGGCCATATGTTCTACTACCGCAAAGGCCCAAGGCCCGGTGTGGGAGGAATCGGCTTTATGGTAAGCAAAGCCATAAAAGAGTGTGTGACTGAAGTAAACAGCGTTTCAGATCGTCTTGTTTACATTGTACTAAGACTCGGCAAAATGTACAAACTTAAAGTTATCCAGGCTTATGTCCCTACATCGGATCATCCGGATGAAACAATCCGTGAAAAAAAATCCGTAGAAGAGTTCTACGAAGACCTAAGTTCCCTGAGCGATAAAGTAAAAACCAAGTATACTGTAATAATGGGCGGCTTTAACGCGAGAGTTGGTAGAAAGGAGAACAGCGGCGAAACTAGCATAGGAAATTGCATATGAAATGCCCGAGGACACCTACGGTACAGAGACCACGATCCTTACGCAGAAGTCCGCCGAGAAGTTTCGAGTCGCGCAGAGGGGCATGGAGAGAGCGATGCTCGGGACCACCCTTCGTCACCGGAAACGTAACGAATGGATTCGGAATAAGGTTGAAGACGTTATGACTGTCATAGCTAGAAAAAGGGACATTTCCAGGAATCATTGCGAGAATGAACGATAGTTGCTGGACGAGACGAGTCTCTGGATGGACGACATTCGACGGCACGGAGGTACAAGATCGCAAGAGTGGACGAAGAGAGAAGAGGCCTACATCCAAGATTGGATCACCAAAAGGCCATGATGATGATGATTGTTTAGTTTCAATCATGCCGCTGTGGAGGGTGGAGCATCGCGTTTTCACGTATGTAAATTTTGTGAGGAGCGGCGAATCAGTCACGGAAGTTCAACATCTCTTTCGTCGAAGGTTTAACGTTCCTCGCTATCGAGCCGGGACATCATTTTGCGATGGGTTAATGCCCTTCGTGGTGGATGCAGTTTAATGAAAAATAAGCCGCCTGGACCACTTCGCACAGTTCGAACTCCGAAGACCGTGGAACGTGTAAGGCAGGCTATCTTACATAGCCTAAGGCGTTCAGCTCGTCGGCTTTCTGCAACACTACGAATATCCAACACATCGTCATCGGCCTTTATGTCCCCACTCCAGGGGCGCCGGACTCTTCTCTGTCACATATCCAACCTCAGCACTAAGCTTTGAATATGGGGGACCTACAGTTTAACAAATCAGACAAATTTCCGGGTGTTATGCAGTTGAGACCCCACGGTTGCCAAAGCTGGATAGGGGAATTGGGTGTGGTGGATTGCAGTCATTAGTTTTTAATTTTTGCTGCTTTGGTTCTGTGTGGGATTTGAACCCCAGCTGACTCAAGAGCCAAATGCTTAGCTATCTGAGCCACCACCACACCCCGGCGAATACGGCGAAGTATTCGAAGTACGACGAATTCTCCACAAAGATTTACATTTTCACCCCTATAAAATGGCAGTTGTGCACCATTTGAAGGAAGCCGACTATCCACAACGTGCAGCTTTTGGTGAAGCGATGCTCCAACTTTAGGAAGATGAGCTTAATGCGATTTTGTTAATGAGCGACGAGGCTCATTTTCATCTTAATGGTGGTGTGAATCGTCAAAAACTTTCGATACTGGGCCTCTGAAAATCCACAAACTCTATATGAAACACGACTGGACAGCCTCAAAGGTACGGTGAGTGCGGCATCGGGAAATTTGGCAATGACACCGCACTTCCCGATGCCGCACTCACCGTAGCTTTGAGGCTGCGTAGTCGTGTTTCATATAGAATGCCCTACTTTTTTGCGGAAAACAAGAACACTGACCGTGGCAGCTGATCGTTACTTGAGTATGGTGAACAACTTCTTGAGAACTGATCTGAGAGGACGACGAATCAATCTGTGAAATGTTTGCTTCCAACAGGTCTACGGCTGTTTACTTCAGTCACACACTCTTTTATGGCTTTGCTTACCATAAAGCCGATTGCTCCCACACCGGGCCTTGGGCCTTTGCGGTAGTAGAACATATGGCCCGAGCTCAGAGTCAGCAATTCCTCTCTATTTCGTCCCAGAATGTCCCATTTAGTGTTGTCAAGTTCGGTCTCTAGTTCCATCATCCGAAGACAGCGACTGTATGTAGTATGTTAAAAGTTTCAATTTGTAGCAGTTTTACTTGCCCCACCCCTGTCCCGTTTCGCCTGGCCACTGCTCCGACCAACGATTGATGAAGCGCTGGGAACTCGGGGTCGATATTTAGTTTATCTGTCTAAAATGGTTAAACAAAAAACCTCGCTCTCCAGACCTTTCAATGTTTGATTTTTTCTTGTGGGGTATCTAAAGCGTTGTTTGTATGAAACTAAACCTCATACAGTTGCAGCGCCCCTGGGCTGTAGCCTTAATATGGCCCTGCACATATTAAAAAGACATGCGATAAGGCTAACACTGATGGCTCTAGCAAGAATTGGGCCAAATATTGGAGGGCGAAGGTCAAAAAGGCGTAGAATACTTGCGCATGTAGCCTCTTCTAATCTTTTATACGGGGTGCCTATATGAGCGCAGACAATACGACATAAAAGATACGAGGGAATGCTGGAGGGTATTAATAGAAAGTTAGCAATACGTGTAGTGCCGCCTATAGGACCGCCTCCACCATGGCAGTACTTGCAATTGCAGGAATACCATATATTAAGCTACGTGTCCAAGAAAGAATTTGTATCCACTAGAGAGGCAGGCTAGCAAAACCGGAGGCAAGAGAAATACTGTTGAATGCCTGGCAACAAAAATGGACAGAGTTTACAGGGTGGACAAAAACCTTTATCAAAGATAAGGTAACTTGGACTATCATGTAATCCAAGCATTAACTGGACGTGGCGTGTTCACCACATATCTGAAGAGAATTGGGAAGAGTGAGACAAATAAATGCTGGTATTACGGAGCTGAGGTGGTGGATTCTCCAGAACATACTCTGTTCCAATGCCCGATGTAAGATCAGGGTGTTGCCCACAATAAGAAGTGTTGCCCACAATAAATGCCTAGTGCCAGTGACGAAAGAAAATGTGACAGCTCTGCTTCTCCAGACGAAGGACGGCTGGGACGCTGTAACAGAGTTGCTGCAGGAAATTATGAGACGAAAGGAGGCTGAAGAACAAAAAAGGACATCCCCGAGCGATTGATTGAGTAACGCTCTCCTCGAAGTAGTGCTTGATGGTATTTCCGGGGCGACACGGGAAGTCTAACAGAAGATCCTCCAGAACTCTCCAGAATGGTTAACTTATACTATACAGTATTTTATTGCCAATAAAAAAGTCAGTCTTGTCTGCCTAGTCATTTCTGTCTAGTCTTGTCTGTCTAGTCTTGTCTGTCTAGTCTTGTCTGTCTAGTCTTGTCTGTCTAGTCTTGTCTGTCTAGTCTTGTCTGTCTAGTCTTATCTGTCTAGTCTTGTCTGTCTAGTCTTGTCTGTCTAGCCTTGTCTGTCTAGTCTTGTCTGTCTAGTCTTGTCTGTCTAGTCTTGTCTGTCTAGTCTTGTCTGTCTAGTCTTGTCTGTCTAGTCTTGTCTGTCTAGTCTTGTCTGTCTAGTCTTGTCTGTCTAGTCTTGTTTGTCTAGTCTTGTCTGTCTAGTCTTGTCTGTCTAGTCTTATCTGTCTAGTTTTGTCTGGCTAGTCTTGTCTGTCTAGTCTTGTCTGTCTAGTCTTGTCTGTCTAGTCTTGTCTGTCTAGTCTTGTCTGTCTAGTCTTGTCTGTCTAGTCTTGTCTGTCTAGTCTTGTCTGTCTAGTCTTGTCTGTCTAGTCTTGTCTGTCTAGTCTTGTCTGTCTAGTCTTGTCTGTCTAGTCTTGTCTGTCTAGTCTTGTCTGTCTAGTCTTGTCTGTCTAGTCTTGTCTGTCTAGTCTTGTCTGTCTAGTCTTGTCTGTCTAGTCTTGTCTGTCTAGTCTTGTCTGTCTAGTCTTGTCTGTCTAGTCTTGTCTGTCTAGTCTTGTCTGTCTAGTCTTGTCTGTCTAGTCTTGTCTGTCTAGTCTTGTCTGTCTAGTCTTGTCTGTCTAGTCTTGTCTGTCTAGTCTTGTCTGTCTAGTCTTGTCTGTCTAGTCTTGTCTGTCTAGTCTTGTCTGTCTAGTCTTGTCTGTCTAGTCTTGTCTGTCTAGTCTTGTCTGTCTAGTCTTGTCTGTCTAGTCTTGTCTGTCTAGTCTTGTCTGTCTAGTCTTGTCTGTCTAGTCTTGTCTGTCTAGTCTTGTCTGTCTAGTCTTGTCTGTCTAGTCTTGTCTGTCTAGTCTTGTCTGTCTAGTCTTGTCTGTCTAGTCTTGTCTGTCTAGTCTTGTCTGTCTAGTCTTGTCTGTCTAGTCTTGTCTGTCTAGTCTTGTCTGTCTAGTCTTGTCTGTCTAGTCTTGTCTGTCTAGTCTTGTCTGTCTAGTCTGTCTAGTCTTGTCTGTCTAGTCTTGTCTGTCTAGTCTTGTCTGTCTAGTCTTGTCTGTCTAGTCTTGTCTGTCTAGTCTTGTCTGTCTAGTCTTGTCTGTCTAGTCTTGTCTGTCTAGTCTTGTCTGTCTAGTCTTGTCTGTCTAGTCTTGTCTGTCTAGTCTTGTCTGTCTAGTCTTGTCTGTCTAGTCTTGTCTGTCTAGTCTTGTCTGTCTAGTCTTGTCTGTCTAGTCTTGTCTGTCTAGTCTTGTCTGTCTAGTCTTGTCTGTCTAGTCTTGTCTGTCTAGTCTTGTCTGTCTAGTCTTGTCTGTCTAGTCTTGTCTGTCTAGTCTTGTCTGTCTAGTCTTGTCTGTCTAGTCTTGTCTGTCTAGTCTTGTCTGTCTAGTCTTGTCTGTCTAGTCTTGTCTGTCTAGTCTTGTCTGTCTAGTCTTGTCTGTCTAGTCTTGTCTGTCTAGTCTTGTCTGTCTAGTCTTGTCTGTCTAGTCTTGTCTGTCTAGTCTTGTCTGTCTAGTCTTGTCTGTCTAGTCTTGTCTGTCTAGTCTTGTCTGTCTAGTCTTGTCTGTCTAGTCTTGTCTGTCTAGTCTTGTCTGTCTAGTCTTGTCTGTCTAGTCTTGTCTGTCTAGTCTTGTCTGTCTAGTCTTGTCTGTCTAGTCTTGTCTGTCTAGTCTTGTCTGTCTAGTCTTGTCTGTCTAGTCTTGTCTGTCTAGTCTTGTCTGTCTAGTCTTGTCTGTCTAGTCTTGTCTGTCTAGTCTTGTCTGTCTAGTCTTGTCTGTCTAGTCTTGTCTGTCTAGTCTTGTCTGTCTAGTCTTGTCTGTCTAGTCAAATTCAAATTCAAATTCAAATTCAAAATCTTTATTTCCCAAATGAGATACATAGTATCTATAGGATGTGTCAACAATTGTATAAAGATAAATAGTATAAAAATAATTAATACAAATTACAACAACAACAAAAATTCATCAACAGAATATACTGGATTTGACTCTAATAAAACTTTTAATTTCTTACGAAATTTTTTATCGGAGGTTTCATTTCTAAGGTCTGCGGGAAGCTTATTGTATATATGGATCCCTTTATTTTCTACACCTTGGCTACAGAGGGCTAAGTTTCTTTTTTCTGTACAGAGAAGATGTTTACTTCTCGTATTGTAATTATGTTTGTCTTCATTTTTTTGGAACTTACTTCGCGATTTGTGTATGTACATAGTGGTTTCGAAGATATATAGACTAACAACTGTTAGAATTCTGATTTTTTTGAAGTGAGGTTTACATGATTCTGTACATTTTAACCCTATGATATTTCGAATAACTCTTTTCTGTGCAATTTGAATGTATTTTATTTGTGACGAAGCTCCCCATAGAATAATGCCGTAGGACAGCAAAGACTGCACTTCTGCATAATACCACTTTAGAAGATCTTCTCTGTTTAGTAGTTTCCTCAGAATAGTTGTTTGATAAGCCTTCTTATGTAGTGCCGAACAGATATTCTGTGTCGTAGTTTCCCAACGAAGGTGCTCCTCTAAATAAATACCCAGAAACTTGGCATGTTTGGTTCTATTGATTTTGTAGTTTTGTATTTTTAGGTCTAGATCTGTGACATACGTACTTCTTGCTGTTTTGAACACTATGTACTCCGTTTTGCTTTTGTTGAGGTGTAGAGTATTTGCGGAGAACCATTTATTTAGAGATTCTAATAGTAGCTTCGCCTGATCCGTATTCTGGACGATGTTGTTCCCCGACACAATGAAGCTTGTGTCATCGGCGTATAATGTGCAATGCGGCCCTTTCACATAGTTTATCAGATCAGCAGTGTATAATAGAAACAACGTTGGTGCCAGAATGCTTCCTTGGGGGACCCCAATATTTGTAGTTAAAATGTCCGACTGGCCAACTACATTACCACTCCTCACAGAAACGTACTGTTTTCGATTTGAAAGGTAAGATTGAATCCATCTCGAAACTTTCCCTCTGATTCCATAGTTATGTAGTTTATTTATTAATCTGTTATGGGAAACACAGTCGAAGGCCTTGGTGAGGTCACAGAATATTCCAATAGGATATTTCCCATTATCTACCTCGTAAATTAGTTTGCTGTGAAATTCTACCAAGGCGGTTGTAGTAGATTTGCCTTTGCAAAACCCATGCTGTTGCTTTGGAATTAGATTATATTTTCCAATAAAAGCAGTCATTCTTATTAACAAAGCATATTCGATTATTTTTGCTAGAATCGGTATGATGACGATTGGTCTATAATTCTGCATATCCATTTTATCACCTTTCTTGAAAACTGGGATGATTTTACCTATTTTTAATACCTCTGGAAATTGTTCTTCGGTGAATGAGGCGTTAATTATATTTGTAATAGGTTCTACTAATAAATGTTTGAACTCCTTGATTATATTCCCAGGAACTTCATCTGGTCCTCTAGTTGTTTTGTTTTTTAATGATATTATTATATCCAGTATTTCGTTTTCAGTGAATTCTTGTAAGTACATAGTTTTTTCTTTAAATTCCATATGGTCATTCGATATCTTTGTTGGAGTAATATTTTCTACAATTGCTTTGGGCGCTTGCTCGAAATAGCTGTTAAAACTGTTGGCTATGTCTTCAGGTGCTGTAACCTTATTATTGTTGTCTGTTATTTGAATGATCCCAGATGGTTTGGATTTATTCGTCTGCTCTTGTATGATATTCCACACGGCTTTAGCCCTATTTGGAGCTTCTAGTATCCTTCGGCTAAAAAAAGAATGTTTAGTGGACGTGATTAAATTATAATGTATACCTTTTTGTTTCGTATAGTGACTTCTTAATTCTGGATATTTTTTTTGTAGTACAAACATGTCTTTTAGTTGTGTAGCAGATCTTCTCACGTCTTCAGTAACCCATGTTTTTATTTTAATTTTGGTTTTTATCATTGGAAAGCAGTTGAAGAAATGATATTGGATGCATTTGATAAAGCCAATTGCCTTGCTGTTGCAGCTGGTATTTTGGAAGACGTCGTCCCATGTTTCTCTTCTGAGATGTTCGGCAAAACGCGTTTTATTTGTTAGCGAGAAATTCCTTATTAGTATGTGGTTTTGTCCTCCTATTTTTTTGTTGATAGTGCTCAATTTTAATAGTCTATGATCAGACATAGGGGTATCTTCTGCTGAGGTCTTTAGTTCAAGACCTTGTGTAGCAAAGATATTGTCGATTCTAGTTTTGGAGTATGTCGTTATTCTTGTGTATTCCTTTATATATTCACCCATGCCATATGCCTCTAATAGGTTGGTGAGGTTGTGTGTTTCTTTTGTGCTGATTGCAAAATTAATATTGAAGTCTCCAACTAAGATGACTTGCATATTATTTCTTGCATATCTCTGTAAGATATTATCTAATGATGCCATGAAAGTACCTATACATCCTAAAGGTGGCCTATATATATTTATTATTAACAAATGTATACCTTTTATATTCATCTCTATTCCACATACCTCTATTATCTTTTCTATAGCTGAGTTTTCTAGATCTAGTTTTTCAACATAACCATTTGTAAGTGCGGGGACGCTAGCGAATATTGCCACACCACCACCCGTTGAGTTGACTCTGCTGAAATGACTGACCAACTGGTAATTACTTATATGGAGCGAGGTAATGATTTCTGTTGATGCCCATGTTTCAGCCAGACAGATGAAGAAGGGCTTTTCATCTTCAGTTGTTACTTCTAACTGGCATATTTTATTGCGGATAGATTGAATATTTGTCTTTCTGTCTAGTCTGTCTGTCTAGTCTTGTCTGTCTAGTCTTGTCTGTCTAGTCTTGTCTGTCTAGTCTTGTCTGTCTAGTCTTGTCTGTCTAGTCTTGTCTGTCTAGTCTTGTCTGTCTAGTCTTGTCTGTCTAGTCTTGTCTGTCTAGTCTTGTCTGTCTAGTCTTGTCTGTCTAGTCTTGTCTGTCTAGTCTTGTCTGTCTAGTCTTGTCTGTCTAGTCTTGTCTGTCTAGTCTTGTCTGTCTAGTCTTGTCTGTCTAGTCTTGTCTGTCTAGTCTTGTCTGTCTAGTCTTGTCTGTCTAGTCTTGTCTGTCTAGTCTTGTCTGTCTAGTCTTGTCTGTCTAGTCTTGTCTGTCTAGTCTTGTCTGTCTAGTCTTGTCTGTCTAGTCTTGTCTGTCTAGTCTTGTCTGTCTAGTCTTGTCTGTCTAGTCTTGTCTGTCTAGTCTTGTCTGTCTAGTCTTGTCTGTCTAGTCTTGTCTGTCTAGTCTTGTCTGTCTAGTCTTGTCTGTCTAGTCTTGTCTGTCTAGTCTTGTCTGTCTAGTCTTGTCTGTCTAGTCTTGTCTGTCTAGTCTTGTCTGTCTAGTCTTGTCTGTCTAGTCTTGTCTGTCTAGTCTTGTCTGTCTAGTCTCGGATGTCTAGTTTTATTTGTCTAGTCTTGTCTGTCTAGTTTTGTCTGTCTAGTCTCGTCTATCTAGTTTTGTCTGTCTAGTCTCGTCTGTCTAGTTTCGTCTGTCTAGTCTTGGTCTGTCCAGTCTTTTCTGCTCAGTCTTATCTGTCTAGTCTTGCCTGTTTAGCCTTGTCTCTCTATTCTCGTTTGTCAAGTCTTGTCTATCTAGCCTTGTCTGCCTATTCTTGTTTGTGAACTATTGTCATGTCTGCTTAATCTTGTCTGTATAGTCTTGTAGATATATTATTTCTCTTGGGAAAAAAGGAATTGTTTGGTAAATAATACGAAACTGTTTGCATAAATTTTATTTATAATAAATTTGTGAAATAATAAAATAAAATATGAATGAGAAATACAAGGAACGAATACAATGTATCAACAACTACAGACAACAATTAATTATTCGGAAAGAATATGAGGATGGCATGAAACTGTTCGCTTTCTCCAGCATCTCCTCCGCCGCTTCTTCTTTATGTAATTTAACATTTAATTTATATAATGACACATTATTTATAGATATTTATATAAGTTTTCAATTTATATCTGCTCCGCATTTTTTGTATTTTTTCGTCTCTTTATATAAATTTTAAACAAAATATTTACAAGTCGCCTTACTTATATATACAACACACTTAGAATGAGTACAATATATAATTGTTTATATCAAGTTTATTATAAATGATCATATAAAACCCATTAAAAGCGATTTATTTGTTTTTAGTTATAAATTTTAATTCTTGTTTTTTTCTTCTCTTCGTTACAATTTTTTGCCTTTGATGCTTTACATTCATTCGTATATATTTAGTGCTGTAATTACATCAAAAATATATTTAGTTCTTTATATAACATTCAATTATAAATATTTTACAAAATGCAACAAACAATATTTAAGTATGTAAGGAACAAACATATAGAAGATACTATCTTTAAACAACAACGAAAAATCGAACGTAATTTACAAAACCAATTTACATCTTTTGCTAGTTTCAATAAAAGTAAATCTCTTTCTTTTTGGCAATATCAACATTTTTCCTAAAATTTATCTAATATCTACACGCAATTTCCGCCGGGAAAATAATTTACACAAAGCCAACTCAACATTTGGTCATTTTCTCCACAAAATCTCCCACGGAAAATCCTTGACACCATTTCAAAAAAATTACCTTTATATCACAAAAATTACTTTTGATTATATAGTCTTGCCTTTTTAGACGTAAGTTATTTGTCTATTCGCTTCGAGCGCAACAGCACTAGCGCCAAAGGTGACACTTTTTAGAACTTCATGACCAGTTACGTCATTATTCAGCTTTTTTTTGTATACAGGGTGGGCTATTTAACATAACAACCCCAAATATCTCCGTTGCCTTTAGTGTCGAAAAAAATGTCACAAGGGAATTTTATTGTTTTCGTAAGGCTGACACGGTGGTTAAAAATTCTTTTTTGTCAAGGTCACAGTTTATCAATGGTTTTTCAAATGAGAACATGTTATTTTTGTATCAAGACATTGTAGTCACTATTTAGATGAATCCAGTGACCCATGATATCATGACCTTGAATAACTTTGAATCGAAAATGGTATTGCACAGTCAAGCAGAGAAACTGGATATGATTCTGATTCATGGTGAGACCGGTAGGAACTCTGCGAGCGCAGGAACTTTATGCACAACGTTATCCTGACAGAAATTATCTTTTCGTTGTAATTTAATTTAATATTGTTTGTATAATTGTTTGTAATTTAATATTCGTTAAAATTTGAAATTATTTTTTCGATGTTTCGATCGAATTATTCATTTATTCCGTGAAAGGGGCAGTCCACGAAAAAGAAACGTCAAAGGTCATGATGTTATGGATCGCTGGAATCGTGTGAATAGTGGCTACAAGTTCTTGATAAAAAAAACATGTTCCCATTTCAAAAAACATTGATGACCTCGAGGACGTATAAACTATGACATTGACAAAAAAGTAATTTTAACCTCTGTCTCAGCCCGAAATTAATTAAAAAATTTCTAGAGAGATTTTTCTATAGACATTTTTGCCGTCACTAAAGGTAACGGAGATATTTTGGGTGGTCACGTTATATGGCCCACCCTGTATGTATTTGAAAAAACTTGAATTCAGAATTTCGCAAAAAAAATTTAAATCTTTTCAAACAATTTATACGATTTTATATATCGATTTTCTCTTCTTGTCGTCTGGTTTTAGTGTGGCGAAAATTATTTCGCTGGGATTTGTCGTTTCCGAGAGGAACATAGAGAAGTGAAAATGCAACTTCTTAATTGATCAAAACGATGGATTTTTTGACGATTTTTTCAGAAAATGTTAGGTCTTTTTTACAGTTTATCCGAGGGAAATGGAAGTGCTGAGCACGATTTTCCAGTTTATTCGGTTCAAATGCTCAAAATACCCAAGATATAGGCTATATTTTGTTTATTTGTAACTTTAGAGCAAAATAAACTAGAAAATCGTTTTCAGCACTTCGATTTCCTTCGAATAACAAAAAAAAAAACAAAATTTTCCAAAAAAATCGCCTCGAAAAAAATTCCATCATTTTGATCGAAAAAATTTGCTTTTTCGTTTTTTTTTTCAATTTTGCCGAGAACGGTAAACAGCATCGAAATTATTTTCGGCACACAGAAACTACTCGACGAAACGAACAAGTCGATGTGTAAATTGTAAGCAAAGATTAAATAATTCGTCGAGGAATTTTCAACTCAAAATTTACGATTCTCGATTTGACAAGTCGATATGCCAGAAACGGTTCGATCGATCGATAATCATGGTTTTTCCCCCCGAAGGGGGAGGGCTGTTGTAGGGGATGACCCTTTTCAGCCTGGGTGTGGATGTAGATGACGACAGGACGACTTGAGATATTGTTGTGGCGTGTTCCTGTTGTGGCGATGTTGTGTGCGCATGCGCGACGTGCGGAGTTCGTTGGGTGCGGAGTTCGAGGATGCTGTTGTATTTTTTTTTTTTAATTTTATTTTTGGTTACCCCCTGGTTGGTTGGGACCGGTTCTTTTTTTTTTTATTTATTTATTTATTGTATATATATATATATATTTTTTTCCTTATTATTTGCTGTTTAATATTTATTATTTTTTTTTTAGCTTATTATTTTTTCCCTATTTATTCATTGTTATTTTTTTTTTTTTTTTAATTTCTTAGGTTTGGATGGTCATTTATTTGAATGCAGCGGGAGCAGAGTTGAGGATGGAAGATAGCTCGGATGGGAGTTCGGTGGTGCAATGAGATAGGAGTTTGAGGTAAGGGATGGGGATCTTGCGTTTGGGGATTTTGTGGCGAATCGTGACAGGGGGTTTTTGGAAGATGGAGAGAACTGGGGGTTGATTGGATATAATTTTTGCGGAAAGGCGACCTTGCAGTCGGGAGAGACGGACGTCGAATGGTACCATGTTGGAGATTTCGGGCAGGAGGGAGGATGGAAAATTAGGGGGCAGGCGGAATATGCGGCGGAGGCAGGATCTTTCGAATGACAGAAGTCGGCGAAGGTGGAATTCATGGCTGAGGGCAAGAGCGCAGACTTGATAGTCGAGGATTGGTCTTACGAAGGTTTTGCTGGTGAAGAGGAGGACTTTGGGAGAGTAGCCGCCGAGGCGACTACGTAGGCAGTAAAGAAGACGAAAGCGTTTGCGCATTAGGTTGATGCAGCGGGAGGTGTTGGAAGGTTGACGGAGAGATTTCTGGAGGATGGTGCCTAGATAGGTGGCGGAGGGTTGAGGTTTGATTATTTCGCCATGAAGTCGGATGCTGGGGATGGGAAGAGCACCCCTTAGATAGGGGTGGTGCAAGAAGACGAGTTGTGATTTCTTGGGGTTCATCTGGATGCGCCAGAGGCTCATCCAGGCCTCCAGGGTTTTTAGGTGGGAGTTTAGGCGGGAAGCAGCGACCTTAGGGAGGCGATTTGAGGCCCAGGCCACGGTATCATCAGCGAATTGCTGGAGATGGCAGTCGGGCAAGGTTGGGGTGGGAATGTCGTGGCAGAAGAGGTTGAAAAGGAGGGGAGACAGGACAGAGCCCTGGGGGACACCCGCGGCAGGAGTGAAGGGCAGCGAGAGTGAGTCGCCGTGCTTCACCCGGCAGGAACGAAAGTTGAGGAAGTTGTGGACGAGGCGAATTAGAGACCAGGGGAATTGGAGGAGGATAAGTTTTTTGATCAGGCCGTCGTGCCAGACGGTGTCAAAGGCGCGGTGTATATCGAGGAAGAGGGCGACAGAGACCTGACCAGAGTTGTGGGAGATAGCTAGACTGGAGGTGAGGTTGAGGATGGAGTGTTGGGTGGATCTGTTGGGCATGAAGCCGCTCTGGTGGTTGGGGATGAGGTGGTGGGAGTCGCAGAAGGTGCGGAGCCGTTGGGAGAGGATTCTTTCGAAGGCCTTCCCAATGGTAGAGAGAAGGGAAATTGGTCGATAGGAGTCCGGGCCAGAAACGGTTGCAGATAATCAAAAACGGATTGCGGCATCGTTTTCACAACGTCATTTTCTTATCAACACACTCAGATTATCCTCGGGAAATTTCTTTCTAAAATTCTTTGTCTTTCAGTTTTTAAAGTTCTTTACAGACAGACAGACGGACAACATAGTGATCCTATATGGGTTCCGTTTTCCTTATGAGATACGTAACCCTAGATTGTAGATTATAGAGTCGTCACCACCATATCTACAATATACAATCTAGGGTTCCGTATCTCATAAGGAAAACAGAACCCTTTGTTGTCCGCCTGTCTGTCTGTAAACACCCTTTTTTACAGGAACGATTAGAGGTATCAAGTTGAAATTTATATTAAAAACTCATGTCTACGATCTCTGTTAGTTGTGAAAAAATCAAATTTGTTAGTTAACGCGATCAAAAGATATGTCAGTCTGTCTGTCCGTCTGTCTGTCTGTAAATACCCTTTATTCAGGAACGCGTAGAGGTATCAAGTTGAAATTTATATTAAATACTCGTGTCTACGATCTCTGTTAGTTGTGAAGAAATCAAACTTGTAAGTCAACGCGATGAAAAGATATGTCCGTTTGTCTGTCTGTCTGTAAAGACCCCTTTTTTCAGGAACGCGTAGAGGTATCAAGTTGAAATTTATGTTAAGTACTCGTGTCTACGATCTCTGTTAGTTGTGTAAAAATCAAATTTGTAAGTCAACGCGATCAAAAGATATGTCAGCCTGTCTGTCTGTCTGTCTGTCTGTAAATACCCTTTTTTCAGGAACGCGTAGAGGTATCAAGTTGAAATTTATATTAAATACTCGTGTCTACGATCTCTGTTAGTTGTGAAGAAATCAAACTTGTAAGTCAACGCGATGATAAGATATGTCCGTTTGTCTGTCTGTCTGTAAAGACCCCTTTTTTCAGGAACGCGTAGAGGTATCAAGTTGAAATTTATGTTAAGTACTCGTGTCTACGATCTCTGTTAGTTGTGTAAAAATCAAATTTGTAAGTCAACGCGATCAAAAGATATGTCAGCCTGTCTGTCTGTCTGTCTGTCTGTAAATACCCTTTTTTCAGGAACGCGTAGAGGTATCAAGTTGAAATTTATATTAAATACTCGTGTCTACGATCTCTGTTAGTTGTGAAAAAATCAAATTTGTTAGTTAACGCGATCAAATGATATGTCAGTCTGTCTGTCTGTCTGTCTGTAAATACCCTTTTTTCAGGAACGCGTAGAGGTATCAAGTTGAAATTTATATTAAATACTTACGTCTACGATATCTGTTAGTCATGAAAAAATCAAACTTGTAAGTCAACGCGATCAAAAGATATGTCCGTCTGCCTTTCTGTAAAAACCCTTGTTTTAGGAACGCGTAGAGGTATCAAGTTGAAATTTATATTAAATACTCGTGTCTGCTATCTCTGTTAGTTTTGAAAAAATCAAATTTGTTAGTTAACGCGATCAAAAGATATGTCAGTCTGTCCGTCTGTCTGTCTGTAAAGACCCTTTTTTTCAGGAACGCGTAGAGGCATCAAGTTGAAATTTACACGAAATACTCGTGTCTACGATCTCTATTAGTTATGAAAAAATCAAACTTGTAAGTCAACGCGATCAAAAGATATGTCCGTCTGCCTGTTTGTAAAAACCCTTGTTTTAGGAACGCGTAGAGCTATCAAGTTGAAATTTATATCAAATACTAGTGTCTGCTATCTCTGTTGTGAAAAAATCAAACTTTGTAAGTCAACGCGATAAAAAGATATGTCAGTCTGTCTGTCTGTCTGTCTGTAAATACCCCTTTTTCAGGAACGCGTAGAGGTATCAAGTTGAAATTTATATTAAATACTTTCGTCTACGATATCTGTTAGTTATGAAAAAATCAAACTTGTAAGTCAACGCGATCAAAAGATATGTCCGTCTGCCTGTCTGTAAAAACCCTTGTTTTAGGAACGCGTAGAGGTATCAAGTTGAAATTTATATTAAATACTCGTGTCTGCTATCTCTGTTAGTTTTGAAAAAATCAAATTTGTTAGTTTACGCGATCAAAAGATATGTCAGTCTGTCCGTCTGTCTGTCTGTAAAGACCCTTTTTTTCAGGAACGCGTAGAGGCATCAAGTTGAAATTTACACGAAATACTCGTGTCTACGATCTCTATTAGTTATAAAAAAATCAAACTTGTAAGTCAACGCGATCAAAAGATATGTCCGTCTGTCTGTCTGTAAAGAGCCTTGTTTTAGGAACGCGTAGAGGTATCAAGTTGAAATTTATATTAAATACTCGTGTCTACGATCTCTGTTAGTTGTGAAAAAATCAAATTTGTTAGTTAACGCGATCAAAAGATATGTCAGTCTGTCTGTCTGTCTGTCTGTAAATACCCTTTTTTCAGGAACACGTAGAGGCATCAAGTTGAAATTTACACTAGATACTCGTGTCTACGATCTCTATTAGTTATAAAAAAATCAAACTTGTAAGTCAACGCGATCAAAAGATATGTCCGTCTGTCTGCCTGTAAAGACCCTTGTTTTAGGAACGCGTAGAGGTATCAAGTTGAAATTTATATCAAATACTAGTGTCTGCTATCTCTGTTAGTTGTGAAAAAATCAAACTTTGTAAGTCAACGCGATCAAAAGATATGTCCGTTTGTCTGTCTGTCTGTAAATACCCCTTTTTTTCAGGAACGCGTAGATGTATCAAGTTGAAATTTATGTTAAGTACTCGTGTCTACGATCTCTGTTAGTAGTGAACAAAACAAATTTGTAAGTCAACCCGATCAAAAGATATGTCAGTCTGTCTGTCTGTCTGTAAATACCCTTTTTTCAGGAACGCGTAGAGGTATCAAGTTGAAATTTATATTAAACACTCACGTCTACGATCTCTGTTAGTTGTGAAAAAATCAAACTTGTAATTGAACGCGATCAAAAGATATGTCATTCTGTCTGTCTGTCTGTCTGTAAAGACCCTTTTTTTCAGGAACGCGTAGAAGCATCAAGTTGAAATTTATATTAAATGCTCGTTTCTACGATCTCTGTTAGTTGTGAAAAAATCAAACTTGTAAGTGAACGCGATCAAAAGATATGTCCGTGTGTCTGTCTGTCTGTAAATACCCTTTTTTTCAGGAACACGTACACGCATCAAGTTGAAATTTATACTAAATACTCGTGTCTACGATCTCTATTAGTTGTGAAAAAATCAAACTTGTAAGTCAACGCGATCAGAAGATATGTCCGTCTATCTGTCTGTAAAGACCCTTTTTTGCAGGAACGCGTATAGGTATCAAGTTGAAATGTATATTAAATACTCGTGTCTACGATATCTGTTAATTGTGAAAAAATCAAACTTGTAAGTCAACGCGATCGAAAGATATGTCCGTATCTTTACTTTCTATCTAACATTACTTTCCAAGATCTCTTACTCGAGCGCCGATATTTCTTAAAATTTTCCACAATTTCAGCAGGCGATAGTGAACGGAAGGAGCTATTGAAATATAATTCGCATATTTGTAATCAGCAGCAAAAATGCATTCAGAAACGTTTTTACATTTTGCCGTAACTCAAAAAATAACGATTTTAGCAAAATCGATTTATTCGCATTTTACGATTTCCGCAATTTTGACTTCACGCTTTCACGGTATTTTCTAATTAAAAGCCTCCTGCGAATATGATATACATTTTCCGACAAATTTTGGGACGATGAATCGATTGGTGAAAACTAGAAGCCTCTGTGGTAAGCCCTTCAAGGGTTATGACATAGTGAAATCTTCGGAAAATGCCAAAAAATGTATTTCCTCAAAAACATTATTTATCAAGTGATTGGAAAATTTAAAAGTGTGTCTGAAAGTGTTTTCCCTGCTGGTTCCAAATATACTAATTGCATTTTCCTAGTCGCCTCCGATCGCAATATATGGTCATATTTCTTATGACGAAACATGCTGTCAGGTCTGACATAATTGGCAAATTTATTTGCTATTAAATATTGTATATTTTATTAAATGAATTATTTTTTGTTTTTACCTGTTGTTTCTATACACTATTATTGGACACGAAGTTGTATTTTGGCCACGGGTGGCGCTAAGCGCGGTTATGCACGAAGCGAATATACAGTATAAACTCGATAATCCGACACATATGGGAGTAGAGAACCGCCGGATTATCAGAAAGAGTGGTGGGAGGGAAGAGCGCGAGCGGTCTCCAGACCGCCGGATTACTAAACGTGTCGTTCGATTAACCGAGATTATACTGTAGTCGTGTTTATTTACTTTTGTCTTGTCTGGCTAGACTCTTCCTGTTTGTCTTTCTTGTCTACATAGTCTTATTCACCTAGTCCTTCTTATAATGTGTTGTAACTTATTGTTGTCTGTTTAATCTTCTCAGTCTAATTTTGTCTGTACCGTCTAGTTTGTTTAAATATTTTTTTGTTCTTTAAAGGTATTTATTTAAATAGTTTATAAAAATATTTACTTATAACTACTAGTCTAAGATGAATAAAAAAATAATAAGAATTGTAAAGAGAAAATGTAGGATATTTCCTTAAATGCCAGGATTTGATTTCACGATATATTTTATTAATTCCGAAGATTTGAAAAAAAACGTAGAAAGTGTGCTAATTATGTACAATTGTGTCCACTTAGAATTAGATTTTGTTTGTATTTAGACAAGTTTTGGTTGACATAAAAAGCTAAATTGAATTATACAGGTACAAATGACCTAACGTAGAAATCAAACGGATGTTAATTGAGTTTTCCAAATATTTACAATCAATATTTATAAAATATAAAAATATTTTACACCAATACTGCATTTACATTCCCCTTAGATATAAACTTAATATACTTTAGTTTTCTTACACTATTAATTTTATTTATATCAATAAAAATTTTTCTCTTGTTTTTAGCAATTCCATTCTCTTTATAAAATTTACTTTTAATTACATCAAAGACCGGAAATTAAAATCAAAAATTTCATCGAAATTTTTGATTTTCATTGCCTAGTTTTTGTAAACTCTAAAAACTATATATACTCTGGCACTAAAATCTTTGTTTCTTACAAATTTATCACACGTGATTTACCATCAATAGACTGACTACGAAACATAGGACATGCGTCGGGTAAATGGCATGTCCTATCGACGACGAGGCTAATGCACTCGCCGCCGTCTTCACACAGTGCTCGTACTCCTCGTAGTCTACTCGTGTTATGGCGCAATAATGCGTGTGGGCGCAATTACTGTCGCATCCACCAACACCTCCACTATACATTCGAACACTATTAGCTCGATAATATCTGAAACAACAACAATATTATTTCACACACAAATATTACCAATATACAATCTAATCACAAATTACAATGTTCGAATCATTTTTAACAACCGACACAACAAAAGGATGTTATAAGTTTAACGTCTCTTAGTCTATCTGTCTGTCCTTCTGTCCTTCTGTCCGTCTGTCCGTCTCGCATTCTGTAAGTCTATCAGTCTGTCCGTCTGTCCGTCTGTCCGTCTGTCCGTCTGTCCGTCTGTCCGTCTGTCCGTCTGTCCGTCTGTCCCTCTGTCCGTCTGTCCGTCTGTCCGCCTGTCCGTCTGTCCGTCTCTCATTCTGTAAGTCTATCAGTCTGTCCGTCTGTCCGTATATGTGGTTGTTTGTGGAATCGTAGCTCCTATTGGGCTCGAGTGGACCGATTTTGATGTTTTTTTTTTTTTTTGAAAGCTGACGTGTTCGAGGAGGTTCTTAGCTATAATTTATGAAGATGTTTATGCTTGTGATGACCATTAGCTCATTTCCACTTGACAAAATTAATCTGCAACCAATTTGACACAAATGTTTGTTTAGTTTCGTATATCCAAACTTGTGATTGAATACTGACGTGATCGAGAAGGTTCATAGTTTAGAAGGTTTACAAATTAAAAATGCTTATTAACATTTTGATGATGAGCGTCGCTGCGTCGGGAGCTGCTAAAGAAAAAGAAAGAAATTGCAATATCAACTGCAGAGGAATAAGACATTGGAAAGCAATCTATTTTGTTGGAAATCGAAGTTTAACAAAGTTAATGAAGATTTTTCGCAGCAAAGAAACGAAATGTTGAAACAAGCTGTTTATGTGGAAGAGAAGTGCAAAGAACACATGAAATTGTTGAAGCAGTGTCGACTTACTAGCTTCTCGTTTTCTTGACATTTGACGGATTTTGATAGATCAATATTGGGCAAGTCTAAATTCGGAGCTTTGTCGTTTTCCTGATCTCTGTTGATTTGTTTTTCTAAATTTTCTGCTTTGGAGTTTTCCTTATGGAAATTTTGCTGGGAAAGTTTCAGCTCTTTTCGCATCTCGTCGTTTTCTGCAATTTTTTGCTTCAACAATTTAATGTTGTTCTTTGCACTCTTCCTCATAAACAGCTTGTTTCAACATTTCGTTTTTTTGATGTGAAAAATCTTCATTAACTTTCTTAAACTTCGATTTCCAACAAAACAGATCGCTTTCCATCGTCTTATTCCTCTGTAGTTCATCTGCAGCAAAATCCGCCGTAACTTTCTCCAGCCGTTTTTCCAACACAATTTTCCTCTGCTGATTCGCACAATCCAAACTCTTACCTCCATCTTGCAACTGCTTCAATTTCTCGCGTATTTCCCCGTTCTTCTTCTGCAATTCCGAGATTATTTGCGATCGGCCTTTCCAATTGCCGTTTTGGCAAAGCTGCACCGCGCTCTCGAAACCCTCGCCCACCTCCAACTGCAACATTTTGTTCGCCAATTTCAATTCGTTCTTCATAGACAGATTATTGTTTTTCTCCTCAAACAACCCCGAATTTGCACACGACAATTTCTCCTGCACACCATTCAATTCCAATTGCAACACATCAATCGGCTTCACATTTTCCACAATGTCTTTCTTTTCCTCTTTATTCTCATTTTCTTGCTCCTTTATAAGAAGTTGATGTTCAATTTGGCGCATCTAGACTTGGTCGATTCTAATTCTGCGGTTTTTCTCTAAGTTTTCTGCTAATTTCGACGATTTTGGCGCGAATTAAATTTTGCGGATTTGCAAAAGTTTCCGAATTTCCCTCAGATTTCTTCTCTAAATTGGTCAATTTCTCTTCGCACATTTTCAGTTTAATTTCTCGCTTTCGTACAAATTTTGCCTAAGTCGACCATTTTCATATGTCAAATCATGAACGTTATCCTTTAAATACTTGTTGAGTTCCGAAGGGAAAATGATGTCTTTGGGGACGTCTTGCAGAATTGGCTGGGCCAAATCTAAATCACCTTCAAAACCGTCTTCCAGCATTTCACCAAAGCATTTGTCAAAAATTTATCTAAAATTGTCTTGTCTGTCTAGTCTTGTCTGTCTAGTCTTGTCTGTCTAGTCTTGTCTGTCTAGTCTTGTCTGTCTAGTCTTGCCTGTCTAGTCTTGTCTGTCTAGTCTTGTCTGTCTAGTCTTGTCTGTCTAGTCTTGTCTGTCTAGTCTTGTCTGTCTGGTCTTGTCTGTCTAGTCTTGTCTGTCTAGTCTTGTCTGTCTAGTCTTGTCTGTCTAGTCTTGTCTGTCTAGTCTTGTCTGTCTAGTCTTGTCTGTCTAGTCTTGTCTGTCTAGTCTTGTCTGTCTAGTCTTGTCTGTCTAGTCTTGTCTGTCTAGTCTTGTCTGTCTAGTCTTGTCTGTCTAGTCTTGTCTGTCTAGTCTTGTCTGTCTAGTCTTGTCTGTCTAGTCTTGTCTGTCTAGTCTTGTCTGTCTAGTCTTGTCTGTCTAGTCTTGTCTGTCTAGTCTTGTCTGTCTAGTCTTGTCTGTCTAGTCTTGTCTGTCTAGTCTTGTCTGTCTAGTCTTGTCTGTCTAGTCTTGTCTGTCTAGTCTTGTCTGTCTAGTCTTGTCTGTCTAGTCTTGTCTGTCTAGTCTTGTCTGTCTAGTCTTGTCTGTCTAGTCTTGTCTGTCTAGTCTTGTCTGTCTAGTCTTGTCTGTCTAGTCTTGTCTGTCTAGTCTTGTCTGTCTAGTCTTGTCTGTCTAGTCTTGTCTGTCTAGTCTTGTCTGTCTAGTCTTGTCTGTCTAGTCTTGTCTGTCTAGTCTTGTCTGTCTAGTCTTGTCTGTCTAGTCTTGTCTGTCTAGTCTTGTCTGTCTAGTCTTGTCTGTCTAGTCTTGTCTGTCTAGTCTTGTCTGTCTAGTCTTGTCTGTCTAGTCTTGTCTGTCTAGTCTTGTCTGTCTAGTCTTGTCTGTCTAGTCTTGTCTGTCTAGTCTTGTCTGTCTAGTCTTGTCTGTCTAGTCTTGTCTGTCTAGTCTTGTCTGTCTAGTCTTGTCTGTCTAGTCTTGTCTGTCTAGTCTTGTCTGTCTAGTCTTGTCTGTCTAGTCTTGTCTGTCTAGTCTTGTCTGTCTAGTCTTGTCTGTCTAGTCTTGTCTGTCTAGTCTTGTCTGTCTAGTCTTGTCTGTCTAGTCTTGTCTGTCTAGTCTTGTCTGTCTAGTCTTGTCTGTCTAGTCTTGTCTGTCTAGTCTTGTCTGTCTAGTCTTGTCTGTCTAGTCTTGTCTGTCTAGTCTTGTCTGTCTAGTCTTGTCTGTCTAGTCTTGTCTGTCTAGTCTTGTCTGTCTAGTCTTGTCTGTCTAGTCTTGTCTGTCTAGTCTTGTCTGTCTAGTCTTGTCTGTCTAGTCTTGTCTGTCTAGTCTTGTCTGTCTAGTCTTGTCTGTCTAGTCTTGTCTGTCTAGTCTTGTCTGTCTAGTCTTGTCTGTCTAGTCTTGTCTGTCTAGTCTTGTCTGTCTAGTCTTGTCTGTCTAGTCTTGTCTGTCTAGTCTTGTCTGTCTAGTCTTGTCTGTCTAGTCTTGTCTGTCTAGTCTTGTCTGTCTAGTCTTGTCTGTCTAGTCTTGTCTGTCTAGTCTTGTCTGTCTAGTCTTGTCTGTCTAGTCTTGTCTGTCTAGTCTTGTCTGTCTAGTCTTGTCTGTCTAGTCTTGTCTGTCTAGTCTTGTCTGTCTAGTCTTGTCTGTCTAGTCTTGTCTGTCTAGTCTTGTCTGTCTAGTCTTGTCTGTCTAGTCTTGTCTGTCTAGTCTTGTCTGTCTAGTCTTGTCTGTCTAGTCTTGTCTGTCTAGTCTTGTCTGTCTAGTCTTGTCTGTCTAGTCTTGTCTGTCTAGTCTTGTCTGTCTAGTCTTGTCTGTCTAGTCTTGTCTGTCTAGTCTTGTCTGTCTAGTCTTGTCTGTCTAGTCTTGTCTGTCTAGTCTTGTCTGTCTAGTCTTGTCTGTCTAGTCTTGTCTGTCTAGTCTTGTCTGTCTAGTCTTGTCTGTCTAGTCTTGTCTGTCTAGTCTTGTCTGTCTAGTCTTGTCTGTCTAGTCTTGTCTGTCTAGTCTTGTCTGTCTAGTCTTGTCTGTCTAGTCTTGTCTGTCTAGTCTTGTCTGTCTAGTCTTGTCTGTCTAGTCTTGTCTGTCTAGTCTTGTCTGTCTAGTCTTGTCTGTCTAGTCTTGTCTGTCTAGTCTTGTCTGTCTAGTCTTGTCTGTCTAGTCTTGTCTGTCTAGTCTTGTCTGTCTAGTCTTGTCTGTCTAGTCTTGTCTGTCTAGTCTTGTCTGTCTAGTCTTGTCTGTCTAGTCTTGTCTGTCTAGTCTTGTCTGTCTAGTCTTGTCTGTCTAGTCTTGTCTGTCTAGTCTTGTCTGTCTAGTCTTGTCTGTCTAGTCTTGTCTGTCTAGTCTTGTCTGTCTAGTCTTGTCTGTCTAGTCTTGTCTGTCTAGTCTTGTCTGTCTAGTCTTGTCTGTCTAGTCTTGTCTGTCTAGTCTTGTCTGTCTAGTCTTGTCTGTCTAGTCTTGTCTGTCTAGTCTTGTCTGTCTAGTCTTGTCTGTCTAGTCTTGTCTGTCTAGTCTTGTCTGTCTAGTCTTGTCTGTCTAGTCTTGTCTGTCTAGTCTTGTCTGTCTAGTCTTGTCTGTCTAGTCTTGTCTGTCTAGTCTTGTCTGTCTAGTCTTGTCTGTCTAGTCTTGTCTGTCTAGTCTTGTCTGTCTAGTCTTGTCTGTCTAGTCTTGTCTGTCTAGTCTTGTCTGTCTAGTCTTGTCTGTCTAGTCTTGTCTGTCTAGTCTTGTCTGTCTAGTCTTGTCTGTCTAGTCTTGTCTGTCTAGTCTTGTCTGTCTAGTCTTGTCTGTCTAGTCTTGTCTGTCTAGTCTTGTCTGTCTAGTCTTGTCTGTCTAGTCTTGTCTGTCTAGTCTTGTCTGTCTAGTCTTGTCTGTCTAGTCTTGTCTGTCTAGTCTTGTCTGTCTAGTCTTGTCTGTCTAGTCTTGTCTGTCTAGTCTTGTCTGTCTAGTCTTGTCTGTCTAGTCTTGTCTGTCTAGTCTTGTCTGTCTAGTCTTGTCTGTCTAGTCTTGTCTGTCTAGTCTTGTCTGTCTAGTCTTGTCTGTCTAGTCTTGTCTGTCTAGTCTTGTCTGTCTAGTCTTGTCTGTCTAGTCTTGTCTGTCTAGTCTTGTCTGTCTAGTCTTGTCTGTCTAGTCTTGTCTGTCTAGTCTTGTCTGTCTAGTCTTGTCTGTCTAGTCTTGTCTGTCTAGTCTTGTCTGTCTAGTCTTGTCTGTCTAGTCTTGTCTGTCTAGTCTTGTCTGTCTAGTCTTGTCTGTCTAGTCTTGTCTGTCTAGTCTTGTCTGTCTAGTCTTGTCTGTCTAGTCTTGTCTGTCTAGTCTTGTCTGTCTAGTCTTGTCTGTCTAGTCTTGTCTGTCTAGTCTTGTCTGTCTAGTCTTGTCTGTCTAGTCTTGTCTGTCTAGTCTTGTCTGTCTAGTCTTGTCTGTCTAGTCTTGTCTGTCTAGTCTTGTCTGTCTAGTCTTGTCTGTCTAGTCTTGTCTGTCTAGTCTTGTCTGTCTAGTCTTGTCTGTCTAGTCTTGTCTGTCTAGTCTTGTCTGTCTAGTCTTGTCTGTCTAGTCTTGTCTGTCTAGTCTTGTCTGTCTAGTCTTGTCTGTCTAGTCTTGTCTGTCTAGTCTTGTCTGTCTAGTCTTGTCTGTCTAGTCTTGTCTGTCTAGTCTTGTCTGTCTAGTCTTGTCTGTCTAGTCTTGTCTGTCTAGTCTTGTCTGTCTAGTCTTGTCTGTCTAGTCTTGTCTGTCTAGTCTTGTCTGTCTAGTCTTGTCTGTCTAGTCTTGTCTGTCTAGTCTTGTCTGTCTAGTCTTGTCTGTCTAGTCTTGTCTGTCTAGTCTTGTCTGTCTAGTCTTGTCTGTCTAGTCTTGTCTGTCTAGTCTTGTCTGTCTAGTCTTGTCTGTCTAGTCTTGTCTGTCTAGTCTTGTCTGTCTAGTCTTGTCTGTCTAGTCTTGTCTGTCTAGTCTTGTCTGTCTAGTCTTGTCTGTCTAGTCTTGTCTGTCTAGTCTTGTCTGTCTAGTCTTGTCTGTCTAGTCTTGTCTGTCTAGTCTTGTCTGTCTAGTCTTGTCTGTCTAGTCTTGTCTGTCTAGTCTTGTCTGTCTAGTCTTGTCTGTCTAGTCTTGTCTGTCTAGTCTTGTCTGTCTAGTCTTGTCTGTCTAGTCTTGTCTGTCTAGTCTTGTCTGTCTAGTCTTGTCTGTCTAGTCTTGTCTGTCTAGTCTTGTCTGTCTAGTCTTGTCTGTCTAGTCTTGTCTGTCTAGTTTTGTCTGTCTAGTCTTGTCTGTCTAGTCTTGTCTGTCTAGTTTTGTCTGTTTAGTCTTGTCTGTCTAGTCTTGTCTGTCTAGTTTTCTCTGTCTGCCTAGTCTTTTCTAACACTAGTAATAAAATCTTTTGGAAATACATTACTCTAATTACATTATTGTACTATCACTAAATATACGAAGAGTATTTGTAATATTTGTTACTAATAAATGTGTGGGTATAGCAGATGGTAATCAGATGCGCAGTGTAGCCTAGACCACAGCGTAATACAATAAACAGTGGGCTTTAATATAAGCGAAACTAATTCTTACCTATTAAAACTGGGGTTCTCGTTAGGAGTGGATTGTGTTAATTTCTCAGCCAAATTATGGAGAGAAAGCGGCGTGATGTTTGAAATGCCGTAATAAGAACTGAAATTGTATTCCACCAGCCATTCGGGCTCGGCTTTCGAATTCGTATTTGCTAATGGCAGATCGAGATAATACTGCGTATAATCCAAAACCTGAAAACATTCAAACACATTCATGTTTAATACACTGACGGTATAACGGCATATATGCTGTTTTAAATTCTTATCTTGTCATCAAACGAATATTTTTAACTTTTTTTAACTCCTTGGCATTCAATGACATATCTAAGACGTCAACAACGGACACGTCAAGGCGCATTTTATTGGTATGTCAAGGGGTTAACTTTCAAATTTATTTTTAACTTCTCATCGATGAGAGAATACGTTGTCTACTAAACAATCTGATTGGAAGGAATTTGTTATCTCTTGCTTTAAAGGTGAAGAGAAGACAAGTAAAACAAATGAGGTGGTTTTACCAAAATTTCCTTGGGGAAGGAAGTTTGCTGTGGGAACAAGTTGAATAAGAATAAGGATTGTTCGTTTTACTATTGTGTAAATGTGCGGAAAATTCTTAGTAGTAATACATATTTACTACCATGGCAGTAGGAGTACAGTATAATTTCGGTAATTCGGCCGTTCGTTAATCGGACGAAACGTTCAGTAATCCGGCGGTTTGAAGACCGCTCGCGCTCTTCAGTCATTTTTTTTTGCGAATTCAAATCTTCCTGTTTTTTTTTTCTGTGATTTTGTAAATTTTTTATTAAAAATTGATGGAAATTAGGTTCGATGCGAATAAATTCTTAAATAACAAGAGGTAACAAGGCGATGCGAAGAAAAAAATGAAATAAACGAAGCAAGAATATAAAATGGAATGAAGTAATAATTATTGCATGATATTCAAAAGTTTTCCTCGGAGCAGGAGATCAAAGAAAAATTCATAATTTACGAGGAAATAAATCGGTTCGGGAACAAACGATGTCTTGGGAATGGTGCAAAAATAAACTGGAAGAAAAACAATGAAGAAATATTAAAACGTAAGGAAAACGCGCTGCGAAAAATTCTCCGATTCCTTTCAACAAAAATAAAGTAGTTTAATATAAAGCAATTTATATTATTAAAGCAATTTTTATTATTAAAACGTTTTATTTCTTGGATTAGTTTCTTATTCCAAACAAGGAACAACAACAAACATACTCAGATTTAAATTTAAATTAAATTTATAATTCTATAATCTTATTATCTACAACAATAAATATCAATTTCAAATAATAATTAGGTCTTGTCTCGACTTATTTTGTCTTGTATTGAAGTATAACAAAGGATGACTAGTTCTAATACTTGTAATACTTATAATACTACTAATACTACTCTAGTAAATACTTGTAATACTTATAATACTACTAATACTACTCTAGTATCTGGTTTACTAGTCTCTAAAGTAGTCTAGTAAACCAGACAAGTATCTAAAGGCTTAAGCTAAGATTGATAGTATTGATTACGATTTTCAAAGCAAAAATTTTCTTTGGAAAAAATACATGCAAGCCAAAAGAAAGCTGAAATAGAAAAGCCCAGTTTGGAATAAATTTCATTTGAAAGTAATATTACATTGAAAATTCCAAATCTTTCGCTTTGATATTCATAGGACTGTTGCAATAATTAATGCTCCGCGGAAAAGTGTTTTATGTGGTGAATAAAAATCGCATTTACCAGTTATGTATTATGCAATAAGAAGTAGCTGCTGCTGCATGCAATTTCCACAATAAAAGTGCACGCCGCAGAAAATTCTTTATGGAACGGTTACGTTCGCGAGAGAGACGGCGCGCCCGTAAATGCGCTCTTTTGTTGCAACAACACAACTACAACGTTTTAACCCGCAACTGCCTTCCCTCAGCCCGCTCCAACCTTTCAGAAAATTGTTCAAAATGTCCGATTTATCATACAAGCAGCGTTCTACTACATTGCAGCTTCTTTAATAACTTACATTATTTCCTCATAGATACCACACATATCTCACACCAAAGATATCGATGGATTAAATTAAAATTTACATAAATATTACCACATATTTATATCATCAATAACAAAATTAGACACAGATTGGACGGATAAGACAAGATAGGCAAGATTTGACAGCTCAGACTAGGCAGACAAGGCTAGACAGACAAGACTAGACAGACAAGACTAGCCAGACAAAACTAGACAGACTAGAGTAGACAAACAAGACTAGACAGACAAGACTAGACAGACAAGACTAGACAGGTAAGACTAGACCGACAAGACTATACAGACAAAACTAGACATACAAAACTAGACAGACAAGACTAGACAAACAAGACTAGACAGACAAGACCAGACAGACAAGACTAGACAGACAAGACTAGACAGACAAGACTAGACAGACAAGACCAGACACACAAGACTAGACAGACAAGACTAGACAGACAAGACTAAACAGGTAAGACTAGACAGACAAGACCAGACAGACAAGACTAGACAAACAAGACTAGACAGACAAGACCAGACAGACAAGACTAGACAGACAAGACTAGACAGACAAGAATAGACAGACAAGACTAAACAGACAAGACTAGAGAGATAAGACTAGACAGACAATACTATACAGACAAAACTAGACACAGAAAACTAGACAGACATGACTAGACAAACAAGATTAGACAGACAAGACCAGACAGACAAGACATACGACTAGACATACACGACTAAACAGACAGGGCCAGACAGACAAAACTAGGACAGACTAGACAGACAAAACTAGATAGACAAGGCTAGACGGACAAGACAAGACGGACAAAGCTAGACGGTCAAGACTAGACAGACGAGAATAGACAGACAAGACTGTACGGACAAGACTAGACAGACAAGACTAGACAGACTAGACAAAATAGACGGGCTAGACAGACTAGACGAAATGATTTTAGCAAAATCGATTTTCTCGCATTTTGCCGTTTTCGATTTCCTTCGAGTAACAAATAAAAAATTTACAAAAAAAATTTCAACAAAAAATTTCCATCATTTCGTTCGAAAAATATGAGCTTTTTCGGTTTTTTTCGATTTTCTGGAGAACGGCAAAAAGCAGCGAAATCATTTTCGGCTCACAGAAACTACGCGACAAGTCGAACAAGTCGATGTGTAAATTGACCAGATAGAGTCAATAATTCGTCGAATAATTTCAAACTGAACTTTACCCGATTCTCGATTTGCTAAGTGGATGTCTCGGAAACGGTTGCAGATAACCAAAAACGGATTGCGGCAACGTTTTCAGAAGGTCATTTTTCTATGGATACATTAAGATTGTCCGCGGGAAATTCACGACTTTCCGTGATCTCCACTACAGCGCCAAAATTTCATAAAATTTCTTCAATTTTTGCAGGCGAAAGTGAACCGAAAGAGCTAGCGAAATATAATTTGCATATCTGTAATCAGCAACAAAAATGCTTTCATAAACATTTTTAAATTTTGCTGTGACTCAAAAAATAACGATTTTGAAAAAATCGATTTTCTCGCATTTCGTCGTTTCCGCGGTCTAGACTTCCCGAGTTGATGGTATTTCTTAACTGAAAGCTTCCCAGGGAATATTATATACGTTTTTCGACTAATTTTGGGACGCTGAATCGATTGGTGAAGACTAGAAGTCTCTGTGGTGAGCGGTTCAAAAGTTATGACAGCGTCAAATCAGTAGTCAAATCTTCCCTGTACTGCATCCTTAAAAAAATGGACTATAGTTAGAAATTTATTCCATGGAGGTGCTGAACGTTCTAACCTTATTGTGTCAGTGATTTGAAGTATGGTGTCTGTCTAAATTACATTTTTTTCAATATTATCTCTTATAAACAATTATTTTTTTGTAGATTCAACAGTATTTTAACAACTGCTTCGTAGATAAAATAATGTATGACACACGTGTGTGAAAGTTTTCAACTCATGCACAAAAGCCCTTCTTCATGCACTTCAACTTCAACTACAATTTCCGTCATTTGATAAAATTTGAGAAACGAAAATGTTTCAAAATTCCCAGATAATGATTTAAGTTGGATCCATTTTCGTTTGATATTATTCCTTTAAATATGCCTTTGGATGAAGAAGGATAATTATTACAAAATATTTTTCTTTATAAAAATATTAATACTTACATGCACAAATAAAACCATTGTTTGTTAAAATTATGTGTAGTAAACTTCTAATAATACAGAAACATACATGGTGTTTTTAGAAGGGATGAGACATTAAATTTTAATTTCTAAATAAAAATATACCTCTTCATACTAATACTAGACTTCACTAATACCTACGCATACATGTGATTCAGTTTCTGAAGTTTTATGGCGTCAAAAGTTTTATAAAAGCATTTTGGTTTATAAGTTTGCTGCGCTATTTAAAAAGGCTGTATTTTAATCATTGCCGTCACCTAAGCTCCTTTAAAAACACACTGTAAATACAAATCACAGAAAGAACTTCATTTTACCTACGTTAACAAATAAAAAATGAATACTGTCGATCCGGGGGTCGCGACCAAATTTCACACAAAATGGGGGGAGGGGGCGCCCATGAAAAAAGTTTGCGCACCACTGATCTAGACTTCCCGTGTCGATGATATTTCTTAACTGATGGCTTCCTAGGCAATATTATATACGCTTTCCGACTAATTTTGAGACGCTGAATCGATTGGTGAAGACTAGAAGTCTTTGTGGTGAGCCTTTCAAAAGTTATGACAGCGTCAAATCAGTCGTAAAAATATATAAAACTCGTTTATTTGTAACTTTAGAGCGAAATAAGCTAGAAAACCGTTTTCACTACTTCGATTTCCTTCGGCTAACCACAAAAAAATCACGAAAAAAATTTCCAAAAATTTTTTTAACAAACAAATTTTACATTATTTCGTTCGAAAAATATGTGCTTTTTCGTTTTTTTTTCGATTTTCTCGAGAACGGTAAAAAGAAGCAAAATCATTTTCGGCACACAGAAACTACGCGGCAAGACGAACAAGTCGATGTGTAAATTGTCCAGATAGATTCAATAATTCGTCGAGTAATTTCAAACTGAAATTTACCGGATTCTCGATTTGCTAAGTGGATGTCTCGGAAACGGTTGCAGATAACCAAAAACAGATTGCGGCATCGTTTTCAGAAGGTCATTTTTCTATGGATACATTAAGATTGTCCGCGGGAAATTCACGACTTTCCGTGATCTACACTAGAGCGCCAAAATTTCATAAAATTTCTTCAATTTTTACAGGGGAAAGTGAACCGAAAGAGCTAGCGAAATATAATATGCAATCTGTAATCAGCAACAAAAATGCTTTCATAAACATTTTTAAATTTTGCAGTGACTCAAAAAATAACGATTTTGAAAAAATCGATTTTCTCGCAATTCGTCGTTTCCGCGGTCTAGACTTCCGAGTCGATGGTATTTCTTAACTGAAAGCTTCCCAGGGAATATTATATACGTTCTCCGACTAATTTTGGGACGCAGAATCGATTGGTGATGACTAGAAGTCTCTGTGGTGAGCGGTTCAAAAGTTATGACAGCGTCAAAACAGTAGGAAATGTGCGATTGTGTACAGCGAAAAAAAAAAAAAAAAAATCTGTTTATTTGTAACTTTAGAGCGAAATCAACTGGAAAACCGTTTTCAGCACTTCGATTTCCTTCGTGTAACCAAAAAAAATCACGGAAAAAAATTGCAAGAAAACTTTCGGCAAAAATTTTCCATCATTTCGTTCGAAAAATACATGCATTTTCGGTTTTTTTCGATTTTTTCGAAAACGTTAAAGAGCAGCGAAATTATTTTGGGCACACAGAAACTACACGACAAGACGAACAAGTCGATGTATAAATTGTCCGGAAATATTCAATAATTCGCCGATAAATTTCAAACTGAAATTTAGGCGATTCTCGATTTTCTAAGTAGATATCTCGGAAACGGTTGGAAATAATTAAGAAGGGATTGCGGCATCGTTTTCAGAAGGTCATTTTCCTATGGACACACTAAGATTATCCGCAAGAAATTAACGACTTTCGGAAATCTCCACTAGAGCGGCGAAATTTTATAAAAATTTCAGAAACATTTTTAAATTTTGCTGTGACTCGAAAAATAACGATTTTGAAAAAGTCGATTTTCTCACATTTCGTCGTTTCCGCAGACTAGACTTCCCAAGTCGATGGTATTTCTTAACCGAAAGCTTCCTAGGGAATATTATACACATTCTCCGACTAATTATGGGACGCTGAATCGATTGGTGAAGACTAGAAGTCTCTGTAGTGAGCGGTTTAAAAGTTATGACAGCGTCAACTCGGTAGGAAATGTGTGATTGTGTAAAGCGAAAAAAATATATAAAATTTGTTTATTTGTAACTTTAGAGCGAAATAAACTGGAAAACCCTTTTCAACACTCCGATTTCCTTCGTGAAAAATATAGGCAGTCAGGCACTGCCGACTGAAGTGAAAACTTTTGAAAAAAAACAGCTTTAAAACCGGTTTTGAGAATTTATCAGTATGTTAATCAAATTTCCTACATAGTTTGTTATTATTGTTTTATGTAATTCTGGAACATAACTCACTTCTGAAGGAGAATGACTGTTAATGTCATCATCATAATATGAATTTGAATCCGGAATGTTTGGTTGATTCTGTGTTGATAGGTCAGCAAAATGAATTGGTAGGATATATGGCACATTTCTTGTTGATGGGTCTGCAATTTGTGATTTGATGAGTTATGGAAATTTTGACTTTTACAAACATGCCTTATAACTGCTTTTGAAGATTTATCTGTATGTAAATTAATTTTTTGGCCTCCTGAATTGTAAATAGGGTTTTTATATAGGGACTCGACGTAAAACGAGTCCAAGGGTAAATACTCGGTACCCGATACCCTATCTAAGACTCGACGAGACTCGGGTCATGAATGTTTTGCATTGTCTAGTTACACCGCGTCGTTAAGAAGACCGACGATTTAGCATTACACTTGATGAATGGACGAGTATGAAAATTCGAACATATCTAAATATCAATTTGCATGGAATTGACTCTGAAATGTGTAATCTGAGTTTATTGAGAATTTTAAACTCATGTACTGCTATACAATTAGTCAAAAAAGTAGAACAACTCTTAAACACATTGAATATAAAATTTAAAAAACCTATAGTTGGTTCAACCGGCGACGGCGCAAGTGTAATGACGAAATTTGGACGAGAATCTTCTTTAAAGTCTTTATAATTTCTATTTGAATCACACTATACACTTATCTGTTTGTTATGTAGTATATAAAATATAGGAAATGGGGTGGGAACCGGAAGTGGGGTAGAGACAGGAAGCGTGGTTGGAACCGGAAGTGGGATGGGGACAGGAAGTGGGGTGGGGTGGAGGTATCTACCGGAGGGAACCGGATATGGATGGGAACCGGACGTGGGGCGAGACAGAGGGTACCGGAAGTGGAAACGGAGGTTCTATTTGTTTCTTAAATAATAATTGTCGGCCAAAAAGATTTTTACAAATAGTTTTTTACTTTAGAGTGTGGAAAAAACTATTACAATCCTCCAGCAAATGGGGAACTCGCCCTTCGGGCTCGTTCAATCAACGTTTCCGCACTCTAATGTAACTAACTATTTGTTTGGAATATTCTTTACGACGTCTAATTTTTCCTCCTTCTCAGCTGTGATTGTTCGATGTGTAGAAATTTCTGAATTAACTATTGCAAGATTTTTTTTTCTTATTCTTATCTCTATATATATATTCATTGTATTTTGGAGTTTCCTTCCTTTGGTGAGCACGCGAGTAAAACTTTGATAGGTCTGATTCGTGATTTACCATGAATTCTTCGATACAATCCAGTAATCTGAACATTCCAATAGTCCGGCACTAGTATATCTACTAGTACATCCGTAAAAAGTACTTACTCTTGTACTTCACACTGATTATAGGGGTTGATATTTTCTTAGAGGCGCTGCGTTTTGTCAACACTGCCAAAAACTTTCCAATAATCCGAGACTACTATTACATACTGTAAAAGTACTTACTCTTGTACTGCACACTAATTCTACGGGTTGATATTTCTTTAGAAACGCTACGTTCTGTCAACACTGCCAAAAACTTTGACTATTAAGTTTGACGTTCAGAGCCAGTGTTACCAACCCCCAAAAATATTTACCCCTAAAACCAAAGTCAAAAACCCCTAAAATTGCCACAATTACTTGAATATCCCCCTAAAAAAATTATATTTAGAAAAAAATAATAAATTAATAATAATTAATATTCTGTAATATTTTTTAATATTCTTTATTTATAAATCTTCTTTTAAAATTCTTTATTTATAATATTTCAAATATAATTTCGTTTTTATCTGGTTCTGACTTTTTGAAATCATACATATTGATTATTAAATAAACCTAACATGTTAGGGGATGGATTAAATGGTGTGCAAGATCCACCTTTTCGTTGCAATTTGAATCGGACTATCATCATACTTTGTAACATTTCAATAGATATTCTATTCCGCAACTTATTTTTCACAATATTGTAGATGGAGAATGCGCGTCTGAAATTGGCACCGTGAAAAATGCTAGTCCGAATTTTGAGACATTTTCAAAAGGTTTACAGCCATCTGCGTCACAATCATTGTGTTTTTCATTTAATTCCGAAATCTTAGTAACGAGAAAATGTACTAGATGACGGTAAGTCACCAGGTCAATAATTATATAACTATCTTATTCTGTGATTGGCTAGCTTGGGTTATACTAGGGCATATACTTTTAAACCCTAATTTTTCTTTAAAAAAATAATAACCATAAATAAATCCCTAAAAATACCCCTAAAAATATAAAACCCCTAAAAAAATCCCATCCCGCTTATTTACCACCTAAATTTGGGGGGAAACCCCCTAAGTTGGGAACCCTGTTCAGAGCCAAATTCAAACATATGCGTATAGATGTGTTCTTTTAAACACAACTTTGTGTAATAGAAATTTTTTCTATAGAACGCAGCTATTGATGACGATGACGCAAATGTATCAGTTTACCCCCTACCCAAATGTCATTCAGCGCGGCTATAGAAGTTTTCACTTAAAAAAAAATCACGAAAAAAATTTGCGGAAAAAGTTTCGACAAAAATTTTCCATCATTTCGTTCGAAAAAAACATGCTTTTTCGTTTTTTTTCGATTTTTTTCGAAAACGGGAAAGAGCAGCGAAATCATTTTGGGCACACAGAAACTACACGACAAGACGAACAAGTCGATGTATAAATTGTCCGGAAATATTCAATAATTCGTCGATAAATTTCAAACTGAAATTTATCCGATTCTCGAATTGCTAAGTAGATATCTCGGAAACGGTTGCAGATAATTAAAAACGGATTGTGGCATCGTTTTTAGAAGATCATTTTCCTATGGATACACTAAGATTTTCCACGGGAAATTCACTACTTTCCGAGATCTCTACTAGAGCGCCGAAATTTCATAAAAATTTCTTCAAATTTTGCAGGCGAAAGTGAACTGAAAGAGCTAGCGAAATATAATGTGCATATCTGTAATCAGCAGGAAAAATGCTTACATAAACGTTTTTAAATTTTGCTGTGACACAAAAAATAACGATTTTGAAAAAATAGATTTTCTCGCATTTCGCCGTTTCCGCGGTCTAGACTTCCCGAGTCGATGGCATTTCTTAACTGAAAGCTGCCCAGGGAATATTATATACATTCTCCGACTAATTTTGGGACGCTGAATCGATTGGTGAAGACTAGAAGCCTCTGGGATTAGCCGTTAAAAAGTTATGACGGCGTCATATCAGTAGGAAATGTGTTATAGAAAATTGTTTTTTTTGTAACTTTAGAGCGAAATAAACTGGAAAACGGTTTTTAGCACTTCGATTTCCTTCGTGTGACCAAAAAAAATCACGAAAAAAATTGGAAAAAAATTTTTGTACAAAAATTTTCCATCATTTCGTTCGAAAAATAAATGATTTTCGTTTTTTTTCGATTTTTTCGAAAACGGTTAGGAGCAGCGAAATCATTTTGGGCACACATAAACTACACGACAAGACGAACAAGTCGATGTATAAATTGTCCGGAAATATTCAATAATTCGTCGATAAATTTCAATCTGAAATTTACCCGATTCTCGAATTGCTAAGTAGATATCTCGAAAACGGTTGCAGATAAATAAAAACGGATTGTGGCATCGTTTTTAGAAGATCATTTTCCTATGGATACACTAAGATTTTCCACGGGAAATTCACTACTTTCCGAGATCTCTACTAGAGCGCCGAAATTTCATAAACATTTCTTCAAATTTTGCAGGCGAAAGTGAACCGAAAGAGCTAGCGAAATATAATTTGCATATCTGTAATCAGCAGGAAAAATGCTTTCATAAACGTTTTTAAATTTTGCTGTGACCCAAAAAATAACGATTTAAAAAAAATAGATTTTCTCGCATTTCGCCGTTTCCGCGGTCTAGACTTCCCGAGTCGATGGTATTTCTTAACTGAAAGCTTCCCAGGGAACATTATATACGTTCTCCGACTAAATTTGGGATGCTGAATCGATTGGTGAAGACTAGAAGTCTCTGTGGTGGGCGGTTCAAAAGTTATGACGTTGTGAAATCTGTCGGAAATGCGAGATGGTGTACAGTGTAGTTTCTCGCTTACATACTAGACGGACTAGACGGCCTAGACGGCCTAGACGGAGTAGACGGACTAGTCGGACTAGACGGGCTAGACGGACTAAACGGACTACACCGACAAAATTAGACAGACAAGACTAGGCATCGGAACTAGACTAGACCGACAAGATTAGACAGGCAAGTCTAGACAGACAAAACTAGACACCAAGACTAGACAGACAAGACTAGACAGACGAGACTAGACCGGCAGGAGTAGACTGAAAATGTAGACTAATTATTGAAGTCTTAATGAAGGAACCACTCACTGGAATTAAATTAGATCAAACAGGTTGGTTATTGTAGTGGTAAACAAGTTGGTTGTTGTGGTGTGTACAAGTGTAATTATAATTGGAATTGAAGAAAGCGTTTAAGTAGAATTGTGTAGGCGAATGTATAGGATTGAAAGGCAATCCGTGTAGCTTAATAAAGTTGAAATGAGCTTTTGATTTAGTTTTGAAGTGTGTGTGATCGTTTGTGAATTTTATACGGGCATAAAGCCGGCTCTAAGTAAGTTTTATATCAAATAATGAAACTTTTGTTAACGTATAAAATCGGTATACAGTCGGGTTATTCTTGATGTAATAAAATAGTTTCAACGAAGTTGCATTACAACGTCCGTAACGCGTCGAGCTAAGCTTGACATTTATTATTTACGGCCACGTCCACTAAATATCACATTTTACTTCGCCTTATCAAGCTGTAAGTCTTATCCGATTACTAGTTTTCTCTGCGTGTTGTAAACTATCACTTCGCAGATTTTAAACCCTCGCAGTTTCTTTTATATATCATACCATTTTAGCAAGGATATTACATTAGCAAATCTAGTCTTGTCTTGTTTTTTTTTTAATCTATATATGAATTTTATCTTCCCTGAGTAACGAAACAAGAAAAGAAAGTTGATTACTTAGTCAATATATGAAATAAACTTAATAAAGACGGAACAAAGCTTGAATATATAAATATACTCAACCTTTCCGGAGCTCTATAATACTAATGAGTCTTTTTAGGACTACCTAAATCTAAGGTAGGCTTTTATTTAGTTAGTCTTAAAAAGACTCATTAGTATCATAGAGCTCCGGAAAGGTTAAGTATATTTATATATTCAAGCTTTGTTCCGTCTTTATTAAGTTTATCTATAATGTTGTATGGTTTTATCAATTTAAAATATATGAAATGTATCTTCCATGAATAATGAAAGAAAAAAGTAAGCTGATTAAAATTTATCTTCCTTGAATAATGAACGAGAAAACGTAAGCTGATTACCTAGTCAATATATGAAATGTATGTAATGAAAGAAAGTTGATTATTATTACCTGTCCAGAATCTTTGTCGAATTTGTACAATCGTAATCCGGGATTGTTGGCACCATCTGTCGTCCTCTTAGGAGTTACAGCTGGGGCTAACATCGCCCACGAAACCGGACGACCTTAAACAGAAAGTTTTAGACAAAATAAAGAAAAAAAAAACTTTTCAACTCGCATTGGAGCTACATTTATCCGAGTGTGTGTCAGTGTGTTTTGGCTTTCTCCCTCTTGAAATATATTTGCAAGGGGGACGTTTTATAAGTTTGCGCTCAGGATGAGCCAAAACATCACGGATTTCATGTATAATAAAAAAACTGGGACAAAGTTTCTATTCTATGTTTGTCTGTGTTTGTGTTGAGAGTGAAAGGACATTGGTCACGGTTTATAACTTTTTCTACTACAAACATGGGGATAATTTCATATTACACGAAGCTTTATAAATATTTGACTTTTCTTTCTACTTACTTTCCAAATAAATGCCTAGTATGTAATATTAGCGCGTGATGTATGATTTCATAACTACTTTGCATTTAATTAATATTCTATTTAGTTGAATTGTTTGTCTGTCTAGTTATATTTTTTTAGACTTATCTACTTTTAGAGATTAAGATTCTTCTTGTTAAGGTGCCGTAATCTCTGAGAGCTTAGGCAACCTCTCGCGCATACTTGTGGAACGCATAATCCACTAATATACGGGACCTAGCAGTTTATAGCCGGTTCCGAACGGCACTAGTTGAGGGGTTTACTAGGCAGAATTACTAGTGGTAGTTTGCCCTTGCTTTCCACGAGGTAGCATACAAATCTTTTTAAAGCAGTAATCTGTCAACCCTTGTAGATTGTAGGTTTCGTGCACCGCGATGCATAGATCTATTTTACCGCGCTCTATTCCTCTAATCGTAGGTATACGTATCCATTTAGAGCGCCTCCTCTAGTACTGATTCCGTTAAGAATATCAGGATCAGGGTGGGACTCAAGAAATGCAATTCCTCTTCTTTCAAGCAAGGTACGCCCCGAGGTACATTGGCTTCTTACGGATCATTGCTCCGCAGTCCTTGAGCAGATGTATGGGGATTTCCTCTGCTGAGCTATAGAATATGCAACTGTCATCTTACTCTAGGACTAGGGTCTTGAGGTGTTTTCTAAGTCTGCAGCATCCCGTTAGTACTCAATCACGAGCGTTCGATGTAGAGTGGATCAAGATTCGAGTTATGCAGCCGGTTATGGCGAATTAGTGAAACTACTCCTTCCTTGCTGAAGCTTACAATCGCCGATCTGATGGTTCCGTCCACGACAAGGTGCAACAGAGTCTTAACAGCAGCTCCATTGCTGCTCTAGGGCATGACTCATGCCAGTCTTTGAATCTTCTCAATAGATCATTTCATAGATACATTTTTTTTGTGCGCATTCGTCAATTTTCGCCATGTACGTCAAAAAAGTAACAAAATGTGCCCGAAACTTTCAAATTCCCGCCTTATAAACATTGCAAGCGCGCATGCGCTTAACTAACCGTAAAAATGTCTATTGCGTTTACCCGTAGAGACTTTTATGTAGACGCGTTTAGTTTACCCGTAGACGCGTTTACCCGTAGAATAGAGCAAACAGACCTTTTCAAAATATGAAATCCACTTAGTCATAGTTTGTTCAGTATATTTCAACTAGTTTAGTCCGTGAGTTTCAAGTACCATGTTTATCAGGTGAATTTGTCCGTCCACACATTGCAGAGATGTTTGGTTATGACGACGAGATTGTCGATTTTCGACAGCTTTTTGAGACACCGACATGGATTGGATGTGTTGAATACCCTGCGCGTTCACCAGACCTCACGCCCCAGGACCTCTTTTCGTCGGCATACCTCAAGGACAGAGTTTATGGCACCAAACTAAGAACAATTGTTGCATTGAAAGACAATGTCGCGATATTCCAAATGACCTGTTTTATGAAGTTTGCGAATCTCTTGGTGCTCATTATCGCTGGCTTGCATTCCCCTGGTGGTAGTTTTACTTCTATTTGGGAAACGTTTTGTTGTAAAAGTAATAAATTTGAGCTTGCAATGTGCGCAGAAAAAAATAAACGACAAGAAAAATAAAAGGAAAAAACGAAGAAGGTGATATTAAAGAAAAACGTAATGTAAGGGTAGTTGCGTGTCTTGTGGCTCTCAATACGAAGGTATTCAATAAGGTGCAACTATTTGTTACTACGGCTATTCTTAACGCGTGTCGTACAATCTATGTATAAATAAATAAATAAATCGATATATACAGGGTGTCTCAAAAAACTGTATTAACACTTTGACTGTCGCTAACATCGCGGCAGGAAATCAACTTAGCTTGAAAGAGAGGAATTTTGTCTCAAATGTTATTGGAAGACCGAAAACGCCACGGAAGTTCAAAGACGGTTCAAAAGGAAATTCGAGAAACTGCCACCAAGGCAACGGACCATTGCACATTGAAAGAGAGGAAGTTTGTCTCGAAATGTTATTGGAAGACCGAAAACATCACGGAAGTTCAATGCCGGTTCAAATGGAAATTCGAGAAACTACGACCAACGCACCGGACCATTGCACATTGAAAGAAAGGAACTTTGTCTCAAAATGTTACTAGAAGACCGATAACGCCACGGAAGTTTAACGACGGTTCAAAAGGAAATTCGAGAAATTGCCACCAACGCACCGGACCATTGTACATTGAAAGAGAGGAAGTTTGTCTCAAAATGTTTTTCGAAGACCGAAAACGTCACGGAAGTTTATTGCCGGTTCAAAAGGAAATTCGAGAAACTGCCACCAACGCACCGGACCATTACACATTGAAAGAGAGGAAGTTTGTCTCGAAATATTATTGGAAGACCGAAAACGTCACGGAAGTTCAAAGACGGTTCAAAAGGAAATTCGAGAAACTACCACCAACGCACCGCACCGGACCATTTCACATTGAAAGAAAGGAAGTTTGTCTCGAAATGTTATTGGAAGACCGAAAACGTGACGGAAGTTCAACAACGGTTCAAAAGGAAATCCGAGAAACTGCCACCAACGCACCGGACCATTTTGGCATTTCACATTGAAAGAGATGAAGTTTGTCTCAAAATGTTTTCCGAAGACCGAAAACGTCACGGAAGTTTATTGCCGGTTCAAAAGGAAATTCGAGAAACTACCACCAACGCACTGGACCATTACACATTGAAAGAGAGGAAGTTTGTCTCGAAATATTATTGCAAGACCGAAAACGTCACGGAAATTCAAAGACGGTTCAAAAGCAAATTCGAGAAACTGCCACCAACGCACCGGACCATTGCACATTGAAAGAGAGGAACTTTGTCTCAAAATGTTACTAGAAGACCGATAACGCCACGGAAGTTTAACGACGGTTCAAAAGGAAATTCGAGATACTGCCACCAACGCACCGGACCATTGCACATTGAAAGAGAGGAAGTTTGTCTCGAAATGTTATTGGAAGACCGAAAACGTCACAAAAGTTCAAAGCCGGTTCTAAAAAAAATTCGAGAAACTGCCACCAACGCACCAGCCCGTTGCACATTGAAAGAGAGGAAGTTTGTCACGAAATGTTATTGCAAGACCGAAAACGTCACGGAAATTCAAAGACGGTTCAAAAGCAAATTCGAGAAACTGCCACCAACGCACCGGACCATTGCACATTGAACGAGAGGAAGTTTGTCTCGAAATGTTATTGGAAGACCGAAAACGTGACGGAAGTTCAAAGACGGTTCAAAAGGAAATTCGAGAAACTGCCAGTGACGCACCAGTCCTTTGGACACTGAAAGAGTCTCGAAATGTTATTGGGAGACCAAAAAGGGCACGGAATTTCAACGACGGTTCAAAAGGAAATTCAAAAAACTGCCACTAACGCACCGGACCATTGCACATTGAAAAAAAGGAAGTTTGTCTCGAAATGTTATTGGAAGACCGAAAACGTCAAGGAAGTTCAAAGACGGATCAAAAGGAAATTCGAGAAACTGCCACCAATGCACCGGACCATTACACACTCAAAGAGAGGAAGTTTGTCTCGAAATTTTATTGGAAGACCGAAAACGTGACGGAAGTTCAAAGACGGATCAAAAGGAAATTCGAGAAACTGCCACCAACGCGCCGGACCATTGCACATTGAAACAGAGGAAGTTTGTCTCGAAATGTTATTGGAAGACCGAAAACGTCACGGAAGTTCAACGTAAGATCAAAAGGAAATTCGAGAAACTGCCACCAACGCGCCGGACCATTGCACAATGAAACAGGGGAAGTTTGTCTCGAAATAATATTGGAAGACCGAAAACGTGACGGAAGTTCAAAGACGGATCAAAAGGAAATTCGAGAAACTGCCACCAACGCAACGGACCATTGCACATTAAAAGAGAGGAAGTTTGTCTCGAAATGTTATTGGAAGACCGAAAACCTTACGGAAGTTCAACGACGGTACAAAATGAAATTCGCGAAACTGCCATCAGCGCACCGGACCATTGCACACTGAAAGAGAGGAAGTTTGTCTCGAAATGTTATTGGAAGACCGAAAACGTCACGGAAGTTCAACGTCAGATCAAAAGGAAATTCGAGAAACTGCCACCAACGCGCCGGACCATTGCACAATGAAACAGAGGAAGTTTGTCTCGAAATGATATTGGAAGACCGAAAACGTGACGGAAGTTCAAAGACGGATCAAAAGGAAATTCGAGAAACTGCCACCAACGCAACGGACCATTGCACATTAAAAGAGAGGAAGTTTGTCTCGAAATGTTATTGGAAGACCGAAAACGTCACGGAAGTTCAACGTCAGATCAAAAGGAAATTCGAGAAACTGCCATCAACGCGCCGGACCATTGCACAATGAAACAGAGGAAGTTTGTCTCGAAATGATATTGGAAGACCGAAAACGTGACGGAAGTTCAAAGACGGATCAAAAGGAAATTCGAGAAACTGCCACCAACGCACCGGACCATTGCACAACGAAAGAGAGGAAGTTTGTCTCGAAATGTTATTGGAAGACCGAAAACGTCACGGAAGTTCAAGGACGGCTCAAAAAAAAATTCGAGTAACTGCCACCAACGCACCGGACCATTGCACATTGAAAGAGAGGAAGAGTCTCGAAATGTTGTTGGAAGATCGACAATGTCACGGAAGTTCACAGACGGTTCCAAAGGAAATTCGAGAAACTTCCACCAACGCACCGCACTATCGCGTGCATCAGAGATAAATTTGAAGCAAATGGAACCGTTCACAAAGTCAACAAGTAACAAAACTCGTCCAAACCAGGGACCTCAATGGCGTCGTGGTTTGGACGACGGACCCATCGTCCGTCGCTCCACGAGTTCTAGAAAAGAAGAGCAGGTGCAGTAAATACTCCTTCGATTCCCACAGAAATCTCTTCGACAAACTGCTCGGGAGACCTACATCTCAAAAGATAGCTTCCATCGTATCATGAGGCATCTGCGCTGGAAATGCTGCATTCCAGCACTAATCCATGCTCTCAACGAAGACCATCCTGACTCTGAAGGGAATTCGAGAAACTGACATCAATACACCGGACCATTTCTCGCGTCAGAGATAAATTTGTAGGAGACGGAACCGTTCATAAAGTCGACAATAAACGTTTTTATGACCACGGACATCGAGGTCCGTGGTCGTCGAAACAACGGACATCAATTTGTCCGTCGTTTGGACTATCGCCCGTCGTTCCACGATTTCTGGAAGAGAAGAGCAGGTGTAGGAAATACTCCTTCGATTCCCATAGAAATCACTTGGACAAATAGCTCGGGAGACCCACATCTCAAAAGATAGCTTCCATCGCACCATGAGGCGTCTGCACTGGAAATGCTTCATTCCAACACTAATCCATGCTCTCAACGAAGACGATCCCAGAAGGGAATTCGAGAAACTGCCACCAATGCAGCGGACCATTTTTCGCGTCAGAGATAAATTTGTAGCACATGGAACCGTTCACAACGTCAACAAGAAACGTTTGGACGATCACGGACATCGAGGTCCGTGGTCTTCCAAACCACGGACCTCGATGGGTCGTGGTTTGGACGACTGACCCATCGTCCGTCGTTCCACGAGTTCTGGAAATGAAGAGCAGGTGCTGGAAATACCCCTTCGATTCTAACAGAAATCTCTTTGATAAACTGCTCAGGAGACCCACATCTCAAAAGATAGCTTCCATCGCACCATGAGGCATCTGCACTGGAAATGCTTCATTCCAACGCTAATTCATGCTCTCAACGAAGACCATCCGACTCAGAAGGGAATTCGAGAAACTGATACCAATGCACCGGACCATTTCTCGCGCCAGAGATAAATTTGTAGCAGATGGAACCGTTCACAACGTCAACAAGAAATATTTGGAGGACCACGGACATCGAAGTCCGTGGTCGTCCAAACCACGTACCTCGATGGCTCCGTGGTTTGGACGACGGACCCATCGTCCGTCGTTCCACGAGTTCTGGAGAAGAAGAACAGTTGCAGGAAATACTCCTTCGATTTCCACAGAAATCTCTTGCTCGGGAGACCTACATCTCCAAAGATAGCTTCCATCGCACCATGAAGCGCCTGCACTGGAAATGCTTCATTCCAACACTAATCCATACTCCCAACGAAGACGATCCCGACCGGAGAGTTCAATTCTGTGAATGCTACCTAGCAAAATGTGCAGAAGTTGCCGGGCTTCCACACACAATTGTGTGGAGCGATGAAGCCGCCGTTAAATTATTTGACATAATTGCACGTACTGGGATCCTGTAAATCCCCATGTAACAGTTGAACACCATTTAAACTTAACAGAAGTAATAGTGTGGTGTGGAATATCCGCATTGGACATCATAGGATCATTTTGTCTTTAAGAACTTTCACTGGTGAGAATTATCTCACCTTGCTGCAGGAGTTTGTCGGTCCACACATTACAGAGATGTTTGATGATGACGATGAGATTTACTTGCAGCAATATGGAGCACCTTCCCACTACCATCGCGATGTACGAGCTCACCTCAATGCAGTTTTTCAGGAAATCCTCATGTAACAGTTGAATACCATTCAAACTTACCAGAAGTAACATTGTGGTGTGGTATATCCGCATTGGACGTCATAGGACCATTTTGTCTTTAAGGAACTGTCACTCGTGAGAATTATCTCACCTTGCAGCAGGAGTTTGTCGGTCCACATTTTACAGAGATGTTTGCTGATGCCGACGAGATTTACTTGCAGCAAGATGGAGCACCTTCTCTCTACCATCGCGATGTACGAGCTCAACGCGATGCAGCTTTTCGAGACACATGGATTGCACGTATTCAAGTGTTCCATACCCGGCGCATTCACCAGAACTCGCGCCCCTGGACTTCTGTGGGGATACCTCAAGAACAGAATTTATGGCACCAAACCAAGAACAATTGAAAGACAATGTCGCGATATTCCAAATGACCTGTTTCGTGAAGTTTGCGAATATCTTGGTGCGCGTTATCAGCGCTGGCTGGATAATAATGTCATCAATTTGAAAATTTGCGAACACGATTCTTCAATTACTTAATTAATTTGTCTTCAATACTCCATTCAACAACAAGAAGCCATTCAACATTTATTTGTGCACATGCGTCTTTTTCCGCCATGTTATACGTCAAGATTGCCAGAACTTTTTGACGTATAACCTTAATATTGCCCGAAACTATCATATTCCCGCCTTTCAAACTTGACAGATGCGCATGCGCTTAACTTTTTTCTTTCTATGTTCATAAAAAAAGTTTTTCTCGTCATTCGAAGTAGTATTTCAATAGACGTTTTTACGGTTAGTTAAGCGCATGCGCATCGGTGAAGTTTGAAAGGCGGGAATATGATAGTTTCGGGCAATATTAAGGTTATACGTCAAAAAGTTCGGGCAATTTTGACGTACAACATGCCGGAAATTGACGCATGCGCACAAAAAAATGTCAACTATGAAAGGGTCTATTGAATCAATTCCAGGAACTTTCGTTGGTTTTTCTTCATTCGAGTAGAATTTTGGAGCCTTAGATTACGATTACTAGGAAGTCTTCGTTTCTGATATTTGTTGTTGTAAATGATTGTGATTATGACAGCGATAAGAAAATTGTAATGCAAGGCAAAGTAGAATAATTCGTTCTGGGCCGCCATGGAATCATGGCAGAGATTTAGGACTCTCTTTAGTGAAATTGCGCGAGATTCCCGACAGTTGATTACACCGCACCGACAACGAGTGTAATGCCCGCTCCACACTCTCGGGGAGTAACTTCGGCGAGGATCCTCGCCGAAGTTGTTCGAGGCCAGGAACTAGACGGAGGAGGCATCTACACTCTCGCCTTACTTCGCGAGGACCTCAGTTCCATGACTGACACTGAACAGGTGGTAGCTGCTGCTGCAAGTATTTATGTGTATAATATATAGGAAAGGACGAGTACACACGAGAGTGTAGACGTGATACTCTCCCTTCCTCGTACTCGCGCCTCGTGTCCCTTTGACTCGGGTACGAAAAACCATTTCATGAAGCGAAGTTAGCCAAGGCGAGGCGAGGAAGCACAAGGCGGACCGAGTAACCTGACCACACTCTCATTTCTCGCTCAACTCCGTGCTACTTCGCGAGAGTGTGGAGCGGGCATCAACGGTCGGGTAATAAAAGAAGTATATTTTCAAGCAGGGCGCCTTTCATATATGTATAACATCTCATTGCCCAATTAAAGATTTTATTCGTGAAAATTTGTTAGTTTTGATCAATTTACGTAAAATAATAGTATATTTTGTAACTAGGGCGATAAGTTGTCAAATTGACGCGAGAGCGAAATTGGGTGCATAAACGAAGTGAGTGAAATTCGCTCGAGAAGGTTGTCAATTGCCTTCACGAGCGAATGTGCGCTCTCACTTCGTTTATGCACCCAATTTCGCTCTCGCGTCAAATTGACAATTTACCGCCCTAGTTACAAAATATATTATTATTACCCGTGTTACAAACAATATTTTTTATTACTCATGCGAGAGGATGTATCTTAGAAGTTTGTGATTCAGCGGCCATCAAAAAACATGGAATCAAAAATGATTTTTTCAATTGTCTCCGGTGGTGTGGATTCGTCATAAGAACTCTCCTCAGTCTTCGGTATCACCATAGAATTTACACTCATTTTTAAACGTTTTCTTTAATTTCTATTATTAATTTGTAATGAAAGAAATTTCTGACACTTCACGTCACTTTTTTAATATCGAGGTCTTGATTGTGTTTATTTTATTTGTTTATTTGTTTTTTTTTAAATGTAACCTAGCGATATTGAATATTTGCGTGTGTTACCCAGGTTATGTGGAAATACAACGAGAGGTGACATTTCTCGTATTAAAAAACGTGCGTCAAGAAGTACCTTTCGCCCATGAGTAATAAAAAATAAATTAAAATATGTTTTTTGCATATGCATTGGAAGTGGAAATACAACGGGAGTTGACATTTCTCGTATTAAAAAACGTGCGTCAAGAAGTACCTTTCGCGTGTGAGTAATAAAAAATAAATTGAAATACGTTTTATGCATATGCATTGGAAGTGGAAATACAACGAGAGGTGACATTAATCGTATTAAAAAACGTGCGTCAAGAAGTACCTTCCGCGCATGAGTAATAAAAAATAAATTGAAATATGTTTTATGCATATGCATTGGAAGTGGAAATACAACGAGAGGTGACATTTCTCGTATTAAAAAACGTGCGTCAAGAAGTACCTTTCGCGCATGAGTAATAAAAAATAAATTGAAATATGTTTTTTGCATATGCATTGGAAGTGGAAATACAACGAGAGGTGACATTTCTTGTTCTAAAAAACGTGCGTCAAGAAGTACATTTCGCGCATGAGTAATAAAAAATAAATTGGAATATGTTTTTTGCATATGCATTTGAAGTGGAAATACAACGAGAGGTGACATTTCTTGTTTTAAAAAACGTGCGTCAAGGAGTACCTTTCGCGCATGAGTGATAAAAAATAAATTGAAATATGTTTTTTGCATATGTATTGTAAGTTTAAATATGTTTTTTGCATAAGCATTGGAAGTGGAAATACAAGAAGAGGTGAAATTTCTCGTATTAAAAAACGTGCGCCAAGAAGTACCTTTCGCGCATGAGTAATAAAAAGTAAAATAAAATGTTCTTTTGCGTATGCATTGTTCTAAATGAATTTATTGGACATGGGCAAACTCTGAAATATCTGTGATGAGGTTTGTAAAGAAATAATTATTTTATAAAATAAAACAATTAAATCTTAAATATATCTATCATTAGTTTTAATTGTTGCATCTGAGTTTTCTGTGTATGAATAGACTAGATGTAATGATTAATTTTAGGCTAAAGTAGAATTTAACGGCGAGTTTGTGTTTAAAGTAATAAATTCGTCGAAGCTGATAACGTGGAGTGAAAACCGCGATTGGCAATCTGCGCAATTACATTGAGGCATTTCGTGCCATTATTTCGATCCACTTTTAAATTAGCCTTCGAAACCTCCGAAATGAGCGCAATTTTTCAAACGAAAACCTTTTCCATTCCGCCCGGAAACTATCCCGCCATTAATGAAAACGACGTAGCGTCCCGACGCATCCACCCTCGACGAAATTAAAAAAAAATCTACTTAACGCCCGACTTTTTTTTTTAATATCGCTAATAGAAATTTCGATAATAATAAATAGCCGGGCCCATAATAATAAATAGTAACGGCGGCGGGCATAAAACCGGCGTGTAATGTGTAATATCAGATTGTAATCATTGTCCAGTTACACTATGTTATGTGATAAAATAGGAAAGGAGGCTTTTGTGTGGAGCCGTTTTAGTATCAATTATGGTCACCGTCTGGCGCGACACGAATCCGGGACTTCAGAATTAACCGGAAACCTCCGGGACCTTAATCTATGTGTAGACTAAGTATATTACCGCACTTCGCTTACAAATTCCTAAACTACATTAATGCACACTTAAACACATCCTTAAGACTAACTTCCCGTTCTCTGTTTAATACAACTATACATTGATTTGATTTTATGGTAATTTATGGAAATCCAACAATAACAACTATTGAAACTGACGGATTCCTCTTAGAAAATATAGAAAAACAGTTTTAACAATTTTCCGAAAATCTAGCTGAGGAAGATAAAAACTGGAGATGTTACAAGATGTTACAAAATTTGTTATAATAAAGACTGGAGATGTTAGAGATGTGAAAATTGGTATTTAAATTCTTCTTTAAAAATGAAGAAATGGGTGTATTACCAAAAATCCACGCGTAGCCTATACAAAATTTGTTATAATATAGACTGGAGATGTTAGAGATGTGAAAATTGGTTTTTAAATTCTTCTTTAAAAGTGAAGAAATGGGTGTATTACCAAAAATCCACGCGTAGTTTAAACGAAATTTGTTATAATATAGACTGGAGATGTTAGAGATTCGAAAATTGGTATTTAAATTCTTCTTTAAAAATGAAGAAATGGGTGTATTACCAAAAAGTCACGCGTAGCCTATACAAAATTTGTCATAATATAGACTGGAGATGTTAGAGATGTGAAAATTGGTTTTTAAATTCTTCTTTAAAAGTGAAGAAATGGGTGAAAGTGAAGAAAAAGGGAAGAAAGACCAAAAATCCACGCGTAGCCAAAACGAAATTTGTTATAATATAGACTGGAGATGTTAGAGATGTGAAAATTGGTATTTAAATTCTTCTTTAAAAATGAAGAAATGGGTGTATTACCAAAAAGTCACGCGTAGCCTATACAAAATTTGTCATAATATAGACTGGAGATGTTAGAGATGTGAAAATTGGTTTTTAAATTCTTCTTTAAAAGTGAAGAAATGGGTGAAAGTGAAGAAAAAGGGAAGAAAGACCAAAAATCCACGCGTAGCCAAAACGAAATTTGTTATAATATAGACTGGAGATGTTAGAGATGTGAAAATTGGTATTTAAATTCTTCTTTAAAAATGAAGAAATGGGTGTATTGCCAAAAAGTTACGCGTAGTCTAAACAAAATTTGTTATAATATAGACTGGAGATGTTAGAGATGTGAAAATTGGTATTTAAATTCTTCTTTAAAAATGAAGAAATGGGTGTATAACCAAAAATCCACGCGTAGCCTATACAAAATTTGTTATAATATAGACTGGAGATGTTAGAGATGTGAAAATTGGTTTTTAAATTCTTCTTTAAAAGTGAAGAAATGGGTGTATTACCGAAAATCCATGCGTAGTCTAAACAAAATTTGCTATAATATAGACTGGAGATGTTAGAGATGTGAAAATTGGTATTTAAATTCTTCTTTAAAAATGAAGAAATGGGTGTATTACAAAAAATCCACGCGTAGCCTATACAAAATTTGTTATAATATAGACTGGAGATGTTAGAGATGTGAAAATTGGTTTTTAAATTCTTCTTTAAAAGTGAAGAAATGGGTGTATTACCAAAAATCCACGCGTAGCCTATACAAAATTTGTTATAATATAGACTGGAGATGTTAGAGATGTGAAAATTGGTATCTAAATTCTTCTTTAAAAATGAAGAAATGGGTGTATTACAAAAAATCCACGCGTAGCCTATACAAAATTTGTTATAATATAGACTGGAGATGCTAGAGATGTGAAAATTGGTTTTTAAATTCTTCTTTAAAAGTGAAGAAATGGGTGTATTACCGAAAATCCATGCGTAGTCTAAACAAAATTTGTTATAATATAGACTGGAGATGTTAGAGATGTGAAAATTGGTACTTAAATTCTTCTTAAAAAAGGAAGAAATGGGTGTATTACAAAAAATCTACGCGTAGCCTATACAAAATTTGTTATAATATAGACTGGAGATGTTAGAGATGTGAAAATTGGTATTTAAATTCTTCTTTAAAAATGAAGAAATGGGTGTATTACCAAAAATCCACGCGTAGCCTATACAAAATTTGTTATAATATAGACTGGAGATGTTAGAGATGTGAAAATTGGTTTTTAAATTCTTCTTTAAAAGTGAAGAAATGGGTGTATTACCAAAAATCCACGCGTAGTTTAAACGAAATTTGTTATAATATAGACTGGAGATGTTAGAGATTCGAAAATTGGTATTTAAATTCTTCTTTAAAAATGAAGAAATGGGTGTATTACCAAAAAATCACGCGTAGCCTATACAAAATTTGTCATAATATAGACTGGAGATGTTAGAGATGTGAAAATTGGTTTTTAAATTCTTCTTTAAAAGTGAAGAAATGGGTGAAAGTGAAGAAAAAGGGAAGAAAGACCAAAAATCCACGAGTAGCCAAAACGAAATTTGTTATAATATAGACTGGAGATGTTAGAGATGTGAAAATTGGTATTTAAATTCTTCTTTAAAAATGAAGAAATGGGTGTATTGCCAAAAAGTTACGCGTAGTCTAAACAAAATTTGTTATAATATAGACTGGAGATGTTAGAGATGTGAAAATTGGTATTTAAATTCTTCTTTAAAAATGAAGAAATGGGTGTATAACCAAAAATCCACGCGTAGCCTATACAAAATTTGTTATAATATAGACTGGAGATGTTAGAGATGTGAAAATTGGTTTTTAAATTCTTCTTTAAAAGTGAAGAAATGGGTGTATTACCGAAAATCCATGCGTAGTCTAAACAAAATTTGCTATAATATAGACTGGAGATGTTAGAGATGTGAAAATTGGTATTTAAATTCTTCTTTAAAAATGAAGAAATGGGTGTATTACAAAAAATCCACGCGTAGCCTATACAAAATTTGTTATAATATAGACTGGAGATGTTAGAGATGTGAAAATTGGTTTTTAAATTCTTCTTTAAAAGTGAAGAAATGGGTGTATTACCAAAAATCCACGCGTAGCCTATACAAAATTTGTTATAATATAGACTGGAGATGTTAGAGATGTGAAAATTGGTATCTAAATTCTTCTTTAAAAATGAAGAAATGGGTGTATTACAAAAAATCCACGCGTAGCCTATACAAAATTTGTTATAATATAGACTGTAGATGCTAGAGATGTGAAAATTGGTTTTTAAATTCTTCTTTAAAAGTGAAGAAATGGGTGTATTACCGAAAATCCATGCGTAGTCTAAACAAAATTTGTTATAATATAGACTGGAGATGTTAGAGATGTGAAAATTGGTACTTAAATTCTTCTTAAAAAAGGAAGAAATGGGTGTATTACAAAAAATCTACGCGTAGCCTATACAAAATTTGTTATAATATAGACTGGAGATGTTAGAGATATGAAAATTGGTTTTTAAATTCTTCTTTAAAAGTGAAGAAATGGGTGTATTACCAAAAATCCACGCGTAGTCTAAACAAAATTTGTTGTAATATAGACTGGAGATGTTAGAGATGTGAAAATTGGTATTTAAATTCTTCTTTAAAAATGAAGAAATGGGTGTATTAACAAAAAGTTACGCGTAGCCTATACAAAATTTGTTATAATATAGACTGGAGATGTTAGAGATGTGAAAATTGGTATTTAAATTCTTCTTTAAAAGTGAAGAAATGGGTGTATTACCAAAAATCCACGCGTAGCCTAAACGAAATTAGTTATAATATAGACTGGTGATGTTAGAGATGCGAAAATTTGTATTTAAATTCTTCTTCAAAAATGAAGAAATGGGTGTATTGCCAAAAAGTCACTCATAGACTAAACAAAATTTGTTATAATATAGACTGGAGATGTTAGAGATGTGAAAATTGGTTTTTAAATTCTTCTTTAAAAGTGAAGAAATAGGTGTTTTACCAAAAATCCACGCGTAGCCTAAACGAAATTTGTTATAATATAGACTGGAGATGTTAGAGATGTGAAAATTGGTATTTAAATTCTTCATTAAAAATGAAGAAATGGGTGTATTACCAAAAAATCCGCGCGTAGCCTAAACAGAATTTAATCTAACATTGTCTGATTAGTGTAATCTCGTTTGAAACTAATTATTAAATTTGATTGGAGTAAGTTCTTGTTATAACTGATAGAGTAGTTTAATGCGATTGTATTGTTTGAGTTGGTCGTGGGAATTTGAACGTACCATGTTCGTTGTAGATAACTCTGAAGGAATCGGAATGCAGATGTCCGAAGAATTGGCCGACGATGATATCCGCGTACTTTCGCACAAGTTTTAGATATCGCTTGTTGTGGTGGTCAGAGTATGCGGAATGTGCCTGGTGCATAACTCTCTGCCTCTCGTCTGACCCTGGCGGCATGTGCCCCACTATATACACCTAGAAAATAAAGAAGATTTGTTAACAATTATCAAACATTTTAAGTAAATCCTATTTAATTACTAACTAAATCCTACTGCACCTGAAGCCTTGCCTCTTAAAACTTAGCTTCTTTATTATTTGACATGTTTTCTCAAAAGGGAAACAAAGAAAGAAAACTAAAAATGATTCTAGGGCAGGGCTGGCGAACCTTTTTCCGGCCATCTGCCATTTTTTTTAATTTGCACGTTTTGCCTTTTGAAATTACGGGCAAACCAATCGACGGATTTTGATAAAACGTGGTATGATTTGATATTCTTACGAGGTCTTACAAATTCCCAAATTTCAAAATTGTAGCTTTGTAAATACGGCTTTCGTGAATTTTTGAAATTTGTATTTTTTTGTGCGTCTTTTGCAATTACTAACAAACCAATCGACGGATTTTGATGAAACTTGATATGAATTGTTATTCTTACAAGATATTTCATATTACCAAATTTTAAAATTGTAGTTTTGTAAATACGGCTTTTGTGAATTTTTGAAATTTTTGTGCGCCTTTTGAAATTACGGGCAAACCAATCGACAGATTTGGATAAAACGTGGTATGATTTGATATTCTTACGAGATCTCACAAATTGCCAAATTTCAAAATTGTAGCTTTGTAAATACGGCTTTCATGAATTTTTTGAATTTGTAAATTTTGTGGCGTCTTTGCAATTACGGACAAACCAATCGACGGATTTTGATGAAACTTTGTATGAATTGATATTTTTACAAGATATGACAAATTCCCAAATATCAAAATTGTAGCTTTGTAAATACGGCTTTTGTGAATTTTTAAAGTTTGTAAATTTTTGTGCGCCTTTAGCAATTACGGACAAACGTTTCGACGGATTTTGATGAAACTTGGTATGAAACAAAGAGATTCTTGCGAAATCTCACAAATTCCCAAATTTCAAAATTGTAGCTTTGTAAATACGGGTTTGGTGATTTTTTTTAATTTGAAAATTTTTGTGAGCCTTATGCAATTAAGGGCAAACCAATGGACGGATTTTGATCAAACTTGTTATGAATTGATATTCTTGCAAGATATCACAAATTATCAAATTTGAAATTTGTAGCTTTGTAAATACGGCTTTGGTGAAATTTGGAAATTTTTGTGCACCTTTTGCAATTACAGACAAACTAATCCACGGATTTTGATGAAACGTGATACGATTTGATATTCTTACAAGATCCCACAAATTGCCAAATTTGAAAATTGTAGCTTTGTAAATACGGCTTTTGTGAATTTTTGAAATTGTTGTGCACTTTTTGAAATTACGGGCAAACCAATCGACGGATTTTGATAAAACGTGGTATGATTTGATATTCTTACGAGATCTCACAAATTTCCAAAATTTCAAAATTGTAGCTTTGTAAACATGGACTTCGTGAATTTTTGAAATTTGTAAATTTTGTGGCGTCTTTTGCAATAACGGACAAACCAACCGACGGATTTTGATTAAACTTGGTATGAATTGATATTCTTACAAGATATCACAAACTACCGAATTTAGAAATTGTAGCTTTGTAAATACGGCTTTTGTGAATTTTTGAAATTTTTGTGCGCCTTTTAAAATTACGGGCAAACCAATAGACGGATTTTGATAAAACGTGGTACGATTTGATACTCTTACGAGATCTCACAAATTCCCAAATTTCAAAAATTCTAGCTTTGTAAATACGGCTTTCATGAATTTTTTAAATTTGTAAATTATTGTGCGTCTTTTGCAATTACGAACAAACCAACCGACGGATTTTGATGAAACCTGGTATGAATTTATATTCTTACAAGATATCACAAATTACCCAATTTGCAAATTGTAACTTTGTAAATACGGCTTTTGTGAATTTTTGAAATTTTTGTCCGCCTTTTAAAATTACGGGCAAACCAATTGATGGATTTTGATAAAACGTGATATGATTTGATATTCTTAGGAGATCTAACAAATTCCCAAATTTCAAAATTGTAGCTTTGTAAATACGGCTTTCATGAATTTTTGAAATTTGTTAATTATTGTGCGTCTCTTGCAATTACGGACAAACCAATCGAGGGATTTTGATAAAACTTGGTATGAATTTATATTCTTACAAGATATCACAAATTCCCAAATTTCAAAATTGTAGCTTTGTAAATACGTCTTTCGTGAATTTTTTAAATCTGTAAATGTTTGTGCATCTTTTGCAATTACGGACAAACCAATCGACGGATTTTGATGAAACTTGGTGTGAATTGATATTTTTACAAGATATCACAAATTCCCAAATATCAAAAATGTAGCTTTGTAAATACGGTTTTTGTGAATTTTTAAAGTTTGTAAATTTTTGTGCGCCTTTTGCAATTATGGACAAACCTTTCGACGGATTTTGATGAAACTTTTTGATGAAAAACGGATTTTTTTGATATTTTTGCGAAATCTCACAAATTGCCAAATTTCAAAATTGTAGCTTTGTAAACACGGCTTTAGTGATTTTTTTAAATTTGAAAATTTTTGTGAGCCTTTTGCAATTACGTGTAAACCATTCGACGGATTTTGAACACGTCTTATATTTTACACCATTGATGTTGCACAAAAGTAGATTGAGAAGCTCAAAAATTTATTTTAGAAAAGATAGTTTAACAATTTTAGAAGGCATGCGTGAGTAATAGTTCGCGTGCAAATAAAATTTTCCTCCGTGTCAACTATGGCACACGTGCCATAGGTTAGGTCATTGATAGTCAACAATTTTAGAAGGCATGCGTGAGTAATAGTTCACGTGCCAATAAAATTTTCCTACGTGTCAGCTGTGGCACGCGTGCCATAGGTTCGCCACCACTGTTCTAGGGCATTAATTTATTCCCTAGAATCATCTTTAGTTTGTGTCTGGTCATTTGAAGAAAATTATATATTTTAAGACAAAGTCTTGTCTATCTAGTCTCGTGTGTGACGAATTATAATTGCTCGTAGAAAAATATGCGAGCTTTATTAAAGTTTCTGTAAATATAAGAACGAAGCCTGATTAAAACATGTGTCCTTTAAATGTTTGAATTATTTTTTAACCAATATTTAAAGATTTTTTCGTCGACAAGTAACGGATAGAAAAGCGTAGAAGATGTTGGAGAGACACGTATTTTTCCCGATGATTGATTTCGTCAAAATTTAATGTCGGCCGCGATATTCAGTGGAAACCTTTTCCTGGATAGATGTCGCACGGAATAAGTTCTTTTCGCTTTACGACTCCGTGAATGTACCACATATGACGCGTAACCGTCACGTGGATGGCACGCATGACATGTTTATCAAACAGCTTTCCGTGCCTCCGGAGAAAAGAAAATTATATTTTATTCAACCCGACGGACTTAACATCGAAAGAAAGCAAATGCGATTTTCTCGTAACCCACCCATCTCCAACACCGAGTATAATGGTAATAAAGGAATAGTGTAATGGACCTGGACCACTCATTGATATGCTATGTTATAACCTCATACGTTTCATACATTTTTAATAAACATTTCTCTATTCAATTTCTTAAGCTATATATCCCCCAGCTACTTTCCATTCATTTTATATATAATACATCGTATAAAATATTCAGTATTTCATTAAAAATCTTAATATTATATACGTTTTCTGACTAATTGTGGGACGCTGAATCGATTGGTGAAGACTAGAAGTCGCTATGGTGAGCGGCTCAAAAGTTATGACAGCGTGAAATCAGTCGGAAATGCGAGATGGGGTACAACGAAAAAATATATAAAAATTGTTTATTTGTAACTTTAGAGCGAAATAAACTGGAAAACCGTGTTCAGCACTTCGATTTCATTCGTGTAACAAAAAAAAATCACGAAAAAAATTTGCAAAAAAAATTTCGACAAAATTTTTCATCATTTCGTTCGAAAAATATATGCTTTTTCGTTTTTTTTCGATATTTTCGAAAACGGTAAAAAGCAGCGAAATCATTTTTGGCACGCTGAAACTACACAACAAGACGAACAAGTCGATGTGTAAATTGTCCGGCAAGATTCAATAATTCGTCGTGAAATTTCAAACCGAAATTTACCCGATTCTCGATTTGCTAAGTAGATATCTCGAAAACGGTTGCAGATATTTAAAAACGGATTGCGGCATCATTTTCAGAAGGTCATTTTCCTGTAGATACACTAAGACTGTCCGCGGGAATTTCACGATATTCCGAGATCTCCACTAGGGCGCCGAAATTTCATAAAAATTTCTTCAATTTTTGCAGGCGAAAGTGAACCGAAAGGACTAGCGAAATATAATTTGCATATCTGTAAAAGGCAGCAAAAACGCTTTCAGAAACGTTTTTAAATTTTGCTGTGACTCAAAAAATACCGATTTTGAAAAAATCGATTTTCTCGCATCTCGTCGTTTCCGCGGTCTAGACTTCCCGAGTCATTGGTATTTCTTAACTGAAAGCTTCTCAGGGAATATTATATACGTTCCCCGACTAATTTTGGGACGCTGAATCGATTGGTGAAGACTAGAAGTCTCTGTGGTGAGCGGTTCAAAAGTTATGACAGCGTCAAATCAGTAGGAAATGTGTGATTGTGTACAGCGAAAAAAAATATAAAATTTGTTTATTTGTAACTTTAGAGCGAAATAAACTCGAAAACCGTTTTCAGCACTCCGATTTCCATCGGGTAACCAAACAAAAATTACGAAAAAAATTTCCGAAACATTTTCCAACAAAAAATTTCCATCATTTCGTTCGAAAAACATGTAACTTTTCGGTTTTTTTCGATTTTCTCGAGAACGGTAAAAAGCAGTAACATCGTTTTTGGCACACAGAAACTACACGACAAGACGAACAAGTCGATGTATAAATTGTCCGGAAATATTTAATAATTCGTCGATAAATTTCAAACTGAAATTTACACGAATCTCGATTTTCTAAGTAGATATCTCGGAAACGGTGGCAGATAATTAAAAACGGATTGCGGCATCGTTTTCAGAATGTCATTTTCCTATGGATACACTAAGATTGTCCGCGGGCAATTCGCGACTTTCCGAGATCTCCGTTAGAGCGCCGATATTTCATAAAAATTTCTACAATGTTTGCAGGCGCAAGTGAACCTATAAGTTGCATAAGCTAGCGAAATATAAGTTGCATATCTGTAATCAGTAGCTAAAATGCTTTCAGAAACGTTTTTAAATTTTGCTGTGACTCAAAAAATAACGATTTTGAAAAAATCGATTTTCTCGCATTTCGTCGTTTCCGCGGTCTAGACTCACCGTGTCGATGTTATTTCTTAACTGAAAGCTTCCTGCGGAATAATATATACATTTTCAGACTAATTTTGGGACACTGAATCGATTGGTAAAGACTAGAAGTTTATGTGGTGAGCCGTTCAAAAGTTATGACAGAGTCAAATCAGTCGGAAATGCGAGATAGTGTACAGCGAAAAAATGTATAAAACTGGTTTATTTGTACCTTTCGAGCGAAATAAACTGGAAAACCGCTTTCAGCACTCCGATTTCCATCGGGTAAACTAACAACAATTACGAAAAAAATTTCCGAAAATTTTTTCAACAAAAATTTTCCATCATTTCGTTCGAAAAACATGTACCTTTTTGGTTTTTTTCGATTTTCTCGAGAACGGTAAAAAGCAGCGAAATCGTTTTTGGCACACAGAAACTACACGACAGGACAAACAAGTCGATGTATAAATTGTCCGGAAATATTTAATAATTCGTCGATAAATTTCAAACTGAAATTTACCCGAATCTCGATTTTCTAAGTAGATATCTCGGAAACGGTGGCAGATAATTAAAAACGGACTGCGGCATCGTTTTCAGAATGTCATTTTACTATGGATACACTAAGATTGTCCGCGGGCAATTCGCGACTTTCCGAGATCTCCACTAGAGCGCCGATATTTCATAAAAATTTCTTCAATTTTTGCAGGCGCAAGTGAACCGAAAGAGCTAGCGAAATATAATTTGCATATCTGTAATCAGCAGCTAAAATTCTTTTAGAAACGTTTTTAAGTTTTGCTGTAACTCAAGAAATAACGATTTTGAAATAATCGATTTTCTCTCATTTCGTCGTTTCGGCGGTCTGAACTTCCCGTGTCGATGGTATTTCTTAACTGAAAGCTTCCTAGGGTATATGATATACGTTTTCTGCCTAATTTTGCGACGCTGAATCGATTAGTAAAGACTAGAAGTCTCTATGATTAGCCGTTCAAAAGTTATGACAGCGTGAAATCAGTCGAAAATGTGGGATGATGTACAGCGAAAAAATATATAAAACTTGTCATGCTGTTACATTTTCAAAGGCTGACGTGCCACGTAACTTTTATAATGAATAGCAATTTCTGATAGTGAAAATCAGTTATCGTATTAGCTTGAATATAAAACATGTCTTATATTTTACACCTTGATGTCGCACAAAAGTAGATTCAGGTAAAATTAATGGAGAAGCACGAAGTGTTGATACGAATGTTATTGACGACCAAGTGACATTTTTAATGCTGACGCAGCCGGAATTTTCTTTAAATTGACTCCAGATAAAACTTGAGAAAAGTGTGTAGGAGGAAAACTCTCCAAAGAGCGTATTACAGTGTTTGTAGCTGCTAATATGAATGGCACAGAAAAAAGGAAGCTAGTGATAATAGGCAAATCAAAAAATCCGCGGTGTTTTAAGAACATTGCCAATGTGTTTAATCAATTGCCAATCACATATAAAGCTAATAAATCAGCCTGGATGACAAGTCAACTGTTTGAAGGAGAATTGCGAAGGTGGGATGCACAATTAAAGGAACGAAAAATCTTGCTTCTTGTCGACAACTGCCCTGCTCACCCTCATATCTCTAATCTTCAAAACATACAGTTGGCATTTTTTCCAAGAAACACGACTAGTGTCTTACAACCAATGGATCAAAGCGTGATTAAAAGTCTCAAGGGTCACTACAGAAGGAAACTATTGATGGAGCTGGTCGAATCTGAGGGTAAAACTTCTATTAATATGCTACATGCAGTAAATTTTTTATCCAAAGCCTGGGAAGAAGTGACAGCAACAACTATACAGCACTCTTTTCGTCATGCTGGACTTTGTACCAGTACTCCGAGTGCTGAAGCGAGACAAGAGTTTGAAAGTGAAGATGAATCTTCCATTAACTGAGTGGGTTCAACAGTTCAACATGACACAAAATTTCACTGAAAATATACAAACCTACATAGAAGTAGACGAGAGCCTGGCTACAACAGATTCAACATGCACACAAAAATGCCACAGAAAAACATGTCACAAAATTTCTAGAAATCTACTAATTTATCAGTATAGTAAGTAGAAACTTCTTTTAGAAATGCAATAAGTTTAAGTTTAAAAAGTTTAGAAGGCAAGCATGAGAAATAGCTCGCGTGCCAATAATATAATTTTCCTAGGTGTCATCTGTGACACGCGGCATGCGTCTTCTCGTCTCGTCTTGTCTTCTCAGTCTAGACCAGTGGTGACGAATCTATGGCACATAGGCTCGTCACCACTGGTCTAGACTGAGAAGACAAGTCGATATCTCTAGTCTATTGGGTTTAGTTGAATAAAAACAAGAAATCTACTTGTAAACTAAAAAGGCGAAGAAACAAGATTTATTTTCTAGAAAGTCAATCTACATGTTTTCCAGCTGATGATAAATTAATTTCCGGCCGTTGGTTCTATTTTAAATGTTGAGATATTAGCGGCTGCGAGTGGCTTATTGGAACCGTTCATTTCAATCAATTCGCGATTTCTCGGTTTGTAATGGCGCAAAACGGCAGGGACTGGAATCCTTTGGCGGCTGTTGCGGCGGCGTCCGTGAACCCGCAGGAATACCGCGAAACGTGACGACACAACAAACATTTTTCTTTCAAACAGAAAACCAAACAGAACCACCACGAGTAAATAATGGACATTGTAATTGAAATTGAAATAAATATTTAGAATTTTTTTTTCATTAAATTAATTCATTAAACTAGTTAGAAACAAAGTTTGTATATCTAGTCTTGTGTGTTTAATCTTGTCTAGGGGTGTAATGTTAGTTCGCCACCCCGTGGTGCACCCTGGATAGCGTTTTACTTCGTAAAACGTAAACTAAATGAGCTAACAACAGCTGGCAACCAGACAAAACCATGGAACTTCTGGTTATCATCATCGCGTGAGAACAACTACAGACCTGCAAGACCAGAAAAATATCTAAATCTAAACTTTTTACATATTCAAGAATGCCCGCTGAGGTCCTACCAAGGACACTATGAGTTTCTGAACGCAAAAAACCATGCAATCGACTATATCCTGTCATAATTTGTCAATATTGTCATAAATTAGTCTTGTCTGTGTAGTCTTGTCTATCTAGTCTTGTCTGTCTAGTCTTGTCTGTCTAGTCTTGTCTGTCTAGTCTTGTCTGTCTAGTCTTGTCTGTCTAGTCTTGTCTGTCTAGTCTTGTCTGTCTAGTCTTGTCTGTCTAGTCTTGTCTGTCTAGTCTTGTCTGTCTAGTCTTGTCTGTCTAGTCTTGTCTGTCTAGTCTTGTCTGTCTAGTCTTGTCTGTCTAGTCTTGTCTGTCTAGTCTTGTCTGTCTAGTCTTGTCTGTCTAGTCTTGTCTGTCTAGTCTTGTCTGTCTAGTCTTGTCTGTCTAGTCTTGTCTGTCTAGTCTTGTCTGTCTAGTCTTGTTTGTCTAGTCTTGTCTGTCTAGTCTTGTCTGTCTAGTCTTGTCTGTCTAGTCTTGTCTGTCTAGTCTTGTCTGTCTAGTCTTGTCTGTCTAGTCTTGTCTGTCTAGTCTTGTCTGTCTAGTCTTGTCTGTCTAGTCTTCTCTGTCTAGTCTTGTCTGTCTAGTCTTGTCTGTCTAGTCTTGTCTGTCTAGTCTTGTCTGTCTAGTCTTGTCTGTCTAGTCTTGTCTGCCTAGTCTTGTCTATCTAGTCTTGCATGTCTAGTCTTGTCTGTCTAGTCTTGTCTGTCTAGTCTTGTCTGTCTAGTCTTGTCTGTCTAGTCTTGTCTGTCTAGTCTTGTCTGTCTAGTCTTGTCTGTCTAGTCTTGTCTGTCTAGTCTTGTCTGTCTAGTCTTGTCTGTCTAGTCTTGTCTGTCTAGTCTTGTCTGTCTAGTCTTGTCTGTCTAGTCTTGTCTGTCTAGTCTTGTCTGTCTAGTCTTGTCTGTCTAGTCTTGTCTGTCTAGTCTTGTCTGTCTAGTCTTGTCTGTCTAGTCTTGTCTGTCTAGTCTTGTCTGTCTAGTCTTGTCTGTCTAGTCTTGTCTGTCTAGTCTTGTCTGTCTAGTCTTGTCTGTCTAGTCTTGTCTGTCTAGTCTTGTCTGTCTAGTCTTGTCTGTCTAGTCTTATCTGTCTAGTCTTGTCTGCCTAGTCTTGTCTGTCTAGTCTTGTATGTCTAGTCTTGTCTGTCTAGTCTTGTCTGTCTAGTCTTGTCTGTCTAGTCTTGTCTGTCTAGTCTTGTCTGTCTAGTCTTGTCTGCCTAGTCTTGTCTGTCTAGTCTTGTCTGTCTAGTCTTGTCTGTCTAGTCTTGTCTGTCTAGTCTTGTCTGTCTAGTCTTGTCTGTCTAGTCTTGTCTGTCTAGTCTTGTCTGTCTAGTCTTGTCTGTCTAGTCTTGTCTGTCTAGTCTTGTCTGTCTAGTCTTGTCTGTCTAGTCTTGTCTGTCTAGTCTTGTCTGTCTAGTCTTGTCTGTCTAGTCTTGTCTGTCTAGTCTTGTCTGTCTAGTCTTGTCTGTCTAGTCTTGTCTGTCTAGTCTTGTCTGTCTAGTCTTGTCTGTCTAGTCTTGTCTGTCTAGTCTTGTCTGTCTAGTCTTGTCTGTCTAGTCTTGTCTGTCTAGTCTTGTCTGTCTAGTCTTGTCTGTCTAGTCTTGTCTGTCTAGTCTTGTCTGTCTAGTCTTGTCTGTCTAGTCTTGTCTGTCTAGTCTTGTCTGTCTAGTCTTGTCTGTCTAGTCTTGTCTGTCTAGTCTTGTCTGTCTAGTCTTGTCTGTCTAGTCTTGTCTGTCTAGTCTTGTCTGTCTAGTCTTGTCTGTCTAGTCTTGTCTGTCTAGTCTTGTCTGTCTAGTCTTGTCTGTCTAGTCTTGTCTGTCTAGTCTTGTCTGTCTAGTCTTGTCTGTCTAGTCTTGTCTGTCTAGTCTTGTCTGTCTAGTCTTGTCTGTCTAGTCTTGTCTGTCTAGTCTTGTCTGTCTAGTCTTGTCTGTCTAGTCTTGTCTGTCTAGTCTTGTCTGTCTAGTCTTGTCTGTCTAGTCTTGTCTGTCTAGTCTTGTCTGTCTAGTCTTGTCTGTCTAGTCTTGTCTGTCTAGTCTTGTCTGTCTAGTCTTGTCTGTCTAGTCTTGTCTGTCTAGTCTTGTCTGTCTAGTCTTGTCTGTCTAGTCTTGTCTGTCTAGTCTTGTCTGTCTAGTCTTGTCTGTCTAGTCTTGTCTGTCTAGTCTTGTCTGTCTAGTCTTGTCTGTCTAGTCTTGTCTGTCTAGTCTTGTCTGTCTAGTCTTGTCTGTCTAGTCTTGTCTGTCTAGTCTTGTCTGTCTAGTCTTGTCTGTCTAGTCTTGTCTGTCTAGTCTTGTCTGTCTAGTCTTGTCTGTCTAGTCTTGTCTGTCTAGTCTTGTCTGTCTAGTCTTGTCTGTCTAGTCTTGTCTGTCTAGTCTTGTCTGTCTAGTCTTGTCTGTCTAGTCTTGTCTGTCTAGTCTTGTCTGTCTAGTCTTGTCTGTCTAGTCTTGTCTGTCTAGTCTTGTCTGTCTAGTCTTGTCTGTCTAGTCTTGTCTGTCTAGTCTTGTCTGTCTAGTCTTGTCTGTCTAGTCTTGTCTGTCTAGTCTTGTCTGTCTAGTCTTGTCTGTCTAGTCTTGTCTGTCTAGTCTTGTCTGTCTAGTCTTGTCTGTCTAGTCTTGTCTGTCTAGTCTTGTCTGTCTAGTCTTGTCTGTCTAGTCTTGTCTGTCTAGTCTTGTCTGTCTAGTCTTGTCTGTCTAGTCTTGTCTGTCTAGTCTTGTCTGTCTAGTCTTGTCTGTCTAGTCTTGTCTGTCTAGTCTTGTCTGTCTAGTCTTGTCTGTCTAGTCTTGTCTGTCTAGTCTTGTCTGTCTAGAATTGTCTATCTAGTCTTGTCTGTCTAGTCTTGTCTGTCTAGTCTTGTCTGTATAGTCTTGTCTGTCTAGTCTTGTCTGTCTAGTCTTGTCTGTCTAGTCTTGTCTGTCTAGTCTTGTCTGTCTAGTCTTGTCTGTCTAGTCTTGTCTGTCTAGTCTTGTCTGTCTAGTCTTGTCTGTCTAGTCTTGTCTGTCTAGTCTTGTCTGTCTAGTCTTGTCTGTCTAGTCTTGTCTGTCTAGTCTTGTCTGTCTAGTCTTGTCTGTCTAGTCTTGTCTGTCTAGTCTTGTCTGTCTAGTCCTGTCTGTCTAGTCTTGCCCGTCCAGTCTTGTCTGTCTAATCTTATCCATTTAATCTTTCTTTAATTTAAATTATTGCGTGTTTTTTTCTGTAATTGAAAGCGGGTTTTCTGTGTTTTTTGTTCCCTTTTTTCTATCTTGACCGGGTAATTAAATTAAATCCTTTGAGTATTATAAAATATTCAGCGAGCCGGCAGACTTTTAATACATCATGGGCCCACTATCATGGGCCCACTGAAATTAGGACGGTAGGAAAAACGTTTCCACAATTTCAGACCAAACGGTGCACATTTTAATATTTAATTAACAATTTGGTGCGATAAAAAAGAAATTGCTTTCGAAAGATAGTGTGTGAGAGAACAGAGAAAATATATTTATCCAGTCACACACCAAAATGAACACATTAATAAATATGTAATTGTATGTGAAGGATGCCATTATTATAATCGTGCGCAAAAGTATCCAAATCGTGCGTAAAAGTTCAATGTAAATCAAATGGAGTTTCATTATTAAACGATTTCTGTTTGTTGTTACTATGGCAACAACTTGCGTCACTAAAGAACAAACATAGACGTAGTGAAAATTAATTTTCTGACGTATACATCTTTCTTCACACACTTGTATCATAAATTACTATTATTGCACATGCGGTAACTAAAGGGAGATGTCATGTTCACATGAAAATATGACCTAACCTAACCAAAATCAACACATTAATAAAAATATTATTGTATGTGATGGATGCCATTATTAGAATCGTGTGTAAAAGTATACAAATAGTGTGTAAAAGTCCTATGTAAATCAAATGGAGTTTCATTATTAAACGATTTCTGTTTGTTGTTACTATGGCAACAACTTACATCTCTAAACAAGAAACATAGGCGTGGTGAAAATACATTTTCTGACGTATACATCCTTCTTCACACACTTGGATCATAAACTACGATTATTGCACATCTGATAACCAAAGGGAGATGTCATGTACACATGAAAATATAAACGGTAGGAAATATAAAATATTCCACATGATAAATATCATTAGCTTTGATAAAGATAATCAATCCACATTGCTTGATTTAATTAGTAAAGCTGTCCCAAGGTGGATGTTATTATCACTTTTTAATTTTGAGTAGGGATTATCTATGAGACTATAAATCGTTGTCAATTTGAACAATATCATTAGCATTAGCATCAGTATCAGTATCAGTATCGATATAAGTATACAGTAACAGCATCAGCATCAGTATTATCAGTATTACCATTATAATCAATATCATCATTATCATCACTATCATCATTATCATAATTATCATCATTATAATCATTATAATCATTATCAACGTTATCATCATTATCATCATTATCATCATTATCATCATTATCATCATTATCATCATTATCATCATTATCATCATTATCATCATTATCATCATTATCATCATTATCATCATTATCATCATTATCATCATTATCATCATTATCATCATTATCATCATTATCATCATTATCATCATTATCATCATTATCATCATTATCATCATTATCATCATTATCATCATTATCATCATTATCATCATTATCATCATTATCATCATTATCATCATTATCATCATTATCATCAGTATCATCATTATCATCATTATCATCATTATCATCATTATCATCATTATCATCATTATCATCCTTATCATCATTATCATCATTATCATCATTATCATCATTATCATCATTATCATCATTATCATCATTATCATCATTATCATCATTATCATCATTATCATCATTATCATCATTATCATCATTATCATCATTATCATCATTATCATCATTATCATCATTATCATCATTATCATCATTACCATCATAATCATCACCTCCGTTTTTACCGTTATCATAGTCGTCATCATCATTATCGAATTATTTTCAATTATTTTGTTGAACAATTTCGTGAATGTATGCAAAAGCTTTTATTATTATTTTTTTTTTAAAACATTGTTAAATAAGTTTAACTGTGTCGATGTGCGGCCATTTCTCTACAGAATCGCAAACTCAACCGAAACTATTAAATTACCATTACGGCTGGTTTGTAATATTATTTGCTGCTTGAACATTCGCTTTTTAAACTTCATAAACTTTTTAATTGTTACAAAATATTCCACGGAAACCGATAGCTGTTTCAAACTACGCTTATAACATTCCTGTTGTAATAAGCTCGACACGTAAATTAGTTAAATTAAAAACCATTAAAACTAATTCACAAAACTATTCGCCGGAATATAATATGATAATAAAATATAAGTGACTATAAATATAATCGTGGAGCGTAAAGCTATATTGACGTTATCTTCGTTGAAACTCCACGCTTTTATTTATAGTCACCAAGGCCAATGTCAACGAGAAAAAAATATTTTAATTATAAAATTGACGACTATGATAACGGTAACGACGGTGATGATGATGATGATAATGATGCTTTACTTTTTCGTGTGCGGTGATTTCCGGTAGTGGAAGGATTTGTCACTGTCTGGTGGGACAGTTTTACCAGGGAGCTCCTATACAGGAGAAAATGCACGCGTGGACGATGCTAATGCTACTGATGATTTAACCTTTCTTGAACCTTTTTTGATTTTAACCTTTCTTAAAAATTTCGAACTCATCAAAAAATTTCAAGCATTTACACCTATTTTAAAACGTATTTTTCTTGTATGTTTGTTCTCTTGTTTCTCTTGTCTGTTTTTTTTCGTGTTGACATTAGTGACTATAAATAAAACCGTGGAGCGCCTAGGAAGTTAAAGCCAATATCGTTTTACGCTCCACGCTTATATTTATAGCCACTAACGTCAACACGGAAAAAACATTCTAAGCAGACAAGAGAGCAAACATACAAGAAAGACACGTTTTAAAATCGGTTTAAATGCTTGGAATTTTTTGATGAATTCGAAGTTTTCAAGAAAGGTTCAAGAAAGGTTAAATAAAAGGTATAAATATTTAAAAGATTTTTTCCTCGTCGACATTGACCTTGGTGACTATAAATAAAAGCGTGGAGTTGCAACGAAGATATTGTCAATATAGCTTTGCGCTCCACGATTATATTTATAGACACTTTTGTTGAAAAAAACATTTTAAACAGTTAAGAACACGCATTCCAAGCATTTAAACCGATTTTAAAACGTGTCTTTCTTGTATGTTTGTTCTCTTGTCTGTTTAGAATGTTTTTTCCTTGTTGACATTAGTGACTATAAATAAAACCGTGGAGCGCCTACGAAGTTAAAGCCAATATCGTTTTACGCTCCACGCTTATATTTATAGTCACTAACGTCAACACGAAAAAAACATTTTAAACAGACAAGGTAACAAACATACAAGAAAGACACGTTTTAAAATCGGTTTAAATGCTTGGAATTTTTTGATGAATTCGAAATTTTTAAGAAAGGGTGAAATCAAGAAAGTTTCAAGAAAGGTTAAATTAAAGGTATAAATATTTAAAATATTTATTTTTCTTGTTGACATTGACTTTGGTGACTATAAATAAAAGCTTGGAGTTTCAACGAAAATAACGTCAATATAGCTTTACGCTCCACAAGAAAGAGACGTTTTAAAATCGGTTTAAATGCTTGGATTTTTTTTGATGAATTCGAAATTTACAAGAAAGGTTAAAATCAAGAAAGGTTCAAAGAAGGTTAAATTAAAGGTATAAATATTTAAAATATTTTTTTCTTGTTGACATTGACTTTGGTGGCTATAAATAAAAGCGTGGAGTTTCAACGAAGATAACGGCAATATAGCTTTGCGCTCCACGATTATATTTATAGTCACTTATATGTTATTATTATATATTCCGGCGAATAGTTTTGTGAATTAGATTTAGTAGTTTTTAATTTAACTAATTTTTTCTTAATTTTTAACTTAACAATGGTGACTATAAATAAAAGCGTGGAGTTTTAACGAAGTTAAAGTCAATATAGCTTTGCGCTCCACGATTATATTTATAGTCACTTTTGTTGAATACGGAAAGAAAAAAACATTTTAAACAGTTAAGAACGCGTGTTAAAATCGGTTTATATGCTTGAAAGCAATTTTAATAACTCCAAAATTGTTTGAACCAAATATAGGTGAAAGTGTGTAAATTTTCCAAACAAAGATTAGTAACCATGAATCACTAACAATATTTAACTACGACCACTATTGTAAATGCACATTATTGTACAGTTCCTGGAATATGTAAATACATCATAACACACACGTATGTAACAGTGGGCGATTAATGTTAAGTTTTGATTAATAACACACACGTGTGTTTGGTTTACGATTCGTTACGATTGGTTGAGAGCTGCTACTACGTGCTCATATACGTTCAGCACCCCCCGTGCCACAATTCAAACAAACCGAAATTGACATTGCGTACATTGGGTTGCCTATATCTTATTCTAGTTTAACCCAAATTAGTATTAAATAAAAGGTATGTAACAATCAAGAATGTATTTCTTTTCATTTAAATCAAGTTAAATAATGTCGAGTAACAGTTATAAATGAAAATACAACTGTTTGTTTATTATAATGTTAATTAAATGAACATAACCTAATAAGAAATAAATTTGTCACATCAAACATATTTTTATTATTAAACAGAAACAAATTAGTGTGTGGTCGTAGATAAAGTATAGCACATAACTCGAGTTGCAAAGTATAGTACATAACTAGAGTTCGGTAGTGGAAGCGAAGTGCGACAGTCGTTGGTTATACTAAGCTAGTTAGAGTGTTTTCCGGGTTTTCGTCGCTCGCGCCGAACTTCTAGCGGAGGCCCAGAGTTTATTAAAGTCGAACATAACTCGAGTTGTAAGGCAATTACGTACTCGCGGAATCACGTAACTGTACTTAATATGCTTCTTACAACTCTCGTTACGTAGTATACTAATTATTATCCGCTGCACTAACTATAGCAAATCTAAAATCATCTCCTCCTTATAAGTAATTTATAAACATTGCCTACGTATTTATTTAGATTTTTTCCCTTGCTAGGTCTAATTTTCCCGTCGAGATGTTTCCCTTTGTTCAGACTCTTCGCAATTCACGCGACAAATGATTTAATGAAACGGCCCATTCACGCAAGATTTTATCGTTTTCAGGAATTGTTTCCAATCTCTCCCACCGATATACCTCCGATTGCAAAGGAATTCCTCAACCCGCGTTCATTAAATAATCTACACTTAGTTTGGTAAATTACGTTAAAACTTATATCAAGAATTGCTTTCACAAACAAGACTTATATATCTAGAATTCCTTTTCGAAGCAAAACTTCGTTAGGCGCGCGCCTTGGGAGCAACTCAGATTTTTTTCAATCGGAAATGACGTTGACTGACGGAAATGAGGTTTGGTTAAATCACATCTATATAGATGTTCGCTCTTTAAGAGTTTCAATATTTTTACATTTCTCAACATTGCTTTGGCGCCACTTGACAGTAACTCAGATTTTTTTTCTGACGGAAATAACGTTAAGTAAAGTCTATATACTGCTTACAAGTTTCTGTCTTTGACAAAATATAAATTAAACTGCTTTAGGCGCCACTTGATAGTAACTCAGATTTTTTTTCTGGCGGAAATAACGTTAAGTAAAGTCTATATACTGCTTACAATTTTCTGTCTTTAGCAAAATATAAATAAAACTGCTTAAGGCGCCACTTGGCAGTAACTTAGATTTTTTTTCTGACGGAAATAACGTTAAGTAAAGTCTATATACTGCTTACAAGTTTCTGTTGTGGGTGGTACACGCAGTAGAATAATGTACCACTCACGGTTTGCAGAGGAATTTATATACATGGGTATATATATAGAAATGTCCAAGAGATATAAACACTGTTGAGGGACTGAGTGGAGCTGGACTCGACTGGTCTGGTTGACTAACTGCTGGTTGAGTCTGGTTGACTGGGTCCTCTGGCTGGACCGGTGTGTCTGAGTGCACTGGCTGTACTAGTGTCACTTCGCTGACTGGGTCCACTGGCTGGACTGGGGTGTCTGAGTCCACTGGCTGGACTCACTGGACTTTGTTGGTTGGTTGCGCCTGTTGGGTGAACTGAGCTGGAGCAGACTTGCTGACTGTCTTGCTTGACTGTTTGCGTCCGATTGTTTTGCCTCACTGTCGTGTTTGTTCGGGGGTCTAGGTATTTATATTATGTCCAGGTATACTGGTCCCTCATCTTCTTCTTCTTTTATAGCTCTACAGCATTGGCTTGAGTTTGTTGCAAGGCGTCCTCGTGGACGTTGTTTGCTGTTAGGCGGTATCCTATGCAAAACCAGCTTGCACTTATGAGTCGCTGTTGTGGCATTTGTTCGTTGAAGTCTGGTAGACGGTTGAAGTCGTTACCGTAGACGTTGTTTGTTGTTGCCGGCGTCCTGGTAGACGATTGAAGGCGTCATCGTAGACGTTGTAGTTACCGGCGTTCTGGTGGATGGTTGAAGGCGTCATCGTAGAGGTTGTTGTTTGTTTCAGGGCGGAAGCGGCATCATGAGGCGTACGAGAAGCGCGGTTCGGACCAGAACTTGTGTCGGACCTGATGAACTCGTCTCGCTTGACTGTTGCCGTCTGATTGTGTTGCTTCGCTGTCGTGTTTGTTCGGGGGTCCAGGTACTTATATTATGTCCAGGTATACTGGTACCTCATCTACGGGTGATTATTTTTCTATTTACGGCTATTTGTCGCTCTGGTGATTACCGATTCTCGGGAAAAAAACATCTAGTCGTAATTTCCCCGGGGATTACACCATTGACCCCAATAAAATATTTACGGCAATTCGTCTGAAAATATCTGGGTAATCATCCTAATGCCCTCGTAAAACTAAAAATACAAATATTTCCCTAATAAAATATTTTCCGAAATTGTCCGAAAATATTTGGGTAACTATTGTAATGTTCTCCTAAACGAAGAAATACAAATGGAACGGCTCGTTGCCGCTACATCACCCCCTTGTCAGTGATAACGCTATGTAGAATTTGTTGCTGTTGTTGTTTGTTTGTTCATAGACGTCTGGTAGATGGTTGAGTTCGTTACTGTAGACGTTGTTTGTTGTTGCAGGTTTCCTCGTAGACGTCTGGTAGACGGTTGAAATCGTTACCGTAGACGTTGTTTGTTATTGCAAGTTTGTTGCAAGGCGTCCTCGTGGACGTCGTTTGCTGATAGGCGGTTTCCTATGCAAAAGCAGCTTGCACCTATCAGTCGCTGTTGGGCATTTGTTCGTTGACGTCTGGTAGACGGTTGAAGTCGTTACCGTAAACGTTGTTTGTTGTTGTCGGCGTCCTGGTAGACGATTGAAGGCGTCATCGTAGACGTTGCAGTTACCGGTGTCCTGGTGGATGGCTGAAGGCGTCATCGTATAGGTTGTTGTTACCAGCGTCCTCGTAGACGGCTGAAGGCGTCATCGTAGAGGTTGTTGTTTGTTGCAGGGCGGAAGCGGCATCATGAGGTGTACGAGAGGCGGTGTTCGGACCAGAACTTGTGTCGGACTTGATGAACTCGTCTCGCTTGACTGTGTTGCTTGACTGTTTACGTCTGATTGTGTTGCTTCACTGTCGTGTTTGTTCGGGGGTCCAGGTATTTATATTATGTCCAGGTATATTGCTCCCTCATGTTCTTCTTCTTCTGTAGTTCTACAGCCCTGGATGGGCCTTGGCTTGAGTTTGTTGCAAGGCGTCCTCGTGGACGTCGTAAGCTGAAAGGCGGTTTCCTATGCAAAACCAGCTTGCACCTATCAGTCGCTGTTGCGGCATTTGTTCGTTGACGTCTGGTAGACGGTTGAAGTCGTTAGCGTAGACGTTGTTTGTTGTTGCCGGCGTCCTGGTAGACGATTGAAGGCGTCATCGTAGACATTGTAATTACCGGCGTCCACGTGGATGATTCAAGGCGTCATCGTAGAGGTTGTTGTTATCAGCGTCCTCGTAGACGGCTGAAGGCGTCATCGTAGAGGTTGTTGTTTGTTAAAGGGCGGAAGTGGTAGACGTTGTTTGTTGTTGCCGGCGTCCTTGTAGACGTCATCATCTCTTAAACGAAGAAACACAAATGGAACGGCTCGTTGCCGCTACATCACCCCCTTGCCAGTGATAATGCTATGTAGAGTTTGTTGCTGTTGTTGTTTGTTTGTTCATAGACGTCTGGTAGATGGTTGAGTTCGTTACTGTAGACGTTGTTTGTTATTGCAAGTTTGTTGCAAGGCGTCCTCGTGGACGTCGTTTGCTGATAGGCGGTTTCCTATGCAAAAGCAGCTTGCACCTATCAGTCGCTGTTGCGGCATTTGTTCGTTGACGTCTGGTAGACGGTTGAAGTCGTTAGCGTAGACGTTGTTTGTTGTTGCCGGCGTCCTGGTAGACGATTGAAGGCGTCATCGTAGACGTTGTAGTTACCGGCGTTCTGGTCGATGGCTGAAGGCGTCATCGTAGAAGTTGTTGTTACCGGCGTCCTCGTAGACGGCTGAAGACGTCATCGTAGACGGCTGAAGACGTCATCGTAGAGGTTGTTGTATGTTGCAGGGCGGAAGCAGCATCATGAGGCGTACGAGAGGCGGTGTTCGGACCAGAACTTGTGTCGGACTTGATGAACTCGTCTCGCTTGACTGTGTTGCTTGACTGTTGACGTCTGATTGTGTTGCTTCACTGTCGTGTTTGTTCGGGGGTCCAGGTATTTATATTATGTCCAGGTATATTGCTCCCTCATCTTCTTCTTCTTCTATAGCACTACAGCCCTGGATGGGCCTTGGCTTGAATTTGTTGCAAGGCGTCCTCGTGGACGTTGTATGCTGATAGGCGGTTTCCTATGCAAAATCAGCTTGCACCTAGCAGTCGCTGTTGCGGCATTTGTTCGTTGACGTCTGGTAGACGGTTGAAGTCGTTAGCGAAGATGTTGTTTGTTGTTGCCGGCGTCCTGGTAGACGATTGAAGGCGCCATTGTAGTCGCTGTAGTTACCAGCGTCCTCGTGGATGGTTGAAGGCGTCATCGTAGAGGTTGTTTTTACCGGCGTCCTCGTAGACGGCGTCATCGTAGAGGTTGTTGTTTGTTGCAGGGCGGCATCATGAGGCGTACGAGAGGCGGTGTTCGGACCAGAACTTGTGTCGGACTTGATGAATTCGTCTCGCTTGACTGTTAACGTATGATTGTGTTGCTTCACTGTCGTGTTTGTTCGGGGTCCAGGTATTTATATTATGTCCAGGTATACTGGTCCCTCATCTAGGGGTGATTATTTTTCTATTTACGGCTATTTGTCGCTTGGGTGATTACCGATTGTCAGTAAAAACATCTAGTCGTAATTTCCCCGGGGATTACACCATTGACCCTAATAAAATATTTTCAGAAATTTTCGAAACTTAGGTTATTTTCTGACGGAAATAACGTTAAGTAAAGTCTATATACTGCTTACAAGTTTCTGTCTTTGACAAAATATAAATAAAGCAGCTTTAGGCGCCACTTGACAGTAACTCAGACTTTTTTATGACGAAAATAACGTTAAGTAAAGTCTATATACTGCTTATAAGTTTCTGTTTTTGACAAACTATAAATATAAATCTACATAGATGTCGTTCTTTAACCGATCAATTATTTTGACATTTCTCAACCTGAAAAACTCAGACGTTTTTCTGACGGAAATAACATTAGGTAAAGTCTATATTCTGCTGATTATATTACAATTTAAATATTTATCGTAGAAAATTCTTTTTATTACTACAATTATTTGTAGAATAGTTAGAAAACATGTAAAATGCTTTAAAATACCAGAGATATTAAATTCCAGAAAGAAATTTGTAAAACGCAATCATATAAAGTATTTGCAATATTAATTTGAGTGAAGACTACATATGGTTGCGGGATCAAAGCGAACGTATGTTTGCCGGTTTTAATATTTTGTCGGTGATATTCTGTACGTCTTAAAAACCCTTTTGATATGAAACGTCTTTTATTTGAGACGGTAAAGGGTTCCGTTTAAGACAGATCTCTTGCCGTTCAGCTTGTCATTCTCCGGGGAATAAGAATGATATGGTAAAGACTTTGCCTTTCTCCCAGCCTCCCTTTCCGGCTTAAGAAGTAAACCGGAAACGTCTCGTATCATTCCATTCGTTTTTAACTAAAACACCCAGTCTAAGAATATTTCCCGTGCGAAGGATTTTCCTCTGAATTTCGTAATAATACTATGCATGTATAGATTTTGTTTTATTCGACTGACACGTTAGATCCTTTATATTGATGCAGAGGAAGAAATTATGTCCGTGTATTCGGAATATAACATTCGTAACGTTTTATTCGACTGACACGTTGGATCTTTTATATTGATGCAGAGGAAGTTTGTCCGTGTATTCGGAATATAACAATATGCCAACTTTGAAAGCTTCGTGTTTTTACGAAAAATGTTTTTCAGTTAATTTTTTTACGAAATCTCAGAAATACACACTTAAAACAAACGGAACACAAAAACAAAAATTTGAAAAAAACAAAAATTGTCGAATTTCAAAAAAATTCAAAATTTGGTTAAAATTGGCATTAATTGATGAGTAATATAGTTGTGTCTTATATCAAATTGTAGATAATTTAGTCTAGTTTTATATGATGTTGCTTAGAATTGGATTTGAGTAACAGTTTTTGAGAAAATTAGAAAAAACAAAAAATGTCGACTTTTGAAAAATTTCAAAATTTGGTTTAAATTGGCATTAATTGATGAGTAACATAGTTGTGTCTTATATCAAATTGTAGATAATTTAGTCTAGTATCACATGATGTTGCTCAGAATTGGATTTGAGTAACAGTTTTTGAGAAAATTTGAAAAAACTAAAAATGTCGAATTTTGAAAAATTTCAAAATTTGGTTTAAATTGGCATTAATTGATGAGTAACATAGTTGTGTCTTATATCAAATTGTAGATAATTTAGTCTAGTTTCACATGATGTTGCTCAGAATTGGATTTGAGTAATAGTTTTGGAGAAAATTAGAAAAAACAAAAAATGTCGAATTTTTAAAAATTTCAAAATTTGGTTTAAATTGGCATTAATTGATGAGTAATATAGTTGTGTCTTATATCAAATTGTAGATAATTTAGTCTAGTTTCACATGATGTTGCTCAGAATTGGATTTGAGTAATAGTTTTGGAGAAAACTAGAAAAAACAAAAAATGTCGAATTTTTAAAAATTTCAAAATTTGGTTTAAATTGGCATTAATTGATGAGTAATATAGTTGTGTCTTATATCAAATTGTAGATAATTTAGTCTAGTTTCACATGATGTTGCTCAGAATTGGATTTGAGTAATAGTTTTGGAGAAAATTAAAAAAAACAAAAAATGTCGAATTTTGAAAAATTTCTAAATTTGGTTTAAATTGGCATTAATTGATGAGTAACATAGTTGTGTCTTATATCAAATTGTAGATAATTTAGTCTAGTATCACATGATGTTGCTCAGAATTGGATTTGAGTAACAGTTTTTGAGAAAATTTGAAAAAACTAAAAATGTCGAATTTTGAAAAATTTCAAAATTTGGTTTAAATTGGCATTAATTGATGAGTAACATAGTTGTGTCTTATATCAAATTGTAGATAATTTAGTCTAGTTTCACATGATGTTGCTCAGAATTGGATTTGAGTAATAGTTTTGGAGAAAATTAGAAAAAACAAAAAATGTCGAATTTTTAAAAATTTCAAAATTTGGTTTAAATTGGCATTAATTGATGAGTAATATAGTTGTGTCTTATATCAAATTGTAGATAATTTAGTCTAGTTTCACATGATGTTGCTCAGAATTGGATTTGAGTAATAGTTTTGGAGAAAACTAGAAAAAACAAAAAATGTCGAATTTTTAAAAATTTCAAAATTTGGTTTAAATTGGCATTAATTGATGAGTAATATAGTTGTGTCTTATATCAAATTGTAGATAATTTAGTCTAGTTTCACATGATGTTGCTCAGAATTGGATTTGAGTAATAGTTTTGGAGAAAATTAGAAAAAACAAAAAATGTCGAATTTTGAAAAATTTCTAAATTTGGTTTAAATTGGCATTAATTGATGAGTAACATAGTTGTGTCTTATATCAAATTGTAGATAATTTAGTCTAGTTTCACATGATGTTGCTCAGAATTGGATTTGAGTAATAGTTTTGGAGAAAATTAGAAAAAACAAAAAATGTCGAATTTTTAAAAATTTCAAAATTTGGTTTAAATTGGCATTAATTGATGAGTAATATAGTTGTGTCTTATATCAAATTGTAGATAATTTAGTCTAGTTTCACATGATGTTGCTCAGAATTGGATTTGAGTAATAGTTTTGGAGAAAACTAGAAAAAACAAAAAATGTCGAATTTTTAAAAATTTCAAAATTTGGTTTAAATTGGCATTAATTGATGAGTAATATAGTTGTGTCTTATATCAAATTGTAGATAATTTAGTCTAGTTTCACATGATGTTGCTCAGAATTGGATTTGAGTAATAGTTTTGGAGAAAATTAGAAAAAACAAAAAATGTCGAATTTTGAAAAATTTCTAAATTTGGTTTAAATTGGCATTAATTGATGAGTAACATAGTTGTGTCTTATATCAAATTGTAGATAATTTAGTCTAGTATCACATGATGTTGCTCAGAATTGGATTTGAGTAACAGTTTTTGAGAAAATTTGAAAAAACTAAAAATGTCGAATTTTGAAAAATTTCAAAATTTGGTTTAAATTGGCATTAATTGATGAGTAACATAGTTGTGTCTTATATCAAATTGTAGATAATTTAGTCTAGTTTCACATGATGTTGCTCAGAATTGGATTTGAGTAATAGTTTTGGAGAAAATTAGAAAAAACAAAAAATGTCGAATTTTTAAAAATTTCAAAATTTGGTTTAAATTGGCATTAATTGATGAGTAATATAGTTGTGTCTTATATCAAATTGTAGATAATTTAGTCTAGTTTCACATGATGTTGCTCAGAATTGGATTTGAGTAATAGTTTTGGAGAAAACTAGAAAAAACAAAAAATGTCGAATTTTTAAAAATTTCAAAATTTGGTTTAAATTGGCATTAATTGATGAGTAATATAGTTGTGTCTTATATCAAATTGTAGATAATTTAGTCTAGTTTCACATGATGTTGCTCAGAATTGGATTTGAGTAATAGTTTTGGAGAAAATTAGAAAAAACAAAAAATGTCGAATTTTGAAAAATTTCTAAATTTGGTTTAAATTGGCATTAATTGATGAGTAACATAGTTGTGTCTTATATCAAATTGTAGATAATTTAGTCTAGTTTCACATGATGTTGCTCAGAATTGGATTTGAGTAATAGTTTTGGAGAAAATTAGAAAAAACAAAAAATGTCGAATTTTGAAAAATTTCAAAATTTGGTTTAAATTAGCATTAATTGATGAGTAATATAGTTGTATCTTATATCAAATTGTAGATAATTTAGTCTAGTTTCACATGATGTTGCTTAGAATAGGTTTTGAGTAATAGTTTTTGAGAAAATTAGAAAAAACAAAAATGTCGACTTTTGAAAAATTTCAAAATTTGGTTTAAATTGGCATTAATTGATGAGTAACATAGTTGTGTCTTATATCAAATTGTAGATAATTTAGTCTAGTTTCACATGATGTTGCTCAGAATTGGATTTGAGGAATAGTTTTGGAGAAAATTAGAAAAAACAAAAAATGTCGACTTTTGAAAAATTTCAAAATTTGGTTTAAATTGGCATTAATTGATGAGTAACATAGTTGTGTCATATCAAATTGTAGATAATTTAGTCTAGTTTCACATGATGTTGCTCAGAATTGGATTTGAGTAATAGTTTTGGAGAAAATTAGAAAAAACAAAAAATGTCGACTTTTGAAAAATTTCAAAATTTGGTTTAAATTGGCATTAATTGATGAGAAACATAGTTGTGTCTTATATCAAATTGTAGATAATTTAGTCTAGTTTCACATGATGTTGCTCAGAATTGGATTTGAGTAATAGTTTTGGAGAAAATTAGAAAAAACAAAAAATGTCGACTTTTGAAAAATTTCAAAATTTGGTTTAAATTGGCATTAATTGATGAGAAACATAGTTGTGTCTTATATCAAATTGTAGATAATTTAGTCTAGTTTCACATGATGTTGCTCAGAATTGGATTTGAGTAATAGTTTTGGAGAAAATTAGAAAAAACAAAAAATGTCGACTTTTGAAAAATTTCAAAATTTGGTTTAAATTGGCATTAATTGATGAGTAACATAGTTGTGTCATATCAAATTGTAGATAATTTAGTCTAGTTTCACATGATGTTGCTCAGAATTGGATTTGAGTAATAGTTTTGGAGAAAATTAGAAAAAACAAAAAATGTCGACTTTTGAAAAATTTCAAAATTTGGTTTAAATTGGCATTAATTGATGAGAAACATAGTTGTGTCTTATATCAAATTGTAGATAATTTAGTCTAGTTTCACATGATGTTGCTCAGAATTGGATTTGAGTAATAGTTTTGGAGAAAATTAGAAAAAACAAAAAATGTCGACTTTTGAAAAATTTCAAAATTTGGTTTAAATTGGCATTAATTGATGAGTAACATAGTTGTGTCTGATATCAAATTGTAGATAATTTAGTCTAGTATCACATGATGTTGCTCAGAATTGGATTTGAGTAACAGTTTTTGAGAAAATTTTAAAAAACTAAAAATGTCGAATTTTGAAAAATTTCAAAATTTGGTTTAAATTGGCATTAATTGATGAGTAACATAGTTGTGTCTTATATCAAATTGTAGATAATTTAGTCTAGTTTCACATGATGTTGCTCAGAATTGGATTTGAGTAATAGTTTTGGAGAAAATTAGAAAAAACAAAAAATGTCGACTTTTGAAAAATTTCAAAATTTGGTTTAAATTGGCATTAATTGATGAGTAACATAGTTGAGTCTTATATCAAATTGTAGATAATTTAGTCTAGTTTCACATGATGTTGCTCAGAATTGGATTTGAGTAATAGTTTTGGAGAAAATTAGAAAAAACAAACAATGTCGAATTTTGAAAAATTTCAAAATTTGGTTTAAATTAGCATTAATTGATGAGTAATATAGTTGTATCTTATATCAAATTGTAGATAATTTAGTCTAGTTTCACATGACGTTCCTCAGAATTGGATTTGAGTAACAGTTTTTGAGAAAATTTGAAAAAACTAAAAATGTCGAATTTTGAAAAATTTCAAAATTTGGTTTAAATTGGCATTAATTGATGAGTAACATAGTTGTGTCTTATATCAAATTGTAGATAATTTAGTCTAGTTTCACATGATGTTGCTCAGAATTGGATTTGAGTAATAGTTTTGGAGAAAATTAGAAAAAACAAAAAATGTCGAATTTTGAAAAATTTCAAAATTTGGTTTAAATTGGCATTAATTGATGAGTAATATAGTTGTGTCTTATATCAAATTGTAGATAATTTTGTCTAGTTTCACATGATGTTGCTTAGAATAGGTTTTGAGTAATAGTTTTAGAGAAAATTTGAAAAAACAAAAAATGTCGAATATAAAAAAATATCAAAATTTGGTCAAAATTGGCATTAATTGATGAGTAATATAGTTGTATCTTATATCAAATTGAAGATAGTTTAGTCTAGTTTCACATGATGTTGGTTAGAATTGGTTTTGAGTAATAATTTTTGACAAAATTTGAAAAAACAAAAAATGTCGAGTTTGAAAAAATTTGGTTAAAATTGGCATTAATTGATCAGTAATATAGTTGTATCTTATATCAAATTGTAGATAGTTTAGTCTAGTTTCACATGATGTTGCTTAGAATTGGTTTTGAGTAATAGTTTTTGAGAAAATTTGAAAAAACAAAAAAGTCAAGTTTGAAAAAATTTCAAAATTTGGTTTCAATTGGCATTAATTGATGAGTAATATAGTTGTATCTTATATCAAATTGTAGATAGTTTAGTCTAGTTTCACATGATGTCGGTTAGAATTGGTTTTGAGTAATAATTTTTGACAAAATTTGAAAAAAACAAAAAATGTCGAGTTTGAAAAAATTTAAAAATTTGGTTAAAATTGGCATTAATTGATCAGTAATATAGTTGTATCTTATATCAAATTGTAGATAATTTAGTCTAGTTTCACATGATGTTGCTTAGAATTGGATTTGAGTAATAGTTTTTGAGAAAATTTGAAAAAACAAAAAATGTCCAATTTAAAAAAATATCAAAATTTGGTCAAAATTGGCATTAATTGATGAGTAACTTGTTTGTTTCATCTTGTATGTTTAGTTTAATCTCATAATCTTATTAGAGAAATAATACTACTTTTACTCGTTTAGTGCCACGAAAGTGGACTGGCTAGTAATAACATACACATATCTGTTGTATAATTCAATATTATGCGTGGTGTTAGCAAGGGAAGTAGTTGTTTCAACATGAGATTTTGTTCTCTAGTCTTAATAAGACCTAATTTTATAGAGCTACTTACAGGTTGTATATATTTACATATTCAAGCTATATTTCGCTTTTAATAAGTTTAAAAATAAAGTAAATTATAATTATTCTTTTTAGTTATTAAAATACTTGCAAGTAGAATATATCAAGGTAGTAATTACAATTTCTAAATCTTTAATTATTAGAAATGTAGTGTAAGAATAATGGTAGCTTGGAGGATGTGGAACATAGCAGTTGGGAAGTGAAGTAATAAATTGCAAGTGGAAGAGTTGGAGTGTTTTTTCCTTGGGTGCAGGAAGGTGACAAGGGATGAGTTAGTGTAGTGGCGGCCGAGAGTCCCATCGTAGAGGTCAGCTGCGGTGTGCTTGACCCTTAATGAAGAGACTGCTCGTTCGGCCAATCCACGAACCTTATATATTGGTTAATGCAGGGCTCGGTTTAATAATGCCGTGCCGTTTCCCGTCGTCGTTTTGTGTTATTCGACGGGCGAACGTGAATTGCTGCTCTCTTCACCTTGTTTCAATATTGGATTCTCAAACAATAATGGAGTGCAATTAATGCCAACGCGCGTTCGAGCAGCAATATTAAAACGACAAAAGGTTATCTTACATACAATTTATTAACAGCTTCTCCATCTATTCTTGTCCATCGGTGTGGTTTTGTCTTGTTTGTCTAGTTTTGTTAGTTTAGTCAAGTCTTATCTGGCTAGTCGTTTATGTTTAGTTTTCTCAGACGAGAATTGTGCTCAATGTTTGACCACAAACGGATGCTGATTATACAAATTTTGAAAATGTTAAGAGGATCAGAATAAAAAATATTTGGGGCTGAAGAGTCTTATTTTTTTTGTAATTGGACAGCCCAAAAAAATTCGACTCTAAATTTCGCTCGATTTTGCGCTCGAAACATTTTAAAATGTTTCCAGAATTTCGACTTAGTAAGTCTATACCTGGAAAACGGTTGCAGGTAATTAAAAACGGATTGTGGCATCGTTTTCAGGAGGTCATTTCGCTACGGATGCACTTATATTTCTTTTAAAATATTTATTATTTTCCATTTATTATTTACCAAATTTCGCGAAATTTCGCTCGATTTAGGCCTTTTTATCAAGTCATATCTCGCGAACAGAAGCGGCTAGCAAAATGCAATTTGTATATTTAAAACCAGCATGGAAGACACTTTCAGACACACTTTAAAATTTTCCATTCACTGCCTAAACAGTGATTTTAAGAAAATAAATTTTCTCGCATTTTCCGCAGATTTCATAATATCATAACTTGAACTAGGATTTTCACAGGGACTTCTAGTTTTTACCAATCGCTTCAGCATCCTAAAATTAGTCGAGAAACTTATATAATATTCTTAGCTAGCTTTTAATTTAAAAATACCGTCGAACCTGCCATCGTTACGTTGGAGTCTCTAAACTACATTTTAATTAATTTCCCGTGCAATTTTCAATCGATTTTCATGAATTTTGCCTCGAACGATGCGTCAAGAATTCGGCCAAATTATTCTACAGGAAAAACATGCAATAAATTAGAGGAAATGGCTATAAAATGAAAAATAGCGTATATGTTGCACATTTTGAACAATTGAACCTAACAAACTGGAAAATCGTGTTCAGGACTTCTATTTACTTCGAAGAAACTGAAACAGGCCCTAAAATTTTTGGAGAAAATCGCCTAAAAAAACCATAATTTTTATCAGATTTTTATTAAAAGGAAGGAACCCCTTTCTCCTAATCTTTTTTCGTTTTTTTAGAAACCTCTCTGGAACTACAAATCACAGCGAAATTATTTTTCGCACTCTGAAACTAGACGAAAAAACTAGCAAATCGATGTATTAATTGCAAGGAAAGATTAAATTTTTTATCTCGAAATTCTGAATTGAAATTTTGACTTCGCGTGTCTATACCTCGAAAACGGTTGCAGGTAAATAAAAACGGATTGTGGCATCGTTTTCAGGAGGTAATTTCCCTATGGATGCAGTTATATTCCTTTAAAAATATTAATTAGTTTCACAGTGCTCGGGCGACCAAATTTTGCGAAATCTCGCTCGATTTAGCCCATTTTATCAAGTCATATCTCGCAAACGGAAGCGGCTAACAAAATGCAATTTGTATATTTACAACCAGCAGAGAAAACACTTTCAGACACATTTTAAAACTTTCCATTCACTGCATAAATAGTGATTTTAAGAAAATACATTTTCTCGCATTTTTCGCAGATTTGATATCATAACTTTGAACGGCTTTACATAGGGACTTCTAGTTTTTACCAATCGCTTCAGCATCCCAAAATTACTCGGAAAACTTATATAATATTCTTAGCTAGCTTTTCCAAAATTCCGCTCTGTTTCCGAATTACAGCTTTTTGATCTCGCCTCTAACCTATACACAACAATTTCAGTTTCTCTCATTTTTATCTGTTAATAAAACAAAACAAAATTGATTTCTCCACGGATTTTATTCGAAATAATTTCCGAAATTCCGCTTCGTTTCCGGATTACAGCTTCTTGAACTCGCCTATAACCAACACTCAACTATTTCAGTTTTTCTCAATTTTATCTGTGAATACTCAAACCACGCTTAGCAACTAAACACTGCGTTAAAGAAAATTGATTTCTCCACGGCTTCTATTCGAAACAATTTCCAAAATTCCTCTCCGTTTCCGAATTACAGCTTCTTGAACTCGCCTGTAACCAACACTCAACAATTTAAGTTTTTCTCAATTTCCTCTGTTAATACTCAAACCACGCTTACCAACTAAACATTGCGTTAAAGAAAATTGGTTTCTCCACTGCTTTTATTCGAAACAATTCCCGAAATTCCGCTCAGTTTCCGAATTACAGCTTCTTGAACTCGCCTCTAACTTAAACTCAATAATTTCAGTTTTTTTCAATTTTCTGTGTTAGTACTCAAACCACGCTTACCAACTAAAGATTGCGTTAAAGAAAATTGATGTCTCCACGACTTTCTTTCGAAACAATTTCCAAAATTCCGCTCTGTGTCCGAATTACAGCTTCTTGAACTCGCCTCGAACCAACACTCAACAATTTAATTTTTTTTCAATTTCCCCTGTTAATACTGAAACCACGCTTACCAGCTAAACACTGCCTTAAAGAAAATTGATTTCTCCACGACTTTTATTCGAAACAATTTCTAGATTTCCGCTCCGTTTCCGAATTACAGCTTCTTGAACTCGTCTCTAACGTACACTCAACAATTTTATTTTTTCTCAATTTTCTCTGTTAATACTCAAACCACGCTTACCAACTAAACAATGCTTTAAAGAAAATTGATCTCTCCACGGCTTTTACTCGAAACAATTTCCAAAATTCCGCTCCGTTTCCGAATTACAGCTTTTTGAACTCGCCTCTAACGTACACTCAACAATTTTATTTTTTCTCAATTTTCTCTGTTAATTCTCAAACCACGCTTACCAACTAAACATTGCGTTAAAGAAAATTGATTTCTCTACGGCTTTCATTTGAAACAATTTCCCAAATTCCGCTCCATTTCCGAATTACAGCTTCTTGAACTCGCCTCTAACCTAAACTCAACAATTTAAGTTTGTCTTAATTTTCTCTGTTAATACTAAAACCACGCTTACCAACTAAACATTGCCTTAAAGAAAATTGATTTCTCCACGAATTTTATTCGAAACAATTTCTAGAATTCCGCTCCGTTTCCGAATACAGCTTCTTGAACTCGCCTCGAACCAACACTCAACAATTTCAGTTTTTTTCAATTTTCTCTCTTAATACTCAAACCACGCTTACCTACTATACATTGCGTTAAATAAAATTGATTTCACCACGACTCTCTTTTGAAACAATTTCCGAAATTCCGCTCCGTTTCCAAATTACAGTTTCTTGAACTCGCCTCTAACCAACACCTAACAATTTCAGTTCTTTTCAATTTTCTGTGTTAATACTGAAACCACGCTTACCAACTAAACATTGCGTTAAAGAAAATTGATTTCTCCACGGATTTTATTCGAAACAATTTCCGAAATTCCGCACCTTTTCCGAATTACAGCTTCTGGAACTCGCCTCTAACCTACACTCAACAAATTCAGTTTTTCTCAATTTTCTCTGTTAATACTCAAACCACGCTTACCAAGTAAACACTGCGTTAAAGCAAATTGATTTCTCCACGACTTTTATTCGAAACAATTTCCAAAATTCCGTTTCCGAATTATAGCTTCTTGAAGTCGCTTCTAACCAACACTCAAAAAAATCAGTTTTTCTCAATTATCTAAGTTAATACTCAAACCACGCTTACCAACTAAATACTGCTTTAGAAAATTGATTTCTCCACGGATTTTATTCAAAACAATTTCCGAAGTCTCGCTCCGTTTCCGAATCACAGCTTCTTGAACTCGCCTCGAACCAACACTCAACAATTTCAGTTTTTTTCAATTTCCTCTGTTAAAACTCAAACCACGCTTACCAGCTAAATATTACGTTAAAGGAAATTGATTTATCCACGACTTTTATTCGATACAATTTCCAAAATTCCGCTCCGTTTCCGAATTACAGCTTCTTGAACTCGCCTTTAACCTACACTCAACAATTTCAGTTTTTCTCAATTTCCTCCCTTTAATACTCAAACCACGCTTACTAACTAAACATTGCGTTAAAGCAAATTAATTTCTCCACGACTTTTATTCCAAACAATTTCCAAAATTCTAACCTAACCTAACCTAACCTACACTCAACAATTTCAGTTTTTCTAAATTTTATCTGTTAATACTCAAACCACGCTTACCAACTAAACACTGCGTTAAAGAAAATTGATTTCTCTACGGATTTTATTCGAAACAATTTCCGAAATTCCGCTTCGTTTCCGGATTACAGATTCTTGAACTCGCCTTTAACCTAAACTCAACAATTTCAGTTTTTTTCAATTTTCTCTGATAATACTCAAACCACGCTTACCGGCTAAGCATTGCGTTAAAGAAAATTGATTTCTCCACGGCTTTTATTCGAAACAATTTCCGAAGTTTCGCTCCGTTTCCGAATTACAGCTTCTTGAACTCGCCTCTAACAATTTCAGTTTTTTTCAATTTCCTCGGTTAATACTCAAACCACGGTTATCAACTAAACATTGCGTGAAAGAAAATTGATTTCTCCACAGATTTTATTCGAAACAATTTGCGAAATTCCGCGCTGTTTCCGAATTACAGTTTCTTGAACTCGCCTCTTACATACACTCAACAATTTTAGTTTCTCTCAATTTTCTCTGTTATTGCTGAAACCACACTTACCAACTAAACATTGTGTTAAAGAAAATTGATTTCTCCACAGCTTTTATGCGAAACAATTTCCGGAATTTCGCTCCGTTTCCGAATTACAGCTTCTTGAACTCGCCTCTAACGTACACTCAACAATTTCAGTTTTTCTCAATTTTCTCTGTTAATACTCAAACCACGTTTACCTACTCAACATTTCGCTAAAGAAAATTGACTTCTCCACGACTTTTATTCGAAACAATTTCTAAAATTCCGCTGCGTTTCCGAATTACAGCTTCTTGAACTCGCTTCTAACTTAAAGTCAACAATTTCAGTTTTTTTCAATTTTCTCTGTTAAAGCTGAAACCATGCTTATCAGCTAAACATTGAGTCAAAGAAAATTGATTTCTCCACCGCTTTTATTCGAAACAATTTCCGGAATTCCGCTCCGTTTCCGAATTACAGCTTCTTGAACTCGACTCGAACCGACACTCAACAATTTCAGTTTTTTTTCAGTTTTCTCTGTTAATACTCAAACCACGCTTACCAACTAAATATTGCGTTAAAGAAAATTGATTTCTTCACGACTTTCTTTTGAAACAATTTCCGAAATTCCGCTCCGTTTCCGAATTACAGCTTCTTGAACTCGAGTAGGGAAAGATCCTATGTTCTGGAACCACCTCATCCTCCGACCTTGAAATTACAGATTCCTTTAATAAAATTACAGATTCCCTGTTAATTACCTATTTGGTCCTGTTTAAACCACATCGGAACTTATTATTAGTTAAGAGGGTGTGAGGTCTATGTTACCTCACGTTCCTCATAATCCGGTTCTGGTCTGGTTCTAGAGCATGCGCAAACCGCCAATACCTGTTGAAGCAGTATTTTCTATGAAAGGTTTAAACAGGTAGTAATCAACTAATAAACAGGTTCAATCAGCTAATAAACAGGTTTAAACAGGTATTAATCAGGTATAGTCAGCTAATAAACAGGTATTGGCGCATGCTCTAGAACCAGACCAGAACCAGATTATGAGGAACGTGAGGTAACATAGACCTCACACCCTCTTAACTAATAATAAGATCCGATGTGGTTTAAACAGGACCAAATAGGTAATTAACAGGGAATCTGTAATTTTATTAAAGGAATCTGTAATTTCAAGGTCAGAGGATGAGGTGGTTCCAGAACATAGGATCTTTCCCTACTAACTCGCCTCTAACCTACACTCAACAATTTCAGTTTTTTTCTGTGTTAATACTCAAACCACGCTTACCAACTGAACATTGCGTTAAAGACAATTGATTTCTCCACGGATTTTATTTTTTTCTCCACGGAATTTCGAAAATTCCCTCCTTCTCCGAATTACAGCTTCTTGAACTCGCCGCTAACCTAAACTTAACAATTTCAGTTTTTTGCAATTTTCTGGGTTAATACTTTAAGCACGCTTACCAACTAAACATTGCGTTAAAGAAAATTGATTTCTCCACGACTTTTATTCGAAACAATTTCTAAAATTCCGCTCCGTTTCTGAATTACAGATTCTTGAACTCGCCTCTAACCTACACTCAACAATTTCAGTTTTTCTCAATTTTCTCTGTTAACACTCAAACTACGCTTACCAACTAATCATTGCGTTAAAGAAAATTGATTTCTCCACGACTTTTATTCGATACAATTTCTAAAATTCCGCTCCGTTCCTGAATTACAGATTCTTGAACTCGCCTCTAACCTACACTCAACAATTTCAGTTTTTCTCAATTTGCTCTGTTAATACTCAAACTATGCTTACCAACTAATCATTGCGTTAAAGAAAATTGATTTCACTTTGAAACAATTCCCGAAATTCCGCTCTGTTTCCGAATTACAGGTTCTTGAACTCGCCTCTAACCTACACTCAACAATTTCAGTTTCTCTCAATTTTCTCTGTTAATATTCAAACCCCGTTTACCAACTAAACATTGCGTGAAAGAAAATTGATTTCTCCACGACTTTTATTCGATACTATTTCTAAAATTCCGGTCCGTTTCCGAATTACAGCTTCTTGAACTCGTCTCTAACCAACACTCAACAATTTCAGTTTCCGAGGGCAGTTCCAGTTTCCCTGATATTTTTTCGGTTTTTTACATAATTCTCTGAAACTACAAATCTCAGCGAAATAATTTTTCGCACACTGAAACTAGACGAAAATACGAGCAAATCGATGTGCAAATTGTGTGCAAAGATTCAATTTTTTACTGCGAAATTACGAATTAAAATTTTCCAGAATTTCGATTTCGTAAGTCTATATCTCGAAAACGGTTGCAGGTAATTAAAAACGGATTGCGGCATCGTTTTCAGGAGATAATTTCCCTATTATTATTAATTAGTTTCCTAGTTCTCAGCTCGGGTAACCAAATTTTGCGAAATTTCGCTCGATTTAGCCCATTTTATCAAGTCATATCTCGCGAACGGAAGCGACTAGCAAAATGCAATTTGTATATTTACAACCAGCTTGGAAAACACTTTCAGTCACACTTTAAAATTTTCCATTCACTGCATAAATACTGATTTTAAGAAAATAGATTTTCCCGCATTTTCCGCAGATTTCTTGATATCATAACTTATCACAGAGACTTCTAGTTTTTACTAATCGGTTCATCATCCCAAAATTAGTCGGAAAACATATATCATAATCCTAGGAAGCTTTTAATTAAAAAATACCATCGAACCAGACATCTTCTGGAGCAATGGTGCGCAACTATACAAGGCTAGATAGGTAATAACAAGCCAAATAGTTGAGTTGTAGGTAAAATATAATATATTTAGTAGGTATAAGATTAAACATGAATTTTGGCGTTTGGGGAACTGATGAGTTTAATGACTTCGTTATCCGCATGTTGTTGTGTGTACGCAAAAACAATTAAACAAACTGGTCATTTGAACTCTCCCGAGATAACGAACTCATTAATTCTCATTTGCCAAAGCCAGTTCCGTTATTTCATAATTGGGAAACTCCGAACAAATAATTCATTTCTATATCTCAACGGCTCTACATATTTTATGTATTTAAGCGTGCACAAACATTATGGAACGGATAGCCGAATTTAAACTTCAACTCTCTGTAGATTTACACCATGCAATCCTCGTCAACTCTCATAATCCATCCATTTCACTAGAAAATGTAAATGTTGTGAAATATTATTTATTATCTTGGATAGTTTTAGATGATTATAATAACAAAGCGATGTTTTGAGTTGATCCCAGGCGATTGATATCTATATATTCCTCGGAGAGTGCGAATCATTTTCGGTTTGGTGTCCCTGCGGGTCGCCTAAAAGGATTCCCCAACGCGACCGAAATAATTTACAAGTTAAAGGTTGATACGTATTTTCCTTTATCAAGCAAACGGTTTATTAGTGAGGGAATTAACCATAAAGTTTTACTACACCCATATATAAGTCATTATTATATTGCGCCCGTTGGGAGCTTGGGCCATCTGACTGATGACTTCTGCAAAGGAAAGCTCCGGAAATGCGCGCCCTAAATATATATTTGGCTCCGTGTTATGTGACAACGACGCCGCTAAGCTACGCGAACCGGGGAAGAGGGTTCAGATAGGTGGTATCATTCCGAGCGCGGCAAAAGCGTTCGCTTTAAAATAAAGATTACTGTTCTTAACGGCGCCGGGATTGTTCGCATCCGCAAGGAGGAAAAGATAGCGGGCGTAATAAGGATGCGGATATAAAATTACCGGTTTTGATTTTACTTTTATTTCCGGTTTTTCTTACACTTTATTTCCTTTCTCATCCTTATGCTACTACAAATAATCTCCTCTTATTAAGATCACAACAAATGAGAGTTCACTAAACTATACAAGAGCAGAGGAGGTAAGACAAAATCAAGACATATCCAAGTAAGACCACAAAAGATCACAGAAGACCGTACAGGATCGGACAATACCACAAACTATAAAGTATAAGACAAAACTATAAAGTATAGGCGATTACAGTATAAACTCGATAATCCGACACATATGGGAGTAGACAACCGCCGGATTATCAGAAGCGGTTTCCAGTTTCCAGACCGCCGGATTACTGAACCTGTCGTCCGATCAACCAATGCCCGAATATTATACTATATTACAATGTCGAGTTTCTTAAAAATAATAATGAATTTCTCGTGTCGACAAATCAAGATTAGTAATAAGATGTTAATCAGTTTGTAAAACCTTGTTATTTCTTAAGTAGTTTGAGGAGATGATTTATGCAGATTCGTTAGTTGTTAGAGGGAAAACATTTCGTTCTCGGAATAAAATCTGAATAAATAATTTGTTGAAGTCGTCTCGGAAAGTGGAATAAGAAACGTCGCCGTTTCGCCATAATAAGTTACTCGAATGACAACGGCTGGTTTTTGTGAACTCTTATAAACAGGCCGTCTGGAATCTCAAGCAGGGCTGCTAACGATCCTATACAAATTAATTCCGCTGGAAGCGGGGCAACACTTTCTTATCGGCCGCAATATGAAATTCCCATCAGCAATCGCGGCCCCCTGACAACTCTAAATATATTCTTATCAAGTTTTTAATTATACAAAGTAACATTTTCCCTTCGAATTTATGTTCCGCGTTTTTTTTCCTCGAGAGCTGGCGAATAAAAATTAGAAATCCAATTACAAGTTTTATTACTTCGGATTAAAATTCTTGCGAGATTAGTCGTAAAAATTCGCCTTCGGGCAAAAACATTTCATAACATTTCTATTTTCAAAACACAAAAGATTCAGTTTCATTTTAATAATCTATTTATGTATTTACAGGGGAATCCAACGTCTGTGCCTAATAACAAACTTCCACATATCAACAACAGATTATAAATGTATTACGCAAAGCTAGTCCATAACAGTACCAACATTTTATTCATCAAAATTTAAGAAAAAAAGTTAAACTGCTTCACACGCGATTTAAAAGCGAGACCTTTCTTCTGACCGAAATAACGTTTAGTGTATTCTATCTATATTAAAAGCCTATATCAGTTTAGGGAAATAAAAATAATGAATGTTTGTTCTTCAAGAAAACGGTATGTGAATCCGTATTCATTGCGTGGTAGTAAATTACATTTTTTGAAATCCTGCGTTATCAAGACAAATGTCTCACGGAGAAAGTTCCACCGTTTGATGTGGGTCTTCCACACGTAAATTCTTAATATAACAATTCCCTGTCTAGCATTACTGCTCGGTTTCAGCGCTTTGTAGCACTGATTTTATAAACGCCTGTACATCGTCTCGGCGCTCTTTCCAATTTACTTCCGCTGCTGCCGTATTGAACACAAAATATCGGGCTCGCCTAGCCTACAGCACACCGTATTGTTCCTGATTACTTGTTTGTATTTTCCTTCCGACAACATGAATGTATCAAAGAAAAACTATTTTTCCTTTCCGGGCGGACTTTTCGCATACAAAGGGAATTTCTATTACTCCACAGAAATAATAGATCCACGCGAATTAATTACTGCACAACCTTTTTATCAACACGAGGAAATCTCAGACAGAAATAAATTAACCAATTTATTTTATTATACAACATTGATGATCTAATTTGCTTACCTACTTAGTCTTAATTATTTAAACTGCCTTGCTTTCTTATCTTGTCTGTCTACTATTGTCTGTATAGTTTTGTCTGTGTAGTCTTGTCTGTCTAGTCTTGTCTGTCTAGTCTTGTCTGTCTAGTCTTGTCTGTCTAGTCTTGTCTGTCTAGTCTTGTCTGTCTAGTCTTGTCTGTCTAGTCTTGTCTGTCTAGTCTTGTCTGTCTAGTCTTGTCTGTCTAGTCTTGTCTGTCTAGTCTTGTCTGTCTAGTCTTGTCTGTCTAGTCTTGTCTCTCTAGTCTTGTCTGTCTAGTCTTGTCTGTCTAGTCTTGTCTGTCTAGTCTTGTCTGTCTAGTCTTGTCTGTCTAGTCTTGTCTGTCTAGTCTTGTCTGTCTACTCTTGTCTGTCTAGTCTTGTCTGTCTAGTCTTGTCTGTCTAGTCTTGTCTGTCAAGTCTTGTCTGTCTAGTCTTGTCTGTCTAGTCTTGTCTGTCTAGTCTTGTCTGTCTAGTCTTGTCTGCCTAGTCTTGTCTGTCTAGTCTTGTCTGTCTAGTCTTGTCTGTCTAGTCTTGTCTGTCTAGTCTTGTCTGTCTAGTCTTGTCTGTCTAGTCTTGTCTGTCTAGTCTTGTCTGTCTAGTCTTGTCTGTCCAGTCTTGTCTGTCTAGTCTGTCTGTCTAGTCTTGTCTGTCTAGTCTTGTCTGTCTAGTCTTGTCTGTCTAACCTTGTCTGTCTAGTCTAGTTTGTCTAGTCTTGTCTGTCTAGTCTTGTTTGTCTAGTCTTGTTTGTCTAGGCTTGTCTGTCTAGTCTTGTCTGTCTAGTCTTGTCTGTCTAGTCTTGTCTGTCTAGTCTGTCCAGTCTTGTCTGTCTAGTCTTGCCTGTCTAGTCTTGTCTGTCTAGTCTTGTCTGTCTAGTCTTGTCTGTCTAGTCTTGTCTGTCTAGTCTTGTCTGTCTAGTCTTGTCTGTCTAGTCTTGTCTGTCTAGTCTTGTCTGTCTAGTCTTGTCTGTCTAGTCTTGTCTGTCTAGTCTTGTCTGGCTAGTCTTGTCTGTCTAGTCTTGACTGTCTAGTTTTGTCTGTCTAGTCTTGTCTGTCTAGTCTTGTCTGTCTAGTCTTGTCTGTCTAGTTTGGTCTGTCTAGTATTTTTTGTCTAGTCTTGTCTGTCCAGTCTTGTCTGTCTAGTCTTGTCTGTCTAGTATTGTTTGTCTAGTCTTGTCTGTCTAGTCTTGTCTGTCTAGTCTTGTATGTCTAGTCTTGTCTGTCTAGTCTTGTCTGTCTAGTCTGTCTAGTCTTGTCTGTCTAGTCTTGTCTGTCTAGTCTTGTCTGTCTAGTCTTGTCTGTCTAGTTTTGTCTGTCTAGTCTTGTCTGTCTAGTCTTGTCTGTCTAGTCTTGTCTGTCTAGTCTTGTCTGTCTAGTCTTGTCTGTCTAGTCTTGTCTGTCTAGTCTTGTCTGTCTAGTCTTTTCTGTCTAGTCTTGTCTGTCTAGTCTTGTCTGTCTAGTCTTGTCTGTCTAGTCTGTCTAGTCTTGTCTGTCTAGTCTTGTCTGTCTAGTCTTTTCTGTCTAGTCTTGTCTGTCTAGTCTTGTCTGTCTAGTCTTGTCTGTCTAGTCTTGTCTGTCTAGTCTTGTCTGTCTAGTCTTGTCTGTCTAGTCTTGTCTGTCTAGTCTTGTGTGTCTAGTCTTGTCTGTCTAGTCTTGTCTGTCTAGTCTTGTCTGCCTAGTCTTGTCTGTCTAGTCTTGTCTGTCTAGTCTTGTCTGTCTAGTCTTGTCTGTCTAGTCTTGTCTGTCTAGTCTTGTCTGTCTAGTCTTGTCTGTCTAGTCTTGTCTGTCTAGTCTTGTCTGTCTAGTCTTGTCTGTCTAGTCTTGTCTGTCTAGTCTTGTCTGTCCAGTCTTGTCTGTCTAGTCTGTCTGTCTAGTCTTGTCTGTCTAGTCTTGTCTGTCTAACCTTGTCTGTCTAGTCTAGTTTGTCTAGTCTTGTCTGTCTAGTCTTGTTTGTCTAGTCTTGTTTGTCTAGGCTTGTCTGTCTAGTCTTGTCTGTCTAGTCTTGTCTGTCTAGTCTTGTCTGTCTAGTGTTGTCTGTCTAGTTTTGTCTGTCTAGTCTTGTCTGTCTAGTCTTGTCTGTCTAGTCTTGTCTGTCTAGTCTGTCCAGTCTTGTCTGTCTAGTCTTGCCTGTCTAGTCTTGTCTGTCTAGTCTTGTCTGTCTAGTCTTGTCTGTCTAGTCTTGTCTGTCTAGTCTTGTCTGTCTAGTCTTGTCTGTCTAGTCTTGTCTGTCTAGTCTTGTCTGTCTAGTCTTGTCTGTCTAGTCTTGTCTGGCTAGTCTTGTCTGTCTAGTCTTGACTGTCTAGTTTTGTCTGTCTAGTCTTGTCTGTCTAGTCTTGTCTGTCTAGTCTTGTCTGTCTAGTTTGGTCTGTCTAGTATTTTTTGTCTAGTCTTGTCTGTCCAGTCTTGTCTGTCTAGTCTTGTCTGTCTAGTATTGTTTGTCTAGTCTTGTCTGTCTAGTCTTGTCTGTCTAGTCTTGTATGTCTAGTCTTGTCTGTCTAGTCTTGTCTGTCTAGTCTGTCTAGTCTTGTCTGTCTAGTCTTGTCTGTCTAGTCTTGTCTGTCTAGTCTTGTCCGTCTAGTTTTGTCTGTCTAGTCTTGTCTGTCTAGTCTTGTCTGTCTAGTCTTGTCTGTCTAGTCTTGTCTGTCTAGTCTTGTCTGTCTAGTCTTGTCTGTCTAGTCTTGTCTGTCTAGTCTTGTCTGTCTAGTCTTGTCTGTCTAGTCTTGTCTGTCTAGTCTTGTCTGTCTAGTCTTGTCTGTCTAGTCTTGTCTGTCTAGTCTTGTCTGTCTAGTCTTGTCTGTCTAGTCTTGTCTGTCTAGTCTTGTCTGTCTAGTCTGTCTAGTCTTGTCTGTCTAGTCTTGTCTGTCTAGTCTTTTCTGTCTAGTCTTGTCTGTCTAGTCTTGTCTGTCTAGTCTTGTCTGTCTAGTCTTGTCTGTCTAGTCTTGTCTGTCTAGTCTTGTCTGTCTAGTCTTGTCTGTCTAGTCTTGTCTGTCTAGTCTTGTCTGTCTAGTCTTGTGTGTCTAGTCTTGTCTGTCTAGTCTTGTCTGTCTAGTCTTGTCTGTCTAGTCTTGTCTGTCTAGTCTTGTCTGTCTAGTCTTGTCTGTCTAGTCTTGTCTGTATAGTCTTGTCTGTCTAGTCTTGTCTGTATAGTCTTGTCTGTCTAGTCTTGTCTGTCTAGTCTTGTCTGTCTAGTCTTGTCTGTCTAGTAATGTCTGTCTAGTCTTGTCTATCTAGTCTTGTCTGCCTAGTCTTGTCTGTCTAGTCTTGTCTGTCTAGTCTTGTCTGTCTAGTCTTGTCTGTCTAGTCTTGTCTGTCTAGTCTTGTCTGTCTAGTCTTGTCTGTCTAGTCTTGTCTGTCTAGTCTTGTCTGTCTAGTCTTGTCTGTCTAGTCTTGTCTGTCTAGTCTTGTCTGTCTAGTCTTGTCTGTCTAGTCTTGTCTGTCTAGTCTTGTCTGTCTAGTCTTGTCTGTCTAGTCTTGTCTGTCTAGTCTTGTCTGTCTAGTCTTGTCTGTCTAGTCTTGTCTGTCTAGTCTTGTCTGTCTAGTCTTGTCTGTCTAGTCTTGTCTGTCTAGTCTTGTCTGTCTAGTCTTGTCTGTCTAGTCTTGTCTGTCTAGTCTTGTCTGTCTAGTCTTGTCTGTCTAGTCTTGTCTGTCTAGTCTTGTCTGTCTAGTCTTGTCTGTCTAGTCTTGTCTGTCTAGTCTTGTCTGTCTAGTCTTGTCTGTCTAGTCTTGTCTGTCTAGTCTTGTCTGTCTAGTCTTGTCTGTCTAGTCTTGTCTGTCTAGTCTTGTCTGTCTAGTCTTGTCTGTCTAGTCTTGTCTGTCTAGTCTTGTCTGTCTAGTCTTGTCTGTCTAGTCTTGTCTGTCTAGTCTTGTCTATCTAGTCTTGTCTGTCTAGTCTTGTCTGTCTAGTCTTGTCTGTATAGTCTTGTCTGTCTAGTCTTGTCTGTCTAGTCTTGTCTGTCTAGTCTTGTCTGTCTAGTCTTGTCTGTCTAGTCTTGTCTGTCTAGTCTTGTCTGTCTAGTCTTGTCTGTCTAGTCTTGTCTGTCTAGTCTTGTCTGTCTAGTCTTGGCTGTCTAGTCTTGTCTGTCTAGTCTTGTCTGTCTAGTCTTGTCTGTCTAGTCTTGTCTGTCTAGTCTTGTCTGTCTAGTCTTGTCTGTCTAGTCTTGTCTGTCTAGTCTTGTCTGTCTAGTCTTGTCTGTCTAGTCTTGTCTGTCTAGTCTTGTCTGTCTAGTCTTGTCTGTCTAGTCTTGTCTGTCTAGTCTTGTCTGTCTAGTCTTGTCTGTCTAGTCTTGTCTGTCTAGTCTTGTCTGTCTTGTCTTGTCTGTCTAGTCTTGTCTGTCTAGTCTTGTCTGTCTAGTCTTGTCTGTCTAGTCTTGTCTGTCTAGTCTTGTGTGTCTAGTCTTGTCTGTCTAGTCTTGTCTGTCTAGTCTTGTCTGTCTAGTCTTGTCTGTCTAGTCTTGTCTGTCTAGTCTTGTCTGTCTAGTCTTGTCTGTCTAGTCTTGTCTATCTAGTCTTGTCTGTCTAGTCTTGTCTGTCTAGTCTTGTCTGTCTAGTCTTGTCTGTCTAGTCTTGTCTGTCTAGTCTTGTCTGTCTAGTCTTGTCTGTCTAGTATTGTCTGTCTAGTCTTGTCTGTCTAGTCTTGTCTGTCTAGTCTTGTCTGTCTAGTCTTGTCTGTCTAGTCTTGTCTGTCTAGTCTTGTCTGTCTAGTCTTGTCTGTCTAGTCTTGTCTGTCTAGTCTTGTCTGTCTAGCCTTGTCTGTCTAGTCTTGTCTGTCTAGTCTTGTCTGCCTAGTCTTGTCTGGCTAGTCTTGTCTGTCTAATCTTGTCAGTCTGCTTTTTGGAAATAATCAAAATTGGTTTTTAGTTGAATGTAACAAACAAAAATATGAATACTGAAATGCAATCCATAAATCATTTACGTCTCGAATTTATAAATATTAATTAGCAATTTCCAAATACATGCCGTGTATAAATCAAATAAACTATAAATTCATTATATTTTAAAACTTTTCGGAATAAATTCATTCCATATTTATATATAAACAATTTTCCATTTACAAAAATAAAAATATATACACAGACATGTCAATAATAATTAACAAAAAGTTTTTAATTGAATAATACATCTGGGCTGTACTACTTTAATTATATCTAGCCTCTCGATTGTTTTTTCTCACCTTATTTTATCTACTCACACACAAAAATGATCACATTATTAAATACATTATTGTATGTGAAGGATGCCATTATTATAATCGTGCGTCAAAGTATAGAAATCGTGCGTAAAAGTCCAATGTAAATCAAATGGAGTTTCTTTATAAAACGATTTCTGTTTGTTGTTACTATGGCAACAATTTGCGTCACTAAAGAAAAAACATAGACGTAGCGAAAATAAATTTTCTGACGTATATTAAAATTGGGTTGATCTGATATATAGGGCATCAACGCGCCATGTGCAAAAATTGAAACTAACTGAAATTGACATAAAACCTCCAGCGGCGTGTAAAAAACGCCACCATATATCAGATTAACCTAAAATTGAATTAATTTTGAATCAAGAAGTTTCGGTCTCTCATTCTAGATTTATTTGGCTCTAATATAAGTGAACCTAACCATAACCTAGTCTTGATAAAATCTAGGTTAATCTAGATTACATCGACAACGACCAAATAGTGTTCCCGTCACTGTGCGTTTTTACTAGTTAGCAATTTTTTCCACCGAGGCGCTAAACGTTCTAACCTTATTGTGTCAGTGATTTCAAGTATGTTGTCTCTCAAAATTACAATTTTTACAATATCATCAGTAAGAAACAATTATTTTTTTGAAGATTCAACAGTATTTTAACATGCATCGTAGATAAAATAATATTTTACACACGTGTGTGAAGAAGGGCTTTTGTGCAATCATTGCAATTAAACCACTCGCCTTCGGCTTGTGCTTTAAACTTCGCAACTCATGCACAAAAGCCCTACTTCACACACTTGAAATATTGCACTCATTGCGATTAAACTTCGATTGCGATTAAACTTCGCAACTCATGCACAAAAGTCCTTCTTCACACACTTGAACTATTGCACTCATTGCGTTTAAACCACTCGCCTTCGGCTCGTGCTTTAAACTTCGCAACTCATGCACAAAAGCCCTTCTTCACACACTTGAAGTATTGCACTCATTGCGATTAAACTTCGATTGCGATTAAACTTCGCAACTCATGCACAAAAGTCCTTCTTCACACACTTGAAATATTGCACTCATTGCGATTAAACTTCGATTGTGATTAAACTTCGCAACTCATGCACAAAAGTCCTTCTTCACACACTTGAACTATTGCACTCATTGCGATTAAACCACTTGCCTTCGGCTCGTGCTTTAAACTTCGCAACTCATGCACAAAAGCTCTTCTTCACACACTTGAAGCATTGCATTCATTGCGATTAAACTTCGATTGCGATTAAACTTCGCAACTCATGCACAAAAGTCCTTTTTCACACACTTGAACTATTGCACTCATTGCGATTAAACCACTCGCCTTCGGCTCGTGCTTTAAACTTCGCAACTCATGCACAAAAGCCCTTCTTCACACACTTGAAATATTGCACTCATTGCGATTAAACTTCGATTGCGATTAAACTTCGCAACTCATGCACAAAAGTCCTTCTTCACACACTTGAACTATTGCACTCATTGCGATTAAACCACTCGCCTTTGGCTCGTGCTTGAAACTTCGCAACTCATGAACAAAAGCTCTTCGTCACACACTTGAACTATTGCAAACCATTGCATTCATTGCGATTAAATCACTCGCCTTCGGCTCCTGCTTTAAACTTCGCGACTCATGCACAAAAGTCTTTCTTCACAACTTGAACTATTGCACTCATTGCGTTTAAACCACTCACCTTCGGCTCGTGCTTTAAACTTCGCAACTCATGCACAAAAGCCCTTCTTCACACACTTGAAATATTGCACTCATTGCGATTAAACTTCGATTGCGATTAAACTTCACAACTCATGCACAAAAGTCCTTCTTCACACACTTGAACTATTGCACTCATTGCGAAACTTCACAACTCATGAACAAAAGCCCTTCTTCACACACTTGAACTATTGCAAACCATTGCATTCATTGCGATTAAATCACTCGCCTTCGGCTCATGCTTTAAACTTCGCGACTCATGCACAAAAGTCCTTCTTCACAACTTGAACTATTGCACTCATTGCGTTTAAACCACTCGCCTTCGGCTCGTGCTTTAAACTTCGCAACTCATGCACAAAAGCCCTTCTTCACACACTTGAAGTATTGCACTCATTGCGATTAAACTTCGATTGCGATTAAACTTCGCAACTCATGCACAAAAGTTCTTCTTCACACACTTGAACTATTGCACTCATTGCGATTAAACCACTCGCCTTCGGCTCGTGCTTTAAACTTCGCAACTCACGCTCGAAAGCCCTTCTTCACACACTTATATCATAAACTAGTAATATTATAGATTTATCTAAACGAGGACTATATTATTATTATTGAACGTGAACGTTTGTGACTATATAGATCTGAGGTAGACAAACAGTGGACGGTCGATCGTGAGCACTCTGGCGGTCGATCGCAATTTTTTTTTCGGAACGTTCAAAGAATAGTTACTACACTGCGATGTCCGTGCTGGTCGCGCAACAATGAACTTTTCCAAAATGAACCCAAAATGATGCTGACTTCGTTTTTCTGCTTTCAATCTGCTTCACCAAAACCTTTGAACGAAAGATCAACTCACCTGGCGGGCTTGACTTCTAGCGTACAGCCAAATCGACCAAATCCAAAACAGACAATACGAGTCAGAAGCTTTAATCCGGAGAAGAATATCCCCAAAAAGTGTTTTTTATCGCACCAACGTTTACTCCAAAGAGTCTATCGGACTGTACTGATGGTTACACCTCAGATTCAGAGGGCAGATGTATAAATACTCCACCGTTTGATTTTATCCTTCACCGTTTTAACCAACAATTTGGTGCCTGTGAGGAATGCGCCGAATGAATAAAGACAAAGAAATTAGTAACACCACAAAAGGGAGAAAATTAGAATATGTAGGACATGTTATGAGAGGAGATAGATATAATATCCTTAAGCTTATTATTCAAGGCAAAATAAAAGGCAAGATAACGATTGGCAGAAGAAGAATCTCTTGGTTGCGCAACTGCGAGGGATTGGTTTGCTTGCACATCCGCAGAACTCTTGATAAGGTCCGAGTACTGGTGATGATTTCCATTCTCCGATAGGAGCGGAATTACAAGAAGAAGAAGAAGAGGAATGCGATTATTAGGAAGATGAACCCGTTGAGCTTGATGAACGTTGAAATACAACATTCCTGAAGTTTGGGAAGAATTCCCGGATTTGATCTCATACTAGTAGAGCAAAGTTCTCCGAGAGATTTTTTCTTCTTATACCAGAAATTAACATATTTTTAGATTACGAAGAATAAGAAGAATATGATCAATTACAAGAATCTCTTTGCTTACAAAATCTACCTGGTTATTACATTAATTTAAATTTGGAAATCGAAGAAACATATCAACGATATGGTTATTTCTATGAATGTTTTCAAGAGAAAGCTTGGTACTTACGTATTAACGCCACCACCTCTACATTTTAAATGCCGTCAATCTACAACTAAAATTTTTATGATAAATCATAAAATAAAACATTTTATTCAGAAATTAAAATATTTTTAAAACTCAAAATACTTTATTTTTTAAACCCCGGTTAGATTAGGTTGCCCACCGTGAAGCGGACAGATAAATCAAGACATATGCGGCAGCGCGTATATGCGTATATGCGGCAGCATTGCAAAACCAACTCTCGATCCAATATATAGCGGTGGTGGCGATAATACGTAAGTATTCATTTTTTAAACCCCGGTTAGTTTAGGTTGCCCACCGCGAAGCGGACAGATAGTTCAAGACCTATGCGGCAGCGCGTATTGTTGCGCGACCAGCACGGACATCGCAGTGTAGTAACTATTCTTTGGACGTTCCGAAAAAAAAATGCGATCGACCGCCAGAGTGCTCGACCGTCCACTGTTTGTCTACCTCAGATCTATATGTGCGGCAGCATGGCAAGAGCAACTATTGATCCAATATATAGCGGTGGTGGCGTTAATACGTAAGTACCGATTTTTTGAATCCCGGTTAGATCAGGTTGCCCACTGCGAAGCGGACAGATAACTCGGACATATGCGGCAGCGCGTATGTGCGGCAGCATTGCAAGAGCAACTTTCGATCCAATATATAGCGGTGGTGGCGTTAATACGTAAGCACCGAATTTTTTAACCCCGGTTAGATTAGGTTGCCCACCGCAAAGCGGACAGATAAATCAAGACATATGCGGCAGCGCGTATGTGCAGCAGCATTGTGAAAGCAACTCTCGATCCAATATATAGCGGTGGTGGCGTTAATACGTAAGTACCGAAAGCTTTTTGTGGCTCAACCAAAAAGCACATCACATATTGTCCCGATTTTGATTCTCTAAAATCCTGCTCCGACACTTACGCAAGAATATAAAACAAGTTTTTCGTTTACAAAGTGAGACAATAGGTAGTTCAACGAGGCAAGGTTTTTTCGATCTTCTTATAAATAACGATCTTCTTATAAACGATAACAATCTTCTTATAAACTCATTAAAGGCGGAATGTAGCAGGAATATCTAACTATACTCAATCTGTTCGTAGCTCTATAATATTAAGTCTTATCAAGACTAAAACAAATCCCATGTTGAAACAATTACTTCCCTTGCTAATACCACGCAGGATGTTGAATTATACAACAGATATTTGCGTGTTATTACTAGCCCCCAGTAAACTTTCGTGTCACTAAACGAGCACTAGATAAATAACATTGTTTTTAAGATCATAACTGTTTAAATTAAGAGAGTGGCCCGACGACCCGCGTCGATTTCGGCCAGCCATCTGCAGACGCGTTTCAAGATGGATCTACTTACTACATAGTTTGCCCACCTTTGATATAGACCAGGCTTGAGCAAATTGCGGCCCGCGGGCTTCATTCGACATATTATACGGCCCGCGAAGCCTTTAATAAATTAGTTTAATTACAAAAAATATCTACGTATAATAAAACAAAACAAAATATAAGTCGGTTTTGTCTTTGTGTCCCACAAAATTTTACTTCAGTGAGAAAATAATTACAAATTTATTGATACATAGCAGTCACAATTAATGATCTTAATACGTATTCGAACATAGACAAAGTTATAAGCAATATTTGTTAAATTAAAGTAAAAAAGTAAATTTTAAGAAAAAAAATATTTTCTCTCAAATTGTTAAATGTTACAAAACGTTTTCAATTGTTTCTATTGGATTAGTGCCTTGCGGATTCATTAAAGCCAAAATTAGCAAAATCGTGCTAAAATTGGCAAAGTTATAGCTTAAAAACAAAAAAGTAAATTTTAAGAAAAAAAATGTTTTCTCTCAAATTGTTAAAATTTTTCAAAACGTTTTCAATTGTTTCTTTTAGATAGGCTCCTTGCGGATTGATTAAAGCCAAAATTAGCAAAATCGTGCAAAAATTGGCAAAGTTATGGCGAAAAAACAAAACGTAAATTTTAAGAAAAAAAATGTTTTCTCTCAAATTGTTAAAATTTTTCAAAACGTTTTCAATTGTTTCTATTAGATATTCTCCTTGCGGATTGATTAAAGCCAAAATTAGCAACATCGCGCAAAAATTGGCAAAGTTATGGCTAAAAAACAAAACGTAAATTTTAAGAAAAAAAATGTTTTCTCTCAAATTGTTAAAATTTTTCAAAACGTTTTCAATTGTTGCTATTAGATAGGCTCCTTGCTGATTGACTAAAGCCAAAATTAGCAAAATCGTGCAAAAATGGGCAAAGTTATGGCTAAAAATCAAAACGTAAATTTTAAGAAAAAAAAAATTTTCTGTCAAATTGTTAAAATTTGTCAAATTAAAATTTATAAACCTTGCGGATTCATTAAAGCTAAAATTAGCAAAATCGTGCAAAAATTGCCAAATTTATGGCTAAAAAACAAAACGTAAATTTTAAGAATTTTTTTTTTTTCTCTCAAATTGTTAAAATTTTTCAAACCGTTTTCACATGTTTCTATTGCATTAGTGCCTTGCGGATTGATTAAAGCCAAAATTAGTAAAATCGCGCAAAAATTGGCGAAGTTACGGCTAAAAAACAAAAAAGTAAATTTTAAGAAAAAAAATGTTTTCTCTCAAATTGTTAAATGTTACAAAACGTTTTCAATTGTTTCTATTGGATTAGTGCCTTGCGGATTCATTAAGGCCAAAATTAGCAAAGTCGCGTAAAAATTGGCAAAGTTATGGCTAAAAAACAAAACGTAAATTTTAAGAAAAAAAATGTTTTCTCTTAAATTGTTAAAATTTTTCAAAACGTTTTCAATTGTTTCTATTAAGCTCCTTGCGGATTGATTGAAGCCAAAATCGTGCAAAAATTAGCAAAGTTATGGCGAAAAAACAAAAAGTAAATTTTAAGAAAAAAAAAGCTCTCAAATTGTTAAAATTTTTAAAAATGTTTTCAATTGTTTCTATTAGATTAGTGCCTTGCGGAATTATTAAAGCCAAAATTAGCAAAATCGCTCAAAAATTGGCAAAGTTATGGCTAAAAAACAAAACGTAAATTTTAAGAAAAAAAATGTTTTCTCTCAAATTGTTAAAATTTTTCAAAACGTTTTCAATTGGTTCTATTAGATAGATTCCTTGCGGATTCATTATAACCAAAATTAGCAAAATCGTGCTAAAATTGGCAAAGTTATAGCTAAAAAACAAAAAGTAAATTTTAAGAAAAAAAATGTTTTCTCTCAAATTGCTATAATTTTTCAAAACGTTTTCAATTGTTTCTATTGGATTTGTGCCTTGTGGATACATTAAAGCCAAAATTAGCAAAATCGCGTAAAAATTGGCAAAGTTATGGCTAAAAAACAAAACGTAAATTTTAAGAAAAAAAATGTTTTCTTTCAAATTGTTAAAATTTTTCAAAACGTTTTCAATTGTTTCTATTAGATAGCCTCCTTGCGGATTGTTTAAAGACAAAATTAGCAAAATCGTGCAAAAATTGGCAAAGTTATGGTATGGCGAAAAAAACAAAACGTAAATTTTAAGAAAAAAAATGTTTTCTCTCAAATTGTTAACATTTTTCAAACCGTTTTCAATTGTTTCCATTGGATTAGTGTCTTGCGGATTCATTAAAGCCAAAATTAGCAAAATCGCGCAAGAATTGGCAAAGTTATGGCTAAAAAAAAAACGTAAATCTTAAAAAAAAAAAAAAAATCCCTCAAATTGTTAAAATTTTTCAAAACGTTTTCAATTGTTTCTATTAGATAGGTTCCTTGCGGATTAATTAAAGCCAAAAGTAGCAACATCGTGCTAAAATTGGCAAAGTTATAACTTTGTTTTATATTTGTTTTATAAGATGTTTATCAGGCCTGATGTTTACTTTATTATCTACCTGCCACTATTTTATTTACCTGGCACTGCACATTTGCTGGTGATCTCTGAAAATATTTCGTTTTACAAACAGTATCCACTGTTAAGATCCAACAATGTTATTTTTATTTTCGTCTTAAAACTATTTTCTTATTTAGTGTATTTCTAAAAGTAGGTAAATAATAATTACATCAATATTATCTTAAACCGACCAGTAGATTCCCAACATCTGGTCGGTAGGGTAGTGGGTATTTGTTGAATGTGTTTGGAGCTGTTTATGGCCGGTACGCATCTGAAAGACCATTTGTAATCACCAATCCTTTGTAAATACGCTTTGGCGGATTTTTACGATCGCTAATGGTTTCTGGATGCTTGGTGGTAGTAAAGAATTGAAAATACAATGCAACGTTTATGTTTAAGGTTCCTTAGAATAAGTATTTAAGTTTTGGGTAGTTTTAAGATTAGCCACAGAAGTTACCACGTGCACTTCGGGTTGGAATTCTTCTTGGTTCTGTGGGGGCAGGCAAATGGGAGGTGGGATTGAGTTTTCCTGTTTGTAACAATATCTAATCACACTCAGTTCAATTGTAACCCTCTTGCCACAAACACACCGAGAAGATTCCGGCAGTGCACGTCGTCACAAGTGCTTAAAATAGAGTTAAATAATAAATACATGTTTATTGAGGCGTGCAAGTTTTATTAGCCCAAACATATAATTTCCAGTGCCGCTCGAATCTATTGACAACCGCCTGACTTAACCGCCTTAGGTTTGATCACGCGAACGTTTGTTCGAAGACAAACAACCACCGCGACTCAACATCCACTATGACAGAACCTTGCAATATTGTTCAGTTTATTCTTCTTCTTCTTCTGACTCTACAGCCCAAGGTGAGCTTTGGCCTCCTTAAAAATCCCCTTCCACCTTTGACGGTCTTCAGCGACACGTGTCCAGTTTCCTACGTGTAGAGTTTCTACATCTTCCTCTACCTTATCTTTCCACCTGGTTCTGGGTCTACCTCTGCTTCTTGAGGTGTTAGGTTGCGCTTTATGGATGGATCTGGGTGCTCTTGCACTCGGCATTCTAATCATGTGGCCCGCCCATCGAAGTCTCTGTGCCTTAATGAATCTTACTATGTCTTCACCTTCTATTAGTTCTTGAAGTTCGTAGTTCATGCGAATTCTGTATCCTTCTTCCTCTCTCCCTGGTCCAAAGATCTTTCGTAAAATCCGTCTTTCAAAAATACGAAGAGAGTTTTTGTCTGCTTCCGACATACTCCAGGATTCAGCTCCATAAGTTAGCACGGGTCTGATCAGGGTTTTATATATTCGCAGTTTTGCTTTACGTGAGATGATTTTTGATTTGAAGAGCTTCAGATGTGAATAATAGCATCGATTCGCAGCTTGGATTCTATCTTGTATCCTCAGTGATAGATTATTTGTGTTATTGAAAGTTACTCCAAGATATTTGACATTTTGAACTTCTTCAAACCGATGATCATATATAATGAAGTTCTGAGGAGCCCTTCTTGGGTTATCACGTGACAGTTTGAGGTATTTTGTTTTATCTGCATGTATTTTCAGGTCGACTTTGCTCGCTTGCTCTTCTATTTTTAAAAACAATTCTTCTAGAGTTCTGTTGTCCCTAGCCATGATCAGTATGTCGTCCGCGTACGCACATATTTGGTATGATTTTGTTATGATATTTCCCTTATTTTCGAGGTTTCCAATTGCATTTTGTAGCGCAAGGTTAAAAAGAACAGCTGACAAGGCATCTCCCTGCCTAACACCGGTTCTTATTTCAAATTCCTTTGATGTTTCGTTTTGGACTGTTACTCTGGCCTTGGATCCATCCATTGTCATCATGGCTAGTTTGGCAAGTTTATGTGGGATACCCATTAGAGCAAGTGCACTTCCTAGTTTTGCTCTTTTAATACTGTCGAATTCTTTTTTAAAATCGATTAACAGACAGTGCAGGTCGATGTTGTATTCATAACATTTTTCCATTGCTTGACTTAGCACAAATACCTGATCCAGAGTTGATCTACTTTCTCGGAAGCCACATTGATATTCTCCTAATATTTCTTCTGCATACGGTCTTATCCTGTCGAATATCACATTGGAGAGTACCTTATATGCAGTGTTGAGTAGTGTTATTCCCCTGTAATTGTCGCAGTTTGTTTTGTCGCCTTTTTTGTGGATAGGGCAGATTAACCCAGTTTTCCACATTTCAGGCATCTGTTATTCTTTCCATATTTTGCATTTTAGTTGGTGCAGTCTTTTATGTGCATCTATTCCGGCCAGTTTTAAAATTTCGGCAGTGATGCCGTCCTCGCCGGGTGCCTTACCATTTTTAAGCTTTTCCATGGCTGTTTTGACTTCATCCAATGTAGGTTCGGTATTTTCCTGAGCTGTGTATATTACTGTTTCTGGCTCTTCTAGGTCTTCCATATGATCAACATTTAGTATCTCGGCGAAGTGCTGGCGCCATCTATCAATGACATATTTCTCTTCCGTTAGGATTTTTCCGTTCTTATTCTTGCATACGTTTAATTTTGGCTGGTACCCTTTCGCTTCATTTCTGATTGTTCTATAGAAATCCTTCACTTTGCGTTGATTATAGTTCTCTTCTATGCTTTCTATTTTCTTACGCATCATATCTCTTTTTTTTCCCCTTAGGCACCTGTTGGCTTCTCTCCGCTTCTCTTGGTATACTGTATTATTAGCTCTAGTGTTTCTTTGCAGCATCTTTTGTCGCGCATTATTATTTTCTGTTATAACCCTTTCACATTCCATATCGAACCAATCTATGTTTCTTGATTTTCTTTTTGTCCCTACTACGTCTTTGGTTACTTTTATTATTGCACTCTCCATGGACTCATCATCAAGATTGCTATGGTCTGGGAGTCTATCTAACTCCATGCTGATGGCGTTTTGATATTTGTTTAGGGCTTCATTTTTGCTCAACTGGTCTGTATCCCACTGCTCCCTTTTTGTACCTTTAGTTTTGGCGACATTTGATATTCTCTGCCGTAATTTTCCCACTACCAGGAAATGGTCACTATCGCAGTTTGGCCCTCTGTGGGTCCTCATATTGGTTATTGATGAGCCGTATCTTCTCCTTATAAGTACGTGGTCGATTTGGTTCACCAGTTGGCTTCCCGGCATTTTCCATGTGCCTTTGTATATAGTTTTTCTCTCAAAGGCTGTACTATCTATTCGCAGCGACATTGCGTTGGCTAATTGGCATAGACGAATGCCGTTTGGGCTTGTCTCATTGTGCAGTGAATATTGCCCAGCTACTTCGACTGCGAAATGTTCTTTCCCTATTTTAGCATTGAAGTCTCCCATTATTATTAAGGTATCATAGGTGCTTGTTCTTGCACAGACATTCTCGAGAGCATCATAGAATCGGTCTTTTGATTCTTCACCGCTGTCTTCTGTTGGTGTATTTGCATTTATGTGAGTAATGTTGTTGAACTTCCCATGTATCTTCATTGTACTGAGCCTTTCATCTATTGGTGTAAAGCTAATAATTGATGCTCTCATTTTTTTATTGACAAAGAAGCCAGTTCCATGTTGTCCAGCAACATCTGACCATCCGCTATAGAATATAGAATACTTCTGTTTATCTATCCTTCCTTGTCCTTTCCATCTAAGTACGTTATCCATTTTAAACTTGTCTAATTCGTTGCCTATTTCTATCATTTTTCCCGTTTGCATCATGGTTCGAATATTCCAGGTCCCATTTCGTAAATCTTCTTCCTTTTCCCTTGCAAATGTCGTATCCGTGTGTCCATATAAGTTTTCCGAGGCTTGTTGTTTGGTTTCGTAACTTGTTCTTTTTTCCAAGGTGGAGTAGTTGGCCCCACGCTTAACCCCCGACCATTTCGCCTGCTCTCGTTAGCCTTCACTTATATCCCCCGCCATACGGATTTCCACCGCATCTTGGTGGTATATGTGTGAAGTTTCCAGGGATCGCCAAGCGTGGAGGAGAGAGTCAGACTTGGGTAGGAGTGGCTATGCGACAGGTCTCTTTCGTGGAGATTGTCGTGCGGTTCGCATGCACTACCCCGGAAGATATTGTTCAGTTTAGGCGAGTATATACGCAATGGTCGTGCTATAACTATTGAAATAGAAAAATCTTTAATGCGGCCCGCGGTCAAATTTTGAAACGTAATCTGGCCCTACAGCCAAAAGATTTGCCCACCTCTGATAAACCACATATAGTTCGTAACTGTGTGACCATATAAGAAAATGCGTGTGTTATTAATTAAACTTCAATGTTTTGTTTTTAATGTTTGCAATGTTTTATTGGAATTTGTAGCAAAATGTGTCGGTTCGACATATTTTTAAATTGCTTCATTTTTGTCTTATATCTCAAGTGGGGAAGTTTTCAATTACGCTTTCAAGTCGACCGCCGGGACGTAAAGCTTTCATTTCCCAAATCTTTATAAATTATTTTATTGGCGCCAAGTCCCAAAACGGAAAAACCTCGTCAGAACTTGATGAAAAATTCACGGCGAAACTTTCGATTTTTGTTCGCTGAATCCAAAGCAATGATGAGATTTGTACAACAAAATAGATTATACATCGAATTATGGATTATTGTTGTTGAATTTCAGTTAATAATACAATTTTATATACAGGTTTTTATTATTTTACAACAGGCTGTGATTTTGCTGTGAACTTAAAAACATTGTTATTTATCCGGTATTCTTTTTTTTTTTGGGAGGGGCGTAGCAGGCATCATATCATTAACCTGACAAGTGGACCCCCGGAATCACGAACATCCTAGAACCGCTCTTTACATAGCATTAACCTCAAGGATGTCGCCGGTCCTGTACTCGTTTAGTGACACGACAGTGTACTGGAGCTAGTATTAACATGCAAATGCCTGTTGCATAAATCAATATCCTGCGTGGTATTAGCAAGGGAAGTAGTTTTGTAGTCTTAATATTATAGAGCTACGAACAGGTTGAATATATTTATATATTCAGCCTACATTTCGCCTTTAATAAGAATTTTAGTTAGTAAATGTTATTTTACGAATTTTTTTAATTTAAACTCAAAGATGTAAAAATTGGAGTTGGTTATTAAATGTATTTTATTTAATAGCAGGGAAGTAGCGGAAATGTAAATATATTTTATCGCTGTTTCAGCAATTTCATTAAGCAAACGGAGGAATCATTAACTTCCAACTATTACAACTTTCCATATTTAAACAATTACATAAAACTCGCGTTAAAAATCGTAAACCACTCGGCTGAAAACGCCTTTTACTAATAAAATAACAATTTTCCTTCTAAGCATTTCCTTGGCCATGGAGCAGTTTCTTATAAACACACACACACATATATATATATATATATATATATATATATATATATATATTTATATATATTATAGCTAGTAGCTAGTACTGAGCCCTGAGAATTCTGCCCTGAGACTAGTAATAACATGCAAATGCCTGTTGCATAATTCAATATCCTGTGTTTTAGCCTGTATTAGCAAGGGAAGTAGTTGTTTCAACATGGGATTTGTTTTGTAGTCTTGATAAGACTTAATATTATAGAGCTACGAACAGGTTGAATAAATTTAGATATTCCTGCTACATTCCGCCATTAATTGATTTATAAGAAGATCGACTTTTGACGAACTTACCTCGTTGAACTACCTAGTGTTTCACATTGTAAACTAAAAACTTTTAGTTTTACATTCTTGTGAAAGTGTCGGAACAGGATTTTAGAGAATTAAAATCGGGACAATATATGATGTGCTCTTTGGTTGAGCCACAAAAAGCTTAACGCCACCATCGCTATATACTGGATCGAGAGTTCGCGCTACCGAGCGTATGTTGTCTTGATTTATCTGTCCGCTTCCCGGCGGGCAACCTAATCTAACCGGGGTTAAAAAATAAAGTATTTTGAGTTTTAAAAATGTTTTAATTTTTATTTTATGATTTATCATCAAATTTTAGGTGTAGATTGGCCGCATTTAAAAATATGGCGGTGGTGGCGTTAATACGTAAGTACCAAGCGTTCTTTTGAAAGCATTCAGAAAAATAACCAAAACGATGATATGTTTCATCGATTTCCAAATTTAAATGAATGTAATAACCAGGTAGATTTTGTAAGCAAAGAGAATCTTGTCATATTCTTCATAATCTAAAAACATTTTCATTTCTGATATAAGGAGAAAAAATCTCTAGGGGAACTTTGCTCTAGTATCACATCAAATCCGGGAATTCTACCCAAACTTCAGGAATGTTGTATTGGAAGGGGTCAGAGCTTCCTCCAGGCTCATCTTGGCTCAACAGGCTCATCTCCTAATCATCGCATACCTCACAGGCTCCAAATTGTTGGTTCAAACGGTGGTGGATGAAATCTAGATGAGCATTACCCAACTCGATAATTTTCATACATCTGCCCATTAAATCTGAGCTGTAACCATCAGCACAGTCCAATAAACTCTTTGGAGTAAACGTTGTCGCGATGAAAGCACTTTTTGGGGTTATTATTCTCCGGATTAAAGCTTCTGACTCGTATTGTCTGTTTTGGTCGTGCACTAGAATCCAAGGTGAGTCCCTTAGCCATGGAGCAGTTTCTTATAAACACATATTTATATATATTTTATAGCTATAACTAGCTATAACGAGGGTGTGGTGGTGGCTCAGATAGCTAAGCACTTGGCTCTCGAGTCAGGCTGCTGAGGTTCAATTCCCACACAGAACCAAAAAGCAGCAAAAATTAAAAACTAATCGCTGAAACCCATCACACTCAATTCCCCAAACCGGCTTAGGCAACCGTGGGGTCTCAACTGCCTAACACCTTCTCTGGAAATTTGTCGTTCGAATTCGACGTAAAAACGCCAGGGTCCCCCATAATTAAAATCTTAGTGCTGAGGTTGGATATGCGGAAGAGAAGAGGCCGGTGCCCCAGCAGTGGGGATATAAAGGCTGAAGACGACTAGCTATAACGCGCGGCTTCGCTAGCAGGTTATAGCGTCAGCGAAGCCGCGGGTTATACCTGGTGTAATATTATGCCAGGTTATATATTATAGATTATTTCTGGTTATACATATTGATTTAGAGACAAGACATTCTATACCATATCATATACTATATTATATACTAGTAAAAGATTCTTCTTATTCTCTGCCTTTTCCTATATGGCGTAGTATAGTTTGCTTTGTTAGATTCTTCTTCTCCATAAATGTCCATCCAATGCGTCCTCACTCTTCCAACCTTTTCCTCTCAAATCCCCTGCTACCTTGTCTTTCCATCTCATTTTTGGTCTTCCTCTCTTCCTTGACGCTCCTATTTCCATCTCCAATCCTCCTCTCTTCTCTGCACATATCTAAACCACCTTAGCCTGCTTTCTTGAACCTTCTTTCCTATGCGTCCCGCTTTCACTATTCATCTGATGTGATCATTCCTTATTCTATCCTTTCTTGTTACCCCTCTCGTCCACCTCAACATTCTCATTTTTGCCATTTCCATCTTTCTCTCATGTGCGTTTGTAATCGGCCAAGTTTCCGCACTATAGAGCATGGCAGGCCTCACCACAGATTTGTAGAGCTTTCCTTTCCTCCTGCAGCTGATCTTCTTGTCACACAGTACTCCACTCAAATTCTTGCAGTTCATCCATCCGCTATTTACCTTGTGTTGTATTTCAGACTCCACCCGTCTGTTGTAATAAAAACCATACCGACCCACGTGTTTAGGAACATTCGTTTACGCTCCCTTGGTCACACGGTTATCATGCGATAGCCAATAATTCTTATAGTTAATTACCAGTGCGACATCCACCCGTCGTAATAAAACTCCTGCAAGCTACACGTGATTTTAGGGACATTCCAACCCTGGGTCCCACGCTTAAAAGATCTTAAGTCTTTTAGATGATAATCACGTGCATGAATTTATATCTCCCACGGATATTTTTTATTATCCGAAATGAAATTCTCGGAGAGACACTTAAAACATAAAAACGTGTCTTTGAGAACCTTTTTAGTTATTTATGTAAATATATTATATATGCGCTACGACTTACGTCCTAAGCTTAAACGACGCTAAAGTCGCATAGGGGAGGAGTCAAGTAGGAGGAGCATCCTCATATTTAATTAAGGGGTATGCACAAACTCCCACGGAACACCACCGGGATGATATAAATATCTCAACCCGGTCTAGTTTATGTTAGTTGTTAAGTATTGTTAACTTGTCTTAGTTGTAGGCTCAATATAATATAATATTTAGTTATAAATATATATACTTTATTCAGTCTACTATTTTTCGTTTAATAAACTTTGTGCCTTACGAATACCAGACCACAGAAGCAACAAGATCCCGAGATAGGTAAAACTATCGCAGTGTCCGAAGAATTGCAGGCTAGCAGATCCTTCTTCACAACACGTCCATCACTTTGAATATATGACCCCAGACATTCAAACTTCTTGGTCGGTGGCAGTTCTTCTTCCTGCTGGTTAATACATAGATCTTGAGCTTCCTTCATACACATACATTCAGTTTGATCTTCTGATCATTGATCTTCATTCCCCTTTCTTCTAGGGCTTTCCTCCACTCTTCGAAGTTTCTCTCGGGTCAGTTCACAGAGTACAACGTCTTCGGCGTACATCATGCTGCATGGCACTGCTTTCCTCACATACTTGACTAGCACATCCATTACCAGGGCAAAGAGATATGGGCTGAGAGCAAATCCCTACTCTCACTGGGAATTCCGTTATTGTACCCACACTGCTCTTAACTTGTGTCATCACCTTCGTACATTTCTTTCACCAGTCTTACCAGATACAGCTTTACTTGTCTTTGTATGCGTTTACATCTGCATATCTCTTGCATCGGCACTCTCTCATACGCGTTCTCCAGATCAATTAAGGCTATATGTTGCACCTCCCTGTGTCTCTCAATCAGTTGCCTTAGTGCAAATATTGCGTCAGTAGTTCCTCTTCCTGGAATAAATCCAAACTGTTCTTCCCCTACTTCAATTTCCCGACGCAACCTTGTCTCAATGATCCTTTCCCATGTCTTCATTGTGTGAGACATCAGCTTTATACCTCTATAATTGACACAAATTTGGATATCACCTTCCACTTTGTATAAGGGGACTAAAATACTACTTCTCCATGCATGTGGCATTGTTTCTCCGTTCCAAATCTTCTTCATTAAATCACAGAGGATATCAATACCCCGGTCCACCAGACTTCTCCAGGTTTGTGTTGGAATTTGGTCTGGAGCTACTACCTTCCAATTTTTCATTTTCTTTAGCGCATATTCTAATTCTTCCCTACTTAATGCTTTCGTTTACCTCTGCACCCTCGTACTTTTCTCTCAGATTTTCTTCATTCAAAGTACTCCAGCCATCTTGGCCAGTATTTTCTCTTGATCGTGTAGCACTACACCTGACTCATCCTTCATATGCTTCATTGATGTTATGTCCTTGGACGCTTTATCTCTGGCTTTTGTAATTCTTATGAGTTGTCTGTCATCCTGATTTCTCTCCATCTCTTCATATGCCTCCTCCACTGCCCTAGTCTTTGCTTTTGCCACAGCTCGTTTTGCCTTCTTCTTTGCAATCTTCTTCTTGTGAGTTTGGCCTTCTTCTTTGGAGTGACCCAAGCATTAAGTTGTTATAGGCTTCCCTTTCTTCCTGTTAAGTCCCATTGTTTCTTAGCATCCTTCTTCACTTTTTCCTTTTTTTGGACCTCCTCATTCCACAACCATGCCTCCATATCTTTTACCTTTTTTTTGACCTTCTCATTCCACAACCATGCCTCCATATCTTCTGGCGATTCCTTTCCTGATATTACACCTAGCACGTCTTCACCAGCTTTCTTTATAACACTGCTATTGATACTCCTGTACGTCCTCCGGTAATCTCTTAACACTCTTTCCTTGAATTCCTCTCGCAGCCCTTCTTCTTTCAGTTTCCACCACTTTATTCTTTGTTCTCTTTGTGTAATGTTAGTTCGCTTGCCCGTGGTGCCTGATGAACTAACAACAGACAATCCTATGGATCTCCTGGTTAAGATCATAATAATGCCCAAGAACTGCGGAGCTACAAGACTAGTGGGCAAGGCAGTGGGCATTCCTGAACCATTGACGCATTCAGGAATGCCCACTGAGGTCCTACAAAGGACACCTTAGCAACTCCTGAACGCAACCGACAATGCAATTGAATATATCCTGCCATCCTTTAGTTGTATTATCAATATTGTTATGAGCCATACGCTAAATAATAATAATCTCTTCGTATGATACATTTACGTCTTTTTTCCACAACCATAACCATCTCATAATATTAGTAAAAGATTATAAAGTATAAATTAATTCAGGTCATCAATAGGTTTGTGCCTACAACAGTCAAAACGGTCAAAAAACTGACCCATGCGTAATATTGCAACCGGTAATGTTTCAACTGCTACAACTAACCTTATGTTGTCATCGGTGCGTTGAAGCTGCATTCACTAGTTCGAAGTCAATATCGCGATAATGAACTTGGTAGATGTATCAATACATCATTGATCTCTATGCGGATATTGTTAGCGGCTGCACTTACAACATTAACAACTCAAAACTCACTTGACAAGTAAGGCACCGTACAATTCTATACAAATTATTATTTTGAGATTTTTTTATGCATAGATAAACAAGTTTTTGTATTTAATTAAAACCTATCTAGGTATATAATACACCAGGTGGTATATTTCTCCTCAAATATTATCAAGATTATTTAAATTTAAAAATAGTTGCTCTGTTTAAGAAAAAAAAAATCCAAGAATTGTATTGTATTTGTATACTTAAGATATAAAATGGGTATTTAAATACCCATAAGCATTAAAAGGTTCCTATTTTTAATACATATATTTTCATATTTGCGTTAAATTGTGCAATACGTGGTGTGTTAGAAAAGTATCCGACCTTTAGCCACTAAAAAAAAATCTGGCATACCTGTCACCATTGTTGGAAGCATACCAAAAAAGCCTGTTTCGGAATCGACTTTAGCTCGGCTGTCGTTGCATGAAATCGTGTTCCTTTCAATGGCCTCTTCGACTTTGGGGAATAGCCAGAATTCGCAGGGGGCCATATCAGGAGAGTAATAAGCCAGTCGAATCAGAGGAATTTGGTTTTTTTGAGTCGCCAATTTCCTGATGACCACAACTCCAGTCGCTTGCGCCGCACAGCATCACGTAGGCGACGTAGGACATCCCTCATTTCACTTGTCGCTAGTTTACTTGCATTGAAAAACCGACGAGAGCACTACACGCTACGTCAATCGAACAATGCTCGACAGGAACTGACGCTATCTACAGGCGTAGGCTCATGCACGCGCGCTTGATTCATATCCATCAGGTTTTCAAAATAAAAAATCAGGTCGGATACTTTTCTGACCAACAGACCACGTAGATAAATCTATACCAGATTAGGTATTTAAATACCCATAAGCGTTTGCAAACTCGTATTATTATTATATACAATTTTATATTTGCGTTAATTGGTGCAATATATCTTTAGCAGATTTGTTTTAGCGAGCTCCTATTTTCATTATTCATAGTTTCATTTTTGCGATAAATTGCACAATACATCTTTACCGGATTTATTTTCTCTTAAGAATTTGTAATAATGGGTGTTTAAATACCCATAAGCATCGGCAAACTCCTATTATTATTATAGATAGTTTCATATTTGCGTTAAACGGTGCAATATCTTCAGCAGATTTGTTCTCGCATAAAAAAAATAAGAAATAAAATGGGTATTTAAATACCCATCAGCATAAACGACCTTTTAATTACTCAAAATTTCGTTTTACTTAATTTACTCATTACTAACTTTTTAGATACGAATCAAGTTAATAATCAAGTTGGTTTCTAAGTTATTGCTTGTTGCAGATTGCAAATATGAAAAATAATAATAATACAAATATTGCTTGTTGCAAATATGAAATTGCAGACCCATTTTCTAAATTTGAACACCGTTTTTCAACCGTCTACCTATTCTAATTGTTTGCAACAATGGTAATAAATCACACTTAAAATTTTTAAGATTTTTTTAAGCTTTCAGAAAATCTAAAAATAACTCCGCTACGTTTATTCTTTTTTAAGATACCGCAGTAAACATTACAAGTTGCTTTAGGAGCTTGAAAATTGCTTAGTTTTTTCAGATTTCCTGACTTATTGTAAACTAAATTGTATAATGATTTATATTAGCGTAATCTGTGTAAAATTCTGCGTGTTTTGATATACTACATGCAAAAATCGGAGAGGTGTCGAAAATCGCGTTTTTTTTAAGGCTTTCTTCGAAAACGCGAATTTTGACATGTCATGGATATGGACATATAATACATCAAAAGACGCCAAATTTTCTATAGAACCAACAAATAATAATCTTTTCCTGTTTAGATGAAACGTAAGCCTGTAATAGCGATTACAAAATAGCATACCTTCGGATTTTTGCTCGAAACTTTTTCCAAAATATACCAAATCTTCTTCTAAACTATTCTAAATTAAAGCCATGTATAATATTTGCACGTTGCACCTCGCAAATTTTATATTAAAAGATTTTGATCAATTTTAGAGCAATCAAATTTTGAGCGATCAATTTTTGAGCGACGAAAACTTTGATCTTAAATCATTGAGCCCGCGGGCCGGATCAGCAGTAGGGAGAGATGATAAGTTCTGGATGCCCCACCTATACTCAACAATCCCCAACAAGGCTAAAGTTTGCAGGAGATCTACGAACATAGAAACACCTCCAAGCAACAAGGTTAAAGTTTGCAGGAGATCTACGATCACACAAACACCTTCAAGCAACAGTGAAATCACTAGAGGCCCTTCTGGTGAAGTAGGTTTATCGGTGACCGTAACATTAATAGTGTGCGTATCCTTTCCAGAGCTATTACTAGCTGTTACATTGAATTCTCCGGAATCTTGACGTCTTACAGGACGGATAACCAATTTGGTATTATATTCGACGTTTCTAATGTCAATACGCCTATCACTGCTCACCTTATTGCCTTGGAATCTCCATTTGGCAGTTGGAGCAGGTTCACCAATAATGTTAGCGTCGAATTTAAGAGCGGAACCAGCGGATAAAGTCAATGTCATGAACGAAGTAACGTCATGAAGGTGACGTCTGTCAATGCGAGGAGCAAGGAATCTTGGTTTGGCACTGAAGGTTTTTGCTGGCTCAGAAGGCTCACTCTGGCCAGCTTTATTCACAGCAATAACGCGGAAATGGTATTCATTTCCTTCGATCAATCCATTGACAATAGCTGTTGGATTTGTTTTGTCCAGCAGAACATCATCCAAGCTTGTGTCAGCTATAGAATTGATGGTTCAGGGATTGATGTAGATAGCTTTATTAGTAAATTGAACAGCCGTTCTACGAGAAGCCGCATTCTATCCATCCACTTTCCGTCCACATTTCGTCCACTTTTTTCATCCACTTTTTTCCGTTCACCGTCCATTTTTTCCGTCTCTCGTCCACTTTTTCCCATCCACCTTCCACTTTTTTCCGTCCACTTTTTCCATTCACCGTCCACCGTTCACCGTCCGCTGTCCACCGTCCACCGTCCACTTATCTTATTTCCTCATCTTATTGCCTTGAAATCTCCATTTGACAGTTGGAGCAGGTTAATAGCAAGGAATTTTAATTTAGCAGTGAAGGTTTTTCCTGGCTCAGAAGGCTCACTCTGGCCAGCCTTATTCACAGCAATAACGCGGAATTGATATTACAATAGCTGTCGGATTTGTTTTGTCCAGCAGAACATCATCCACGCTTATGTCAGCTATAGAATTGATGGTTCAGGGATAGATGTAGATAGCTTTATTAGTAAATTGAACAGCCGTTCTACGAGAAGCCGCATTCTATCCATCCACTTTCCGTCCACATTTCGTCCACTTTTTTCCGTCCACTTTTTTCCGTTCACCGTCCAATTTTTCCCGTCTATCGTCCACTTTTTCCCATCCACCTTCCACTTTTTTCCGTCCACTTTTTCCATTCACCGTCCACCGTTCACCGTCCGCTGTCCACCATCCACCGTCCACTTATCTTATTTCCTCATCTTATTGCCTTTGAATCTCCATTTGACAGTTGGAGCAGGTTAAGAGCCCTAAGAGGTCGAATTTAAGAGCGGAACTAGCGGATGAAATAACGTCATGAAGGTGACGCCTGTCAATGCGAATAGCAAGGAATTTTGGTTTGGCAGTGAAGGTTTTTCCTGGCTCAGAAGGCTCACTCTGGCCAGCCTTATTCACAGCAATAACGCGGAATTGATATTCGTTTCCTTCGATCAATCCATTGACAATAGCTGTCGGATTTGTTTTGTCCAGCAGAACATCATCCACGCTTGTGTCAGCTATAGAATTGATGGTTCAGGGATAGATGTAGATAGCTTTATTAGTAAATTAAACAGCCGTTCTACGAGAAGCCGCATTCTATCCATCCACTTTCCGTCCACATTTCGTCCACTTTTTTCCGTCCACTTTTTTCCGTTCACCGTCCACTTTTTTCCGTCTATCGTACACTTTTTCCCATCCACCTTCCACTTTTTTCCGTCCACTTTTTCCACTCACCGTCCACCGTTCACCGTCCGCTGTCCACCGTCCACCGTCCACTCATCTTATTTCCTCATCTTATTGCCCTGGAATCTCCATTTGACAGTTGGAGCAGGTTAAGAGCCCTAAGAGGTCGAATTTAAGAGCGGAACTAGCGGATGAAATAACGTCATGAAGGTGACGCCTGTCAATGCGAATAGAAAGGAATTTTGGTTTGGCAGTGAAGGTTTTTCCTGGCTCAGAAGGCTCAATCTGGCCAGCCTTATTCACAGCAATAACGCGGAATTGATATCCGTTTCCTTCGAACAATCCATTGACAATAGCTGATGGATTTGTTTTGTCCAGCAGAACAACATCCAAGCTTGTGTCAGCTATAGAATTGATGGTTCAGGGATAGATGTAGATAGCTTTATTAGTAAATTGAACAGCCGTTCTACGAGAAGCCGCATTCTATCCATCCACTTTCCGTCCACATTTCGTCCACTTTTTTCATCCACTTTTTTCCGTTCACCGTCCATTTTTTTCCGTCTATCGTCCACTTTTTCCCATCCACCTTCCACTTTTTTCCGTCCACTTTTTCCATTCACCGTCCACCGTTCACCGTCCGCTGTCCACCGTCCACCGTCCACTTATCTTATTTCCTCCTCTTATTGCCTTGAAATCTCCATTTGACAGTTGGAGCAGGTTAAGAGCCCTAAGAGGTCGAATTTAAGAGCGGAACTAGCGGATGAAATAACGTCATTAAGGTGACGCCTGTCAATGCGAATAGCAAGGAATTTTAGTTTGGCAGTGAAGGTTTTTCCTGGCTCAGAAGGCTCACTCTGGCCAGCCTTATTCACAGCAATAACGCGGAATTGATATCCGTTTCCTTCGATCAATCCATTGACAATAGCTGTTGGATTTGTTTTGTCCAGCAGAACATCATCCAAGCTTGTGTCAGCTATAGAATTGATGGTTCAGGGATAGATGTAGATAGCTTTATTAGTAAATTGAACAGCCGTTCTACGAGAAGCCGCATTCTATCCATCCACTTTCCGTCCACATTTCGTCCACTTTTTTCCGTTCACCGTCCATTTTTTCCGTCTATCGTCCACTTTTTCCCATACACCTTCCACTTTTTTCCGTCCACTTTTTCCATTCACCGTCCACCGTTTACCGTCCGCTGTCCACCGTCGACCGTCCACTTATCTTATTTCCTCATCTTATTGCCTTGAAATCTCCATTTGACAGTTGGAGCAGGTTAAGAGCCCTAAGAGGTCGAATTTAAGAGCGGAACTAGCGGATGAAATAACGTCATGAAGGTGACACCTGTCAATGCGAATAGCAAGGAATTTTGGTTTGGCAGTGAAGGTTTTTCCTGGCTCAGAAGGCTCAATCTGGCCAGCCTTATTCACAGCAATAACGCGGAATTGATATTACAATAGCTGTCGGATTTGTTTTGTCCAGCAGAACATCATCCACGCTTGTGTCAGCTATAGAATTGATGGTTCCGGGATTGATGTAGATAGCTTTATTAGTAAATTGAACAGCCGTTCTACGAGAAGCCGCATTCTATCCATCCACTTTCCGTCCACATTTCGTCCACTTTTTTCCATCCACCGTCCACTTTTTTCCGTACACTTTTTCCGTCCACCGTCCACTTTAATCAGCTTTTAATCAGCTTTTAAATCAGCTTTTAAACAGCTTTTTAATAAGATTTTAAACACCTTTTAATCAAACTGATTAAAGTGGACGGTGTGGACGGTGGACGGTGGGCGATGGTCGATGGACGATGGACGATGGACGATGGACGATGGACGATGGACGATGGACGATGGACGATGGACGATGGACGATGGACGATGGACGATGGACGATGGACGATGGACTATGGACTATGGACTATGGACGATGGACGATGGACGATGGACGATGGACGATGGACGATGGACGATGGACGATGGACGATGGACGATGGACGATGGACGATGGACGATGGACGATGGACGATGGACGATGGACGATGGACGATGGACGATGGACGATGGACGATGGACGATGGACGATGGACGATGGACGATGGACGATGGACGATGGACGATGGACGATGGACGATGGACGATGGACGATGGACGATGGACGATGGACGATGGACGATGGACGATGGACGATGGACGATGGACGATGGACGATGGACGATGGACGATGGACGATGGACGATGGACGATGGACGATGGACGATGGACGATGGACGATGGACGATGGACGATGGACGATGGACGATGGACGATGGACGATGGACGATGGACGATGGACGATGGACGATGGACGATGGACGATGGACGATGGACGATGGACGATGGACGATGGACGATGGACGATAGACGATGGACGATAGACGATGGACGATGGACGATGGACGATGAACGATGGACGATGGACGATGGACGATGGACGATGGACGATGGACGATGGACGATGGACGATGGACGATGGACGATGGACGATGGACGATGGACGATGGACGATGGACGATGGACGATGGACGATGGACGATGGACGATGGACGATGGACGATGGACGATGGACGATGGACGATGGACGATGGACGATGGACGATGGACGATGGACGATGGACGATGGACGATGGACGATGGACGATGGACGATGGACGATGGACGATGGACGATGGACGATGGACGATGGACGATGGACGATGGACGATGGACGATGGACGATGGACGATGGACGATGGACGATGGACGATGGACGATGGACGATGGACGATGGACGATGGACGATGGACGATGGACGATGGACGATGGACGATGGACGATGGACGATGGACGATGGACGATGGACGATGGACGATGGACGATGGACGATGGACGATAGACGATGGACGATGGACGATGGACGATGGACGATAGACGATGGACGATGGACGATGGACGATGAACGATGGACGATGGACGATGGACGATGGACGAAATAGTGGACGATAGACGGAAAAAAATGGACGGTGAACGGAAAAAAGTGGACGGAAAGTGGACGGAGTGGACGGAAAGTGGACAGAGTGGGCGGAAAGTGGATGGATAGAATGCGGCTTCTCGTACAACGGCTGTTCAATTTACTAATAAAGCCTTCTACATCAATCCCCGAAACAATAAATTCTAAAGCTGACACAAGCTCGGATGATGTTCTGCTGGACCGGCTTCACTGTTGCTTGAAGGTGTTCCGTAGATCTCCAGTAAACTTTAACCTTGTTGGGTATTGTTGATTGCAACCGGTGGAGGTTTTTTCATCCAGAACATATCATCTTTCCCTACTATCAGCCCTTCAACTTGATTTTACCCGTCCCTCGCAGCAAATCAAAAATCTTATTAAACCTTAAAAATTATTTTAATATGCAGAGAATCAATAATCAGGCAGATTTCCTCGGGGAAATAAGCATTAATTCAGCTCGTTTCCTTTATCTCAATCAGAAAAGAATCTTCGCAGCGGAACACGAAGAATAACCGAAAGAAGTAAATACGGAAATACCAATGAAATTAAAACGCATTCAAGGATTTATTTATCTCTCAGTAATGTAGTCACAGAAATAGATTGTGTAATGCATATCAGCTGGTATTGATCCGTTGAGGGAACTGTCGGAGAAGTTTGATTAGAAATCTGGCGCAGACAAAATAAAATTTATAAAACATTTCCTCAAAAAAAAAGAGCTTGATATCGACGATATCCATTTCCGTGCACGCCTAATTACTTTTTAGACTTAAGTTTAAAACTACTACTATTTCAGAGAATATTTTCCAAGTTGGAAAATATGAAATGTTTTTTGTTTCGTCGACAGTCGATCCGTATTCGTCATTAAACATTTGTGCATTCAGCATTTTTAACCGTCAACCGGGAGGTAAGTGCACGTACTCAACGAAGCAGCAACGAGTAAACCACTTCAGGCATAAAAGACTAGTCCAACACACAACTCCTGTTGCGTCTGCAATATTTCCACCGCGATTGTCTTTTGTATTTGAACAATAGTTTTAAAAAAAAATCTCCACCCAACAAAATAAGTAAATTTCAGTCGTTTAGCTCATCTATAACTACCCACTAGATCTACTTAAAAAACTACTTACTAGATCTATCTGCAGGAGCGCGCTAATGCTTATGGGTATTTAAATACCCATTTTATAGCTTAAAAATGTTTTGCTAGAAAGATGTATTGCACAATTTAACGTAAAAATTAAATGGTAAATAATTAATGGGGGGCACGGAAGGAGCCTCCACGAGTGCATTTTCTCCTGTATATGCAGAACATGCTGGAGCCCCCTGGTAACACTGACCCACCAGATAGTGGCCAATCCTTCCACCAACGGAAACCGCCGGACACGAAAAAGTAAAGTAAATAAATAATTAAAATAGGAGCTCGTTTATGCTGATGGGTATTTAAATACCCAATTTATTTTTTGAATTTTTCTATGTGAAAACAAGATATGTTGCACCATTTAACGCAAATATGAAATTATATGAAATAATAATTGGAGTTTGCCAATGCTTATGGGTATTTAAATACCCGTTATTAAAAATTTTCAAGAGAAAATAAAACTGTTGCATTGCATGCATTGCACAATTTAACATACAAATGAAATTATAAATAATTAAACGCGGGCACAGAAGGAGCCTCCACGAGTGCATTTTGTCCTGTATATGCAGAACATGTCGGCGCCCTCTGTTAACACTGACCCATCAGACAGTGGCCAATCCTTCCACCATCGGAAACCACCGGACACGAAAGAGTAAAAGTAAAGTGAATAAATAATTAGAATAGAAGCTTGTTTAAGCTGATGGGTATTTAAATACCCAATTAAGTTTTTGAATTTTTCTATGTGAAAACAAGATATATTGCAGCATTTAACGCAAATATGAAATGATATGAAATAATAATTGGAGTTTGCCAATGCTTATGGGTATTTAAATACCCGTTATTACAAATTTTCAAGAGAAAATAAATCTGCTAAAGACGTATTGCGCAATTTAACGCAAATATGAAGTATGGAGCCTTTTAATGCTTTTGGGTATTTAAATACCCATTTTATATCTTAAGCACACAAACACAATTATTTAAATAAAAATATGTTTTAAAGGGAGTAAACAATTTTAATAATCTTGTTAATATTTGAAGAGAAATATAGTACATGATGTATTATATAGATAGGCTTTAATTAAATACGAAAACTTGTTTATCTAAGCATAAAAAAATAATTTGTATAGAATTGTGTGGTGTCTTGCCTGTCAAGTGCTCGAGTTGTTAACGTTGTAAGTGCAGCAGCCAACAATACCTGCATAGAGATCAATGATGTATTGATACATCTACCAAGTTCATTATGGAGATGTTGGCTACGAACTAGTGAATGCAGCTTCACGCACCGATGACGCTGATTCGCTGCATCCAGATAAACTTCGCACAGGCTGTATGACATCGTGCTCTTGTTACAAGTGCATTGTCTGCTCGTTCCATACCTGTCAGCCAGGTGAATTTGTATACAGGCTGCAATGCTAATTTTACAACTCGCTTATTTACATAGACAATTGTCAGTATTTACCCGATCGTAATTGAATTAGAGTGTGGCAGGCGTAACGAAGTTAATAACAGTTTGTGTTACGGAGTTTACATTAACATTAATTATGAAGTTTTTATTATGATTTGGTGACTATTGAGTGTTAGTTGTTTGTTCCATGTATACATTGGAATCGGATTATTCTACTTAAATATCATTATTTCATTAAATACATATTCTAACTGAAAAATGATCCATTTGTAAATAGGGAGTCTAACATCCAACACAGATTTGCGGATGTAAACTTGTTTATTAAATAAAAATACTTTTATTTATATTTAGGTTAGATTAGTTTTTTAGGTTAGGTTTGTATTTAGATAAGGTTAGGTTTAAAGCATGCGGCCGCGCGTATGTGGTCTTGATCAGATAAATCAAGACTACATACTACGCGCGACGCTGCCGCGCGTAGTATGTGGTCTTGATTGACTATGTGGTCAAGTGGTCAAGATGTGGTCTTGACCACGTATATTATTATACCACGTAGTATGTGGTCTAATTTTCTCTGTTACTTTTGTTTGTACTTAGGTTAGGTTAGTTTTTTAGGTTAGGTATGTATTTAGATTAGGTTAGGTTTAAATTTTTAAATTAGGTCTTGATTGTATACCACGTATACTATTATACCACGTAGTATGTAGTCTAATTTTCTCTGTTACTTTTGTTTGTATTTAGGTAAGGTTAGTTTTTTAGGTTAGGTTTAAATCATGCGGCTGCCGCGCGTATGTGGTCTTGATCAGATAAATCAAGACTACATACTACGCGCGGCGATGCCGCCCGTAGTATGTAGACTTAATGGTATACCACGTATATTATTATACCACGTAGTATGTGGTCTAATTTTCTCTGTTACGTTTGTTTGTATTTAGGTTAGGTTTGTATTTAGATTAGGTTAGGTTTATATCATGCGGCTGCCGCGCGTATGTGGTCTTGATCAAATAAATTAAGACTACATACTACGCGCGGCGCTGCCGCGCGTAGTATGTGGTCTTGATTGTTTACCACGTATATTATTATACCGCGTAGTATGTGGTCTAATTTTCTATGTTACTTTTGTTTGTATTTAGGTCAGGTTAGTTTTTTAGGTTAGGTTTAAATTGATGAGACGTTAAGTAAAGTCTATGTTCTGTTTACGTATTAGCAGATCCCAGTTAACTCTTGATATCGGAAAATAACGGAAAATAAAGGAAAATAAGTCCTTTAATAAGTCTTGAAACTATTCACTTAATTTCAATAGAAACATATGATCTTGAAAACAATGTTATTTATCTAGAGAACGTTAGTGACATGGTAATGTACTGGGGCCGGTAATAACATGCCAATGTATGTTGTATAATTCAATATCCTGCGTGGTATTAGCCAGGGAAGTGATGGTTTAAACATTGTTGTTTCGTTCTTTTGACTTGGATTCAACATGTTTTAAAAGACTTAATGTTATAGAGCTACGAACAGGTTGAATATAGAATTTGTAAAACCATCCTACGTTATAAAAAATCAAATACAAACTTGAAACAAACGGAACACAACCTGAATATATAAATATATTCAACCTTTCCGGAGCTCTAAAACAATTACTGAGTCTTTTTAGGACTACCAACTTGTCAGTTATTTAAGAGCTTTCAGTCCACCTTCGTGGCACTCAACAAAAACCATCAAAATAAGTTAAACATTGTTTTTAAGATCAAGCGTTTCCGATAACTTAGGTAAGTAGCCATCTGCAGACGCGTTTCCAGATTTATCTCTCACCAGTGCAGCTTTGCTATTATTAATTTCAATTTGTAAGTTAGGATTGTAAGTAAGGTAGGTTAAGTAAGGTTGAATATATTTTTATATTCAGGCTACATTTCGCCTTTAATAAGTTTATAAGGGTTTTACGGCATTTACGGCATAAGTTTATTCGTGCAGGTATTCGCAGTTCAGAAGATTCTGCACAGTTTGTGCGAGAACGATCTTATTTTATCAAGTAGCTTTACCAAGTTTATATGATTGTATCTATAATAATTCCAATATTGTTCATTGAAGATTAAAGCTTCTTTGATGAACTTCTATACTCGCACCGATCGATAATCATGGTTTTTACCCCCGAAGGGGGTGGGCTGTTGTAGGGGATGACCCTTTTCAGCCTGGGTGTGGATGTAGATGACGACAGGACGACTTGAGATATTGTTGTGGCGTGTTGCTGTTGTGGCGATGTTGATGTGGCGTTGTTGTTGGGCGTTGTTGATGCAGAGTGTTGCGCGACGTGCGGAGTGCAGAGTTCGAGGATGTTGTATTTTTTTTTTTTAATTTTATTTTTATTACCCCCCCTGGTTGGTTGGGACCGGTTCTTTTTTTTAATTTTTTTTTTAAATTTCTTAGGTTTGGATGGTCATTTATTTGAATGCAGCGGGAGCAGAGTTGAGGATCGAAGATAGCTCGGGTGGTGCAATGAGATAGGAGTTTGAGGTAGGGGATGGGGATCTTGCGTTTGGGGATTTTGTGGCGAATCGTGACAGGGGGTTTTTGGAAGATGGAGAGAACTGGGGGTTGATTGGATATAATTTTTGCGGAAAGGCGACCTTGCAGTCGGGAGATGCGGACGTCGAATGGTACCATGTTGGAGATTTCGGGCAGGAGGGAGGATGGAAAATTGGGGTTCAGGCGGAATATGCGGCGGAGGCAGGATCTTTCGAAAGACAGAAGTCGGCGAAGGTGGGATTCATGGCTGAGGGAAAGAGCGCAGACTTGATAGTCGAGGATTGGTCTTACGAAGGTTTTGTAGGTGAAGAGGAGGACTTTGGGGGAGCAGCCGCCGAGGCGACTACGGAGGTAGTATAGAAGACGAAAGCGTTTGCGCATTAGGTTGATGCAGCGGGAGGTGTTGGAAGGTTGACGGAGAGATTTGTGGAGGATGGTGCCTAGATAGGTGGCGGAGGGTTGAGGTTTGATTATTTCGCCATGGAGTCGGATGTTGGGGAAGGGAAGAGCACCCCTTAGATAGGGATGGTGGAAGAAGACGAGTTATGATTTCTTGGGGTTCATCTGGATGCGCCATAGGCTCATCCAGGCCTCCAGGGTTTTTAGGTGGGAGTTTAGGCGGGAAGCAGCGACCTTAGGGAGGCGATTTGAGGCCCAGACCACGGTATCATCAGCGAATTGCTGGAGGTGGCAGTCAGGCAAGGTTGGGGTGGGAATGTCGTGGCAGAAGAGGTTGAAAAGGAGGGGAGACAGGACAGAGCCCTGGGGGACACCCGCGGCAGGAGTGAAGGGCAGCGATACTCGCACCGGCGAGAGAATGCAGCTGTACTGCGCGAGGTATGAGGGGCAAGTGACGCGCCGAGGTACGCGCAGATTAGTTTGAGTTAGGAAATATGCGTCGGTTTTTCAAACACGAACAACTAAACACCGCGCACTAGAAATAATGTGGGGGTGTGCGCAGAACAATGCTAAACATTGTCAACATCTCTTCGATACGAGATGCATTCTCTCACCGGTACGAGTATAGACTTGCCTAGACTTCTCCAGTCTTGTTCCACCCTGACGGAATGCGCAAGCGATACTAGGGTGCTGGTCTCTATAGTCAAGTGGAAGAAGGGGTTTAGTGAGTGAGAGCCTCACACGCAGGCTGGTAGAGCTGCCCCCAAACCACAAAAAAGTCTTGCCTAACCTTGTCTTAACCTTGTCAAGTTCTGTGTTCTACAGTACTCTCATATTCAATCTTGTTCTGATCTATCTAGTATCTCTAGCCTTGTACAATAAAGCCCTACGCGAGGAAAAGAAACTTGAGTAACAAATGTCCAGGCAACTCACGTCCAAGGCAAAAGGGGGAGAGGACCCCAACAGAAAAACATTCCAAGACGAAAATCCTACAAATAAATGCAAACAGGAGTACCCCCGTAATGAACATGGCGGTAGCCTATGCAAAAAGAACAACTGCAACCTTATAATAACTAGCGAGCCAAACAAGAAAAAAACAAAAGGCAAACACAGGTACCGCGATGCAGACATAGACACAGCTATCATAAATGCTTTACCTGTGTGGTGTGGTGAAAGGCTTTACCTGTATGGAACTACAAAGCGCCTTCCTATTCTGTATACATAAGCCCAAACTGCACAGTAAATACTTTTGAGACACACATTGGTGAACTGAGCGCTGATATAGCAGTTCGAACCAAACCTGTAATGGTGGGCGGAGAATTCAACGCCAAACACAGAAGTTGGGGCGGAAACGTCACAAACGACAAAGGCATCCGAACGCTGGAGATGACCCAAACGCTAAACCTGGTGATTTTAAACGATGGGAAACAACCCACGCTACGCCGAAAAAACGGTACCTCATACATAGACCTCACTATAGTCTCTGAAGAAATAATAAAAACTTAATTCACCTGGGAGGTCCTCGACGAGGAAGAAAACTTGACAACTGAACATGACTTCATTCTGTACCAGACAAAGTTCGGGTAAAGACTACGGATACGACACGTAATGAATGATGAGAAGCTGGTGGAAAGTTTTGCAAGTTAGTGGGGTCAAACAGGCCACCAACAAAAAGACCCACTATTTCTAACACGATGTCTGAAAAAGGCATACCACACTACAGCCAAATTCTATAAGGCAGATGAACATGGAAAAATGAAATACTGGTGGAAACATGAAATAGCCAAGGAAATAGAAAATTGCAAAGCTGCACGACGAAAATTCCAAAGACAAAAAAAAAACCAGAAAAAAGAGAGACATAGAGAGCTCACTACACAAAATTAAAAAAAGCACTAAGGGAAAATATTACAAGCGCTAAACGAAACAAATGGCTGGATCTGTGCAAAAACCTAGAAAATGACACATTTGGAGACGCGTACAAGATAACTCTAAAAATATATCCAAAGATAACTCTAAAAACAGACCAAAAAGAGAAGATCTTTGAAGAACTCTTTATCACAACAGCAGAAAAAAATAGACCAAAGACAAAAAATCGAAAACACCGAAGACAACATAGACATAACAGAAGACGAGATGAACTATGCAATACACCGCGTAAAAACAAAGAAAGCACCTGCACCCGACGGAATTCCTCCGGAAGTGGTTAAAACTATAGCTCAGCAACTCAAAAACGAAATCATGCAGATACCAAAGAAGTGTTTACAAGACAGAGTTTTCCCAATACATTGGAAGACTGCGAAACTTGTGCTCATACCAAAACAAAGAGAGGTGCGGATGACAAACTAAAATACAGGCCAATATGTCTACTAGATCTAATCGGGAAGCTGTTCGAAACTATAATAAACGAGAGGCTCAAAAGAACCTGGAGGAAAAAGGAGGACTAAACGAAAAACAATACGGATTCCGAAAATGACGCTTCTCAATCAACGCCATAAAACGTGTAAAACAGTTCATCGAAAAAGGAAGTTTAAAAATAACAACACATACAAGACTAGATAGACAAGACTAGACAGACAAGACTAGACAGACAAGACTAGACAGACAAGACTAGACAGACAAGACTAGACAGACAAGACTAGACAGACAAGACTAGACAGACAAGACTAGACAGACAAGACTAGACAGACAAGACTAGACAGACAAGACTAGACAGACAAGACTAGACAGACAAGACTAGACAGACAAGACTAGACAGACAAGACTAGACAGACAAGACTAGACAGACAAGACTAGACAGACAAGACTAGACAGACAAGACTAGACAGACAAGACTAGACAGACAAGACTAGACAGACAAGACTAGACAGACAAGACTAGACAGACAAGACTAGACAGACAAGACTAGACAGACAAGACTAGACAGACAAGACTAGACAGACAAGACTAGACAGACAAGACTAGACAGACAAGACTAGACAGACAAGACTAGACAGACAAGACTAGACAGACAAGACTAGACAGACAAGACTAGACAGATAAGACTAGACAGACAAGACTAGACAGACAAGACTAGACAGACAAGACTAGACAGACAAGACTAGACAGACAAGACTAGACAGACAAGACTAGACAGACAAGACTAGACAGACAAGACTAGACAGACAAGACTAGACAGACAAGACTAGACAGACAAGACTAGACAGACAAGACTAGACAGACAAGACTAGACAGACAAGACTAGACATACAAGACTAGACAGACAAGACTAGGCAGACAAGACTAGACAGACAAGACTGGACAGACAAGACTAGACAGACAAGACTAGACAGACAAGACTAGACAGACAAGACTAGACAGACAAGACTAGACAGACAAGACTAGACAGACAAGACTAGACAGACAAGACTAGACAGACAAGACTAGACAGACAAGACTAGACAGACAAGACTAGACAGACAAGACTAGACAGACAAGACTAGACAGACAAGACTAGACAGACAAGACTAGACAGACAAGACTAGACAGACAAGACTAGACAGACAAGACTAGACAGACAAGACTAGACAGACAAGACTAGACAGACAAGACTAGACAGACAAGACTAGACAGACAAGACTAGACAGACAAGACTAGACAGACAAGACTAGACAGACAAGACTAGACAGACAAGACTAGACAGACAAGACTAGACAGACAAGACTAGACAGACAAGACTAGACAGACAAGACTAGACAGACAAGACTAGACAGACAAGACTAGACAGACAAGACTAGACAGACAAGACTAGACAGACAAGACTAGACAGACAAGACTAGACAGACAAGACTAGACAGACAAGACTAGACAGACAAGACTAGACAGACAAGACTAGACAGACAAGACTAGACAGACAAGACTAGACAGACAAGACTAGACAGACAAGACTAGACAGACAAGACTAGACAGACAAGACTAGACAGACAAGACTAGACAGACAAGACTAGACAGACAAGACTAGACAGACAAGACTAGACAGACAAGACTAGACAGACAAGACTAGACAGACAAGACTAGACAGACAAGACTAGACAGACAAGACTAGACAGACAAGACTAGACAGACAAGACTAGACAGACAAGACTAGACAGACAAGACTAGACAGACAAGACTAGACAGACAAGACTAGACAGACAAGACTAGACAGACAAGACTAGACAGACAAGACTATCTTTGTCGATATCAGAAATGCATTCAACAACGCCTCGTGGAAAATAACAATAAATAAACTAATAAATTGAGGAATCGACTCCTACTTAATAGATATAATTAGATCCTACTTCGAAGAAAGACAAATAGAGATAGAAAAGGGACTTAGGTATGCGTCGTCGTCCCACAGGGATCGGTGCTAGGCCCCACCCTGTGGAATAATTATGAAATGAAATTTTGGAAATTTATATGGATGGAATGGAATTTTATATGACGACGTACTCGACCTGCCCCAGACGGATGAGATTAAACTGTATGCGTTTGCAGACGACTTATGCGCATGCATAAAACGTTAAAAAACCGCAGGTATTAGTATAAGTAAAACCGAACGTACTCTGAAATGCATAAGCAAATGGATAGAAACAAACAAACTTGAAGTCGCACCTGAAAAAACCACAGCAGTCGTTTTCTCAAACAGCTACAAGAAACGTAGAGAAATAATAGTTCATTTTGGAGACAATGAAATCAAACCAACGAACGAATGCAAGTATCTAGGTGTAGTGCTAGACTACTGAATGACTTTCGGCAAGCATATAGAATACGCAATAGACAAAACGGACACAGCTACAAAAGCACTTTCAGCAGCACTACCAAACCTTGGTGGTCCAAACTACTTCAAAAGAAGAGTAATGGCACTGACAACGCAGTCCATCCTACTATACGCGGCAACTATATGGGAAAAAGGCCTACAAAAAATAAAATATAGAGAAAAGTTAAAAATATGCCAAAGAAGACTCTCTTAAGAGTAATATGCGCATACAGAACGATATCGGCAGAAGCAGCAACGGCATGTGCGGGAGTTATACCAATAGAACTCCTGATCAAGGAAAGATCGCAGATAGAAAAACGAATCACAGCGATACAAACACAAGTTCCACAAGAAATAAATCGCACAAAACAGTGATAATGCAAGAGGAGCGCGAAAACACCCTCGAAGCATGGCAAATTAGCTGGATAAGTCTCCAAGACAAAACTCAATGGACCAAAACACTTACACGGAACTTAAAAGCATGGAGCACAAGAAAACACGGAAAAATAACACATTACATGACGCAACTCTTCACAGGACACGGCTGCTTCATGGCATACGTGAAGAGAATCAATAAAAGACAATCAGACACCTGCATGTACGACAGAGAAGCAGACACAGCAGAGCAACCATTGTTTAAATGCCCACGCTTCGAAAGAAAAATAACGGAGCTCAGAATAATAATAGGAGAAATAAATAGCGAAAACCTTGTCAAAAGAATGCTATAGATAGAAAAGGAAATTGGGAAGCAACGAAAACTTTCATGATGAAACAAAAAGAAACAGACGAAAAAGCAGGAGCCAATGAAAGGACATGAAAGAACAACAAAGAAACAGCTGGTGACTACCTGAGAATAATGTGGAAAACGGAACCGAGCGGTCGTAGCAGACAAGGAGGGGTTTTTAGTGGGTATGCCAGGCTACTGGAGACTCCCACACTACCAGACACGTATGGTTTGCTTAAAGCATTTCCCCCTCCAATACAGAAAAAAAAGCCTTGTACAATGCTGCCCGGTCTAGTCTTGTTTAGCTCTCGGGTCTTGTTTGATCGTGTCTGATGGGTCTTATAAAATTTGTCTGTGATCGTATGAGATACGTATAAGTTCAGGTAAGACCTTTAGAAAATATTTCAAGGTGGTTTAATAAATATCCCACCATTGCGATACCATATAATGCTTAGAGCATTGCTGAAACGACTATAAAATGGCATCACATCAAAACGGTGGGACACTTTTAATACCGCCGTGCCTTGATGGGTTAATAAACTAATATCACGTAGACACACTAGTGAAAAAGTGAGTTTTACATTTAGCGAAACTTACAACAATTGTAAAGTTTGTAACAAAAAATATGTTAGGTTTTATTAACACGTCTACGTCGGCTGAAAGTTAGCGCGTTTATGTGACCGCATGTTCGTGCTTTACATTCTGTACGTGACCGGCTATCCACAACATGGGTTACACATGATAACCTTGTTTTACCTATCAACCACAATATATCAGCCCCAGTAAATACTAAATACTTTGAATACATTGATTTTGATACAAAATAACATCTCGTAATAATTTAAGAAACACGTTATTTTCTGCTATGAAATATTTACTGGGATCAGCTAATACGTAAACAGAACATAGACTTTACATAATATGTAGAAATTAATAAAATGTCGAATAAATATTGAACTAAAAAAACCCAGTTTAAGCCATGGATCTATTCAATGACTTTACTTAACCCTGGAATACTCTTTGTGAGTCTGCGAGACTCATACCGCCATTAAATAATAAGCGTCAGAAAAAGTGAAAGAGTATTCCAGGGTTAACGTTGTCTCCATCAGAAAAGGTACTATAAAAGGTACTTTGAGGTACTAAAATAGTTCTACTTCAAAAGTTCTATATAGATTTGACCATCTAGTCCTTCAGCAACGTCATTTCCGTTTTAAAAAATTTCTGAGTTGCTCCCAAGTCGCGTCTGAAGAAGTTTTATTGCGACTTGATCTAAGCTTTTTAAACATTTCATATTGCAATAACTATTACATATACAAACTAATTCCATTTATATTAATTATCTGAATAATACAGGACCTACGAAGTTTATATTGGCAGATCTTGTCCATTAGTTAACCAATTATTAAATTCACTAATTAGTTAAGAGCCCACTTGATGCCATCGAAATGGCTAATTGAGTTATCAATCAATTTAAGCCTTACACAAACTCTGATTTCAAAATATAAATTAATTACACAAAGATTGTACAGATTGGATTAAAGAAGAAACTGGATAGGTTGGACAACTTAGATAGACTGAATAGACTAGATAGACTGGACAAACTGCCCAGATTGAACAGACTGCATAGACTGGACAGACTGAATAAACTAGAAAGAATGAACAAACTAAGCTGCCTTGAGAAAGTCATGTCTAGTCTCTCCAGACTTCTCGGTCTTGTCTTGTCTGTCTTGTCTCGCTTGTCTCGTTTGCCTCGCATGCCTCGCATGTTTCATTTGCCTCGCTTGTCTCGCTTGCCTCGTTTGCCGCGCTTGCCCCCCTTGAAAGAGTGGACAAACTAGGCTGTTTTGAGAAAGTCGTGTCTAGGCTCTCCAGACATGTCGGTCTTGTTTTGTCTGCCTTGTCTCGCTTGTCTCGTTTGCCTAGCTTGTCTCACCTGTTTCGCCTGTCTTGTCTGTCTAGTCTTGTTTGTCTAGTATTGTCTGTCTAGTCTTGTCTGTCTAGTCTTGTCTGTCTAGTCTTGTCTGTCTAGTCTTGTCTGTCTAGTCTTGTCTGTCTAGTCTTGTCTGTCTAGTCTTGTCTGTCTAGTCTTGTCTGTCTAGTCTTGTCTGTCTAGTCTTGTCTGTCTAGTCTTGTCTGTCTAGTCTTGTCTGTCTAGTCTTGTCTGTCTAGTCTTGTCTGTCTAGTCTTGTCTGTCTAGTCTTGTCTGTCTAGTCTTGTCTGTCTAGTCTTGTCTGTCTAGTGTTGCCTGTCTAGTCTTGTCTGTCTAGTCTTGTCTGTCTAGTCTTGTCTGTCTAGTCTTGTCTGTCTAGTCTTGTCTGTCTAGTCTTGTCTGTCTAGTCTTGTCTGTCTAGTCTTGTCTGTCTAGTCTTGTCTGTCTAGTCTTGTCTGTCTAGTCTTGTCCGTCTAGTCTTGTCTGTCTAGTCTTGTCTGTCTAGTCTTGTCTGTCTAGTCTTGTCTGTCTAGTCTTGTCTGTCTAGTCTTGTCTGTCTAGTCTTGTCTGTCTAGTCTTGTCTGTCTAGTCTTGTCTGTCTAGTCTTGTCTGTCTAGTCTTGTCTGTCTAGTCTTGTCTGTCTAGTCTTGTCTGTCTAGTCTTGTCTGTCTAGTCTTGTCTGTCTAGTCTTGTCTGTCTAGTCTTGTCTGTCTAGTCTTGTCTGTCTAGTCTTGTCTGTCTAGTCTTGTCTGTCTAGTCTTGTCTGTCTAGTCTTGTCTGTCTAGTCTTGTCTGTCTAATCTTGTCTGTCTAGTCTTGTCTGTCTAGTCTTGTCTGTCTAGTCTTGTCTGTCCAGTCTTGTCTGTCCAGTCTTGTCTGTCTAGTCTTGTCTGTCTAGTCTTGTCTGTCTAGTCTTGTCTGTCTAGTCTTGTCTGTCTAGTCTTGTCTGTCTAGTCTTGTCTGTCTAGTCTTGTCTGTCTAGTCTTGTCTGTCTAGTCTTGTCTGTCTAGTCTTGTCTGTCTAGTCTTGTCTGTCTAGTCTTGTCTGTCTAGTCTTGTCTGTCTAGTCTTGTCTGTCTAGTCTTGTCTGTCTAGTCTTGTCTGTCTAGTCTTGTCTGTCTAGTCTTGTCTGTCTAGTCTTGTCTGTCTAGTCTTGTCTGTCTAGTCTTGTCTGTCTAGTCTTGTCTGTCTAGTCTTGTCTGTCTAGTCTTGTCTGTCTAGTCTTGTCTGTCTAGTCTTGTCTGTCTAGTCTTGTCTGTCTAGTCTTGTCTGTCTAGTCTTGTCTGTCTAGTCTTGTCTGTCTAGTCTTGTCTGTCTAGTCTTGTCTGTCTAGTCTTGTCTGTCTAGTCTTGTCTGTCTAGTCTTGTCTGTCTAGTCTTGTCTGTCTAGTCTTGTCTGTCTAGTCTTGTCTGTCTAGTCTTGTCTGTCTAGTCTTGTCTGTCTAGTCTTGTCTGTCTAGTCTTGTCTGTCTAGTCTTGTCTGTCTAGTCTTGTCTGTCTAGTCTTGTCTGTCTAGTCTTGTCTGTCTAGTCTTGTCTGTCTAGTCTTGTCTGTCTAGTCTTGTCTGTCTAGTCTTGTCTGTCTAGTCTTGTCTGTCTAGTCTTGTCTGTCTAGTCTTGTCTGTCTAGTCTTGTCTGTCTAGTCTTGTCTGTCTAGTCTTGTCTGTCTAGTCTTGTCTGTCTAGTCTTGTCTGTCTAGTCTTGTCTGTCTAGTCTTGTCTGTCTAGTCTTGTCTGTCTAGTCTTGTCTGTCTAGTCTTGTCTGTCTAGTCTTGTCTGTCTAGTCTTATCTGTCCAGTCTTGTCTGTCTAGTCTTGTCTGTCTAGTCTTGTCTGTCTAGTCTTGTCTGTCTAGTCTTGTCTGTCTAGTCTTGTCTGTTCAGTCTTGTCTGTCTAGTCTTGTCTGTCTAGTCTTGTCTGTCTAGTCTTGTCTGTCTAGTCTTGTCTGTCTAGTCTTGTCTGTCTAGTCTTGCCTGTCTAGTCTTGTCTGTCTAGTCTTGTCTGTCTAGTCTTGTCTGTCTAGTCTTGTCTGTCTAGTCTTGCCTGTCTAGTCTTGTCTGTCTAGTCTTGTCTGTCTAGTCTTGTCTGTCTAGTCTTGTCTGTCTAGTCTTGTCTGTCTAGTCTTGTCTGTCTAGTCTTGTCTGTCTAGTCTTGTCTGTCTAGTCTTGTCTGTCTAGTCTTGTCTGTCTAGTCTTGCCTGTCTAGTCTTGTCTGTCTAGTCTTGTCTGTCTAGTCTTGTCTGTCTAGTCTTGTCTGTCTAGTCTTGTCTGTCTAGTCTTGTCTGTCCAGTCTTGTCTGTCCAGTCTTGTCTGTCTAGTCTTGTCTGTCTAGTCTTGTCTGTCTAGTCTTGTCTGTCTAGTCTTGTCTGTCTAGTCTTGTCTGTCTAGTCTTGTCTGTCTAGTCTTGTCTGTCTAGTCTTGTCTGTCTAGTCTTGTCTATCTAGTCTTGTCTGTCTAGTCTTGTCTGTCTAGTCTTGTCTGTCTAGCCTTGTCTGTCTAGTCTTGTCTGTCTAGTCTTGTCTGTCTAGTCTGGTCTGTCTAGTCTTGTATATCTAATCTTGCCCGTCTTGTCTCGTTTGTCTAGTTGTGTCTCGGCTTGTCTCTCTAGTCTTATCTGACGAGAAAGTTTATTTTAAATGATTAATCTCATTCTTTCTTTGTTTCGCAGATTAGGAATACTAACAAGATGCTTGAAAGTTGTCTCAGTTTAGCAATCAGTTATCCAAATTTCCGGACGTTGGAGCAGTTCCTGTTTTAGCATCAATTTACTTAGGAGCCATCTATCCTGGTTAGTTTATTTCTTGAGAGCCCTGCCGGCGAGTAAATCCCGACGTTTTCGGGCGACGAAAACGAAAATAGTTTCGGTTGCGATTCCCCTCCGAACGAAAAAGAGCAGGCAGATTTAAATGAGCCATCCGACACAGGCGACGTTAAAGCCGCGATAAATTTTTCTCGCGGGCAAAAAAAACTAAGTTTTGCGTGCGGCTGGTGCGGGATTAAATCCACTTTCTCTTGCCGCTGCGACATTATTATAAACAAAAAGGCTATTTATTATGCCAGCTCTTGAATTTCGACGATTTTTTTCTCTCAGTGCGTCGCATAATTCCTTGTTTTCCTCTCACTTTTCACTTAAGAATATTCCCGAAAGTTTTAACAACCTTCGCTCGTTAAAGCTCCAGTCGACATGCTACGATTCCCATGTAGAATACAGATATAATATTTATAAAAACCAACTTAAACATTGCTCATGACTTTCATCATAATTATCACGACTATACAGATACAACTAAATAGACAAGACTAGACAGAAGACAGACAAGACTAAACAGAAGACAGAGAAGGCTAGACAGCAGACAGACAAGACTACATAGAAGACAGACAAGACTGGACAGATAAGACTAGAGAGACAAGACTAGACAGAAGACAGACAAGACTAGACTAGAAAGACAATGTTATGAACATACAAAGTTGAGACCATACAAAGTGGAGAACACACAGTCAATAATTCGAGCTAATAATGGGCGTAAGACGCATGGACAGTGGTAATTAAATTAGCAACATACGTTGCAAATGGCGCATGTTTTACTGACAAATGTTGTTTCGGATGGAGCACTATACTCGACAAGTCTAACTTTCTAATAATGGGCCATAAACCAAACATGGTACACACACGACATTTACAAATTATCTTTACTAGTCCTACGTCAATGTACAGATTTTTAATCATACTAATTGCAAATTGTACTTAATTATCGTAACTTGATGGTTTCGTTTCATTAAGTGGCATTATAATGGTACTATAAGTCTGTTTAGTCTTTTTGTGATTGTCTGATAATATTTTGTCTCTCTAATTTGATACGACAAAGAACAGAATATCTTAGAATACATGTCCTAACTCTTAAGAATTAACTTAGTCAACCTCCTCCATGCGGTAGGGCGTAGTTGACAGTGAAGATCTTCCTCTCAACATTTCCCGTGAAATGTTGCAAAGAAACAAAATCCTTAAAGCAATCCGTAAGAACTTGGTGTCTTGAACTTGAAGCATCTTCAGCATCTTCTTCTGCAGGTGGGGCATCTCCAGCTGGCAAATCTTCCATAACCATATCTTCTTCATCAATGCCGTATATATGCCGTGTACCAATGCAATATCATTCTGTAGATTCTAGAAGCATGGACTTTTTCATGGTTCGTCCAAAGTGAAACCAGAGCTCAATAAAGCAGTTTCGAACAAAAGGATGACTAAATCTTTAACAGATTTATAATTCTTATCAGCTTCAACATTTTGGCAGAGGTTGTCAATAGAGTGATCTGCGTTAATTTCCAAATGTTTCTTGGCAGCCATGTTAATCATCCATGTTAATCCATCCAGCCATGTTAACATCCCATGGTGGAGGTGTAACGGAGAGCTGGGGATTTCATGATACGTTCCATATTGGCTATCCAACCATATTGAGATGTTACAATGCAGCATGGAGATTCAACCAAACGGTTAGAGACAACAACTTTCTCAATTTTGCTTTATCACTTTTGCTGTCTCAGTCACCAAGGAAGGTTTATAACTACCAGAAGATGAAGAGGAAAAGAAAAAAACGTGAAGAAGACAAAGCCTAATTTGAAGGTCTATGCAAAGCCATGAAGACTATCTTCTTCATGGCTTTGCATAGACCTTCAAAGCTTTGTCTTCTTCACGTTTTTTTTCTTTTCCTTTTCATCTTCTGGGAGTTCTAAGCCTTCCTTGGTGACTGAGACAAGTTGTTGATACCATCACATATCATTCTTTCCTTTTTTCCTCTTTCGGTCGGCAGGATCATGTTTAGTCTTTTGAGCGTACCTTCCGCTTCCTTGACGGTTTCTATAATATGTCTTGTCATTCTAAGCTCAGTCTCGAAATATACCCCAAGATATTTTGTCGCAGGAATCGTCTTTATGCCATTATTTCCCACTGTTATCGTCAAGTGCCGCACTTTCCGTCTTCCCACTATCATTACGGCCTCCTTTTTTTCTGGAGCCAGTTTCAGTTTTTCCATATCCATTCATTGTTGTATTTTGCTGATCGCCGGTTCCGTTGTTTGTCTAATTTTTTCGGCCGTCATACCGCTAACGACCAATGATATATCATATGCGTACCCTATGATGGTACCTTATGTTGATATCTCTTTTGGCATTTGGACTGGAGAGACTGCACAGATTGGACAGACTGCATAGACTGAAGAAACTATTATCATAATATCATCATATTCTTTCATTTGCTGAACAACATATTCATCAAATGTTTCAGTCATGTAGACTACTTCAAAGCCACGTATCTTAACACATTATACGAATGAAGAGTTAGAGACCAGTTCCTTGCTTTCACCAGTCATGTAGTAAATATGTTTCTGATTTGCCTTCATGCGGCTCACATGCTATTTAAGAGAGCAAGAGCTTCATCTCCAGAAGCTGATGTGTGGTAACGGAGCAAGTCGGCAAGTTTAGATTTGTTTTGAGTGTCTTCATGAATACCAAGTTTGATGTTCTTGGAGAATTGTTCATAGAATTTCTTGTAACCATATTTGTCTTCAGCAAGCTCATCGAAGAGCTCCATACATTTCTTCACCAAGTTCTTACGGATTACTTTAAGGATTTTGTTTTGTTGCAACATTTCACGGGAAATGTTGAGAGGAAGATCTTCACTGTCAACTACACCCTTCATGAAGTTGAGGTACTCTGGGATGACACATAGATTAAACTTAATAGACTAGACCAGGTAACTCCGCCTGCAGTGGTCACTGGGTGAATCGAGTAGCTCAGTAGACGCTGTTACCGGTCCCAAGCTCGGATAAAGGAGGAGGGTTGAGCATGGGGCTAACAACCCCACCCCGTAAAAACCGTACCGTTACGAAAACCCTACCTTGGGTAGGGTTTTCGTAACGGTACGGTTTTTACGGCCTCGGATAGAACCAGGACGGATATTAAATAAACAAAAACGGCGAGAAAAGGACATAATTATTGGAACTTGGAACATAAGAACCTTATACCAAACAGGGGCCCTAGACGAATTAACTCACCAAACAGGAAAATATAATGGGCGGATGGAGGGTGCAAGGGGAAGAGGACGACCAAGACAGAGATGGATAAACAACATTGAAGAGGACGCCAAACAAATATTAAAAGTTCATAATTGGAAAACAACAGCAAGGCAACGAGACGAATGGAGACAGAAAATACGGAAGGCCCAGGTCCAAATCGGACTGCAGCGCCACGAAGAAGAAGAAGACTAGACCAGGTGTCGTCAGGCTTTTTTTAGGCGAGATTTGGACGGGCCACATCCAAGTAATTGTAATAAATGTGGGGCCAGATTTATTACAAATTATTTTATCACTGGTTATAATAAGTGCGATTCATAATACCATTATAATGGTAGTACAATAGTAGTAACAAATATGAAAATATTTTTATCTACTCACACACCAAAATGAATACATTAATAAATACATTATTGTATGAGAAGGATGCAATTATTATAATCGTGTGTAAAAGTATCAAAATCGTGCGTAAAAGTTCAATGTAAATCAAATGAAGTTTAATTATTAAACGATTTCTGTTTGTTGTTACTATAGCAACAACTTGCGTCACTAAACAAAAAACATAGACGTAGTGAAAATAAATTTAATGACGAATATTAAAATTGAATTAATTTTGAATCAAGAAGTCTCGGCCTCTCAGTCAGGATTTATCTGGATCTAATATAACTTAACCATAACCTAATCTAGATTAAATCTAGGTTAACCTAGATTACATCGACAACGACCAAATAGTGTTCCTGTGACTGTGTGTTTTTACTAGTTAGCAACTTTTGCCACGGCGGCGCTGAACGTTCTAAGAAACATTGGTTCAATTCAATATCTTAAGCAGAATATTCCACATCCTTTAATTAGATTTCATTGTATATTACATCAGAAATTTTTATGGAGTTATTCATTCATACGACACCAAAGGAGGTAAATTCTTATAAAGCATTAGATTCAACAGTATTTTCACATGCTACATGCTAAAATAATGTATGACACACGCGTGTGAAAGGCTTTTGTAACACTTATTGCGATTAAACCACTCGCCTTAGGCTCGTGCTTTAAACTTCACAACTCTTGCACAAAAGCCCTTATTCACACACTTGTATCATAAACTACTATTAACATGCTTCGTAGATAAAATAATGTATAACATACGCGTGTGGAAGGCTTTTGTGCATGAGTTGTGAAGTTTAAAGCACGAGCCGAAGGCGAGTGGTTTAAACTTCACAACTCATGCACAAAAGCCCTTCTTCACACACTTGTATCATAAACTACTATTAACATCCTTCGAAGATAAAATAATGTGTGACACACGTGTGTGAAAGGCTAGTATCATAAACTACTATTAACATGCTTCGTAAATAAAATAATGTATGACACATGTGTGTGAAAGGCTTTTGTGCACTCATTGCGATTAAACCCCTCGCCTTCGGCTCGTGCTTTGAACTTCACAACTCATGCACAAAAGCCCTTCTTAACACACTTGTTTCATAAACTACTATTAACATGCTTCGAAGATAAAATAATGTGTGACACACGTGTGTGAAAGGCTAGTATCATAAACTACTATTAACATGCTTCGTAAATAAAATAATGTATGACAAATGTGTGTGAAAGGCTTTTGTGCACTCATTGCGATTAAACCCCTCGCCTTCGGCTCGTGCTTTAAACTTCACAACTCATGCACAAAAGCCCTTCTTCACACACTTGTATCATAAACTATTATTAACATGCTTCGTAGATACAATAATGTATGACACACACATGTGAAAGGCTTTTGTGCACTCGTTGCGATTAAACCACTCACCTTCGGCTTGTGATTTAAACTTCACAACTCAAGCACAAAAGCCCTACTTCACACACTTGTATCATAAACCACTATTAACAAGCTTCGTAGATAAAATAATGTATGACACACGAATGTGAAAGGATTTTGTGCACTCGTTGCGATTAAACCACTCGCCTTCGGCTCGTGCTTTAAACTTCACAACTAATGCACAAAAGCCCTTCTTCACACATTTGTATCATAAACCACTATTAACAAGCTTCGTAGATAAAATAATGTATGACACACGAATGTGAAAGGCTTTTGTGCACACTTGTATCATAAACCACTATTAACAAGCTTCGTAGATAAAATAATGTATGACACACGAATGTGAAAGGCTTTTGTGCACACTTGTATCATAAACCACTATTAACAAGCTTCGTAGATAAAATAATGTATGACACACGAATGTGAAAGGCTTTTGTGCACACTTGTATCATAAACCACTATTAACAAGCTTCGTAGATAAAATAATGTATGACACACGAATGTGAAAGGCTTTTGTGCACTCGTTGCGATTAAACCACTCGCCTTCGGCTCGTGCTTTAAACTTTACAACTCATGCACAAAAGCCCTTCTTCACACACTTGTATAATAAACCACTATTAACATGCTTCGTAGATTAAATAATGTATGACACACACGTGTGAAAGGCTTTTGTGCACTCGTTGCCATTAAACCGCTCGCCTTCGGCTCGTGATTTAAAATTCACAACTCATGCACAAAAGCCCTTATTCACACACTTGCATCATAAACTACTATTAACATGCTTCGTAAATAAAATAATTTAGGACACATGTTAAGTTTTTTATTTTCATTTTAAAACTATTTTCTTGTTTTGTGTATTTCTAAAAGTAGGTAAGTAATAATTACATCAATATTATCTTAAACCGACCCATAGATTCCCAACATCTGGTCGGTAGGCTAGTGGATATTCGTTGAACGTGTTAGGGGATGTTTATGGCTACTACGCATCTGAAAGACCATTTGTAATTACCAATACTTTGTAAATACGCTTCGGCGGATGTTTACGAAAGCTAATGATTTTTGGATGATTGGTGGTCGTAAACAATTGAAAATACAATGTAATTTTTATGTTTAAGGTTCCTTAGAACAAGTATTTAAATTTTGGGTAGTTTTAATATTAGTCATAGAAATTACCACGTGCACTTCGGATTGGAATTCTTCTTGGTGCTGTGGGGGCAGGCAACTGGGAAGTGGGATTGAGTTTTCCTGTTTGTAACAATATCTAATCACACTCAGTTCAATTGTAACCCTCTTGCCACAAACACACCGAGAAGATTCCGACAGTGCACGTCGTCACAAGTGCTTAAAATAGAGTTAAATAAATAAATACATGTTTATCGAGGCGTACAAATTTTATTTGCCCAAAACATATAATTTACGGTGCCGATCAAATCTATTGGCAACCCTGAATTAATCGTCTTAGGTTTGATCACGCGAACGTTTGTCAAAGACAACATCCACCGCGACTCAATAACACACGCATGTGACGCATCGTTGTTTTGTGCACTCGTTGGGATTAAAACTTCACAACTGTGCTTTAAACTTCACAACTCATGCACAAAAGCCCTTATTCACACACTTGTATCATTAACTACTATTAACATACTTCGTAGATAAAATAATGTATGACACATGCGGGTGAAAGGCCTTTGTGCACTCGTTGCGATTAAACCACTCGCCTTCGGCTCGTGCTTTAAACTTCACAACTCATGCAGAAAACCCTTATTCACACACTTGTATCATAAACTACTATTAACTTGCTTCGTGGATAAAATAATGTATGACACGCGCGTGTGGAAGGCTTTTGTGCACTCGTTGCGATTAAACCATACGCCTTCGGCTAGTGCTTTAAACTTCACAACTCATGCACAAAAGCCCTTCTTCACACACTTGTATCATAAACTACTATTCACATCCTTCGTAGATAAAATAATGTATGACACACGTTGTGCACTCGTTGAGATTAAACCACTCGACTTCGGCTCGTGCTTTAAACTTCACAACTCATGCACAAAACCCTTATTCACACACTTGTATCATAAACTACTATTAACTTGCTTCGTGGATAAAATAATGTATGACACGCGCGTGTGGAAGGCTTTTGTGCACTCGTTGCGATTAAACCACTCGCCCTCGGCTCGTGCTTTAAACTTCACAACTCATGCACAAAACCCTTATTCACACACTTGTATCATAAACTACTATTAACTTGCTTCGTGGATAAAATAATATATGACACGCGCGTGCGGAAGGCTTTTGTGCACTCGTTGCGATTAAACCACTCGCCTTCGGCTCGTGCTTTAAACTTCACAACTCATGCACAAAACCCGTATTCACACACTTGTATCATAAACTACTATTAACTTGCTTCGTGAATAAAATAATGTATGAAACGCGCGTGTGGAAGGCTTTTGTGCACTCGTTGCGATTAAACCACTCGCCTTCGGCTCGTGCTTTAAACTTCACAACTCATGCACAAAACCCTTATTCACACACTTGTATCATAAACTACTATTAACTTGCTTCGTGGATAAAATAATGTATGACACGCGCGTGTGGAAGGCTTTTGTGCACTCGTTGCGATTAAATCAATCGCCTTCGGCTCGTGCTTTAAACTTCATAACTCATGCACAAAACCCTTATTCACACACTTGTATCATAAACTACTATTAACTTGCTTCGTGGATAAAATAATGTATGAAACGCGCGTGTGGAAGGCTTTTGTGCACTCGTTGCGATTAAACCACTCGCCTTCGGCTCGTGCTTTAAACTTCACAACTCATGCACAAAACCCTTATTCACACACTTGTATCATAAACTACTATTAACTTGCTTCGTGGATAAAATAATGTATGACACGCGCGTGTGGAAGGCTTTTGTGCACTCGTTGCGATTAAATCAATCGCCTTCGGCTCGTGCTTTAAACTTCACAACTCATGCACAAAACCCTTATTCACACACTTGTATCATAAACTACTATTAACTTGCTTCGTGGATAAAATAATGTATGACACGCGCGTGTGGAAGGCTTTTGTGCACTCGTTGCGATTAAATCAATCGCCTTCGGCTCGTGCTTTAAACTTCACAACTCATGCACAAAACCCTTATTCACACACTTGTATCATAAACTACTATTAACTTGCTTCGTGGATAAAATAATGTATGAAACGCGCGTGTGGAAGGCTTTTGTGCACTCGTTGCGATTAAACCACTCGCCTTCGGCTCGTGCTTTAAACCTCACAATTCATGCAGATTAGCCCTTCTTCATACACTTGTATCATAATCTACTATTAACATGCTTCGTAGATAAAATAATGTATGACACACCCCTGTGGAAGGCTTTTGTGCACTGGTTGCAAAAAAACCACTCGCCTTCGGCTAGCGCTTTTAACTTCACTCATGCACAAAAGCCCTTCTTCACACACTTGTATCATAAACTACTATTCACATCCTTCGTTGATAAAATAATGTATGACACACGTTGTGCACTCGTTGCGATTAAACCACTCGACTTCGGCTCGTGCTTTAAACTTCACAAATCATGCACAAAACCCTTATTCACACACTTGTATCATAAACTACTATTAACATACTTCGTAGATAAAATAATGTATGACACATGCGTGTGAAAGGCCTTTGTGCACTCGTTGCGATTAAACCACACGCCTTCGGCTCGTGCTTTAAACTTCACAACTCATGCACAAAAGCCTTTCTTCCCACACTTGTATAATAAACTACTATTAACATGCTTCGTAGATAAAATAATGTATGACACACGTGCGTGAAAAGCTTTTGTGCACTCGTTGAGAATAAACCACTCGCCATCGGCTCGTGCTTTAAACTTCACAACTCATGCACAAAAGCCCTTCTTCACACACTTGTATAATAAACTACTACTAACATGCTTCGAAGATAAAATAATGTATGATACACGTGTGTGGAAGCCCGCGAACTTTGATAAAAAAGTTTAATAATGTGCAAACGTTGTTGAAGCGTGTATCTCTCCATGACTAAATGTCATTGACTGGCGTTTCAAACTATGAACGAATTGCGAAACCAACTTCACTCCTATTCGAGAAATGCCAAGAATAAAATGCGTCGTCCCTAATGAATAACCCAATATATAAATCCAAATGTTTAAATTAAACAGCTTTTATTGAATCAACTCTAAGATAACCGAGATAAATCTCGTTATTATAATCTCCTGTGTATTCTACCAGACAAACTAAATATTTGAAAAACGTGTATTTCTGGCGCCGTTGTGTTTCCAGCTCGTTTATTCTTCCCGATACGATTCCTATTTAAGATTTCACTTTTTTGAGGAAGTTGACGAAGGGGCCATTAGGGAACACGAACTAAACTAATTTCAGAAAAAGAAAGTTGAATTTTTTACGATGTTTCTCTCTTGGTTCCGTCCGGCACTCACGACACGGCCGAGCCTACGGCTAGGAATTATGGACGTCGTGAAAGGGTGAAATGGCGGTCTAGGGACTGAACAACAGCCTTATGTCTAGGATATTGTCGTTATTTTAAAACTAAAAACAACGGAGACATCTTCAAACAAATAATAAATATTTGCTTATAATTTAGAACGAATTAATTTCGGACAAACTTAAATCTTGTTTATTATCACAATTTGTTATTTATGTTTAACAGGTTGACTGCCATGTGAGACACATGTGGTACATACCTTCTTTGATACTGACGCCACGCTTAATTGACGTAAACAGTTCCGTGAAGTCCAGGTACATTTTTTAGATGCAAAAAACATGCAGCGGTCAACCTGTTAATGGTAGTATATGGTATTCCTTTCTTTTCAGCTTCTAGCAAACAACTGCAGTTGGAACACTTCCTATTAACACCTCTTTGTCGCTTAGTCGTAAAGAATTTATTCACCTTCTGCCATTCAATTTTTAATGAAGATCATTCAATTGGGATTAACGTTAGACTGTTTTTGAATTGAATAACACCGAACACACTGATAATATCCTCGAACTGCGCTGAACCTCGTTGAAACTGATAATGACTTGCTAACAGAGAACCTTACTTTTGTTTATAAGACGACATTTACTTTTAATCCCTTCATCGAACTCTTGTAATAAGTGATCCAAAAGAGTAGGTGAACTTGTACCTGAATCTGGTATGGTTATCGTTGGTGATGGTGTTGTTAGTGGCTTTGTGTTGATATTACTAATTGAATTTAAGTAGTTTCGTATTTATACCCAAACGAACATTCAATAATCCAATCAGAATACGTCAGACAAGTTCAAACTCGCAATATGATTATTAGGATAAACAGATCAATTCCAAGAAATATGACTCATCAAGATAAGTTCAAACACAAAACCAATTACGCAAAGTTTTTTATCAATTATCTCACGATTCAGACATTCCATACTCGCTTGTGTTCAATGTGTCCAATAATCCAATCAGAATACTTCAGACAAGTTCAAACTTGCAATATGCTTAGGATAAACAGTTCAATTCCATGAAATAAGACTCATCAAGATAAGTTTAAATACAAAACAAATTACGCAGCGTTTTTTATCAATTATCTCACGATTCAGACAATCCATACTCGCAGGTGTTCAATGACTAATCCAAATTACTCAGAATCGCACAAAAAGTTCAAACAGGAAAATGCTGACTCGGCGGTTCTTATCAATACAGCTCTCTTCATGTTTTTCCCTTATAGCACCGATTTACTCTTATGGGGTAACCAGCTTCACAAATTAATATAAGGATACATAAAGGGTTTCCTTATATTAATTTGTGAAGCTGGTTACCCCATAAGAGTCATCCAAAAAAGTAGGCGATCTTGTACCTGAAGCTGGTATGGTTATCGTTGGTGATGGTGTTGTGGTGACATTGAGTTGATATTACTAATTCAACTTTAGTAGTTTTGTATTTATACCGAAACGAACATTCAATAATCCAATCAGAATACGTCAGACAAGTTCAAACTCGCAATATGCTTATTAGGATAAACAGATCAATTCCAAGAAATATGACTCATCAAGATAAGTTCAAACACAAAACTAATTAAGCAGCGTTTTTTTATCAATTATCTCACGATTCAGACAATCCATACTCGCAGGTGTTCACTGACTCATCCAAATTACTCAGAATCGCACCAGAAGTTTAAACAGGAAAATGCTGACTCGGCGGTTCTTATCAATACATCTCGCTTCATGTTTTTTCCTTATCGCAACCATTTATAGAACAGAATGGCTGCCATAAAAACAGAACGGAAGATAAATGAGAACGAAGAAGAAGCCGTCGAAAAAGACGATGTCGACGACTTAGACGCTGAAAACCCCACCGACCCGTCCAAGAAGAAAATGAAGAAGACAGGGGCCGACGCAACTTCAAAAAATGAGCCTCTATCCAACGAACAAAAACCCTACGCTCCAGCAGCTGCTGATCCCGAAGGCGATGGCGAAAAGAAAAAGAAGAAACGCAATCGGAAGAAGGGAGGCAAAAGAGGTCACATAGACCGATCCTCCAAGCATTCCCATTGTCGATTTGTTCCCTGACCAGGTTTTCCCAGATTATGGAATATCCTGCATTCAAGGACGGTCGGACTGCCAAGGGCAGATTTACTTCCGAGAAGAAAAAGGCACTCGATAGAATGCACAATGATATTTACAATGAAGTCAGATTAGCAGCCGAAGCACATAGACAAACAAGACAACATATCCAAAAATCGGTGAAACCAGGCATGAGCATGATCCAAATCTGCCAGGAATTAGAAAGTACTGCTAGAAAGGTAATGGCAGAAAATGGTACAATTTGATGGATATGGATTGTTCACATTATATGAAGAATTTTGATATGCCTTATGTACGTTTAAGATTAGAAATCTTCTAAGGTATTGTTGAATGTTATCTACAAAAACTTTGGAACATTGGTATTCTGCAAAAGATGGTTGGATCGTGCAGGCGCAACGAAATATCAAATGCGCTCAAAGACTAGTGTGATAAGAAAGTTGTTGATGCTTGTCCACCATTATGTGACATCAAGGGGTATAACACAGCGCAGTTTGAGCACACGATTATGTTACGACCAACTTGCAAAGAAGTCATTTCTAGAGAGGATGATTATTAATTGAAGACGATTCAACTTTAACCAGCTCCACAAATTGATATAAGGAAACCCTTTCTATCGCAGTACTCCCTCATATATGCAACCAACTATACATGCCGATGCCTAAAAAGCTCAGAGCACTTATCTTTCCTTCACAGTCATGGCAACCCATTTTGAATTTTCTCGCTTGTCTACTCTAAAACCCATAATCTCTTCCCCTTCCCTTCGCGCTAAAAATTACCCATTTGAATCAACACTCCTCATTTTGAATTTTCCCGCTATCAGCGCGCTCGCTTATTACCGCGCCATCTACAAATACACGCTCGGCCACGTTCAGAACTACTGATAAGCTAGGCGGTGGAGGGACAATTGTGCTAAACCCGGTTTATGGGGATTACATGGCTGGAGCCCATAAGGGGAGGCGGAGCTAAAAGTAAGGATCTTCACCTACTTTATCGGTATGGTAGAAAGCTAGCATAAGAAAATGGTAGTATGACGGAATGGTAGAAAGGTTCTTCTTCTTATACTTCGAGAAGACCACCAGGTCTGTTTATTGCCAAGGCTCAATTCGGTTGGTTACCCTGTGAGGCGGAGCTCCAACTATCCTTTCATCTCTTAGGTGATAACCCTGGCGGGCGTCGACCACCTGGTTTCCATCTTTTCCATCTCTGACGATGTATACTAGTCTCTCTTGGTTCATCCTGTCTATTTGGTCACGCCAATATCATCTCCTTACCCTCCCCCATCTCACTATGTCTTGCACCCTATGCCGTTGTTTCTTACTCTATCTTTAAGTGTCTTCCCTGCGATGGTTCGTAATGTTTTCATCTCCGCTGTTCTGAGGATGCTTTTTCTCTTATTCGTGTCAGCTCTTGTTTCAATACCATAGGTTAGCACCCGTCTAACACAGGATTTATATATCCGCACTTTACTATCAATGCGCATGTGGCTGTTTCTCCAGATGATATCTCTCAGGCATCCGAGATTGTTGCGGCTTTGTTGACCTGTGATTTTATGTCGTTTATTGGGCTGTTGCTGATTGATGTGTCCGCTCCTAGGTAACGGAAGTTCATTACTTGTTCTATTGATTTATTGTCTATTACGACTTACACCTTGCTGGTTCTTTGAAGAAGGTCATACATTTTGTTTTATTAATGGAAATTGACAAGTTGTATTTTTCTCTAGTCTGATAGACCTTTAGTGTTTGCCTCTGCAAAACGTTTTCTGTTTCTGCAGGATTGCCGCATCATCCGGCTAGCACACCATCCTGGTTGGTTTGTTATTCAGTCTGTATAGGGTAGTCTGTATAGGGTACTCTGTATAGGGTAGAAAGTTTATAAGGTAATGGACGAAAGGTTGTATGAGAGAATGGCAGAAAGGTTGTATGGAGGAATGATAGAATGCTAGTATGGTAGTATGAGGGAATGGTGCAATGGTTGTACGAGGGAATCTTAGAATGGTTGTATGAGGGAACGGTAAAATGGTAGCATGAGGGAATGGTAGAATGGTAGTATGAGGGAATGGTAGAAAAGTTGTATAAGGGAATGGTAGAAAGCTTGCATGAGGGAATGGTAATATGAGGTAATGGTAGTACTGAATCATTCTTTTCTAACGGGAGGCTCCTTAATTGTTGACGTAAATAGTCTCTGACGAGAAAGATCTAACTTTTGGGGTTCCGCAGGGGTCAGTTTTGGGTCCAATACTTTTCTTGCTACCCGTAAATGATTTGCCGCAATCAATACGAAAAATCACCATGCTTGCAGATGGCACTTCTATAGCGTTATCTACTGAAAGTTTAGACCATCTAATGTCGAAAGCTGAACATACTATTAATGACATGGCAATTTGGTGCAAAATATCGCCATAATATTGTTTAACCCTTTCATCGCCATTCCGGGTGGTGTGACCCGGGGCCCTGAATTTATACAACGCCGTCCCGGGCGATGTAGCCCGGGTTTTTTTTACCAGCGCCATCTAGTGAGAAAATTCGTTCAAAAATTTCATTGTCCCGACTTTTGCTTTTTTAGAGATTTTTTGAAAAAATGTCCCCGCGCAAACTCCCCCCGCGGAACGGCGAAACTTCCAGTCTGGATAGAAAAAAGACCAGGCTACACGGTAAAGGTATCAGTGTTCTGGATAGACCACGTCTTGGTGGTTTGAGGGCGTGTTGAAGAAAAAGGCGAGAAATCTTCACGTCTTTGTTGGTCCAAAACTCAGCGTCATGACTCCCGGCATTGGCGCCACTTACACTGCCGCAAAGCAAAAGGTTCAGTCTAAAGAGCTACGCCGAAAAATCGAGAGTCCACCGCGGCACGTTGAACTCAGACGGCGGCAAACTTGAAGGTGCACTTTTACAGTGCACCCTGCACATTTATGACGATATTTCCGGATAGGGGGCCTTACTGAAGTGCGGATCCATTTTTTAGATTCCCGCATCTATCCTGCGCGATGCAAACGCAAATTCTCGCCGATGATCGTCGAACTCGCAAATTGCCGGCCAAGGAGGCGGTTGTGATTTTTTTTTCTCCATTTCGGACACACCGGGCGAAGGGAGCGACGTAAGAAGCCGAGAGTGGTACCAAAATACGCCTAGTGGCGGGCGGCATCGCCCTGTGCCGCAAAAGTTGAATTTCGGAACGCGGTGAAGGGGAGCAAATGTAAAAAAAAACCGTGCAAAAAAGGTTGATGTTTTCCAACGTCGGCAGCTCGACGGAGACGGTTCGGATCGCGAACCCTTAAATACAAAAGTGGCGCGGGAATCCGTTCCGATTCGATGTGCAGTTTTGAGTCACTGCGCCCAGAAACGGCGAAATTGCAGCGGTTAGACTGACCGCACTTTCCGGTAAACGGGAGCCGATACGTTTCGAATTGTGGCGGGCGACTCAGTGGTCGCAGCGACGCGGTGCCGGTACCAAAATGCGCATCTCGGCGGGGCCCACGTGTCGCTCATCTTGGGATGTAAAAAATGCGACATCCTGGTGCCCCAAAACGACATTCAAGTTTTACTCTGTGCCGATTAACAGTTATAAGTGGGCGTCGCGACGCGATTCTGGATTCTCGGAATTATGGGTGCGAAAAGCTAGAAGACTATTCTACAATCCACTGAAAAATCCAGAACATTCACCGGGAGGCTACAAAAATATGGACGTTTTACTTTCGTCATTAGTTTCTTGCTATAGGGTGAGTTTGGGCGGGCGTCGCGACGGTTGCAAACGACGCAGTGCGATGCTGCTTGCACTAAAAGATAAAACGTTTAATTCTCTGCGGGAATCACGCAAAACTGTTACCGCGAGCTTAAGTTAGTGATTCTGCGCGAGTTTTCCTAGACTTCCAAAAAACGTCGGTTTGAGGCGTCGCGACGCCATCTTTAATGGAATGAGGATTAAACTCCCAAACAAACTAATAAGTTCTATGCCCGGCCGAACGGCGCCGGTCCTGTTCCGATCCGTCAATTGGTTCGGACGTTCTAGCTACTGGTTTTCTTTCACTTTTTGCGCATTTTTCTCTTTAAACTGCCGCCGAATCGTAAAAAGTCGTTGCAGTTGAAAAATTCCTGCCGGAATAGTTTCGCGTAAATGTTCGGAGGAGAACGATCCCAATCGGCGACCTGGAGCCCTTTACATAAGTGTAGGGCGTTCGCGGAAGGAATCAGCAAAAAAAAAAGTTGCATTTTCTTGGACCAGGTGAACGAGAGGACGAGCAAGAGCTCTAAAAATGCGAAAGAATTTTTGAGATCCGAAGAAAAATTCGCCTCGAAGATAAAAAAAATTGTGATTTTAGGTTTCGGTCTGGTGCGTCCGAACCTGGGGGAGCGGAGTCGCAAAAAAGGCAGCGCTCAACAGGGCTCTCGGTTGTACACCAGAAAAATGTACAATCCCATTGGCGCTAACGAGGATGCACAGCGTGCGGACATTGGCAGTTAAAGCATAGAAGAAGCGCGGTTAAAACACCGAAGATCTACCGCTTCCGGCGGCATAAAATAGCCGAACTTGACCTTTTCAAAAACCCACGTGGTGCGGACCCTCAGGTGATATTCGGGAAAAGCCACACGTCAGTTGTCTCACGATTTATCGATTTCGTCGATGCGATTCCGTCGTGATCTGGCGATTCAGGCCGAACGCTTCCCCACACGGACCCCAAAAGTTTGATTTACAAAAATTACCACTTTTACGGAGGTCATGGCGAAGACGGCCAGAAAAAATGAAATTCACGCAAGGATTCCGGGGGCGCGCCCTCCGACATCACTTGCGTCGCTGCGCGACTTTTGTCTGTGACGTTATACATTTTTATGCGAATCCGGGTCCTCCGACTAAAATGGGCCCCCCTCCGGCCCCTTCGCTCTGAAAAAGTCGGTACTTCAGATTCCTGAAGCCAAAGAATAGACGAACGAACCCACGTACGGCGATTTTCGATGAGAGACTTCCGGATCGCGTAGTTTAGGCGACCAAAAATGACGATTTTTTTGCAAGAAAAAGTGTTTTTCGCAGTTCCCAAAAATTTTAAGCAAAATTATCGAACAGTCGGACGTGTGGAGGCGTTCCGGATACACCGGAACCATTTCCCTGCGACGAAAACTGTCCGAGTTGTGGGTGAAAAAGCTTTAAAAATTCGTCCAGCCGCCCCCGGAGACGGGCGAAATTATTTCTAGAAAATACTTGAATCTTTTGCAAATCAGTTATTTTAGATTTCGAGTGGTTAAACAGTTTATAAACATTTAAAAAAAATCATGTGGTTTGCCCCCTTATTTGTTCAGTGACTTCAATAGGTCATATCTATGACATCAATAGGTGACTTATCAATAGGTGACTTATCTATGTGAAAGGGGTTGCATAACTAGCAGCATTTTTATTAATATTGGCGCTGTGTGTTATTCCTTATAATTGACATGGTAGTGAAAGGGTTAATATATTGTTTAATTAATAACAGTTTTTCTCCAAAATTAGGGAAATATCACCTAGCTACTGTATATACTACTATTGTCTGTCCAGTCTTGGTTAACAATGAAAATCTTCTACTGTCTTCCTATACGAACTTTCTTGAATGAAGGAATGGTAGTATGAGGGAATGGTAGTATGAGAGAATGGTAGTATGAGGAAATGGTAGTATGAGGGAATGGTAGTATGAGGGAATGGTAGTATGAGAAAATGGTAGCATGAGGGAATGGTAGTTTGAGGGAATGGTAGTATGAGGGAATGGTAGTATGAGGGAATGGTAGTATGAGGGAATGGTAGTATGAGGGAATGGAAGTATGAGGGAATGGTAGTATGAGGGAATGGTAGTATGAGGGAATGGTAGTATGAGGGAATGGTAGTATGAGGGAATGGTAGTATGAGGGAATGGTAGTATGAGGGAATGGTAGTATGAGGGAATGGTAGTATGAGGGAATGGTAGTATGAGGGAATGGTAGTATGAGGGAATGGAAGTATGAGGGAATGGTAGTATAAGGGAATGGTAGTATGAGGGAATGGTAGTATGAGGGAATGGTAGTATGAGGGAATGGTAGTATGAGGGAATGGTAGTATGAGGGAATGGTAGTATGAGGGAATGGTAGTATGAGGGAATGGTAGTATGAGGGAATGGTAGTATGAGGGAATGGAAGTATGAGGGAATGGTAGTATAAGGGAATGGTAGTATGAGGGAATGGTAGTATGAGGGAATGGTAGTATGAGGGAATGGTAGTATGAGGGAATGGTAGTATGAGGGAATGGTAGTATGAGGGAATGGTAGTATGAGGGAATGGTAGTATGAGAAAATGGTAGTATGAGGGAATGGTAGTATGAGGGAATGGTAGTATGAGGGAATGGTAGTATGAGGGAATAGTAGTATGAGGGAATGGTAGTATGAGGGAATGGTAGTATGAGGGAATGGTAGTATGAGGGAATGGTAGTATGAGGGAATGGTAGTATGAGGGAATGGTAGTATGAGGGAATGGAAGTATGAGGGAATGGTAGTATAAGGGAATGGTAGTATGAGGGAATGGTAGTATGAGGGAATGGTAGTATAAGGGAATAGTAGTATGAGGGAATGGTAGTATGAGGGAATGGTAGTATGAGGGAATGGTAGTATGAGGGAATGGTAGTATGAGGGAATGGTGCAATGGTTGTATGAGGGAATCGTAGAATGGTTGTATGAGGGAACGGTAAATTGGTAGTATGAGGGAATGGTAGAATAGTAGTATGAAGGAATGGTAGAAAGTTTGTATGAGGGAATGGTAGAATGGTAGGTTTACATCCGGTGTGGGAAGCGTAAAGAAAAGGCACGTGTTTCCCCAAGTGCCGGATTACTGAACGGTTCGGATTAACCAACTGCCGGATTAACAAGAAACACCGCTACATTTTTAAATGCCGCCAATCTACACCTAAAATTTGTATGATAAATCATAAAATAAAACATTTCTTTTTAAATTAAAACATTTTTAAAACTCAAAATACTTTAATTGTAATTTGTTTTGATGGATTGAAAAGAAGCAGTTGACAACAAAATGTAATTAAGTCTAGAGGGAGTAATGTAAAACGTGGAATTAAAATATGCCGTCCAAAAATATACTGTCACGTCCACATTCGTAACAAAATCTAAAATTAAATCCAAACACAATCATAAATTCCGTTAGAATTCGAGGAGGATGATATAAAAGGTTTTTCTCTCTGAAAATTAAACATGTCGAGACCAGCTCATTATGCACAGCACTGCCGTCCTAAAAAGTGCGAACGCACAAAAAATAAACTAGATTTTAATGGTTTAATTAATGTTGTAGTTAATTAATGGTGCAGTCGGTGAAGGCAAAATTTAAATGGCAATGAAATTTTCAATTTGCGGCTCTCGATAAGTTCGGGGTCGGGCTCGCTCTGTAATTATCTCTGTGCCGTTTATGCAAATGCATTAGGAACAAAGCACCGAGTACAATTGCGGTCAGCTCAAAACTAAACGCCGAATTAAAAATTTGAGCGAAATTAATTTCATCATCATCGAATCATTTGCTGAGAAACGATTATCGAGAACATTGTTTTAGTATTCACCAGTTTCACATTTATTATTATTATTTATTCGTTTAGCCCTCTAAGGAGCGCGTATAACCATTACTTAGCACTGGTCATCTTGTTCCTTTTATCTTCCCAAAACTTGCTCATCCTTTCGCTCTGGGCCTGTCTTCTTTCTTGCGTCCATGCGTTTTTTAGTTTCAAACTCTTAGCTGTTGGGTTCTTTGATGTAAAGTTATATAACATTTTATTTATATTGAGTAATTGTTATTACTCGTACTACCATTCCCTTATACTACCATTCCTTTCTTTCCGGCATTTAAAAATGTAGCGGTGGTGGCGTTAATACGTAAGTACCGATCTGTGTTATAAACAAAGTTACTTAACTTTAAGATAATCAATATTCGGTAAACATAGCTAATCTGAATTAATTCGACTCGAATCTCGAAGCCGCGGGTTATAACTAGTAAGCACATATTAGAAAGCTATTTATCTAGCAAAAGGCTATTGTCCTATTTGCTTGCGTGAATTTACCATTTTACATATCAGCTTAATATATATTTAGAATATTTGAAGCTATGCTTGGAGACGTTATAAGTAGTTAGAAGTAAGTGGTGCACTTATCGGGAAGTCGAGTGAGGTTTAAAGATGGCATTTGTGGATGCGTTATAATGCCATGAATGTTTCTATATTGTGACAATTCCCTCAATACACGCTTTATAGCCGCCCCGCTGTCGTAAAGCCGCCTCCACTCCGGCTTTCCCCGCATTTATTCCAGCGAAACATTATTATTTCTTTAGTTACATTGTTTCCGTGCTAATGCAATTTTCCTCGCGTCGTTAGATCTCGCTATTTCCTCTCGAAACGATAATTTATCGACTGCACGCTCGCACCGAAATATTTTTTATATAAATAAATATCGTCTGCATTTTTATTTCAGCGCGAAGTTCTCGTTATTCTGTTTGATTTCAGTAAAATGTGCTCCTCCCTTATAAGAACATTTTCTCATTCTTCGCTTTGTTTTCGGCTATCTTTCTGTGATTAGCGCCGTGTTTTTTTAGTCTCAGGTTTTTTCTCTCACAGTTTGTTCACATATTGATCCGAACGAACTTCGATTGCGAGCAGCAAAAACAATCTTATTCCGCAGAAACGAAAACCTCAACCGCATCGACTAGACCTACACGACTAAATTATGTTTTTGATATTAATACTAAATAGACGTATTAATTACCACATAATTACTAATACTACATAAAGTAGAATAAATTAGCTATAAAATGGTATTAATACTCAAGTAACAATCGACGTTTTGAAATTGGTTATGACGCATATGTAAATTCCTTATATCTCCGAAAATATTAACAATCTTGAAATGTGTTAATAAGGTGCTTAAAGCAGATTAAATGATCTATAAAATGAGATATTAGACGTTGCAATAGGGAATATGCATGAAATTTAAATTTGGTTCAATTTTTTTTTTTCGAATCTTTATTGACCGGACATTTGAACTAAACCATTATTTTTGTAATTAATATCTTCGGCAATATACACAAATATGTAAGGCACTGCCGACTGAAGTGAAAACTTTAACAATTATAGTTTTATTGTTATTAACTGGTATGGATGATGTTTGACGAGTGATTTGCACTGCACCATCGTCAAGATTAAGGCGTGCACTAAGGTTTATTGATTTTGCAGCCCGTTTTCGTCCACATGATTTTGGAAATTTCATCCAAATTCTTATGATGTCATGATTCTCATCTCTCTCCACATGACACAATTTTCCAACAGTGCCATTTGACAATCCATCTGCGACATCTATGTTATTAGTTATCATATAAGGTCGGTTAAGAACTAAAATTGATTCGTAAGGCAATCCACCAGTATCATCAGCTCTCATTTTATGCAGCTTTTGCCTAACGAAATTTTCTTGTTCAGCATTATGACAACCAACGAAAACATCCGATGCCAAAGATGTTATTTTAAAACTATACCGTTTAAAATAGAATGGTTGTATTCATTTACTGCGGCGTTTGTAAATATAAGTCTAATTCCTTCAGGACATACTAATTGAGCTTCTTCTTTTGTGATAAATCTTGATTCTATTATTTGTATTTGATTTTCCGTTTCAGTTAGAACAGCGCTGTCCTACTTCTCTTAGCCAGCGGGCCATTTTTTCTTTAGCAAATAATTCGCGGGCCGAAAAGTATAGGTAAATTAAAACTCAAAAGTTATTTTTTGTACGAAAAAACTAAAGTCAAAGATAATAACATTTTTTCGACAATAAAGTTTATATTTTTGCATAATAAATATTGCGTTATATTTATTGTTAAATATTGAAATATTACATAGAAACGGACAAAACAAAGAGTGGAGTCTTTCAAGCTGTTTCTAAATTTTGATTTTATATATTTCATGTTAGAGAATGCACGCTCGCAGATATATGTACTTCCGAACATAGAAATGATTTGAAGTCCAGAATCTCTAATTTTTTTATATTTTTCCTTATCCAAATATGAAATGAACAATTGTATTTCAGTTGGTCCACTGAATGGGTCAGCCTGCAAGTCACATAATTTGATATTTAGGTTCAAAGGAGGTAATATCGATATTGAATGGATCACTGAATAAATTAATACTCATCTTTAAATCATCAAATTGAGAAAATCTTCTATCTTCAAAAAGGATATCCAATTTAGGTAAAAAAATGACAAAATTCACTTCTATGTTACAGGCCTTCATTTCTTCATACATCTCTTTGCAACAATGAAAATGAAATAAATTATTTTCCTGCAAATTTAACTTCCACAATTTGAATTTATTTCTGAATCCTATTACATGTTTATAAAGACAGCACACATCTTCTCGAAGCAAGCATTTATTCAAAATATTTAAATAATTTGTAATGTGTGTTAGGAAAGCAAGTGAACAAAGAAAATTTATATCGCCTAAATTTGCTATCAAATCTTCATCGATGCCAAATTCCGTTAGGAAAAGATGAATTTCTTTTCAAAGTGTAAAAAATCTCTTCAAGCATTTTCTCGCACTCAACCAGCAAATATAACTATGTAAAAGCAAAGTACAATACTCAGCTTGCAGTTCGTCAAAAAAATTAAATCTTCAATGTATAAGAGAACGATTTCCGCCACGAATTAAATTTGTTATTTTGCAAACCTTGTCCATTACGTCTTTTAGTTTTAGTAAAAGACCACATAATGCCTGCTGATGCACAATACAATGGAATATTCGACAATTTATTTCCTTTTTTTTTGTTCAGCGAGCCCAATATTTTTGCCCGTCAATGCTCTGGCGCCCTCAGTTACAATAGCGGTGCACTTGTCATATCCGCCATACGGAGCTATTGCACATTTTAATTCGTTATAATCATATTCTGAATAATCATATTTTTCATTTACGGTTCTTATAAAAATACGCATTTGACTTTTGTCGGTAATGTCTGTACTTTCGTCCAATGCTACGGAAAAATAGCAGCAATTATTGATTAGGTTGTGTAATTTATTATTGACATGTGTACTGATCTCGTTTACACGTCGGGTTACAGTTTCATGAGAAAGAGAAACTGTTTGAATTTTTTTTGGCATTTCGTTATAATTAAAAGCTTGAGCCATTTTTATGGAACATTTTATAATTAATTCTCCATCCGAAAAAGGCTTTTTGCTTTTGCAATTTCTAAGCAAATTTCAAACGATGCAGTGACGGTTCTTGAGAATTTGCTACTTGGGTAAAATAATACGTTTAATAGTTCTGCTGTTTTTTCACGTCATGTTATTCTCGAGTCTCCCGTGCACGAATAATACTTTTTTTCATGCATTGATTGGTAATTTTTTAACTCTGCCTGTGGTAATGTTGGGTGGATTGAGTAGCTCAGCAGTCACCGCAGCCGATCCCAAGCCCGGATAAAAGAGGAGGGTTTAGGTATGAGGTTAGCAGCCTGTACCTTGTAAAAAGAACCTAATGCTCAAAGAATCGCACAAAACGCCTCGGAAAACCGGAACACTGATGACGACAACGCAAGGAAACGGACTAGATTTTGTAAAAATTATATGAAGATGAGTGGGGTCAGAATTGCATGCTGGAACGTAACGTCATGGAGCAGCAAGGATAACGAAATTATATATGAATTAAAAAGACACAAAATAGATATTTATGGACTAGCTGAAACAAAGAAAAAGGGCAAAGGTAACGTGGAAATCGATGATTATCTACTCTGTTTTAGTGGCAAAGAACATCATGAGAGAGCAACTTCTGGCGTTGGAGTGCTGGTACACAAAAGATATGTTTCGAATATCGAAGCAATACACTACATAAACCATCGTATAATTCAGATCATTCTGAAGTTTAACAACGACACGATACACATAATAAGCGTACATGCCCCTGATATAACCAAACCGAGAGAAGATCGAGAGGAATTCTTCGACAAACTCGAAGAAGTCTTCAGTAAGAAAATAATCATAATTGGCGATACTAACGCAAGGATAGGGAACACCCCGATACCAGGAGTAATGCAACACTGGAATGAGGAAACAATTAATGAAAACGGTAAAATACTAAATAGCATGTGCGCACAACTAGAATTAAGAATTAATAACACCTTCTTTCAACACAAACCACAGCACAAATATACGTTCGAAAATGCAAGAGCCCAAAGATCCGTAATAGACTTTATAATAACGAATAGAATGGTTCACCCAAGCAAGATCCTAGATGTGAGAGCACTCACATCAGCTAATGCAGGCACAGAACACAGCCTACTGTTATGCAAATACAGATACAAAGCTAGGCTGAACCCAAAGCAGACTCGACCAGCCACATATAAATACAACGTGGAATCATTAACAACGGAGAGCACCAAAGTACTATTTGAACGAAGACTGCAAGCCAAACTACAAGAAAACAAAAACGAAGATGACGACAACGCTAACGATGCATGGGTAAAAATACAACATAACATCCAAAAAAGCGCAGAAGAAGCATTAGGAATCAGGCAGTGCAGCGCACAACATAGCTCAAACTATAAACCATGGTTTAATAATGAACTTAAAAACTTGACAAAAGAAAAACAGCAAGCATTCAAGAAATACCGCAACAATAGAACAGCAGAAGAGATGGCGGCGTATAGAAGCGTAAGACACAGAATCAACTCCAAAGTAAGAGCAATCAAATCAGAATACTGGGAAACGTTCTCGTCTGAGATGGAACACGACCTATATGGTGCTCAGCGCAAAGTCTGAAAACTATTAAGAAAGTTCAAAAAACCTGTCGATGAAGCCGTACAGACTACAAACATAACACCCGAAAGCTGGACAACGTACTTCAAAGCACTATACGAAATCAACAATACTCAACAAGAAGAAACAGAGGTAATACCACTCAACCACACCACAAACGAAGACTGCATAATTACTCAAGAAGACGTCACATTAAACATCAACAAACTGAAAAATAGAAAAGCACCGGGCCCTGACAATATATCAAATGAGATGATAAAGAGCGGAGAAAATGAACTAATATATAACCTAACTGAATTATTTAAAAAAAATAGTAGACACTGCGCAAATACCGGAGGACTGGAAGCACACTATCACCATTCCATTACACAAAAAAGGCTCTAGGAAGGATCCAAACAACTATAGGGGCATCTCGCTCATAAACTCGGTCGCAAAATTATTCACAAAAATAATATCCAATAAAATTACTACTAACGTCAACATTAACGAAGAACAACAAGGCTTTCGCGAAAACAGATCGACAATAGACGCCATCTTTATATTAAGGCAAATGGTAGAAAAATCAATTGAATATGCCAAACCGCTTTTCATGTGCTTTGTAGATCTAAGCAAGGCCTTCGATATGATCAGAATCCGAGATGTCATCCTCACGCTGCAAAGAAGAGGAATTTCACACAAAATTAGCCAAGTTATTAAAAATTTGAACACAAACAATCAGACACAGATCAAGACGGCACACTCAAGACGCAGCGCTCTTAGCGGACAACGAGGACGATCTCCAGCGTCTACGATATAAGTTCTCCCAATCAACAGCAATGTATAACTTGCAGATTTCAGCCGAAAAAACAAAATGCATGGTCATCAGCAAAACACCAATAAGATGCAAGCTGCAGTCCGCGAACAACATTATAGAACAAGTAAACACATTTATGTATCTTGGGGTAGACATAACGGACAGCAAAAGACTTAAAGAGAAGGTCAGAAGATCAACAACCAAAGCAGCACAAATATCCGGATCACTACATAACATCATTTGGAAGAACAAATATATGTCCTCACACAGCAAAGTCAGAATTTACAAATTGTGTTTATCCCATTCTAACATACGCGGCCGAAACGAGGGCAGAAACTAACCTAACTAAACAACAAATGCGCACCACCGAAATGAAGACACTACGTGCAATATCAGGCGTGACTCTTATTCATCGAAAAAGAAGTAAAGAAATTAGGGAAAATCTGAACGTACAGGATGTGGTGCGATGGACCAGAGCCAGACGAAGATAGTGGGACAGACACGTCGACCGGATGGGCCCAGAACAACTGGCAAAATGGGCCAAAGTAGAAAAACCCAACACAAAACGACCCATGGGAAGACCACCGAAGCGATGGAACGAGTCATGGAGCTCAAGGTCGCAAGAGACGAGAGATGCGTAAAGAAACAGGACAATGTCCTAAAAAGAAGTAGGCGGAGGAGGAGGAGGATTGATAATTTCATTGATTGGCATTGGCGCTTTAAGTTTTATTTTTTCGCACAGCTACAGTATGTAAACATTCCAAACACTGTCTTAACCCTTGTTAAGAATAAATAAATAATCAACCTCCCATCGTTCTTGAAATTCTCGATTTTCAGATCAATCTTTCTTTTCTTAGAAGCACTCATAATTAAGGATTGTTTCAATTCAATAAATATGAAATTCAGTTAATTGTGTTTTATTGCACTTATTATATAACCCACGGTAGATGTAAACATAAAAGTTCGTTCAACTACTGTTGTACAAGATAAGCGGCTCTCGGCAACAGTGTTACCAGAATGTAGCCGCGGCTACAATCGCCACGCTCCTTCTGATACCACGTAAACTCGAGACAGATGCACTTGCATAGAGCGTGGATTAATTTTATGGAATGACCATAAAACAACCATATTAATTCATTATTAGCATTTTTATAATTCTTGTTGTAGACGGTTGAATTATAACTATTATCTAAAAATCTCATATATATTTTTTTAATTTTATATATTAAATGCATACAGATATTTATTTAAAACTTGATGTAAAGTTTACTATAACTCGCGGGCCGTAAAAAAAGGTTCGCGGGCCGAATACGGCCCGCGCGCCGCTAGTTGGACAGCGCTGAGTTAGAATATTCCCATTTCCAATATTCGTTAAAATTTCGACAAACTGACTATCTTCTTGTCTCATTATTTGTTTCAATTCAATTTTTTACTGGTGTTCCACCAGTCATTCTCTTTTTAATTTGCTTGAAGATTGGCGTGGCCCTCACTGGAGGTAATTGTCGCAAATAACCAATAAGTATGACATCTAATCCTCCAAACTATTTCGTAAACAGGCCAGTGATTTGTTTCACCCGAGTATCAATCTGTTCTAATAATTCAGCGGAAACCATACTGACTTCATCAATAATAACAACTTTAACAAATTTGAATAAAGTTCTATATTAATTAGCTTTTTTAATATTAAGTGGCATTAGCCGGGGCAATGATATGCTTAATGCACTATGAACTGTTGATCCACCTATAGCTGTAGCAGCCTTTCCAGTTGATGCACACGCTATATAAGCATTGAAAATGCCATCTGTATCTGAAAATCTATTGTATATTTCCATTATTCCTTTTATTACAAAAGTCTTACCACTACCAGCAGGTCCAGTTAAATATACGAGCAACGGCTCTCGCACTGACTCATCTGTAGATATCAAATTTCAGAAGAACAGAACAGAATTTCTCGTTGTTCTTCATTAGCTCGGCGCATAAGATCATAGAAATCATTATAACACATTATGTTTTCTTTCTTTTTAGCTATAGCTCCAAGTTTATTCAACATTGCAAGTTGTAAATCATCATTCATCTCTGCATTCGGGTCATTGTATAATTCCTGAAATGGGTTTTCATCAGGAAGTCTACCTACAGCATTTCTTATTTCTTCATTATCATCTGGAACTTCTTCGCGGCATAATTGTCGACAAATTAGTAGGGTTGTTTCGATGTCTATGTTGGATTCAAATTCTTTTCTCTTCTGTAATATAAGATTTACATTTTCGTCGTATAATGTAAAAAATTTCATATCTTCAAGAGTTTCTGCCTCTTCATGACGAAATTGCACGTGTAAAGTTACCATTTCTCTCTTATATTCGTTAAAATCAGTAGCCATATCATAATTGCGATAACGTGTGACTCTCGGTTCATCTCGTTTGACATACTCCCCCTTGGTATTTTCGTTTAGAAACGAATTGCACGAGTGAAATATTTTCTAAATATTCAGGTCTTTTTTTCACCAATTTTCTGTCAATATATCTGTGCAATCTTCTTCAATCCAATTCACTCAATTCCTTCATGGTCTTTTGTATTCTTTGTTTTTCAATGGGCCAGATAGTCGGTATATAAACAATTACGGTTGAACTTTTGACATAGGCTCTCTCAATAAAAACCAGGCAGCTTCTTGACTTGACATCTCGGTGTGATTCAAAAGATTGATGCTAATATTTTTAGTAATTTCAAATATATCGAATTCGGGGTGCTCATCCATGATTTCAATTATTTTCCTTGTAAATTGCTTTAAACACCTTTGGTTTTATTGACGTATTCCACAACATAAGTTGCGCACGAATACTCTTCTGTTATAAATTGAAAGTCCGTATTAGATTTAACAATGTTCAATATACATGGATTAAAAGGATTATGCAATTTTTCATGAGGTTTACCCTTCGGAAAAACTCTTGCTCTATTGATTCCGGCGCGAATGATATTAACATATTTCTGATCTCAATTTATATTATTATTTTCATAAAATGTTTGGAAATCAATATATTCATACTTTTCTAAATTTTTTCTGAAGGCGTAATATTTTGCTTCATACTCTTTAAATCCATCTTCGGTGAATTTCATAGGTGTCAAAATCATTGTTGTATTGATTGGCATAAAAGCTGCTTCAAATCTACATTTTTTAATTCCTTTTGACGTTATTCCTTTGTAACGTGTGAACGTATACTTGTGTGTTTGTAATTTAATATTACCTGATGCCTCTGCTGCAGATACTGATATAAGGAAGTCTATGAGATCGATGGCTTTATTGTAACTTTTTTGAAGTGCATCTTCGAGAGCATTGTGTAGCCAAGCTAAAATGTGCGCATGCGGACTACCTATATACTAAAATTCTATTCTTTTGAAATAATGCAAAATTTTATATTTTTTGAAAGGACTACATCTGTTTGATTGCATAATTTTCATGAGAACATTTACCATCTTATTGAAATATATAGCGCAAGTAACTGCATCTTCGTTAACAAGTGTACTCTTTTGTATGAAGTGTAATGCTGCTACATCTTTTAACGATATTTCAGAATTGTTTTTTAAATTATATAATAATTGTAGCAATTTGTATTTCGTTAGCACTTATTGTAAAAAAAAAAACTGTTGGCTTGCCATACTGTCTAATCATTGCAAAAAGATCCTTCTTCTTTTCGGACCAATAATATGCTGAATTTGGGATCCAGCGTAGAAAAGGCAAATTACTTTAAATACAGCCTTGTATGCAATATTTTGATTCTATTTGTTCTTTAGTGATAGTGGTGCCTTTTCCAACATGTTTGAACGTAATAGTAAGTGCATCTCGAATTCTCAATCTCATTATTTTATAACAAATGCTGAAGAGTAACTTCTCGTCTGTCAGATCGTCTAAGTGCACTTGTTACCATCATAAAAGGTGTGACAGTAAGGCCATCACGGAAAGTTCTAAATTGACCCAAGTATATTTGTGGAAAAGATAATTCTTCTGCATGTTCATCAAACAATAGACTAATGGAAACATTACCTTATGCAGGAGCAATCCTCAAGTACATTTCGTCGTTCCACATTAATGTTTGCTGGTGTGCTATTAAGCTTTCGTCAATTGGAATTTGTTCCGAAATGTCATTGTCACCATCTTCATCATATATGATTTCATCTTGAATATCATCTTGCCCGTTTAAGAAGCTATCGTCAACAGCAATGCCATAAGAAGTATAAAGAGGTGTATCTTTCAAATATCGCAACCAGGATTTTATTCTTTTGTCGACTATACCACCAACGTGGCTGGATTTGTGTATTTTCCTTCTCTTGATATGAACAGTAATGCTTTGATCGTCATCTACATTTCTTGGCAATGAACGAACCATTGTATTTACTTCTACTGGAACATTTATTACCTGTGCATAGATTCCAAATTGACCATGAATATGTCGAAGTCTTAGAATTTGCGTACATAGAATTCTCGGAGATACAAGTCTTTCTGTTACCAAATCCAATGGAAAATTTTTAAGATTCTCCGGAAATTGAGGATATTTAAATCCATTATATACCAAAACTGGTGGAACGCGATCCCTATTAATTATTGTTAAGCAAGTTGAGCATATTTTCACCTCTACTACATTAACGTTTCTAAGCATTCTTCTTATAAATTGAATATTGCGAGTTGTATCTTTATTGACAAAACATGTCAATTGTTTTTTAAACCACAGTCTATCGCATATGTCACAAGCGTGCCCGAAATCATTTAAAAAAAAGTCGATGAGCACTGTAGTTTTGTTGACAAGAAGAATATAAAGGAATTTGATGTTGAGAATGTATGTTTTGAGTATTATTTTGAAGATCACGTGGAAGAATATTTGGTACATAATTTGTTATTATTGGTTCATCTAATTGTGGAACGTAATTAACTTGTGAAGAATGATTGTGAATGTCATCATCATAATCAGATTGTGAATCTGGAATGTATGATTCATTTCGTGTTGATAGATCAGCAGAAGGAATTGGTGGGATATATGGCACATTCCTTGTTCATGGGCCTGCAATTTGGGAGTTGTGGAAAGTTTGAAATTTGGAAACATGCCTTACAACAGGTTTTAAGGATTTATCAGTATGTAAAATAATCAAATTAGTAGAAGCTCTTTTCTTTTCTCTGTACCGCTGACTATTAATATTCTTTACGACTTTTAATTTTTTCGACCTCCTCAGCTGTGATAGTTCGATGTTTAGAAATTTCTGCACTAACTATTGAAACAGTTTTTTGAAGTGAAAACTTCTTTAGCCGCGCTGAATGACATTTGGGTAGAGGGTAAAATCATACATTTGCGTCATCGTCATCATTAGCTGCGTTCTATAAAAAAATTCAATTACTCAAAAATTTAATGTGCTCAAAAGAACGCATCTATACACATATATTTAAGTTGGCTCTGAACGTCAAATTTAATGCTCAAAGTTGTTGGCAGTGTTGACAGAACGTAGCGATTCTAAGCAAATATCAACCCGTACAATCAGTGTGCAATACTAGAGCAAGTACTTTTACCGGATGTACTAGTATGTACCACTAGTATGTACCAGTGCCGGACTATTGGAAAGTTTTTGGCAGTGTTGACAGATCGCAGTGCTTCTAAGAAAATATCAATCCGTAGAATCAGTGTGCAGTACAACAGTAAGTACTTTTGCAGGATGTATAGTGCCGGAATATTTGAATGTTCAGATTATTGGATTGATTCGAAAAATTTATGGTAAATCACAAATAAGACGGATCCAAGTTATAGGCAACGAAATGTACCCATTGTGTGTAGAGAAAATACATTTGAAGGGGTATATAAAAAATTGTTTAAACTATTGCAATTTTTTTCTTTTCTTATTTCCGCGCGATATGATGTCTTGGTTTATCTGCTCCTAATATAACCTAATCTAACCATCCATTTTATTCAAATCTGTAGCTAGGGTGGCGTTTTTTACACGTCACTGGAGGTTTTATGTCAATTTGCCCCCAATGCGCATGCTCACAATGCGTACATTGTTGCCAATAACTTTGATAGGTCTTATTGGTGAATAACCGAATTGGTTATCAATTTCACCATTACAACTTTACAAAAAACTATATTTAGTTAGTGTTTCTAAATATCCATTTCCTATATTGGTTAGATACTTTATCCTATCTGAAAAAAAAATGGACATTTCTTCAAACGGCGGTACAAGAAAGAAACAGGACGATGATGAAGGACCGGATTCCAGTGATGATGGAACGAGTCAAAATGAAATTTATGCATATAATAGAAGAAGGAAACTCCAATATAAAATTAATGGTCAGCGATATAGAGATAAGATTAAGAAAAAAACTGTTTCAATAGTTAGTGCAGAAATTTCTAAACATCGAACTATAACAGCTGAGGAGGACGACAAAATTAAAAGTAGTAAAGAATATTTCAAACAAAATAGTCAGCGGTACAGAGAAAAGAAAAGAGCTTCTACTAATTTTATTAATATCCATACTTATAAATCCTCAAAACCAGTTGTAAGGCATGTTTCCAAATTTGAAACTTTCCAGAACTCCCAAATTGCAGACCCATCAACAAGAAATGTGCCATATATCCCATCAATTCCTTCTGCTGAGCTATCAACACGAAATGAATCATAAATTCCAAAGTCACAATCTGATTATGATGAAGACATTCACAATGATTCTTCTTCACAAGTTAACTATGTTCCACAATTAGATGAACCAATAATAACAAATTATGTACCAAATACTCAAAATATTCTTCCACGTGATCTTCAAAATAATACTCAAAACATACATTCTCCACATCAAATTCCTTTATATTCTTCATTTCTGTAACAAAATTACAGTGCACATCGACAATTTGAAAAAGACTTTTTTGAAAATGATTTCGGTAACGCTTGTAACATTTGCGATAGACTGTGGTTTAAAAAACAATTTAAATTTTTTGTCAATAACGATACAACTCGCAATATTCAATTTATAAGAACAATGCTTACAAACGTTAATGTAGTAGAGGTGAAAATATGCTCAATTTGCTTAACAATAATTAATAGGGAGCGCGTACCACCACTTTCAGTATATAATGGATTTAAATATCCTCAATTTCCGGAGAATCTTAAAAAATTTCCAGTAGATTTGGTAACAGAAAGACTTGTATCTCCGAGAATTGCATTTATGCAAATTCAAAGACTTCGACATATTCATGGTCAATTTGGAATCTATGGACAGGTAATAAATGTTCCAATAGAAGTAAATACAATGGTTCGTTCATTGCCAAGAAATATAGATGACGATCATAGCATTACTGTTCATATAAAGAGAAGGAAAATACACAAATCCAGCTACGTTTATGGTACAGTCAACAAAAGAAAAATAAAAGCGTGTTTGCGATATTTGAAAGATACACCTCTTTATACTTCTTATGGCATTGCTGTTGACGATGGCTTCTTAAACGGCCAAGATGATATACAAGATGAAATCATATATGATGAAGATGGTGACAATGACATTTCGGAACAAATACCAATTGACGAAAGCTAAATAGCACACCAACAAACATTAATGTGGAACGAGACGAGCAGATGTACTTGAGGATTGCTCCTGCAGAAGGTAATGTTCCCATTAGTCTATTGTTTGATGAACATGCAGAAGAATTATCTTTTCCACAAATATACTTGGGTCAATTTAGAACTTTTCGTGATGGCCTTACTGTCACACCTTTTATGATGGCAACAAGTGAACTTAGACGATCTGACGAAATATCGTTAGAAGATGTAGCAGCATTATACTTCATACAAAAGAGTACACTTGTTAACGAAGATGCAGTTACTTGCGCTATATATTTCAATAAGTTGGTAAATGTTCTCATGAAGATTATACAATCAAACAGATGTAGTCCTTACAAAAAATATAAAATTTTGCATTATTTCAAAAGAATATAATTTCAGCATAAGGGTAGTACACACTCGCACATTTTAACTTGGCTACACAATGCTCCCGAAGATGCACTTGAAAAAGATTACAATAAAGCCATCGATCTCATAATCTTCCTTACATAAGTATCTGTAGCAGAGGCATCAGGTAATATTAAATTACAAACACACAAGCATACGTTTACATGTTATAAACGAATAACGTCAAAAGGAATTAAACAATGTAGATTTGAAGCACCTTTTATGGTCAAGTCAAGAAGCTGCCTGGTTTTTATTGAGAGAGCCTATGTCAAAAAGTTCAACCGTAATTGTTTATATACCGACTATCTGGCCTATTGAAAGACACAGAATAAAAAAGACCACGAAGGAATTGAGTGAATTGGATGAAGATTACACAGATATATGGAAAGAAAATTGGTTTGACAAGAATAGAAAATATATCACTCGTACAATTCGTTTCTACAGTACTATAGTACTAAAAAAATACCAAGGGAGAGTATGTCAAACGAGATGAACCGAGAGTCATACGTTATCGCAATTATGATATGGCTACTGATTTTAACGAATATAAGAGAGAAATTGTAACTTTACACATTCCATTTCGTCATGAAGAGGCAGAAACTCTTGAAGATATGGAATTTATTACATTATACGACGAAAATGTAAATCTTATATTACAGAATTTGAATCCAACATAGACATCGAAAGAATCCTACTAATTTGTCGACAATTATGCCGCGAAGAAGTTCCAGATGATAATGAAGAAATAAGAAATGCTGTAGGTAGACTTCCTGATGAAAACCCATTTCAGGAATTATACAATGACCCGAATGCAGAGATGAATGATGATTTACAACTTGCAATGTTGAATAAACTTGGAGCTATAGCTAAAAAGAAAGAAAACATAATGTGCTATAATGATTTCTATGATCTTATGCGCCGAGCTAATGAAGAACAACGAGAAATTCTGGTTCATACAATGCACCATTTGATATCTACAGATAAGTGCGAGAGCCGTTGCTCGTATATTTAACTTTTCCTGCTGGTAGTGGTAAGACTTTTATAATAAAAGGAATAATGGAAATATACAATAGATTTTCAGATACAGATGGCATTTTCAATGCTTATATAGCGCGTGCATCAACTGGAAAGGCTGCTACAGCTATAGGTGGATCAACAGTTCATAGTGCATTAAGGATATCATTGTCCCGGCTAATGCCACTTAATATTGAAAAAGCTTATCAACATAGAACTTTATTCAAATTTGTTAAAGTTGTTATTATTGATGAAGTCAGTATGGTTTCCGCTGAATTATTAGAACAGATTGATACTCGGCTGAAACAAATCACTGGCCTGTTTACGAAAGAGTTTGGAGGATTAGATGTCATACTTATTGGAGATTTGCGACAATTACCTCCAGTGAGGGCTACGCCAATCTTCAAGCAAATTAAAAAGAGAATGACTGGTGAAACACCTTGGCGAAAATAAACAAAAAATGAATTGAAACAAGTAATGAGACAAGAAGATAGTCAGTTTGTCGAAATTTTAACGAATATTGAAAATGGGAATATTATAACTAAAACGGAAAATGAAATACAAGTAATAGAATTAAGATTTATCACAAAAGAAAAAGCTCAATTAGTATGTCCTGAAGGAATTAGACTTATATTTACAAACGCCGCAGTAAATGACTACAACCATTCTATTTTAAACGGTATAGAAAATAAAATAACATCTTTGGCATCGGATGTTTTCGTTGGTTGTCATAATGCTGAACAAGAAAATTTCGTTAGGCAAAAGCTGCATAAAATGAGAGCTGATGATACTGGTGGATTGCCTTACGAATTAATTTTAGTTCTTAACCGATCTTATATGATAACTAATAACATAGATGTCGCAGATGGATTGTCAAATGGCACTGTAGGAAAATTGTGTCATGTGGAGAGAGATGAGAATCATGACATCATAAGAATTTGGATGAAATTTCCAAAATCATGTGGATGAAAACGGGCTGCAAAATCAAGAAACCTTAGTGCACGCCTCAATCTTGACGATGATGCAAATCACTCGTCAAACATCATCCATACCACTTAAATTTTTATTATTACTTATTTTTTCATTACAAATTATTAAATTTTAATTTTTCATACTATAATTCAGAAATTCTAAGAAAAACACACTCATTCCAAAGTTTTCACTTCAGTCGGCAGTTCCTGACTGCCTACATTTTTTTTTCTTAATCTTATCTCTATATCGCTGACTCAATTTTATATTGGAGTTTCCTTTTTTCATTATATGCATAAATTTAATTTTGACTCGTGGCATCATCCCTGAAATCCGCTCCTTCATCATCGTCCTGTCTTGTCTTTTTCTTGTACCGCCGTTTGAAGATATGTCCTTTTTTTCAGATAGGATAAAGGATCTAACCAACATAGGAAATGGATATTTAGAAACACTAACTAAATAAATATAGTTTTTTGTAAAGTTGTAATGGTGAAATTGATAACCAATTCGGTTAATCACGAATAAGACCAATCAAAGTTATTGGCAACAATGTACGCATTGTGAGCATGCGCATTGGGGGCAAATTGACATAAAACCTCCAGTGACGTGTAAAAAACGCCACCGTAGCTACAGATTTAAACAAAATGGATGGTCAGATTAGGTTATATTAGGAGCAGATAAACCAACACATCATATCGCGCGGCAGCGCGACCTCTCGATCCGAAATAAGAAAAAAAATGCAATAGTTTAAACAATTTTTTATATACCCCTTCAAATTTATTTTCCCTACCCCTATGTGTCTTGCAATATGGAAGTTATAGGCTTTAATATAAAGAAGATTTCACTTCAATAAAAGTGCAAATTAAGCGAGGGAAATTCAAATTTGTAAAACGCAATACCATTGGTTAAAACGAAAGTAACGTAACATACCATGTAAACAAGTCCGTATTTTTTACATTTATATATCATTGCAGTCTTTTGGTTAGAAAACAAACGTCAAAAACGTTAAAAATGTAAATAGCTGTCAGTGGTAATTGACGTCATCTCAAAATTTTTCTCAATTTCAAATATTTTTTAAAACTTAATTACAGCATTTTTAAGCAAAATTTATTTATATCTTTTAATATGTTATAATGGTGTAATTAAAAAAATTTAAAAAAAAATGCATATTCCCTATTGCGTTTAAACTAACTGAGATACAAACTAAACAAAACTAATTTAAAATCAAACGAACTTGCCTTAAATAAAATTCGATTGTAATTATATGAGAGTCTCGTTCGAGATAATTACATTGTAGTACCGCGTTAAATCCACTAGATTCAACCACAAGTTCAGAGTTTAAAATTTTCCGCGCATGTCCTCCTTACACTACCGGACACACCTCATATAGTTTAAAGCTTATTTTTATATTAATTAATTTAGCTCGCATACACCAGACCCACTAGTCCGGATGGGAAAATCTTTTACGAGAGGAAAAGGTAATCATCTCGAACGAGACTCTCATATAATTACAATCGAACATCACTTGAGGTAAGTTCGTTTGATTTTAAATTATATCTCGAGTCTCGTTCTTCGAGATTACTTTAGATGTTTAGAGCTCAATGTTTATATGAATCAGTGTATTATGATTATAATTAACATTTTCCATTATATAGCTACGAGCTTAATTTCCTTATTTATATTTAATACCAGTACATCCATGTCTTACTTTACTGATTTACTTCGGGATGTCTCGTCTAGTAGAAATTCGGACTCTGATACGAATTCCCTTCTGGCCCCTCCAGTTTAAAGTTCGTCCTGAGAATGGTTTGGAATCTCTTTTCTCGGCAGATGAAGTGAAGGCATGATTTTAAACCATCATTCCACCATACCCATCTTCTCTATCGATTTTGCTGTTTTAATTCTTTCAGCCAATTTTTCAGCAATGACCCTGGTTTTGTTTTTTGTAGTAAATCTTTCATAGATTTAGAAAGTACTGGAGAAATAAAGGCCCTTCTAGTTGAAGAGATATGGTTATGCAGCTGTGAAGCAAGTTTGCCTGCATCAGCCAGCTTCTCCAATAACTCTAACCGATCTAATGGCTATTCTTCGTCGTTTAAAACCATTGTAATGCCCTGTCCCAAAGCAGACAGAGCTGAACCGGCTAGGTTTTGTTCAGTAACGAACAGCTGATCCGTCTTAATACCTGTTTCATTAAGAGTTGATATAATTTCCTCATTCAACTCGGGTGCTTCTAGATAAATATTTCCACCACGTGGATATTTGTTTAATAAATCAACTTTTACCTCCGTGAATCAACCAAGTAGACCATCTTCAAACCAGACTTTCATGTAAATTAACTGATTTTATGTTAATTGATGTGAGATCATCTCCCAAAACAAGGTCTACTTCATTATCTAGTTTTTAGTCTCCTCTTGAACACCATCCTGAATAATACTTGTACTGCTGCCTGGCTCCGGGTTATTTTGTTCAACAAAAATTCCATTATTCTGTTTCTCGATGTCAATATTTTCCTTGTCCGTTTCTTGAACCTCATCTACAAATGAAAAATATTTTTTCCCTGATAATGCTAGATGAAGATCCACAGCACTAATTGTTATGGTCTCCTGCAAAACTCACTAGCCCGAAACGCACATCCATACTCACTCAAACAAGATGTGTAAATTTAAATGATATAAAATATCATTCAACATTAAAATCTCTTTTTGTTGATTTGTTTATTGTTTCTGCTAACGCTTCAACCATTTTTTCCCAAACTCCGCAGTCTCTTGCTAGTACCTTCCTATTCCCTGTCTCTGCTCCGTTGTTTACTCTTACTTATGATGTTATTTGAGCTGATATTCGACGTTTTGTTTAAATCAAATTTTAACAAACAATTATTTTTATGTTAAACACTCTTAAAAACATGTGGTTTCGTCTAGCACAAAGAACGTTATGAGGTGTAGCTGTAGTGTAAGGAGAACATGCGGGCGGGAGCCCGAAAATTTTAAACTCTGAACTTGTGGTTGAATCTAGTGGAAAGTAGAATGTAATCTCGAAGAACGAGACTCAAAATATAATTAGAATAGAGCCACATATAGATTTTTAATTTAAACTAAAATATTTGCTAATAGATAAACTCTGTAACGATGTAAGAGTCTCTAATATATTTGTTACCCATGTAAAACGTTTCAGAACTATCTGACTAAATCCAACATTTAGCTAATTAGAACATTACATTTAGTCGATCATTAAATATAACACCGGAAATACTGTAAACGACTCAGAAACAAACATCGCTAATTAATTTAAATTCAGTATATTGTAACGCTATAAACATATTTCCGAGAAATTTAAAACGATTTAAGAGTATAACTACTAAATATTACCTAGTTTTAGATTGTTTACATTTTTTTTATCTAATCACAACTTATTGTTAGACTACAAACCGCTCCAATTCGATTGAACCACACCATATGGATTAATCAGTGTTATCCAATTACTAGTGAAATGGAATTAATTAGTTAATTACCGGCAATTATTGAGCTCACCATAAGATTAAAGTGACCACATTTTTATTGAGACAAAGCGGCTCAAACGGGATGAAATGATAATTATGATTTAGTTATGAAGGCAGACCAATAATTCAAAAAAATATATTTTATCTACTCAAAATGAACACATTAATAAATGCATTATTGTATGTGAAGGATGCCATTATTATAATCGTATGTGCTAGTATCCAAATCGTGCGTAAAAGTCCAATGTAAATCAAATGGAGTTTCATTATTAAACGATTTCTGTTTGTTGTTACTATGGCAACAACTTCCGTCACTAAACAAAAAACATAGACGTAGTGAAAATAAATTCTGACGTTTATTAAAATTGAATTAATCTTTCTCAACGCAAGTTGTTGCCATAGTAACAACAAACACAAATCGTTTAATAATGAAACTCCATTTGATTTACATTGGACTTTTACGCACGATTTGGATACTTTTACGCACGATTATAATAATGGCATCCTTCATATACATTAATATATTTACTAATGATTTCATTTTTGTATGTGAGTAGATAAAAGATTATTTTCGCAAATATTATTTTTCTGAAAATGGTTTTTTACCTACTAGTATATTCAAAAGATTTCTATACATATTCCCATAAAATCTCCTTTTTTAATGTCACCCAAAGAAAATTTCAGAACAAGGTGCCATTAAACGACCGGATTTTCTAAAAGCAATTTTTATAATAACTGCTTGGAATATCGTTCAAAGGGTAGTGCATGCGCAACCGCACGACAATCGCACAGGAAGAGATTGTAGCATAGCCTCTCCTACCCAAGTCCGACTCTCACCTCCACGTGGTGAACCCTGGTAACCTGAGCAACCAAGCTGGAGATGCGGTAACCAACCCGTATGGAAAGCGCGGTCAGGGCCAACGAGAGCGGGTGAAATGGTCCTCCGAAAAGGGGGTTTTGCGATGGGCCAACAACTCATCCATAGAAAAAAAAAAAAAAAAAAGAAACCGTTACGAAACCACCAAACGTGCCTCGGACTGGACTGACTACTCGGCAACGACCACAGCAATGCACAAGGAAATCGAAAGAAATTACGATGGGAACATGGAATGTAAGGAGCCTCTACCAGATAGGTGCACTAAAAGCCTTAACAAACGAAATGGAGAGATACAAACTCGACATAGTGGCACTACAGGAGACCAACTGGAGTGATAGCGGCATCATGGATATAGGAAAATATAGGATATGTAAAAGCAGTAATAATGGGAAGGCGCACAAGTTAGGAACAGGCTTCATACTCAAGAAAAGTGTAGGGAAGGATATTATGGACTTCCAAGCAGTAGATGACAGACTCTGCATGATCCGAATAAGAATGAAGCTCTTCAATCTGACAATTATTAACGTACATGCACCGAGCGAAGAGAAAACAGACGACGAAAAAGAGATCTTCTACGCAAAACTAGAAAGGCTATTCGATTCGACACACAACAACGACGTAAAGATGATCTTGGGGGATTTCAATGCTAAGATAGGGAAAGAAGACGTATACAGACCCACGATTGGAAAACACAGCCTACACGAAAATACTAACGACAATGGACAGAGACTAGTGGACCTAGCAGCATCTAGAAACCTTGTAATCAGCAGTACGCTATTCCCACATAAAGACATCCACAAGATGACATGGAGATCACCAGACGGAAGGACACTCAATCAAATAGACCATGTCTTAATAAACACAAGATTTATGTCCAGCATACAGGACGTCAGAAGCTGCAAAGGGGCAGACTGCAACGCGGACCATTACCTGGTGAGGATTAAATTAAAACAAAGGCTAGCCAACTCGAAAAAGCCAGCAAACAGCGGAATAGAAAAATGGGATGTGGAAAAACTGAACTTAACCAGGGTAAGGCAACGATACGAAGAAAAGATCGCCGAAAAACTAGGAGTGTTGACGGAAAATCATAGTATTGAAGAACAATGGACGGAAATTGCAAAGGGGATTAAGGAATCGGCAGAGGAGGCTCTCGGGAAAGTCCATAGGAAAAAACGAAACCAATGGTACGATGCAGAGTGTGAAGAAGCACGCGAGAAACAACAGAAAGCTAGGGCAGAGAATTTGCAGAGACCCACGAGAGCCAAACAAGCTGAATACAACAAGCAAAGAAAGGAAGCATCCAAATTATTTCGGAAGAAGAAACGGGCCCATTTTAACGACCAGGTGGCACAGATAGGACACCACCAAGGAAACACGAAATTAGAGAATGCTACAAGATAGTGAACAACCTGCGAAATGGATTTCAGCCCAGAGCAACAATAATCAACAGTAAAGAGGGCACCTTACTGGCTGAAGAAAGTAAAGTGGTAGGTAGATGGGCGGAATATTTTAACGAACTCCTGAATACCTCACTACGAGTGGAAGTAACCGGACAAACAGCTGAAGACGACCCAATTCACACACCAGAAGTAAGAGATCTGAGAGAAGATAACGAACCATCACAAAGAGAAATAAGCGAGGCGATAAAGGCACTAAAGAACCACAAAGCACCGGGACCGGACATGATACCATCTGAAATGATCAAAATGGGAGGAGACGCTCTGAACTGTGCTTTACACCAGCTGATAGGAAGAATCTGGAGGACAGAAGAGATACCCGAGGAATGGCGGGAGGGGAAGATATGCCCTATCTATAAGAAAGGAAACAAACTGGAGTGCAAGAACTATCGTGGTATAACTCTTCTTAACACGGCCTACAAGGTGCTGTCATGGATAATCGGACGAAGACTCCAACCGTACGCAAAGAGCATTATAGGACAGTATCAGACAGGTTTCCGGAAAGGAAAGTCGACGACTGACCAAATGTTTACACTCAGACAAATACTAGAAAAGACATGGGAAATGAACATCAACACATACCAGGTCTTCGTAGACTTTAAACAAGCGTATGATACTATCGATAGAAGAACTCTCATGAAGACAATGGAAGAATTCGAGATACCACAAAAGATCATTAAATTGGTAAATTGTACGTTAAAAAAGACTTGGAACCAAGTCGGTATCCAAAAAACGACATCCCACAAGTTTGAAACCATTACAGGTCTGAGACAAGGAGACAGTCTATCACCCATATTATTTAACATCGCGCTCGAAAAAGCTATAAGGAAAGCTCAGATAGAATGCAACGGTACCATCTACAATAAATCCACGCAACTTCTGGGCTATGCTGACGACCTAAACATCATCGGTAGATCGCTAACGGCAATGAAAGATGCTTACGGTAAAATGGAGAAGAGAGCCAAGGAGATAGGTCTGTCAATAAACAAGGATAAAACAAAAGTAATGATGGTAAGACCGGGAGCGCCAGTACACGCAGTAAATAATCTGGATATGGGAGAGTACACTGTAGAAGTCGTCAACAACTTTAAATATCTGGGATCAACCGTTACGGATCAGAACGACGAAGGGGTGGAAGTACAACATAGAATCATGCAAGCCAACAGGGCATACTTCACTCTTAAATCCATCCTTCCATCGGAAAAGATGCTGGAGATTTTTGAGCGAAAGATCCTGAGGAAAATTTATGGGGCAATTAACAGCGAAGAGGGCTGGAGAATTAGGATGAACTTCGAACTATATCAGTTATACAAAAGCCCAGATGTGGTATCCCACATAAAACTAAGCAGGCTAAGATGGGCGGGACATGTATGCCGGATGGCTCCAACAGCAGTGCCGAGACAAATACTCAGAGTGCCGGAAGGTAGAAGGAAAGGGCCAGGCCAATGGCGAGATGGGAGGAAAGTGTGAAAAGGGATGCGAGAGAGATGCTGGGGGTGCGGAACTGGCGGGCGGCAGCAGAGGAAAGGGAACGCTGGAGACAACGTTTGGTAGAGGCCAGGGCTCGCTTCGGGCTGTAGCGCCATTGGAGAGAGAGAGCTTGGAATATCTTGAAGAATGGAGTGTTCAATTCGAGGATAAAAAAATTAATTAAGTGACATTGAAAAATGAAATTTTATGGGAATATGTGGAAAAATCTTATTTTATATATTACTGTACATTTAAAATAAGAAATGTTGAAGAAATGAATTAGCCCCAGAATGTTGTTCCAGTTTGCTTTTCCCTGTAGCATATATGGAATTATAGTTCTTCCATGATCCTTTCACCTTCCTCTCTTTGCGTTTACCATCTCCAACAGTGGAAGATGGTGTGACTGACGCTGTCTGTTTCTGCACGATATACATATAAATCGTCCGTTGCTCTGCCAATGTTGTGGAGGTAATCTCTGACGCAACCGTGGCCGGTTAGTACCTGGATGAGATGCTAACTAGTTTCCCCATATTTTCTAGTTATCCAGGAGGATATGTACGGTAATGTAAGGATATGACGATTTAGAGCTCTCCGGGCTTATATACGTACCGAAAGCGATAAAATTAAAAAAGTTGAAACACGAAAATGCTGACTCGGCAGTTTAATTATTCCATACTCGCACTCGTTATCATTTATTTTGCTGACCAGGGCATTTAATATATCGGTTTTTAAAAACCTTACATTTTTTCCCTTGTCACACACATTAAAGTATTCACAGATAAAATCAAACACGAAACTAATTACGCAGCGTTTCTTACCATTTCCAGAGGTCAATTTAAGGTCACGTCAATGCATACCCACCCATTTTGAATTTTACCGCACGCGTCGAATTTTGAATTTTCCCGTGTGCCTGGATCAAGGTCAAATGTCAAGGTGAAAGTCCAAGGTTAAATGTCAAGATCAAAGGCCAAGGTCAAATGTCAAGGTCAAATGTCAAGGCAAGGTCAAGATCGTAGGTTAAAATCATGGTCAGGGTCAAGTTAAGGTCGTAGGTGGAGGTGGGCCTAAAGTGGGCCTAGCGTACTATCTTTCGCTACTTTAGTAATTGAGTCCACTGTCCTTTTTCACTTAGCAGCCATCTTCTTTGCCATTCCTCGATGAGTTCTTCTCTGGGAAGTTGTATTTCGTTTTTGCTATAATTAGAGTCGTGCTGCTTTCTTCGCTACTTTGCGAGCAGATTTATTCCCGAGATAACCTGAAACCGTACGGTAACCGTGCATACACGCAGAGCCATTTTCCGCTGGACGACTGCGAGTTTGTGGAGATTTCTGTAGTTCTTTAGCCCACAATGGAGCGCCATACAACATAACGGACTGAACTACAGTGCTAAGTACTCAACGTGAGCTGTTTTTGGTTCTCCTACATTTGACAATACTTGCTGTATGCATACCATTGTCCTCATTCCTTTTCCTGCCGCTTCGGTTATATGCGCCGCAAAGAATAATCCTTTGTCTATAACTATTTCGAGGTATATGATGGTTTGCTTCGGTAATATTATCACCTCTTCCACTTTAAATTTTACGGGCCTAAGTTGTATTTGGCCTGTGAGAAGGACCGCTTCAGTTTTTTTTCAGGCGCCAAGCTCAGACTCTTCGATTTCATCCACGCACTGATCTGCTGTTTGCATGAGTTCTAGTTCTATTCTCGCTGTTACGACTAGTGCAATATCTACCGATTATGGTAGCCCCCAAAGGTAGCTTTATTGTTAATACTCCGTCGTATAGCACATTCCACAGAGTAGGTCCTAGAAGTGAGCCCTGGGGGACACTGCTACTAATTTCTCGTTCTTCTATTTTCTGGTCTCCTAGTAGTAGTACGCTTCTACTGCTGAGGTAGCTTCTTATTATTCGTAGTAGATGAGGAGATATGCCCCTTATTGCAAAACTGTCCATTATATGTTTCCAGAATGCACAATTTGAACCTACAAATTGGGACTAGTTTTCGTTTTTTTGCAAAAACCTCCCATGTTTTTGCAAATACTAATCTGCGCTAAGCCCAGTAGTAAAACTTGCTAAATTAGCTACAAATTGACGTAAACTAGAAAATTCTAACTTATCTAGTTTTAGAGTTACAACAATTTGAATCTACAAATTGGGACTGGTTTTCGTTTTTTGCAAATATCTCCCAAGTTTTTTCGAATACTAATTTGCACTAAACCAAGTAGTAAAACTTGCTCAATTAGCTACAAATTGACGAAAACTAGAAAATTCTAACTAATCTAGTTTTTGAGTTACAACAATTTGAACCTACAAATTGGGACAAGTTTTCGTTTTTTGCAAATATTTCCCATGATTTTGCAGAGTAATTAGTTAACTAACAGTAAGTAGTAAAACTAGATAAATTAGCTAGAAGCTAGCGGAAACTAGAAAATTCTAACTAATCTAGTTTTTCAGGATTGTTAAAGGCATTCCTAACATCAAATGTTAGGAGAGCACACATGTGTCTAATCCTCTGCGTACCACGTTTGGTCTTTTCCACAATCTCCAATACGGCGCTTAGGGCGTTGATAGTGGATCTACCTTCTCTAAACCCATATTGTTTTTCCGACAGTCTGCCTCGAGTTCTCTCTTTAATCATGATAGCAAGAGTTGCTCCAAAAGTTTGCCGGACACATCCTATAAGATGTTGGATTTCCTAATTGTTTATCTCCTTTTCTAAGGAGTGCAAGTCTTACTGGCTTCCATCTAGCTGGGAAAGTTCCGGCAGTTAATAGGCTATTCATTACATTTAGAACGAATTTAGATTGGTGACTAGCGATTATCTTCACGGTCTCAGGTGGTATTCCATAATATACCTATAATATAATCTTATCTGGCTATAAAGATCTATTCAACCGCCTTAGCGTAGTTCTGTCTAATCAGTATTCTTCCTCTCCTATGGCTCTACAGCCCAAGGTTGGGCCTTGACCTCCCTCAATTTATTCCTCCAGACGCTTCTGTCTATTGCTACCGTCTTCCAGCCTCTAATCCTTAGCAACCCTCTGGCATCTTCTTCTACCACGTCCTCCCATCATTTTCGTGGTCTGCCCCTCGGTCTCTTTCCTACCATTTTCCCTTGGAGGGCCCGTTTTGGCAGTCCTTCCTAATCAGTTGCCTAATCAGTATTACTTGTCCAATAATGAATTTTTTTTAAGCCTCACGTATATGTTCAGTTCCGATAATTGGGCAGGACAGAGGACGAAGATGGAAGTATTAAGCCGCGGGGAGCAGTGGAGCAGGAGTGACGAGCAGTGGACATACTTACACTTATTATTACTCTTATTACAGCCTTCTCAGCTTAGTTTCAATTTTCTAGCTTGTCGATTTCCTCTGTTATAGTCTTACAGGACGTTAGCACTTCAAAAACAAGGATAACTCAACAGACTGGATACTAAGCAGTGGTGTACCACAGGGTTGGGTCATGGGCCCCACCCAGTGGAATATCCTATACGATGGGATTTTAAGACTTCGACTGCCAGAAAGTGTCTCACTTATTGGCTTTGCTGACGATCTGACACTCTGGTTTCAGTAGTAAACTGAGATTCTAACGCGAAAGGCAAACCGCGTTATTGAATGGTTAGTCTCGTGCCCGAAAAGTCAGAAGCAGTCTACTATCTGGACTAAGGAGAATAAATACAATGAAATTTAAAATTCAATACACCATGTCGAAAGTCCGAAATTACAAATCTCGGTGCTGTAATCGCACACCATGTCTCAAGGGCAGCAGCGAAGGGGTTGAAAGTGTTGGCGGGCTTAGATAGCATCTTTTCTTTTTCCGGAGGAAGGGGAAACCTTTTATAGGCACTTATTCGTAGTGTGGGAGTCCTTCTAATCAAGAGAGTACCTTCGCCCCCTGTTTCAAGCCCCATACAACTCGGCACCGCAGTAATGCATAACGTCAAGTTGCGGGCTCCGGCTCTACATATTCAGTAGTTCGTTCCTTCCTCCTGCCATTCACTATCGTCTTTCTCCTTTTGTTGAATAATTTCCTTGACGATGGCAGCGACGTCGATCCACTGCTCCTCGCTTTCCAGCATCGAATCGATTAGCCTATCCCTTTGGACTTTGGTGCAGCCGGCTCACACCGGTGCCCCGTATAGAACAAAGTTGTTCGCGACGGATGCCAGTACTCTTCTTTTATTTTCCGATGCTCCTCCGGCTCTCTGGAGTATTCTCAATAATTTGTTTATTCCGTTGTGCGCTTTAACGCCATCCTCTTCTATGTACCTCCCGAAGGTTAGCTTTTCGTCGAAAACGCTTTCCAGGTATTTCAAGTGCTTCTGTGGGCGTATTGTCCTACCACCAAGTGCAAATTCCACCGGGCCGCATTTCTTCCTCACAATTAAGAGTACTGCATCTGTTTGGTCCGGTGCTATTACCAAGCGGTTCGCCCTCATCCACTCTTGTATCGCTTCTAGTGCCGCGATGGTTTTACACTCTAGCGCGCCCTTTCCTTTTGCTGTAACCACTTAGACAACATCCTGCCAAATGTAGGTTAGGTTACGTTAGGTTAGATTTAATAAAGTCACAAGCGTAGGATCTTGGGCACTGTCGCTCAATCAAATTTGCTATACGCAGCCCTGTTCAAGAACTGTTCCATGTGGCAAGAGACAGAGACGCATTCAGAAAGGTGGTCGCCAATCTTCAATGAGAAGACGACATCAGAAGAAGAAGATACGCAGCCCCAATCTGGGTAAAAAGCATAAACAGTAATGCGAAGAAGTTAGCAACAATATGCAGGAAACTTGCAATAAGGATTGGCAGTGCTTACAAATCCGTTTCGCGGGATGCTGCGGGTAAGTGGGATATGCGGGATGTGCTAGTAATTGCGGGTATACCTCCTAGAGAACTCCTAGCAGACGAGAGAGCTGAGCTGTACGAGGAATTTTGCAACAGGCAACCAAAAACTACAGTAAGAAAGAAGTTGGTAAGAAAGGGGCAGACGAATTGGTGAAGGACCAATGGACAAACCTAATGATCCCAGACATGGCTCAACAGGAAACATGGCGAACCAAACTCCTATATTACTCAATTTCTCACAGGACACGGTTGCTGCCGCGACTACCTACGCCAAATGCGCGCTCCCACAGATTACCTGTGTATCTGATGTGGCGAAATAGATTCCGTGATCCACACATTCTTCGACTGATGCAGATGGAACATAGAAAGGCAAAAGTACACAGGCAACATGGAATTCACTCCAGGCAAAGTTATGCATTACATGCCGGAAAAGAGAAAATTGGGAGTTAATTGAGATGCTGGTTAAAGGCATCCTAACAAACAAAGAAGATTTTGGCCTCCCTCAATGTATTCCTCCAGACGCTCCTGTCCATTGCTACCGTCTTCCAGCCTCTAATCCTTAGCAACCCTCTGACATCTTCTTCTACCGCGTCATCCCATCGTTTCCGTGGTCTGCCCCTCGGTCTCTTCCCTAACATTTTGACCTTGGAGGGGCCGTTTTCGCAGTCTGATGAGAGACGATGAGAGGCTGAAGCTCTCAAGAAAGCCACAATAAGTACCAACTTAGCCATCACACTGAAGATTATTTTGCGATTCCGGTGTATCCGGCAGACTTCTGACAAGGCACTTGTCTCTACAGCTCCTTGCTGCCAGCTACGTCTGGAAAAAAGTCTTATGTTTAAAGTCTTGTCTGTCCAACGCAAATACCACCTTAAACAGGGTCCAAAGCTGTATGAAGGACGATCAACTGAAAATAGCTGCAGAGAAAGCAGGGGCAGTGCTATTAGACGCACACAGATATGCTAAAGTGTCTTCTTTGAAGTCGGAGAGTCGTGAAACTTCTCTGGTATAGACATCAATTATCTAGGGATTAGTATAGGGAAAATACTATCCTTTAAAGTCCTTATCGAAAGAGAAAATCGCTCTGAAAGCTAACAACACACTGGTCTGAAATCCCAAAAATCTGGCCAAAATATGAAGAAATCAAATATTGTGATTTTTGGTCTCCTCACGTTTTTGAGGTCGCTGATCAAGAAATTGAATTCAAAATTTCCAAATTCAAAATGGCGGATAATTTTTCGAATAAAGCGTTCATTTAGGGGTTTTAGAAGTCGCTGATCTCGAAACTGAATTGAAAAATGATCAACTGATTAAGTTGATCGTTGATTTTATCTAGAAAAACTTACTGTTTCATGGAATTTGGTTCCTTGAGGTTTCAATAAAACATGTAACGTTGCAACTTTACAAAGGCCTAAAGTGCCTTAAGGCCTAACTCGAAAAGCCTAAGGGCAAAAGCCTTAAAAGCCTAAGGCCTTATGGTGCACATAAGCCCATACTTGCGCACAGAAAGAAACTTCTTCCTCTTCAAGTGCCATTTCCTCTTAGAAGGTTGGCTATCACCATAGCTATTCTCACTGATGATAGCCAACCTTCTAAGAAGAGAAAGATGAGGAGGAGAAAGAATCTGTTCAAACTCGCACGGCACTTAGAATAGGATCGCATCGGATGATGCTGTGATTGTTGTAGCAAAGGTAATACCCATACATTTAGTAATAGAGGAAAGGAAAAACATCTTTAGTAGTAGAGGAAAGGAAAAAGAGAGGACCCTTGAAAAATGGTAGTCCCAATGGAACTCGGCAACCAAAGGCACGTGAACTAGTAGGCCTATCAGTAATAATGAACCGCGGTACAAAAATAAAGGGCAGACTACTTCCTCGCGTAATGCCTAATAGTTTCTTTAGGACGTAACTGCAGCGAACAGGCTTCGAGATTCTGGAAGGATGCATGCACTGCCCGGAAAATGATGATGCCGCACACAATTTTCAACTGCACCAGGTTTTTCAGGGAACAGAACGACTCCAACTGGAATGTCAGGTGGGCTACATAACGCTAGAAAATATCGGGAATTTATATATATATATATATGTATATATATATATATATATATATATATATATATATATATATATATATATATATATATGTATATATATATATATATATATATATATATATATATATGCAATGCAAGACACCCCAGACTCATGTACGACCAACAAGACAAACAAACAACCGAACCTAAGCACCGCACACAACGCGCATGACCCGAAGCCAGACAGCTATAAGTAGCCGCATTGCACGAACGAGCTCTCAGAATGCGTCTAACGGCTGACCCGCACGGACCCATATATCTCTTGAGAATGGCGAATATTAGTTCGCCGAAACGTCGAGAATCCGGTTCTTTTCAGAGCCAACCCTCAGCGTCAACGCGGAATCCCCGAGAAAACAATACAACACAGGTATCTAATAAAGCCTCAAAAACCTCAAAATCCGCGAAAACCGCAAATACAACATATATATATATATATATATATATATATATATATATATATATATATATATATATATCTGGATATCCAGCTGTTGTCTGGTTATTCAATTTTCGTCGATTATTAATTTTTGTCTGGATATCCCGCTTTCGTCGGAATAATCAGTAAATTATCTGGTTATTCAATTTTCATTGATTATTAATTTTTGTCTGGATGTCCCGATTTCGTTGGAATAATCAGTTAATTATCTAGTTATTCAATTTTCGTCGATACTGGGCCGAAATCTCGCGATTTTATTAATTTCGCCGCGAATTTATATATTTGCGGTAGTATGCTTCGAGTGTTAGAAACGAAAAGACACGGGTTGAAGCGCGAACCCGGGGCGATCGACACGTGCACGCAGCTAAATTTAATAGTTTCAAGTTAATAAGGGGGTGTAATCTCGAGCTAAAGGACTGCAGCGACCACAAACGTTCGGAAGACAACGAGTTTAAGGGAATCCCTCCATTTATTAAGACGAAGAAAGCAGTAGACGAACTAAGGGTGTATGAGAAGGAGGGTCCACTTAGGACCGAAGAATATGAAATATCGAAATATATCATATCGAAGAATATGAAAACGGTACCCAGTGGTTCCAAAAAGGAGGCGTTTTACTGGGTATGCTGGTCACAACCCCTCAGTGAGCCCAGTAATGCATTTCTCCCCGTTCCCCAAAAATATGCGTTTTATGTCCAGTCTTGTCTGTTTAGTCTTGTCTATATAGTTTTGTATATCTACTCTTGTCTGTCTAATCTTGTCTGTCTAGTCTTGTCTCTGTAGTCTTGTCTGTCATATTTTGTGCCTTTATCTAATCTGATTTCTCTAGTCTTATCTGTTTGGTATATTTATGTATGTTTAGTCTAGTTTACATGAGCATAAATGATTAGTGTTGAATATAACATTTTGGCCTTCATTAGGAATTGATTGGTAGACATTTACAGTTTGTTTACAAATAAAAAAGGTCGTAATTAAAACACGTATAGAGAGGTATTGTGATTCGCGCAGTGCGGAATTTAATTTAAAAATTGTTTACGCCGAAACGGCTGGAAAAAAGGTAGGGCGAAGCGAATGAAAATGGAACTGTAATTACGGAGAAATAGAGGTCTCCCGAGTCCCTCCAATAAGTTTCGCTTTGTTTAAAATAAAACTTTTTTGCTTTGTTCCGTGTACATTTCACCGTGTCGTAGTTAATGGAGAAACAATAGCTGGATGCCCACATAGCCTCGTTAGTCGGTCCTAATAATATACGCCGCCGTGATTGGTTTTATAGCGCCGCAGATTCGCACAAAAGGTTTAATGCACTGACTAATACTCTCGATTCACATCCGGTATTGCAATATTTCAATCTTTCAAATAGGAAATTGTAAAATGAATATTTTAGAATTGTAACTGAAGACCAAACTATATTCACAAGGCTGATATATGTAAATTAAACTAATAAAGAATGACTAGTCTAGACAGGAGTTATATCGACAGATCTAGACTAATAGTTTCATCAATCTAGATTTGTCAGTCTCTAAGACAAAGGACTTATCCACAGATCTAGACTAATAGTCTTATTAAGCTACATCCCTCAATCTCTGAGACAGGGGTTATATATATATATATATAATAACATTTATTGGCATACAAAAACAAACAACATTTCTTTTACAAAAAAAAAAAAAAAAAAAAAAAAAAACGCAAATATAAAAATAAAGTCTCAGTTAAAATACAGAAAAAAAAAACGATATTCTTCTGTATCCTCTGTTTACGTCCCAGGTTCCTTTTATCCTTTCCTTCGACTAATAGTTTTATTTATCTACATCTGTCAATCTCCAAGACAGGGATTATATTGATAGATCTAGATTAATACTCTTATTAGTCTAGATCAGTGGTGGCGAAGCAGTGGCACACGTGTCATAACTGGCACGTAGGAAATTTGTATTGGAACGCGAACTATTTCTCACGCGTGTCTTCTAAACCAAAACCTTAACAGACAGATTTAGACTGTCCAAACAAATCTAATAATTCTCGCCCGTCTGGACTAATTAACAAATACCAGATTTAGTCTGAATTAGACAAACTCGCTTTGTTTAGAAATCATAGACGCATAAAATTATTTCGAAAATTCTTGACTGTCTAGACCAGTGGTGGCGGAAGCTATGGCACGCGTGTCATAGCTGGCACGTAGGAAAATTGTATTGGCACGCAAACTATTTCACACGCGTGTCTTCTAAACTAAAACCCTAACAGACAGATTTAGACTGTCCAAACAAATCCAATAATTCTCACCTGTCTAGACTAATTAACAAATAACAAACTTAGTCAGAATTGGATAAACTCGCTTTGTTTAGAAATCAGAGACGCATAAACAAATTTCGAAAATTCTTGGCTGTCTAGACCAGTGGTGGCGAAGCTGTGGCACACGTGTCATAGCTGGCACGTACACACGTGTGTCTTCTAAACTAAAACCTTAACAGACAGATTTAGACTGTCCAAACAAATCTAATAATTCTCAGATGTCTGAACTAATTAACAAATAACAGACTTAGTCTGAATTAGAATATACAAAACCACAATAAGACTAATTCTCACATACGCAGCCGAAACAATAGCCGACACAGCAGTTACCAAACAAGCCTTAAGAAGGAGAGAGATGCGCACCCTACGAGCGATAAAGGGGGTCACGCTAAGAGAACAAATCAGGAGCTCCACAATCACAGAGGATCTACAAATACAGGATGTCGTACGCTGGACAGAAGACCGTCGGAAGCACTGGAGGGACCATGTGATCACGCATGATCCCACAACGGATCGTTAACTGGGCCATGGCACAAAGACCCAACAATTCAAAACTACTAGGAAGGCCACCAAAGAGATGGACATACTCCTGGACATCCATATCACAGGAGATTAGAGACTAAGGAGGAACTTAAAGAAACAGGCACACGTGCCTATACAAAAGTCTAAGGTGAAGAAGAAGTCTGAATTGGACAAACTCGCTTTGTTTAGAAACCAGAGACGCATAAAAAGATTTCGAAAATTCTTGACTGTCTAGACCAGTGGTGGCGAAGCTGTGGCACACGTGTCACAGCTGGCACGTAGGAAAATTGTATTGGCACGCGAACTATTTCTCACGCGTGTCTTCTAAACTAAAACCTTAATAGACAGATTTAGATTGTCCAAACAAATCTAATAATTCTCACCTTTCTGGACTAATTAACAAATAACAGACTTAGTCTGAATTAGACAAACTCGCTTTGTTCAGAAATCACAGACGCATAAACAGATTTCGAAAATTCTTGACTGTCTAGACCAGTGGTGGCGAAGCTGTGGCACGCGTGTCATAGCTGGCACGTAGGAAAATTGCATTGGCACGCGAACTATTTCTCACGCGTGCCTTCTAAACTAAAACCTTCTACTTTTCTAAAAAAAAAAGTTTCTCAATCCACTTTTGTGCAACACCATAGGTGTAAAATATAAGACGTGTTATATTCAGGCTAATACGGTAATTGATTTTCACTATCAGAAATAGAAATAGTAAACATTACCTGGCACGTCAGCATTGCAAAATGTGTAAATTTAAAAAGAAAATGGCACGCGGCCGGAAAAAGGTTTTTTCGTCACCCCTGGTCTAGATCTATCAAAATAACCCGTCTAAAAACTACAGACAAACTCGTTGGAAATCGAACGCATTGCATTGCCTTAACATTTCCTTCCCGTTACACAATGGCTTGTGATTGTTGTAAATAAGTAAGTTATTGTCGGGTCGTAAACGTAACTGAATATAAAATTATTAGCTTACTACGACGAGGGCGTAAACTGTTCTTGCAAACCGTCTTAGTCTGTTCCATATAAATTACATTTCACTTACATTTAATATGCCATTTTCCTTTCAGCGTTAAAACCTTCTTATGTTTTACAGCCGTTTCTAAAAGGACGGTCGTCAAAATTTGTCTCCGGAATTGAAAAATAAACCGCTGCGAATTAGTTATCGCTGTTATAAATTGAAATCGCATTCTATAAAATTAAATATCAAATGTGATTGTTAATTCCTCTTATATTGAATTAAGTTTGGTATTATTTGGATAGTTAGGGGTGGAGATAGTTTAGGGTGGAAAGTACTTTATAGCTTGAAAATTAGATTTTGATTCCGATTCCAATTCCAAACCTCCTGCTCATTTCGATTCCAATTTTGATTTATAAAGGCTGATTCTCATATACGCGGCAATCAGCTACGCGATGACGCGCGATGATGTGTCGCGTCGCTACTAGGTATTCTTATATATGCGATACTCACCAATGGATTCTTTGCATTCATACATCCTATACTCGGGCGTGTTCAATGACTCATTAGAAAAACTGCAGATTTGGCACTTGCAATTCTGCAGTTTTTCTAATGAGTCATTGAACACGCGCAAGTATAGGATGTATGAATTGTGAAAAAAAAAAGAAAAGAAACGTACGCAACGTTTCAACTTGTCTGGATCTGGATCAAAATCAGTTTGAACTTGACTGGATGAGTCATATTTCTTGGAATTGCTCTGTTTATCTTAATGGGTATATTGAGAGTTCGACCTTGTTTTGTGATTCTGAGAAATTTGAAGAGTCATTAAACACGCGCGAGTATGGGATGTATGAACTGTGAAAAAGGAGATAAGAAACGTTGCGTAATCAGTTTCAACTTGTCGGAATGAGTCATACTTCTTGGAATTGCTCTGTTTATCTTAATGAGCATATTGAGAGTTTGACCTTGTTTTGTGATTCCGAGAAATTTGGATGAGTCATTGAACACGGGCGAGTATGGAATTGTGAAATAGTTGATATGAACCGCCGAGTCAGCATTTTCGTGTTTCAAGTTTAATTCTATCGCATCCGACACGTATATAAGCCCGGAGAGCAATAAATCGTCAGTTGTTCACAACCGTTACGACAAGTTAGCATCAAGATAGCTTAAAATATCTTTACCTGCATTCAATGCGAAAAAGGTTTTGGAAGAAAGGATGTCCTTTCCAGACATTTAAACACTTCAAGGGCAGGTCAAGGTCAGGTCATGGTCGTAGGTGGTTCCAGAACATCTCTCTGCATTTCAGGTCAAGTTATATTTTCAAAATATAACTTGACTTCAACTTTGATTTGGCTTTAAAACTTTAGCTTTATAAAAGTTCCGATGTTTTTTTTTGTCGTAGCCATGTGTTATATTAAACGAAAAGATGAGGAACAGAAAATATTGGGTGCATCAGATCTTAAGAACAAGACTAGAAGAAGGAGAATCTCTTCAAACAATTACAAGATGATGAATTGAAATTCTACAAATATTTTAGATGCCAGAAAATTTTGATCAACTTATTGAAGTGCCACCACTTACGAAACAAAATTCTAAACTTAGGCAAAGTGTTGGAAAGAAATTTCTTTCCAAATTAGATCTTTCCTTTGTTGATTATTGTAATTTTTATTTTGTAAGTCATACAGTTCAACATAATCAGCTACAAGAGCGATCAATTCCTCTGCTTTTTCGTCGTTAATTCCACTCATTTTCAAAAACGCCGTTTTCAATAATTCCAAGAAATTGGGATAAGTCATTGAACATGCGCGAGTATGGAATATTGGAATAGTAATAAACACCCCGTTGTTTTTGATACAATCTGTCATTAAAATGACAAACAAACTGGTCAAACGTCATGCGACGTCGAGAGACAAAACGTAAAATTGAACATTGAACACGCGCGAGTATGGAATTGTGACATAGTAATAAAAACACGCCGTTTTTGACACAATCCGTCATTAGAATGACAGACAAACTGGCCAAACGCCATGCGACGTCGAGAGACAAAACGTAAAATTGAACATTGAACACGCGCGAGTATGGAATTGTGAAATATTAATAAAAACCCGATGTTTTCGACACAATCCGTCATTAAAATGACAAACAAACTGGTCAAACGCCATGCGACGTCGAGAGACAAAACGTAAAATTGAACATTGAACACGCGCGAGTATGGAATTGTGAAATAGTAATAAAAACCCGCCGTTTTTGACACAATTCGTCATTAGAATGACAAACAAACTGATCAAACGTCATGCGACGTCGAGAGACAAAACGTAAAATTGAACATTGAACTCGCGCGAGTATGGCATTGTGAAATAGTAATAAAAACCCGCCGTTTTTGACACAATCCGTCATTAAAATGACAAACAAACTGGTCAAACGTCATGCGAGGTCGAGAGACAAAATGTAAAATTGAACACGCGCGAGTATGGAATTGTGAAATAGTAATAAAAACCCGCCGTTTTCGACACAATCCGTCATTAAAATGACAAACAAACTGGCCAAACGTCATGCGACGTCAAGATACAAAACGTAAAATTGAACATTGAACACGCGCGAGTATGGAATTGTGAAATAGTAATAAAAACCCGCCGTTTTCGACACAATCCGTCATTAAAATGACAAACAAACTGGTCAAACGTCAGGCGACGTCGAGCCACAAAACGTAAAATTGAACATTGAACACGCGCGAGTATGGAATTGTGAAATAGTAATAAAAACCCGCTGATTTTGACACAATCCGGCAATAAATTGACAAACAAAGTGATCAAACGTCAGGCGACGCCGAGAGACAAAACGTCAAATTGAACATTGAACACGCGCGAGTATGGAATTGTGAAATAGTAATAAAAACCCGCCGTTTTCGACACAATCCGTCATTAAAATGACAAACAAACTGGCCAAACGTCATGCGACGTCAAGATACAAAACGTAAAATTGAACATTGAACACGCGCGAGTATGGAATTGTGAAATAGTAATAAAAACCCGCCGTTTTCGACACAATCCGTCATTAAAATGACAAACAAACTGGTCAAACGTCAGGCGACGTCGAGCCACAAAACGTAAAATTGAACATTGAACACGCGCGAGTATGGAATTGTGAAATAGTAATAAAAACCCGCTGATTTTGACACAATCCGGCAATAAATTGACAAACAAAGTGATCAAACGTCAGGCGACGCCGAGAGACAAAACGTCAAATTGAACATTGAACACGCGCGAGTATGGAATTGTGAAATAGTAATAAAAACACGCCGTTTTTGACACAATCCGTCATTAAAATGACAAAAAAACTGGTCAAACGTCATGTGACGTCGACAGACAAAACGTAAAATTGAACATTGAACACGCGCGAGTATGGAATTGTGAAATAGTAATAAACACCCGCCGTTTTCGATACAATCCGTCATTAAAATGACAAACAAACTAGTTAAACGTCATCCGACGTCGAGAGACAAAACCTAAAATTGAACATTGAACACGCGCGAGTATGGAATTGTGATATAGTAATAAAGACCCGCCGTTTTCGGCACAATCCGTCATTAAAATGACAAACAAACTAGTTAAACGTCATGCGACGTCGAGAGACAAAACGTAAAATTGAACATTGAACACGCGCGAGTGTGGAATTGTGAAATAGTAATAAAAACCCGCCGTTTTTGACACAATCCGTCAGTAGAATGACAAACAAACTGGTCAAACGTCATGCGACGTCGACAGACAAAACGTAAAATTGAACATTGAACACGCGCGAGTATGGAATTGTGAAATAGTAATAAAAACCCGCCGTTTTTGACACAATCCGTCATTAAAATGACAAACAAACTGGTCAAACGTCATGCGAGGTCGAGAGACAAAATGTAAAATTGAACACGGGCGAGTATGGAATTGTGAAATAGTAATAAAAACCCGCCGTTGTTGACACAATCCGTCATTAAAATGACAAAACAAACTGGTCAAACGTCATGCGACGTCGAGAGACAAAAAATAAAATTGAACATTGAACACGCGCGAGTATGGAATTGTGAAATATGAATAAAAACCCGCCGTTTTCGACACAATCCGTCATTAAAATGACAAACAAACGGTTCAAACGTCATGCGACGTCGAGAGAAAAAACGTAAAATTGAACATTGAAAACGCGCGAGTATGGAATTGTGAAATAGTAATAAAAACCCGCCGTTTTCGACACAATCCGTCATTTAAATGACAAACAAACTGGTCAAACGTCGGGCGACGTCGAGAGACAAAACGTAAAATTGAACATTGAACACGCGCGAGTATGGAATTGTGAAATAGTAATAGAAACCCGCCGTTTTTGACACAATCCGTCATTAAAATGACAAACAAACTGGTCAAACGTCATGCGACGACGAGAGACAAAACGTAAAATTGAACATTGAACACGCGCGAGTATGGAATTGTGAAATAGTAATAAAAACCCGCTGATTTTGACACAATCCGGCAATAAATTGACAAACAAAGTGATCAAACGTCAGACGACGCCGAGCGACAAAACGTCAAATTGAACATTGAACACGCGCGAGTATGGAATTGTGAAATAATAATAAAAACACGCCGTTTTTGACACAATCCGTCATTAAAATGACAAACAAATTGGTCAAACGTCATGTGACGTCGAGAGACGAAACGTAAAATTGAACATTGAACACGCGCGAGTATGGAATTGTGAAATAGTAATAAACACCCGCCGTTTTCGATACAATCCGTCATTAAAATGACAAACAAACTAGTTAAACGTCATCCGACGTCGAGAGACAAAACCTAAAATTGAACATTGAACACGCGCGAGTATGGAATTGTGATATAGTAATAAAGACCCGCCGTTTTCGGCACAATCCGTCATTAAAATGACAAACAAACTAGTTAAACGTCATGCGACGTCGAGAGACAAAACGTAAAATTGAACATTGAACACGCGCGAGTATGGAATTGTGAAATAGTAATAAAAACTCGCCGTTTTCGACACAATCCGTCATTAAAATGACAAACAAACTCTCCAAACGTCATGCGAGTGCGAGAGAAAAAACATAAAATTCAACATTGAACACGCGCGAGTATGGAATTGTGAAATAGTAATAGAAACCCGCCGTTTTCGACACAATCCGTCATTAAAATGACAAACAAACTGGTCAAACGTCATGCGACGTCGAGCAACAAAACGTAAAAGAATGCTCACGAAATAATCCCAACGACAGCGCGCGACATTGCGACTTGTAGCAGCTGTCGCGTAGCCATAGTGACAACGTGCATATTTAAAACAATGTAATCATTACTTGACAGGCAATGTCGCGCGACGTCGCGTAGCTGAGTATCGCGTATACGAGAATCGGCCTTAAATCTATACTGCTAAAACCTTTTCCAAATTATTCATCCTATACCCTCATCAGATTAAACTTTGACTCCTTTTGGTGTTTAAAACTATATTAACTTATTTATATTTAATGTTATATTACATAATATTATTGTAATTATTATAGGACGTGTGTCCTTCCTATTATATAATATATGCCATATCATATAATAGGAAGGTGAGGCAAGATTTACGATGAATTTGTGAACGAGTGAATAAAACTTAATGCAGACTTACCGTTTGTTTATAAGTTTGGCACTTCATCAGAACATTCTTCAGCCAGTCCCATTGTCGCGCGGCCTCCTCGTCGTTTTCCCCTTTCCTCATTAGGTTCGTGTTGAGCACGACGATCTGCAGCTTGAGCATCTTCCTCTCTATCATATAATAACCACCTGTAACAATAATAACAGACACAATCAACAATCCCTACGCAAACATGTCAAATCAAATGTTTAATTTAACAATTACTGCTAACAATTCCATGCTAATTATTCATTTCCAACATTATATTCTCACAGAAAATTAATTATATTCGTATTAAGTTTGAAACAAATTAATGAAAAATCAAACAAGACCAAATAAGATCATACAAGGCCAGACAAAGCTAGACAAGACTAGATAAGAGCACATAATACCAGACAAGATCAGACAAAACCGGACATGGCCAGACAAGGCGAGAGAAGACCAGACAAGAGTAGATAAGAGCGTGCAAGAGTCGACAAGCGTAGGCAAGAGCAGAGATATATGTTGGCAAGAATGTAGGCAAGAGCAGTCAAGAGCAGAAAGGACCAGACAAGATCAGCCAAGACAACACAAGACCAGACAAAACCAGACAATAGCAAGAGCAGACAAGACTATTATACTTCAAATAAGTTGAAATTAGATGAGAATGGGAGCGAATGGGAGTATACATGAAATGAAATTATATTTACAAATGCTTAAATCTGTTCTGTCTGGCGCATTTGTTTGTGTTGCAATAAAAGTCTGTCAACTACCAAATCCTGCATTTTATGTATTTTTCATTATATAGGAATATTTTAAAGCGTTCAACTGAACATTTCCCAAGGGAGGAGACAATAAAAAAACAGGGAGAGGCACGATGAATACATGCAGAACGTCTTCCGATTTCCTGTGTAGGTATTTTACAAATAACATCGCAAACAACTAGAGGATTTTTTGAGGAATAAATTTAGTTAGAGAATTAGATTGTTTAGCACTTCATACGCGTATATAAAAATAGGGAAAGATAGTATGTTCTGGAACCACTTCCACCTACGATCATGACCTGACATTGGCCTAACCTTGAAGTGACCTTTGCCCTTAGTATTGACCTTGACCTTGCCAATGAGCTTGACATGTTGTAACACGAAAATGATGACTCGGCGGTTCTTATCAACTATTTCACAATTCCATGCTCGCGCGTGTTCAATGACTCCAAAAATTTCCAAACATTCACAATTCTCGGAATCACAGAACAAGGTTAAACTCTCAATATGCTCATTAAGATAAACAGAGCAATTCCAAGAAATCTGACTTATCCAGACAAGTTAAAACTGATTACGCAACGTTTCTTATCTCTTTTCTCACAATTTATACATCCCATACTCGTTGACCCTTCTGGTTTACGGTTTCCTGCGCGGGAAAATTCAAAATTCGGCGCAAGCGGAAAATTCAAAATAAGATGTATTAATAAGAACCGCCGAGTCGGCATTTTCCTGTTTCTCCGTGAACTCGCGCAAGTATGGAATGTCTCAATCGTGAGATAATTGATAAGAAACACTGCGTCATCAGTTTCAACTTGTCTAGATGAGTCATATTCCTTGGAATTGCTCTGTTTATCTTAATAAGCAAATTGAGAGTTTGACCTTGTTTTGTGATTCCGAGAAGTGTGAATGTTTGGAAGTTTTGGAGTCATTGAACACGCGCGAGTATGGAATTGTGAAATAGTTGATAAGAACCGCCGAGTCATCTAAAAAATTTAGATGAGCCATTGAACACGCGCAGTATGTATGAATTATGAAAAAGAGATAAGAAACGGTGTGTAAAATCAGTTTTGTTAAAATAAATTGGAAGACTCCGTTACATAACTTAATAAAATGAACACGAAAATGCTGACTAGGTGGTTCTTATCAACTATTTCACAATTCCATATTCGCGCGTATTCAATGACTCATCCCAATTTTCTGGAGTCACAAAACAAGGTCAAACTCTCAATATGCCCATTAAGATAAACAGAGCAATTCCAAGAAATATGACTCATCCAGACAAGTTTAAACTGATTATGCAACGTTTCTTATCTCTTTTTCACAATTCATACATCCCATATTCCTAGACCTTTCCGGTTTCCGGTTTCCTGCAAACCCATGCAACCCAAATCAAACAAGAACTTACGGAATTAAAAACTAGAGGCGAGGGACCGACCGAATTTTCCAACCCAGTTACCACAGATGAGATAGTGAAAGCTCTGGACAACGTAAGTGCCGACAACGTAAAGCTGGAAAATAAGGCTGGAAAATTCAGTCGGTCCCTCGCCTCTAGTTTTTAATTCCGTAAGTTCTCGTTTGATTTGGGTTGCATGGGTTTGCAAGAAACCGGAGGGGTCAAGGAGTATGGGATGTATGAATTGTGAAAAAAGAGATAAGAAAGCCCCAGGACCGGATGGAATCCACCCAGAGTTTCTTCTCAACTGTGGAAAATATACCAAGTGGCTGGCCATATTCTTCACAGACATAGCGGAAAAGGGAAATATCCCACATGCAATGAAAAGACCAAAAATCAATGCCAAACTGAAACGAGGAAAACCGAGTGAACAACCAAAAAGCAACCGTCCCATCGCTCTACTTAGCGCAATATATAAACCCCTCGAAAGGGTCATTTTGAATAGAATAGGAAGCGCAAGACTTGAACGAGTCCCTATTGAACAGGCTGGTTTCAGACGCTGCAGAGACCAGGTGCTGATATTAACAACACACATAAAAGCAGGATTTCATACAAAATTGAAAACGTCGGCCGAGTTTATTAGGGAGCTAGAGGTCTACGTCAAAGACAACCTTCTCCACCACAACCCGCACCCAAAATACCTCGGAATTACCCTCGACAGAACGCTATGTTACAGATAGCACCTAGAAAACACTGCTGCTAAACTGCGAACAAGAAATAACATCCTACATTCCCACATCTGCTCTGTGAAACTTCATGGGGTGAACTTCTGGAACTGTGGAACTTCCTCTGCTGACGCCTTACGCACCTCGGCAATAGGATTAGTCAGAATATGGCGCCCCGGTCTGGCTCAACAGCGCACACACACACGCAAAGTTGACGTACAGCTAAACGTAGCAATCAGTGGTCCTCATTAGCGGCATACTTAAATCTACTCTAACCCCATGGCTGCCTGTACTGAGCCACATATCGCCGCCAGACCTCCGACGCAAATCCGCCCTCGTTCGAGAATTCAATAGAATTCAAGACAACCCCCAGCTGCTCATACATCGTGACCTAGCCGATCGAAACAGAAGAAGACTGCGCTCCAGAGGAACTCCCATGAAAACTTCCAGGGAACTGGTGGTGGCCCAAGGCGGTGGTGGTCTAGCAGTCAAGGTGTCAGACTTCGGAGCTGCAAGTCCTGGGTTCAAATCCTGGACATGGAAAAAATAAGCCACCGTTCTCCTGTAGATGGCTCTAGCAAAGTTATCACAGTAAAAATCTGGCACGAAACCTCCCCTAATAGTGGCTCTCGCCAACCACGTTAAAAACTCTAAGGACTCCCTACACTTGTGTAAGATCAAGACACGGGAAAATTCATTGAAATTGATAAGAACCGCCGAGCCGGTATTTTCCTGTTTCAACGTGTTCATGAACCCGCGCGAGTATGGAATGTCTGGATCGTGAGATAATTGATAAGAAACGCTGCCTAATCAGTTTCAACTTGTCTGGGTGAGTCATATTTCTTGGAATTGCTCTGTTTATAATAAGCAAATTGACAGTTTGACCTTGTTTTGTGTTTCTAAAAAGTTGTTTATATGAGTCACTGAACACGCGCGAGTATGGGATGTATGAATTATGAAAAAAGAGATGAGAAACGTTGCGTAGTCAGTTTCAACTTGTCTGGATGAGTCATATTTCTTGGAATTGCTCTTTTTGTCTTACCTGACCATGGCCTAACCTTGACCTGACCTTTGACCTTAGTATTGACATTGACCTCTATTGATGTTGTAGCACGAAAATGCTGACTAGGTGGTTCTTATCAACTATTTCACAGTTCCATACTCGCGCGTGTTCAATGCCTCATCGAAATTTCTAGGAATCACATAACAAGTTCAAACTCTAAATGTGCTCATTAAGATAAACAGAGCAATTTCATGAAATATGACTCATCCAGACACGTAAAAACTGATTACTCAACGTTTCTTATCTCTTTTTTCACAATTCATACATCTCATACCCCTAGACCCTTTAGGTTTCCGGTTTCCTGCGCGGGGAAATTAAAAATTCAGCGCGTGCAGGAAAAGTCAAAATGGGATGTATTGCTAAGAACCGCCGAGCCGGTATTTTCCTGTTTCAACCTGTCCGTGAACGCGCGCGAGTATGGAATGTCTGAATCGTGAGATAATTGATAAGAAACGCTGCGTAACCAGTTTCAAAATGTCTGGATGAGTCACATTTCTTGGAATTGCTCTGTTTATTCTAATAAGCATATTGAGAGTTTGACCTTGTTTTGTGATTCTGAGAAATTTAGATAAGCCATTGAACACGCGCGAGTATGGCATGTATCTATTTTAAAAAATGAGATAAGAAACGTTGCGTAATCAGTTTAAACTTGTCTGGATGAGTAACATTTCAAGTCATTGAACACGCGGGAGTATGGGATGTGTGCATTAAGAAAAGAGATAAGAAACGTTGCGTTATCAGTTTCAACTTGTATGGATGAGTCATATTTCTTGGAATTGCTCTGTTTATCTTAATAAGCATATTGAGAGTTTGGCCTTGTTTTGTGATTCTGAGAAATTTAAATAAGCCATTGAACACGCGCGAGAATGGGATGTATGCTTTGTGAAAAATGAGATAAGAAACGTTGCGTAATCAGTTTCAACTTGTCTGGATGAGCCATATTTCTTGGAAGTGCTCTGTTTATCCTAATAAGCATGTCTTATAATTCTAAAAAAAAATAGATGAGTAATTTAACACGCGCGAGTATGGGATGTATGAAATGTAAAAAAAGAGATAAGAAACGTTGCGTAATCAGTTTCAACTTGTCTGGATGAGTCATATTTCTTGGAATTGCTCTGTTTATCTTAACCCATCTTTGACTAGCGGTGCGTATACGCACCATTTCAAAATGCACCATTAATTAATAACTTTCTATTGTATAAATAATTTTTTTGTTGGTGTTTCTAAGAGTAAACACAATAAACTTAATTTACATGTAGATTCAATAAATTTTTCACATTAGTTACTATTGCAAATATTTTATTGAAAAGTCCTATTTTAAGAAGGATTTACTCGGGTTTATGCAAATATTATTTGCAATTTCTAGATAATGTGATTTTAAGTGCTAATTGCCTGAATTCCAAGTAAACACATTAGGCATTATGGTAGGAGTGATTAAAAGAGATATAAGATTTGCTGAAAAAAGATAATGACACTTAATCCTTCGTGGTGCGTATACGCACCGTTGGTCAAAGGAGGTATACCTGCTATATTATACCTAATGTCTTAAAAATTAAAATTAAACAAAATTTACATTTATCTGACAACGATACATTAGATAAGTCAGATAAACATGCCAAAATGACGCCATTCTTTGACGCAGTCAAAAAGGGGTTTATGCAGTTCGGTGTATTTTCCCAGAACCTTGCCATAGATGAGCAAATGGTTCCATACTTTGGACGGCACTCGTGCAAGATGCACATTAAAGGAAAACGAATACGTTTCGGCTTAAAATTGTGGTGCCTGTGTACTTATTTCAATTCATTCCCTACGGAGGAGCAACAGCAGAAAAAAACGAATTTGGTTTAGTAAGGAAAGTTGTACTGGATTTGCTACAATTAGTGGAGTTTGCAGATAACCACAAGATATTTTTTGATAATTTCTTTACCTCATACAAATTGATGAAGGAACTATCAATAAGGGGATATTTTGCGACGGGGACAATCCGGGATAATCGCATTAAAGGCAATTAGAAGTTATACATAAAGAATCTCGCGGCAGTTATGAGTGTGCACAAGATGTGCAACTACAACTACAGGGTGTGCAACTACGGGGATCGTTGTAACCAGATGGAACGACAATTCGGTAGTAACTGGCAAATGTTACTACCGAATTGTCGTTCCATCTGGTGACAACGATCCCTGTAGTTGCATCTTGTGCACACTCATAACTGCCGCGAGAAAAAACCTAACATCGACGGAGTAATGCCAATATAATTAGCAAAAAGGTACGACAGGAAACAAAAAAGGAGGTCAATATCCCACAGCCGAAAGTGATTGCAGAATATAACAAATTCATGGGTGGAATCAAAATTAGTCAACTGGATTTTAGATCTCATATTGTTACAACGCTCTTGGCAGTGGAAGATCCATCATTTGTAACGGTAGCAGTGCCATTGGAAGTGTGCAAAGATAATGTTGGACATGCAATTGTGCATGAGACGAAAAAGCGGCTAAGATGTAAAGTGTGCCAATCAAACACAATTTATATGTGCAAAAAATGTAATGTGCATCTACACTCTGAATGTTTTAACAAATATATTTAATTTCATATACGCCAACGGTGCGTATACGCACCACTCATATTTTTGTACAGCAAATTTTTTTTTAGAAATTTTTTTATTAAAACTTTCTTGACGAACACCATTCTAATGCGTTTTATTTAAAACATATCTAAAATATCATCTATTTCTATGCTTGGCCAAAGATGGGTTAATGAGCATGTAGAGAGTTCGACCTTGTTTTGTGATTCTGAGAAATTTAGATGGGTCATTGAACACGCGCGAGTATGGAATGTATGAATTGCGAAAAAAGAGATAAGAAACGTTGCGTAATCAGTTTCAACTTGTCTGGATGAGTCATATTTCTTGGAATTGCTCCGTTCATCTTAATGAGCATATAGAGAGTTTGACCTTGTTTCGCGATTCTGAGAAATTTAGACGAGTCATTGAACACGTTAACATAAATGATAACTGGGACCATTCTGTCGAGAACAGAACGCGTATTGAAAAAGCCATAACGGCATTTATCATGATGAAGAAAGTCTTTGCCAGCCACGACTAACAGCTGTCAACGAAAATTCGCCAACTGCGATGCTACGAGTTTTCGAACATTTTTTATGAAGTCAAATCATGGACGCTTACGGAGGCCAAAAAACTTCAAAAAACTTGACGCATTTGAAATGGCCAATGACATTAAGAAAGTTACAAAGTTTGAGGATCTAGCACAGAAAATTAGATATCTAAAATGGTGGTGGGCAGGCCACATAATAAAGAAATTGAGGAAAAATGGACAAGGAAGACCACAGAATGGACCCCCCAAGTTCAACACTAAAATAAAACATGGAAGACCACTCAGAAGGTGGCTGGATAACATAAGGATGACAGCTGTAACTCTCAAGGGTCAGGGTGGCAAAGGACAAGTTCGAGTGGAAGGAGCTGGAGGATGCCTATGTGTCACCAAGACATATTTCAAATGTATATCAGCAATAAATGTGGCTGTACAGAAGAATCCAACAAATACCTTGGGCAGAGAGAATAAGCAATACGGAGGTGCTGAGAAAGATGGGAAAGCAAAAAGAAGTCCTGAATACAGTTAAGACTCGAAAGCTACAATATCTGGGACATATAATGCGTAACGAGAGCCGATATGTCCTTTAGCAGAAGATCCTCCAAGGCAGGGTATATGCTAGAGCTAAAGGAGTGAGCAGAAGGAGAATATAGTGTTTGAAAAATTTAAGAACGTGGTTCAACCAATCAACCAATCAGCTTTTCCACGCTGCTGTAAACAAAGTTAGAATAGCCAACATGATAGAAACCATCCGGAACGGATAGGCACTCTAAGAAGAAGATTGAACACACGCGAGTATGGGATGTATGGGAATTGCTCTGTTTATCTTATTGAGCATATTGAGAATTTGATCTTGTTTTGTAAGAGAATATCGTGATTGAAAAATTTTAGAACGTGGTTCAACCAATCAACCACTCAGCTTTTCTGCGCCGCTGTTAACAAAGTTCGAATAGCCAACATGATAACCAACATCCGGAACGGATAGGCAGTCTAAGAAGGAGATTGAACGCGCGCGAGTAAAGGATGTATGGGAATTGCTCTGTTTATCTTAAGGAGCATATTGAAAGTTTGACCTTGTTTTGTGAGAGAATATCGTGATATTCAAAGTTCGAATAGCCATCATGATAGCCAACATCCGGAACTGATAGGCCCTCTAAGAAGAAGATTGAACACGCGCGAGTATGGGATGTATGGGAATTGTCTTGTTTATCTTAATGAGCATATTGAGAGTTTGACCTTGTTTTGTGAGAGAATATCGTGATTGAAAATTTTTAAAACGTGGTTCTACCAATCAAACCAGTCAGATTTTCTGCGCCGCTGTTAACAAAGTTCGAATAGCCAACATGATAACCAACATCCGGAACGGATAGGCACTCTAAGAAGGAGATTGAACGCGCGCGAGTGTAGGATGTATGGGAATTGCTCTGTTTATCTTAAGGAGCATATTGAAAGTTTGACCTTGTTTTGTGAGTTCGAATAGCCATCATGATTGCCAACATCCGGAACTGATAGGCCCTCTAAGAAGAAGATTGAACACGCGCCAGTATGGGATGTACGGGAATTGCTCTGTTTATCTTAATGAGCATATTGAGAGTTTGACCTTGTTTTGTGAGAGAATATCCTGATTGAAAAATTTTAGAACGTGGTTCTACCAATCAAACCAGTCAGCTTTTCTGCGCCGCTGTTAACAAAGTTCGAATAGCCAACATGATAACCAACATCCGGAACGGATAGGCACTCTAAGAAGGAGATTGAACGCGCGCGAGTAAAGGATGTATGGGAATTGCTCTGTTTATCTTAAGGAGCATATTGAAAGTTTGACCTTGTTTTGTGAGAGAATATCGTGATTGAAAAATTTTAGAACGTGGTTTAACCAATCAAACCACTCAGCTTTTCTGCGCCACTGTTAACAAAGTTCGAATAGCCAACATGATAACCAACATCCGGAACGGATAGGCACTCTAAGAAGGAGATTGAACGCGCGCGAGTAAAGGATGTATGGGAATTGCTCTGTTTATCTTAAGGAGCATATTGAAAGTTTGACATTGTTTTGTGAGAGAATATCGTGATTGAAAATTTTTAGAACGTGGTTCAATCAATCAACCAATCCGCTTTTCCGCCCCGCTTTTAACAAAGTTCGAATAGCCAACATCATAGTCAACATCCGGAACGGATAGGCACTCTAAGAAGAAGATTGAACACGCGCGAGTATGGGATGTATGTTAATTGCTATGTTTATCTTAATGAGCATATTGAGAGTTTGACCTTGTTTTGTGAGAGAATAGCGTGATTGAAAAATTTTAGAACGTGGTTCAACCAATCAGCCACTCAGCTTTTCTGCGCCGCTGTTAACAAAGTTCGAATAGCCAACATGATAACCAACATCCGGAACGGATAGGGACTCTAAGAAGGAGATTGAACGCGCGCGAGTATAGGATGTATGGGAATTGCTCTGTTTATCTTAATGAGCATATTAAAAGTTTGACCTTGTTTTGTGAGAGAATATCGTGATATTCAAAGTTCGAATAGCCATCATGATAGCCAACATCCGGAACGGATAGGCACTCGAAGAAGAAGATTGAACACGCGCGAGTAAAGGATGTATGGGAATTGCTCTGTTTATCTTAAGGAACATATTGAAAGTTTGACATTGTTTTGTGAGAGAATATCGTGATTGAAAATTTTTGGAACGTGGTTGAATCAATCAACCAATCCGCTTTTCCGCCCTGCTTTTAACAAATTTCGAATAGCCAACACGATAGCCAACATCCGGAACGGATAGGTTCTCTAAGAAGGAGATTGAACACGCGCGAGTATGGGATGTATGGGAATTGCTCTGTTTATCTTAATGAGCATATTGAAAGTTTGACCTTGTTTTGTGAGAGAATATCGTGATATTCAAAGTTCGAATAGCCATCATGATAGCCAACATCCGGAACGGATAGGCACTCTAAGAAGAAGATTGAACACGCGCGAGTATGGGATGTATTGGAATTGCTCTATTTATCTTAATGAGCATATTGAGAGTTTGACCTTGTTTTGTGAGAGAATATCGTGATTCAAAAATTTTAAAACGTGGTTAAACCAATCAAACACTCAGCTTTTCCGTGCTGCTGAAGAAACTTATCTGAAGAATTCCCGTTTTGTTTCCAAGATTATTATATTTGTAACACGATTTGTGTTTTTATTTCATTACCAATATGCTCGTAACACATAGACATGAGCTTTTTAGAATTACAAATTTACATAATTTTTGTAACTAGTTATATAATTGGGGAGGAATGGGAAGGAGATCCAGCAAGGAAGAGACCGCTGGGGCGGCCGAGAATCAGATGGAAGAACAACAATTTAAAAGGTATGCAGACTATGCAGGTGACTCGAAGAGAGATTGGAGGCAAATCGTTAACGCAGCCAAGACCCACCAAGGGTTGTAGTGCTACCCAGAAGAAGCAGAAGAAGTTAGATAATTGGAATTGCATCATTGCTTTGTGCTGCAAACATAATAATAATGAAAATAAAGCAAAAATCTTTCCGTTAGTTATTGTAGTTTAGGAGAAAGAGGCACTTGAATTTAATGATAAACGCTCGGCTTACTTTGCAAAGAAATAATAAGGCAAGTGGAAGTCGTCAGTAAGTTCACCAACAAGTATAATTGAGGGTCAAAGTTTTCGGAATTAATTAGAATAATGTCTTTGCCCCAGAAAATGATACCGACGCAAAATAAAATGTCGTGGCTACGAGACAACGAGACCTTTAAGTGTAGTTATGTTTGTTAGGCTTCGACTTTTCTCCGTGTCGCCTCGCCCGTCCCCATTCAAACTTCATATAAAGTTGGAACGAGGGCGGAAATATTCCACTCTCGCAACGTCGTTTGTGGTCCGCGCCGGTTCACTGAACGCCGTTAATGGATTAGATCCGCCGAAACGAAAATTACTACCGACTACTCATTATTGTAGTTATGACGAGATTACACCGTGTTGCACTTACGCCAAATTGAATACAAACTTACGTCGTTGCACAAAAACTAACGCAAACTGAAATACAAGAACAACAAACTAATCACATAATTGCACGATATATATCTAATCGATTCACTCGGGTTTTATATAAAATCCCAAAAAAACCGAAAGCAAACATTCAATAGACCCCAATTTCCGCCGTGTTATAGTCAAAAAGTGCCCGAACTTTTTGACGTATAAATAAATATGTGCCCGAAACTTTCATATTCCCGCCTTTTAAACTTGGCGGATGCGCATACGCTTAACTAACCGTAAAAAGATCTATTATAAAACTATTATAATTTAGAGTAATTAACTATCTTATAAGTTAACTTGTAATAAGATAAGACAAGAGGAATCATACCTTAATTCATTTTCTTTTCTAGCCTTGTATGTAAAGTTTTATTTGCCTTCTAACATTTCGTGTGAAATTTTATCGAGATCCTCGGATACAAAGAAAATTTAGTTTATGATACAAGTGTGTGAAGAAGAGTTTTTTTGCATGAGTTGCAAGGTGAAAGAACGAGCCGAAGGGGAGTTAGAAAATTCATCTAACATTTCGTGTAAAATTTCATTGAGACCCCCGGATACAACTGTCTGTAACTTATAAAAGGCTTCAATCTTTTGGCACTGGATGAAAGAGCTACGGCCTATCTGCAATATTAATTGATTCAAGCACTGACAGAACTCTAATCACCGCCACGAAATCAAATTTGTCTTAAAATACGTCGGTCTATCTCTAAACGAATACAAAAGTTCCGGCCTATCTGCAACAAATGTTAAGCAGTCGAAGCTTAATAGACTAGGTTGACTATCTCTAACAAACGCAACAAGATTCGACCTATCTGCAACAAATAAAAACGTTTCGGCAGATCTGCAACACCTAAAGTAACGTCGGCCTATCTGCAACAAATAAATAAGCTTCGACGTATCTGCAACGAAGAACAAAGCTTCGATTTATTTGTAACAAATTAAAACAGATTTGGACTGTCGATGACTAATAAATGGCTTTAAGCTATTTGCACTACTTGAAATAGCTACGGCCCGTCTGCAATATTAATTGATTCTTAAAATTTACGCACTGACAGAACTCTAATCACCACCACAAAACAAAATTTGTCTTAAGACGCCTCGGTTTATTTCTAAACGAATATAAAAGTTCCGGCCTATCTGCAGCAAATGTTAAAGCAGTCGAAGGTTAATCGACTAGGTTGACTATCTCTAACAAACGCAACAAGATTGGACCTATCTGCAACAAATAAAAACAAATTCGGCCGATCTCCAACACATAAAGTAATGTCGGCCAATCTGCAGCAAATAAACAAGCTTCAACGTATCTGCAACGAAGAACAAAGCTTCCATTTATCAGTAACAAATTGAAATATATTTGGACTGTCTATAACTAATAAAAGGCATCAATCTCTTTGCACTGGATGAAAGAGCTACGGCCTATCTGCAATATTAATTGATTATTAAAAGTCACGCACTGACAGAACTCTAATCACCCCCACAAAATCAAATTTGTCTTAAAATGCCTCGGTCTATCTCTATACGATTATAAAAGTTCCAGCCTATCTGCAACAAATGTTAAAACAGTCGAAACTTAATCGTCTAGGTTAACTATCTCTAACAAACGCAACAAGATTCGATCTATCTGCAACAAATAAAAATGTTTCGGCCGATCTGCAACACAGAAAGTAACATCGGCCTATCTGCAAAAAATAAAGCAGCTTCAACGTATCTGCAACGAAGAACAAAGCTTCGATTTATTTGTAACAAATTAAAGAGATTTCGACTATCTGTAACTTATAAAAGACTTCAATCTTTTTGCACTGCATCAAAGAGCTACGGCCTATCTGCAATATTAATTAATTCTTAAAATTCACGCGCTGACAGAACTCTAATCACCCCCACAAAACTAAATTTGTCTTAAAATGCCTCGGTCTATCTCTAAACGAAAATAAAAGTTCTGGCCTATCTGCAACAAATGTTAAAGCAGTCGAAGCTTAATCGAATAGGTCGACTACCTCTAACAAACGCAACAAGATTTGACCTATCTGCAAAAACTAAAAATGTTTCGGTCGATTTGTAACACATAAAGTAACGTCGGCCTATCTGCAGCAAATAAACAAGCTTCAACGTATCTGCAACGAAGAATAAATACTAATACCGTACTAACCCGAATATAACGCGACCCCGAATTTAACGCGACTTCGAAATTTTCATAAAAAATTTTAGAAAAAAAAATACTCATATAAGAATTCAACGAAAGTAAAATTTAATCAGATAAGCATTTATTTAGGTAATAACACAGGTTATATTCATGACAATAAAGTTGAGTAATGTTAAACAAAATTAATATTACGTAACAACAAAAAACGGAAATACTTTTATTCAGAATCTGATCTGTTTTCAGAATGAGAACTCACTGATGTCACATCGGTATCGTCAGTAATTGTCATGGATGCTTTTAGTCTCCCACAAAATGTCATCTTCCGTCCCATTTAACTCATTGGAAATGCAGCATTTCTTGAAACCTTTAACTATCGATTCAGGTTCGATCTTCTGCCAGGCGGTCGCAATCCATTCTCCCAAAAGAGAAAATGAGGGTTTTTTTTGAAGGTGTCAATGGTTGATTGCCCGATAATAGATAATTGTTGTATTCTTTTCAAAGGTTGTCTTTAAATGGTTTATTAACCACAACATACAAGACTTTCAACTGGGAAGTCATACCACCTGGTATTATTACAAGATCGGAATTCAATGCCTCAATTTTTTCCTTAACACCTGTCGTAAGGTGGCCTCAAAATGCATCAAGGACTAGCATGGAACGAGAGGTTCTTAGGGAACCTGGCCGTTTTCTCCATATCAGATTTAACCAGTCTAAAACCAACTCCTCTGTCATCCAACCTTTTTCTTGGACCCGAAAAACAATTCCTGGACACAGCTTTTCCTTGGGCATTGTTTTACGTTTCAATATAACGTAAGGTCGAAGCTATTGTCCGTCAGCAGTAACAGCAAGCATATCAGTCATTCTGGACTTTTCATAATCAGCTGACTTCAATAAGACCGTTTTTCACCTTTCTTATTTACCGTAAAGTTGAAAGGCATGTCAAAATAGACTGGTGTTTGGTCTGCATTTCCCTATGGTTGTTTTGACTTGGTCGGTCGAGCGCTTCAACCTCCGTAGGAGAATGTCCTTGTTTATATTACATTACTTCCCTAAATTCGACAAGACCCACGATTTTATACAAACTTGGTTTACGAATCAACAAAAAATTGAGACCGGAAAACCTAGTAATAGTTACAATTTAGCTAGTTTAGCGAGAAAATCTTCTTATCAATCAAAAGCAAGTGCCCATATTGATTATCTAAGAAGAACCAAGTCTCTTAGTTTAAAACTCTTTCAAAACCGAAGTACGTGTTTAATACAGGAATTTCATATTACGAAGAAAAAGTACCTAAACAATTGGGACCAACTGAAGGAGACCAATGTCAAGGCGGCCAATGAACTCGCCCCTCTCGCTAGAAGGAGGAAGCATCCGTGGTGGACTGAAGACTGTGACAATGCAATAGCCCAAAGACAGATAGCCTGGCTGAAGTGGAATTCTAAAAAGACCAAGGAAAATTGGCATCAATTTTTGGAACAAAGAAAGGTTACAGCCAAGATAATTCGAAGAACCAAACGAACCTTCACACAAAACCAACTAACCCAAATCGAAGAGAGCTTTGCTAAGAATAATTTCAGAGATTTCTTTGGAACCTTTAAGCAGGTAATTAGAAAATACGCTCCGCCAAGCCTCCACTCAGAGACTCACAAGGCAAACTGGCTTATAACGACAAGGACAACTGCCACCTTTTGGCTCAGTACTTTAAAAATCTACTCAACTGTGACCCACCCAACGAAGACTTCGACTATAAACAAACCACACCAAACCCGGCCTCGCTTCCCCCTTCATTGGAAGAAGTTGGCCAGATCATTCAACTTCTTAAGAATAATAAGGCAGCTGGTGAGGACTCTATCGTTGCAGAACTGTGGAAAGGTGCTGGAAACAATGCCGTGCGCAAGCTAACCGAAATCATCCAGGACATCTGAGAAACAGAGAAATTACCACCCGATTGGAAATCGGCTCTGATCCATCTGTTTTACAAAAAGGGAGATGTTACGGATCTAAACAACTACCGTGGAATTTCTCTCGTCCCGGTAACATACAAGATTCTCTCGAAGGCGTTACAAACAAGGGCAGAAAATCAGTTGGATAGTCCACTGGGAGAATACCAGGGGGGCTTCAGGAAGACCCGATCCTGTGTTGAACAGATCCTCAATCTTAAAACTGTACTTGCATACTCCAAGATGAGAAACCGCAAGGTGGTCGTCACCTTTGTTGATTTTAGGAAGGCCTACGATTCCATCGATAGAGAAACGCTTAACAAAGTACTCCAGGCACTAGCACTAGACAACAAAACCCGCAGACTAATCCTAGAAACTTTGACCAACACCCATTCCAAGGTTAAATTTAGAGGCGAGATTTCAGAAAGCTTCGAAATAAAAACTGGAGTTAGACAAGGCGATGGACTTTCCCCACTTCTCTTCAACTGTGTCTTCGAAAAGGTTATGAGAGAATGGCGCAAGGAACTGAACAATTTGGGTGGTCAGAGTGGTATTTACCTGGGACGCAAGAACGATGGACTGGTTGTAGATTGCCTGGCCTTTGCAGATGACATGGCACTGTTTGCTGATTCTCTTGAGATGGCAACAATGCAGGTAAACTGCTTCAGAAAATAGGCTGCCAAAGTGGGTCTTCAACTGTCGCTGGAGAAAACAGAATTCTTCACCAACATTAGAGAAGCAAACAGAGAGATGTTACTAGAACAGGGAAACATCAAGAGGACTGAGAAATTTAAGTATCTCGGCGAATGGATTGAACCCAACCTATCAGAAAGAGCATCATTGTCCAAGAGAGTCAGCAAGTTAGAACTAGCCTATCGGCTGACTAAGAACACTTGCAATAAGAAATGCCTGTCACGCAACCTGCAACTTAAGCACTACACATCAGTCTTACGACACCAGAAGCCCTATATGCCATGGAGTGTCTTTCCTTGAACCGAAGGGGTCTGTCTAATAGAGAAATTGGAAATCAGAGAGAGGAGAATCCTCAGGAAGATCCTAGGCCCTGTAAAGGAAGATGGGGAATTCCGAAGAAGGCATTACTCTGAACTCTACGAACATATTGAGATGCTCTCTGACTGTGCAAGGAAAAGAAGGGTAGCTTTCTATGGCCACGTTGCAAGATTGCTTCCAAACCGACTAATCAACCGCCTGTTCACCTTCTGGCAAAACAAGAAGCTTCGTACCACTTGGTTGACAGAGACCGAGAAGGATATGAAAAAAACTGGGAATAACAGATCTCAAAAACACACAGTCTGTGAGACGCGCCCTAAAGGAAGTCCGTGGATTTCAGGAAAAACCTCGAAGGAAAGGTACCCCCTGGACAGAAGAGAGAAATGAGTTACACCGGCAGAAGATGCGACAAAACTGGGCCAAGGTCAAAGCCCAACAGTTGAACAAGCGTGGTCCAAAGTAGGCCTATTCGAAAGAAGAAGAAGAAAAAGTACCAAAAAAGAAAAACGAGTAACTATAGAAGTTCAGTAAACAAGTACAAAACACTATTAGATCAAAATTAAAAATCAAAAACAGACATCGAGACTTGTTGGACAATATACAAAAAGATATGATTTCTAATCGAAAACCAAACCGTAGTTACTATTCAACTTATTCAGGAAGAAGTGATCCAAGAAGACAAAAGATCGAAGAAGAAATAAAAGAATTTCAAAAGAAATACAATGCAAGACATATAGACAATGAACAAACTGAAACTGAAAATACACACACTCAAGTTTATTCAGCAAGAATTATAGATCCACACTTACTCAAAGAATATAAAGACATGAATTTATATTCGATATTCAGAAAATGTATACGAAATAGAAAAGATGCCAAGGTTAGAAAAAAACCCACAAAATCATTTGATACATCACGCAGCAAAGATTACGTTACTAACACCCGTAGAAAATACGATTCCATTCCAATCGGAATAATAATATTAAGGAAACAAACCAGACAACATGAAGGTTCTGCAATAGAGCACAGACCTCAGAAGTTACAAGATCTTAATCACATCCTAAGACATTGCCAAGTTACGCCTAAGAAACGTTTTGATTCTGAACATTTTATCCAGAGCACTAAGAAACGAATTATGCATCTTCAAGCAAAACTGGGAGTCATAGAAGAGATTCCTAAGGCTCTCCAGAAAAAGGATTGGTGTCGAGCGTCGACAGTAATAATGAATCGAATAAATATTTTGAGGAGATTAGAAAATGGCTGAACAGCTACGAGTTAAGGAGGGAACTTTTCGATTATACGAATAAGAAAATTGGACAAATTAAGAATGATTGGAAAACTCGAAAGCCAATTGAATAAAACTGGAGATGAAAACGAAACTAATAGATAAACTAATATAGATAAACTAATGTAGCTAAACGTATTACAACAATGTTTTACTTAAGAGGTTAACAATACACTGATATATAGCAATATACTTAAACCGCAAATTTAGCGCGAGTCCATTTTTTAACGGAAAATATATGGTCGAAAAATGTGGCGTTATATTCGGGCTAATACGGTAGTAGTTTATGATACAGGTGTGTGAAGAAGAGTTTTATGCATGTATTGAGAAGTTTAAAGAACGAGTCGAAGGTGAATCAAAAAATGTATTTAATATTCGCGTAAAATTTTATCGAGATCCCCGGATACAAAGAAATAGTAGTTTATATTACAAGTGTGTGAAGAAGAGTTTTTCACATGAGTTGCGAAATTTAAAGAACGAGCCGAAGGCGAGTCAGAAAATTTATCTAACATTTCGTGTAAAATTTTTTCGAGATCCCCGGATACAAAGAAATTGAAGTTTATGATACAAGTGTGTGAAGAAGAGTTTTTTGCATGAGTTGCAAGTTTAAAGAACGAGCCGAAAGCGAGTCAGAAAATGTATTTAAGATTTCGTGTAAAATTTTATCGAGATCCGCGGATACAATGAAATAGTAGTTTATGATGCAAGTGTGTGAAGAAGAGTTTCTTGCATGTGTTGAGAAGTTTAATGAACGAGGCGAAGGTGAGTTAGAAAATTTATCTAACATTTCGTGTAAAATTTTATCGAGATCCCCGGGTACAAAGAAATAGTAGTTTATGATAAAAGTGTGTGAAGAAGAGTTTTTTTGCATGTGTTGAGAAGTTTAGAGAACGAGCCGAAGGTGAATCAGACAATTTATCTAACATTTCGTGTAAAATTATATCGAGATCCTCGGATACAAAGAAATAGAAGTTTATGATACAAGTGTGTGAAGAAGAGTTTTTTGCATGAGTTGCAAGTTTAAAGAACGAGCCGAAAGCGAGTCAGAAAATGTATTTAAGATTTCGTGTAAAATTTTATCGAGATCCGCGGATACAATGAAATACTAGTTTATGATACAAGTGTGTGAAGAAGAGTTTCTTGCATGTGTTGAGAAGTTTAATGAACGAGTCGAAGGTGAGTTAGAAAATTTATCTAACATTTCGTGTAAATTTTATCGAGATCCCCGGATACAAAGAAATATTAGTTTATAATATAAGTGTGTGAAGAAGAGTTTTTTTGCATGATTTTCGAAGTTTGAAGAGCGAGTCGAAGGCAAGTCAGAAAATTTATCTAACATTTCGTGTAAAATTTTATAGAGACCCCCCGATACAAAAAAATAGTAGTTGTTTATGATACAAGTGTGTGAAGAAGAGTTTTTTTGCATGAGTTGCAAGTTGAAAGAATGAGCCGAAGGCGAGTCAGAAAATTTATTTAACATTTCGTGTAAAATTTTATCGAGACCACCGGATACAAAGAAATAGTAGTTTATGATACAAGTGTGCGAAGAAGAGTTTTTTTGCATGAGTCGCAAAGTTTAAAGAACAAGCCGAAGGCGCGTCAGAAAAGTTATCAAACATTTCGTGTAAAATTTTAGCGAGACGCCAGGATACAAAGAAATAGTAGTTTATCATACAAGTGTGTGAAGAAGAGTTTTTCGCATGAGTTGCAAGTTTAAAGAACGAGCCAAAGGCGAGTCAGAAAATTTTTCTAACTGTTCGTGTAAAATTTAATCGAGACTCCCGGATACAAAGAAACAATCCCGGATAATTAGAAATTATGATACAGGTGTGTGAAGAAGAGTTTTTTGCATGAGTTGCAAGTTTAAAGAACGAGCCCAAGGCGAGGCAGAAGATTTATCTAACATTTCCTGTGAAATTTTATCGAGACCCCCGGATACAAAGAAATAGTAGTTTATGATACAAGTGTGTGAAGAAGAGTTTTTTTTGCATGTGTTGAGAAGTTAAAAAAACGAGTCGAAGGTGAATCAAAAAATGTATTTAACATTCGTGTAAAATTTTATCGAGACCCCCGGATACAAGGAAATAGTAGTTTATGTTACGAGTGTGTGAAGAAGAGTTTTTCACATGAGTTGCGAAGTTTAAAGAAGGAGCCGAAGGCGAGTCAGAAAATTTATCTAACATTTCGTGTAAAATTTTATCGAGACCCCCCGATACAAAGAAATAGAAGTTTATGATACAAGTGTGTGAAGAAGAGTTTTTCTGCATGTGTTGGGAAGTTTAAAGAACGCGCCGAAGGTGAATCCGAAAAGTTATCTAACATTTCGTATAAAATTTTGTCGAGACCCCCGGATACAAAGAAATAGTAGTTTATGTTACAAGTGTGTGAAGAAGTTTTCTTGCACGAGTTGCGAAGTCAAGAAGTTTGCGAAAGGCAAGAGGCCATTGAAAGGAACGCGATTTCAGACAAAAGAGGACATTATGGCTGCAACGACAGCCGAGCTAAAGTCGATTCCGAAAGAGGCTTCTTCGGAATGCTTCCAACAATGGCGGCACCGCTGGGAGAAGTGTGTCGAGTCTTAAGGAGACTACTTTAAGGGTGATTATATTTCCAATGCTCCAGGTATGTCAGTTTTTTTTACCGACTAAAGGTCGGATACTTTTCTAACAGACCACGTATACCAGGTATACCGATATGAAGTGAGAGTTATTTTGTGAAAATAAAACACTAATTTAGAATGGGAAAGTAAAAATTTTTATTCAAAGTATTGCCCATTGCTCTCTATACATTTTGACCATCTTACTAGCAATTTGTGGATACCACGCCAATAGAAATGTTTGTCTTTTGAAGCAACCAATTAGACACCCAATTTTCGACTTCTTCGTAGGAATGGAAGTGCTGCTCGGCCAATGAGTGTTCCATCGATGAAAACAAATGGTAGTCGGAAGGGGCCAAATCTGGCGAATACGGCGGGTGGGGTAGCAGCTCCCAGCCAAGTGCTTTGATAGTATCCTGAACCGGTTTTGCTTTGTGTGCAGGCGCATAGTCGTGTAACAAAATTACTTCCTCTGGCTCATTCTGGTCGTTTTTCGATCAATGCATAGTTCAAATTGATCATTTAACATTGCTGCCATTTGCTTTTGACTCAAAGTATCATCTTCATCCAACATTGCTTGCAATTCGGCGTCTTCAAACTTTTTTGGTGGTCTTCCACGTTCATCATTTCTCACATCAAAATCATTATCTCTGAACCGTTGAAACAATCTTTGGCATGTTGCTTCTCATAGAGCATGATATGCCTCGACAAGCATTCGATGGGACTCTGCAGCACTTTTCTTCAAATGAAAACAAAAAATTGATGCTTTCCGCAAATCATTGACACTTTGTGGTACAAAATACAACATTTTTAAAACGATGAAAAAATATGATGTTGTTTGCTCAATAACTTGATGTTTATTAAATATGTTTAACAGATGTCATACCAACCAAACAAACAAAAATTAAGGCTCGTTTACAACAAATGTTCCCTATCGACACATTTGTATCTTAGCGCTAACTTCATACCGATATACCTGCTATAGACGTCTTTGATAGATAGATACACACTTCCTTACGGATTAACCGTTAGACGTATACTGAGCGCTCGGTCGTGTGACGCGTCTTTATAGCTATCTGGGTTTTCGCGTTGCTTGCGGTGTTTCGGTTCGATTGTTTGTTGGTCGTATATGTATCTGAGATGTTAGGTTGGTTCGATGAGGAGTCTGGGATTCTATTTTGAGGGCGGATATAATCGGTCGCTATGCTGGGGAAGTCGCAAGGAATCATCTCACGTATATGTATGCGTTGGTTTCCTGGAAACTGTGTGACTCAAAGTGCCGTCTGGTTCCTTCTATACGAAAACATCCAAGAAAGAGAAAATCGTTGATGCTTTTCAACCTCCATTGTGTATTTGATTTATAGTGTTGAGAGTTAAGATGGATGAGGAATTTATCTAGTCTACCGTGGGGCCAATGATACAAATGTGCGAAGAACGAGCTTTTTTGCATGAGTCGCGCAGTTTAAAGAACGAGCCGAAGGCGAGACAGAAAATTTATCTAACATTTCGTGTAAAATTGTATCGATACTCTCGGATACAAAGAAATAGCAGTTTGTGATACAAGTGATACAAAAGAAATAGTTGTTTATGATACAAGTGTGTGAAGAAGAGTTTCTTGCATGAGTTGAGAAGTTTAAAGAACGAGTCTAAAGCGAGTCAGAAAATGTATTTAACATTTCGTGTAAAATTTTATCGCGACCCCTGGATGCAAAGAAAGAGTAGTTTATGATACAAGTGTGTGAAGAAGAGTTTTTTGTACGAGTTACAAGTTTATAGAAGGAGACGAAGGCGAGTCAGAAAATTTGTCTTTACTACGTCCATGTTTTTTGTTTAGTGACGCGAGTTGTTGCTATAGTAACAACAAACAGTAATCGTTTAATAATGATACTCGCTATGATTTACATTGGACTTTTACGCACGATTTAGTATACTTTTACACACGATTATAATATGCATCCTTCACATACAATAATTTTCTAATTAGTGTGTTCGTTTTGGTGTGCGAATAGATAAACTGGGAATAGACAAATCTATATATCAAAATGTGACTGTTAACGACATCTATTAGTTACTGATGTACTTTTAACTATATTTCGGTAACACAAAAAATGTATTACCAACAGTGTAGTAAAATATATATTTGAGTTAACCACGTTGTTTTAATTTAAACTAACCTAACCTGACACTTACATCTTGAATGCCTTAATTCGTTTATGAATTCAACGACCCAAAAAAATTCCTTCTTTAACCTCTTTCTACTTTTGAGTCAATCTTGAGTCTCAAATATGTTTTTAGTATAAAATTTGTAGTTTTTGAAAATATTATGTTTCATCACACATTAAGCTTCTAAATGAACTGCGAATACGGCGAGTTCAGTATATTCATCATATTACGCGCTTTAATGCCTCTCATTAAATACGAAATGTTATTATTTAATGTTCGCCACCCTCATTAACCGCCCTTTTCTTGCGCACTAACCCATTGTATTCCTCATAAAGATATTAAAATTATTTTAATTAGAAAACTTCAGCCATTAGTTTCCGGAAATATATGAGCCTGTATAGAGCGCGGACAAAAACTAATAAATGCAAAAATATAATGAATTGTAATTCGAGATTTTATTTTGTTAAGGAAAGGATGAATATTGAGGGATTTAATTACTGACTGGGTGGTTTATTAACTTCTTCTTCTTCAAGTAGCACTACAACCCTATGTGGGTCTTGGCTGCAAGCACAATTTGCCTCCAACGACTTCTATCTAGCATTGCTTCCTGTTCATTTTCGATGCTCATCTTCCGCAATAGAACATTGTCTATCTAGGTCTTCCCGGTGGTCCTCTGCTCGTCGGTGCCTCCTGCCACGCTATTTTCAGCATTCTGTCATCCGGTACTCTGCATATGTGTCCTATGTGACTTTGCTTCTCTCACAATATCTCCCTGGCACAATTGTTCTAACTCCGCGTTTGTAACTGCGTGGTTTATTAACGCAAAGGTAAATAGAAAATGTTGTTAAAGTTAAGAGTAATTATATTTTTTAAAACAAACATAAAACAACGTATTTGAGTGTAAATAGAAACAGCAAATATCGCAAATAAAAAACTGTAAATACGATATATCAAATGGGAGTTTGTGTCAATATCTCGTGTAATTTATCACGGACGAAAACAACAAACAGAATTCCTAAACGTACGTGTAAACGATCAATATTTGCTCCAAATTGTCGACGAAAATCCAAATAAAAACTCGTAATTTTTCGTAATAATAATACAGATCGAATCGTCTCATTCCGTTAGTTTTTCTCCTCTCTGCATTCTGTTCTCAAGCATCTTATCGCCACCCTAATGTCAACTTGATGAATCACGCGGCGGTCAACATCCCCCAAACGATCATTACCAACACTTAATATATTTAGCTTTTTCTACGCTTTAGGATATCATCCAGCTTTCCTTACATTTCATTTTAACAAGAACATACAAAATCTTATAAGAATAGAGAATATTAGACAATATCAGACAAAATCATACTAGATCAGATAAGTTTACATAAGTGTACAAGAACAGACAAGACCACACAAAACTACACAAGATCAAACAAGACCAGCTTTGACCATGCAAGACCAGGCAAGACAAGACAAGACTAGACCTGTTGTTCGGGCCACTTATGTTGGTATTATTGGTTTTCGGCTTCTATCCAAAGGAGGGCGACAGGTGCCTCGTAAAAATTAGCAAACAATCACGCGGCGTCCGGGACATTTTCGTGCGTCTGACCTCAGCCGACATGTTGGCCACGCTCGCGTTTTTAAGTTAATTTGACGTCAAACCTTATCGGGTTTTTTGATCACCGCATGGAAGGTAGCATCGGCTTTTCTCCCTTCCGGAACAATTTGAATTAAGGTTTTCCATCCCTGTATTTTCCTGCTCATATTATTTCTTCCTATTTCCTCCTTTAAATAAGCGACGCTTGGACGTTTCACAGAGCGGGTCAGAGACTTGGACAAGACCAGACAACACAAAACAATTTTTCTTGGTCTAATTGGTTGTTGGCCTATATCAAAAGGAGGGCGACAGGTTTCCTTCTTCTTCTTCTTCAGCCTTTAAGCGTCCACTGCTGAACATAGCCTCCTCCATCTTTTTCCAGGTCGATCTGTTTTGAGCGCTGTGCATCCAGTTCTTACCGGCTCCCAGCTGTTGGTCATCTCGCCTGGGGTCTACCAAGACTTCTTTTTGTCTCTCTGGGTCTCCACTGCATTTTTTCCCTTGGTCTATTTCACGCCATCTCGGCAACATGACCTGCCCATCACCACCTTAATCTTGCAATTCGTTCTATGACATCCGATACTCTAGTTCAGTGGTGGCCTATGGCACAACCAAAAACCTATGGCGCGCGTGCCACAGCTGACACGTAAGAAAATTTTATTGGCACGCAAACTATTACTCACGCATGCCTTCTAGAATTTTTAAAGTATCTTTTCTAAAATAAATTTTTAAGGTTCTCAACATTTTTCTCAAGATTTCTTTTTGTGCAACATCAATGATGTAAAATATAAGAGGTGTTCAAAATCCGTCGATTGGTTTGCCCGTAATTGCAAAAAGCGCACAAAAATTTTCAAATTTAAAAAATTCACCAAAGCCGTATTTACGAAGACACAATTTTGAAATTTGGAAATTTGTGATATCTTGTAAGAATATCAATTCATACCAAGTTTCATCAAAATCCGTCGATTGGTTTGTCCATAATTAAGACAAAAGACTGAAATTTACAAATTTCAAAAATTAGGGCGTATTTACAAAGCTACAATTTTGAAATTTGGGAATTTGAGAGATCTCATAAGAATAACCAATCATACCATGTTTTATCAAAATCCGTCGATTAGTTTGTTCGTAATTTCAAAAGGCGTACACAAATTTCAAAAATTCATAAAACCCGTATTTACAAAGCTACAATTTTGAAATTTGGCAATTTCTGGAACTTTGTAAGAATATCAAATCATACCAAGTTTCATCTTTATCCGTCGATTAGTTTGCCCGTAATTTCAAAAAGCGCACAAAACTTTCAAATCTTTATAAAACCCGTATTTACAACGCTACAATTTTGAAATTTGGCAATTTGTGTAGCTTTGTAAGAATATCAAATCATATCCCGCTTCATCGAAATTCGTGGATTGGTTTGCCTGTAATTGCAAAAGGTGCGTAAAAATTTCCAAATTTCACCAAAGCCGTATTTACAAAGCTATAATTTTCAAATTTGGTAATTTGTGATATCTTGCAACAATATCAACACATACCAAGTTTCATCAAAATCCGTCGATTGGTTTGTCTGTAATTGCAAAAGACGCACAAAAATTTCAAAATTTCAAAAATTCACGAAAGCCGTATTTACAAAGCTACAAGTTTGAAATTTGGGAATTTGAGAGACCTCATAAGAGTAACTAATCATACCACGTTTTATCAAAATCCGTCGATTAGTTTGTTCGTAATTTGAAAAGGCGTACAAAAATTTCAAAAATTCATAAAACCCGTATTTACAAAGCTACAATTTTGAAATTTGGCAATTTGTGGAACTTTGTAAGAATATCAAATCATACCACGTTTCATCAAAATTCGTGCATTGGTTTTCCTGTAATTGCAAAAGATGCACAAAAATTTCCAAATTTCACCAAAGCCGTATTTAAAAAGCTACAATTTTCAAATTTGGTAATTTGTGATACCTTGTAAGAATATTAATTCATACCAAGATTCATCAAAATCCGTCGATTAGTTTGCCCGTAATTTCAAAAAGCGTACAAAACTTTCAAATATTTATAAAACCCGTATTTACAAAGTTACAATTTTGAAATTTGGCAGTTTGTGCAAACTTGTAAGAATCTAAAATCATGTCACGTTTCATCAAAATCCGTGGATTGGTTTGGCTGTTATTGCAAAAGGTGCACAAAAATTTCCAAATTTCTCCAAAGCCGTATTTACAAAGCTACAATTTTCAAATCTGGTAATTTGTGATACCTTTTAAGAACATCAATTCATACCAAGTTTCATCAAAATCCGTCTGTTGGTATGTCCGTAATTGCAAAAGACGCACAAATGTATACAAATTTCAAAAATTCACGAAAGCCGTATTTACAAAGCTACAATTTTGAAATTAGGGAATTTGTGAGATCTCATATCAAATCGTACCACGTTTTATTAAAATCCGTCGATTAGTTTGCCCGTAATCTTAAAAGGCGCACAAAAATTTCAAAAATTCATAACACCCGTATTTACAAAGCTACAATTTTGAAATTTGGCAATTTGTGCAACCTTGTAAGAATCTAAAATCATATCACGTTTCATCAAAATCCGTGAATTGGTTTGGCTGTAATTGCAAAACGTGCACAAAAATTTCCAAATTTCACTAAAGCCGTATTTACAAAACTAAAATTTTCAAATTTGGTAGTTTTTGATATCTTTTAAGAATATTAATTTCTACCAACTTTTATCAAAGTCCGTCGATTGGTTTGTCCGTAATTGCAAAAGACGCTCAAAATTTTACAAATTTTAAAAATTCACGAAAGCCGTATATACAAAGCTACAATTTTTAAATTTGAGAATTTGAGAGAAACCGTAAGAGTATCAAATCATACCACGTTTTATCAAAATCCGTGAATTGGTTTGCCTGTAATTGCAAAAGGTGCACAAAAATTTCCAAATTTCACCAAAGCCGTATTTACAAAGCTACAATTTTCAAATTTGGTAATTTGTGATATTTTGGAAGAATATCAATTCATACCAAGTCTGTCGATTGGTTTGTCCGAAAAATTCACGAAAGCCGTATTTACAAAGCTACAATTTTGAAATTTGGGAATTTGTGGGATCTTGTAAGAATATCAAATGATACCACGTTTTATCAAAATACGTCGATTGGTTTGCTCGTAATTTCAAAAGGCGCACAAAACACGCCAAATATTTACGCTAGCGCGGTAACTGATTTTCACTATCACATTGTAAAAGTAGACCTGGCACGTTAGCATTTCAAAACGTGGAAATTACAAAAATAATGGCACGCGGCCGGAACAAGTTTCGTCACCCCTGCTCTAGTGCGTTTGCGAATTTCCGAATTTTCCGGACTACAGGTGCCCCGTCAAAATTAGCAGAAATTTAAGCGGCGATAGGAGATATCAGGCAGTGTGTTTTGAGGGCTCGGAGAGTCCGGGGCATTTTAGTGCGTCTGACCTCAGCCGACATGTTGGCCACGCTCGCGTTTGGCAGTTAATTTGACGTCAATCCTTATCGGGTGGTTCGATCACCGCATGGAAGGCAGCATCGGTTTTTTTCCGGTCCGGAACAATTTGATTTAAGGGTTTCCATCCCTGTATTTCGCTGCTCATATTATTTCTTCCTATTTCCTCCCATAAATAGGCGACGGAAGGACGTTCTACGGAGCGGGTCAGAGACGGTTGCAGCCTGAAGGTAACTGACGGGACCATCCCGATTTGATATACAATCGCTAAATTTATCGTTAAATACAGTTCATGCACCAGTTAAGACCAGACCAAATCAGGCAAGACCAGACAAGACAAAACAAGAGCAGACAAAGCCAGAAAAAAATAAGACAAGACCAGGCAATAGCAGACAAGACCCCACAAGACCAGACAATACCAGAAAGACCATACAAGAATATACAAGACCAGACCAGACCAGTTAATCGGGCCACTTTTGTTGGTTTATTTCAGGGGTGGGGAACCTTTTTATGCCCGCGTACCATATTTCTCAAATTTCTACATTATGAAATGCTGACGTGCCTGATAACTTTACCTGAATATCAGTTACCGTAGTAGCCTGAATATAATATAATACCGTATCATCTTCAATATGATGTTTGAAAGTATCAAAGTCCATCCCGATTTATAAAAATAAAGGGTTACTATATACAGGGTGAACTTTTTTGAAATACGCGTCGCAACGGGGCAGGAGTGGTCTCATTCGAGAGGTGTTGTCCTAAAGTTTTGTTGGTCACCCCGGTCAGTCGGCATCAAGAGTTGGAGCGGTGAGCAGCGTGCGTTTGATGTCGAGGCCTACTTTTCGAATGGATGTTCTGTGATCGAAGCTCAGCGCGCCTTCCGAAATCGCTTCAATATAACCCCGTTGGGTCATGTCCCGGAAAGGAACTCAGTTGTTACATTGGTCACAACATTGTGACAAACCGGGAGTCAGACAAGAAGAACTGTAGTTCCTCGGCCCATCAGATCAACTCAGAACATTTAAAGCTTCAATCATGCAATCCCCACGGCGTTCTGCACGCAAACATGCGTCTGCCCTTGGACTTTCAGATGGTTCAGTAAGGCAAATTCTTCACGATAACCTTGATTACCGATGACCTTCATCAGTGGTTACATTGGTTACAACGTTGTGACAAACCGGCAGTGCGACAAGAAGAACTGAAGTTCCTCGGCCCATCAGACCACCTCAGAACATTGAGAGCTTCAATCTTGCAATCCCTACGGCGTTCTGCATGCAAACATGCGTCTGCCCTTGGACTTTCAGATCGTTCAGTAAGGCAAATTCTTCACGATAACCTTGATTACCGATGACTTTCATCAATTGTTACATTCGCCACAACGTTGTGACAAACCTGGAGTGCGACAAGAAGAACTGTAGTTCCTCGGCCCATCAGATCACCTCAGAACATTGAGAGCTTCAATCTTGAAATCCCTTCCGTGTTCTCCGCGCAAACATGCGTCTGCCCGTGGATTCGTTCAGTGAGGCGAATTCTTTACGATGACTTTCATTACCATCCCTAAAAGTTGGCGATCGTGCAGGAACTCGCAGAACTTCTAGAAAACGTTCCTAAGGATGCTGTTGTTTTTTTCAGTGATGAAGCCCATTTTCACTAAGTGGATACGTTAACAAGCGGAACATGCGCTACTGGGCTGACACCAATCCCCTAGATCTGTATCAAAGACCTTTACATTCAGTCATAGGTAGTGGTGGTAGTGGTATCACCACAGGAGTAGTGGTATCACCACAGCAGTAGTGGTATCACCACAGCAGTAGTGGTATCACCACAGCAGTAGTGGTATCACCACAGCAGTAGTGGTATCACCACAGCAGTAGTGGTATCACCACAGCAGTAGTGGTATCACCACAGCAGTAGTGGTATCACCACAGCAGTAGTGGTATCACCACAGCAGTAGTGGTATCACCACTGTTTTTTTTTTAAGAAAATGAGGTAACCACGACACTGAATTAGGACCGGTACGTGAAAATGGAGGAAACTTTTCTTTCCACGACTTAGGTGACATTTGGTTCAAAGAAGACAGAGCAACGACTCAAATACATAAATGGATGTTTTGAGGGAACACCTTTAGGGGCGCATCATCTCAATAATGGGCGATTTGTAGTGGGAGCTCGCTCACCCGATTTGGCCAAATGCGATTTCTTTTAGTGGGCTTATTTGAAATGCCGCGTTTATGTCAACCATCCAAGGACCCTACAGGACCTGAAGGCCAATAATCTGGCAGAGATTGCCAACATACTCGCTGGTAAGGGTCATGACTAGCGTCAAATCACTTTCTGAGTTTATGGACAATGAGGGGCATCACCTACCTGACATAATTTTCAAAACTATGTAAAACTAGTTTAAATAAAGTATAAAATTCTTCTGACTATTTGCCAGACTGTAATTACTTTCCAAGAAATTTGATAATCAAGTACAGGGTGCGGCAACATAACTTTATGACCATTTTAGCTATGTTCCTACATTATAGAAAGAAAAAATTATGATTCATAAAATGGGCATAAAGGTATATTGCCCCCCCCCCCCTGTACTTGATTATCAAGTCTCTTGGAAAGTAACAACATGCTGGCAAACAGTCAAAACGGCTTCTGGAAAATTGGCTCAACTGATACTGCTCTGTTGGAGATTCATTTTATATTTGCTTCACTAAATCGTATAATCAGTAATCAGTAATATTTTACGACCAAAGTAAAGCATTGGATTTTTTTGATCACAAGCTCCTACCACAAAATTGAAGATATTGGAGTTAGAGGCGTCGCCAAGAATTGGGTAAAATCTTCCTGGCATCAAAGAGGACGAAGAATGAGCGTAAACGGTTCAAAATCGGAAAAAAATTAAAGAAGTGGGTGGTACCCCAAGGCTCTCTAATGGGACAAACTCTATTCTTGATATTTGTTAGTGATCTAGCACAAACAAAGACTGTTCAATGCAATTAAATTTTGTACGCTGACGATACCAACATTTTATTAACTAACCCAAACATAGACGATTTAATTAAAAGTAGCAATTTAAAATCAGAAACGTTAAGAGGATGATTTACATCTTTAATGAACTATAAACATACGCTAATCTTACTTCATGATTATAGTTTACTGCTAAGATTTGATCAAAAATCATCCAAAGGGTAGGCCGAATAAATAAAATTTCAAGTGGTAACACTTGATCAAAAGCTAAAACGGGGCTATGATATTGTAGTAACATGTTCGACATTAAGTACTGTGTGTTATCTGAATCGAAACCTAAGAGAATGTGTAAAAGTTAATATTCTGCTAATATTTTACCACTTCATCCTTCAGTCTAGCTTGTCATATGGTCTGATATTTTGAGGTCAGCATCAGATATTCATGCCGTATTTAAAATGCACAAAAAGATATTACGAGCGATGTTCAATGAACATCCTCTTCCTGACCGTCTTTGTTCATCAAGAACAACATTTTAACCCTACCCTCCTTCTCCCGTGTGCCAATAAAAATTTTTAACGTGTCAGCTGTGACACGCGTGCCATAGGTTCGCCACCGCTAGTCTATTTGGTTTTCGGCCTTTAGCATATTATCTAGCTTTCCTTCCATTCTATTTTAACAAGAACATACAAAATCTTACAAGATCAGAAAATATGAGACAATATCAAACAAGATCATAATAGGTCACTTAAGATCATATAAGACTAGACAAAAACAGACTAGACTATACAAGACCACAAAGACTATACAAGAGCAGTCAAGACCAGTTGTTCGGGCCACTTTTGTTGGTCTAATTGGTTTTCGGCCTCTATCAAAAGGAGGGCGACAGGTGTCCCGTCAAAATTATCAAAAAATTATGCGGCGATAGGAGGCAGTGTGATTTGAGAACTCGGCGAGTCCGGGACATTTTCGTGCGTCTGACCTCAGCCGACATGTTGGCCACTACTCTCGCGTTTGGTAGTTAACCAGACAAGACCAGAGAAGGTCAGACAAGACCAGATATGACTAAACAAGACCATACGAGAACAGACAAGACCAGCTAAGACGAGACAAGACCACACAAATCGAGCCATAACGAGATAAGACCAGACAAGGCCAGACAGGAGCAGACGGGATCACACATGACCAGACAAGAAGAGAGAAGACCAGAAACAACCAGAAAAGGTGAGACAAAACCAGACTGCTCTTGTCTGCTCCTGACTACTCTTGTCTGTTATTTTTCTAATTTGAAACTCAATATTTTTGTAAAACCCATTTATTTGTTTGTGAAATGAATTAAAAATGATCTGTGTTAGTTAATATTTTAGTAATTCGCCGGAAAAAAGTATTAAAAGGAAATATCGCTTACGTGCGAATGTCGTGAAAATAACTTTCGCCGCGTACACACAATTCGGTGGAGGTCGAACGGAGCAAATTGTGTATATGGGAATCAAACGCGCCACGGAGGGATTTCCAATTCCGGCGGAGAATAGGTTAAATAAGTTTGAGGGTTGCGTGTGTGCAGCTGAAGAAGGCAGTTTGTGAGTCAGCGACAGCAATTGGCCGCCGGGCAGTCCCCGATCCCACGGGATAACCGGCGAACGCCGTCCCAGTTCCGCTCCGACACGTCATAAACACGGCGACGACCGCCGGATCTGTCAACACAACTGCCGTCTCTATATTCTGCTGCTGACTCGTCCACTTCCCACATACATTTATATGTTAACACACATACATAAAACACAACATTCTAACCCTCACAACAATTTTATTAAATATTTATTACACCTTTATCTTTATCCCTTCATCTTCAAAATTTAATCAATAGTTAAGTTAACTCAATACTAGTAGTTAATATTTATTGTATGTTGCAAAAGGCTATCGACCACGTTATAACAATAAAACTTAATTTAGGACAAACGAATTGCTGTAATAGTAATCTCAATAAACCATTCCGAAGCTATAATATACTTTCCAGCATTTCCAATTCGCATTTGATGTAGCTAGCTGGAGAAACTGGATTTCTAAATACCAGCGTTATGCTTTGATGTGTACATAACCGAGAATAACCAGTGATTGCTTCGTTTAGCATTTACATTACAAACGTTTATTACCGGGAATTGTGTCGACGAGGAAAAGAATGTAAGCAATTGCGCCGCGCTATACGGCATCAAATCGGCGGTCCACGGAGGTTTTACTATTCTATTCCGACGTCTAGCCTTTCGTGCTTACAATATTAATGCTTGTTCGCATTTAATTAAAGCGATCCTTCATGTCCCATTCAAAGATTTCCATCTATCCAGTTATTTATTAGCAAAAAAATTTGTAATAACTCAGATATTATCTCATGTAATGGAAACGAGATAGAGATAAAGATTGTAATGAGATTATAATGAGATCACGATTAAAATGAGATCAAAGATACTATGAGATCAAGATTGTGATGAGATTATAAAGATTATGATTTTAAAATTATTGTAAATGCCCATTATTGTATAGTTCGTGGCCTATGTAAATACATCATAACACACACGTATTGTGTGTATACGATTTATGATAAGTTATGATTGATAACACACACGTGCGTTTCGTTTACGATTCGTTGATTGGTTGAGAGCTGCTACTACATGCAATTAATAAGTTAACTTGGAAAGCTCATTTTGCTTTATTACTTTCATTACTTAAAATCGGCTGAAAATGTTCAACAAAGGAAACAGAAATTGTTTGAAAAAAAAAATAGATTCTGCACTTTCTTTTTGGATTAAAAAAAAACTCTTTTATTGACATAGGCCATTTTGCACTCGCGCCCACGATATATAAAACCTTTATTCACATACTTGGTCTGTTAGAAAAGTTTCCGACCTTATTTTTTATTTTGAAAACCTGAAGGATTTGAATCAAGCGCGCTTGCATGAAACGACCTTGAACCTTCGTGCGCATGCGTGAATTTTTTTCCCGCCTGTAGATAGCGTTGATGTAAATTCGATCCCGAAAGAGGCTTTTTCGGAATGCTTTCAACAATGGTGGCACCGCTGGGAGAAGTGTGTGGAGTCCCAAGGAGACTACTTTGAGGGTGATTAAGTTTCCAACGCTCCAGGTATGCCAGTTTTTTTTTTACTGGCTAAAGGTCGGATACTTTTCTAACCACGTAGATACTATGTACATCTCTTACATTATTCGAGCTAAAAAACTAGCGTATAGTTTTGCAGAATTGAAAACTGGCGTATAGTCCTGGAATATAGAAAACTGGCGTATAGTCCTGCAGTATAGAAAACTAGCGTATAGTCCTGCTATAGTTTGTCTATAGCTGTGTGACCGCTTTGTCACCAGTTCAACTATACGAATAGTTTTGGACTATACGAAGCGATCACACAGCTATAGTCAAACTATAGCAGGACTTTACGCTAGTTTTCTATACCGTGTAACCTTAACAATGGTCCAAACCTAATCAATAATTTTGCAAAACTAGTCTCGTCTGTTTAGTCGCATCTGTCTAAAACAGAGGCAAGCAACCTTTTACTGACGGCGGGCCATTAAAAAAAAAACAAATTTTAAGGCGTTTTCTAACGTAATATGTAGCATTTTTTGCAATATCTCATGTTATAATAAGGCTATCGTCCATATTTTAACATCAGAATAAACTTTGAGCCTTCCTCTATAAATACAGTTCGTACTTTCTTCACCACATAGTCTAACTATGTAGTTATGATTAATTTTGTGCGAAAACTTTTGTATTCTTTGCAATATCTCAAGTTATAATAAGGCTATCGTCTAAAGTTTAACCACAAAATAAACTTTGATCCGTCCCCAATAAACATATGCAATCCATTCTGCACTACGTAGTCTCACTATGTAGTTATGACTTATTTTGTGCAAAAATTTTGTTTTGTAATATCTCAAGTTATAATAAGGCTATCGTCCAGAGTTTAACAAAAAACTAAACCTTGAACCTTGCTCTATAAACACAATCAGTACATTCTACACCACCTAGTCCAACTATATAGTTTTGAAAAATTTTGTGCAATAATATTTTTAGCATTTTTTGCAATATCTCATGTTATAATAAGGCTATCGTCCATATTTTACCATCAGAATAAACCTTGAGCCTTCCTGTATAAACGCACTTCGTTCATTCTTCACCACCCAGTCTAAATATGTAGTTATGATTAATTTTGTACGAAAACTTTTGTATTTTTTTGCAATATCTTAAGTTATAATAAGGCTATCGTCCAAAGTTTAACCACAAAATAAACTTTGATCCTTCCCCAATAAACGCCTGCAAACCATTCTGCACTACGTAGTCTCACTATGTAGTTATGACTTATTTTGTGCAGAAATTTTGTTTTGTAATATCTCAACTTGTAATAAGGCCATCGTCCAGAGTTTAACAAAAAAATAAACCTTGAACCTTGCTCTATAAACACAATCGGTCCATTCTACACCACCTAGCCCAACTATATAGTTTTGAAAAATTTTGTGCAATAACTTTTTGTAGCATTTTTTGCAATATCTCATGTTAAAATAGGGCTATCGTCCATATTTTAACATCAAAATAAACTTTGAGCGTTCCTTTATAAACACACTCCGTACATTCTTCACCACATAATCTAACTATGTAGTTATGATTAATTTTGTACGAAAACTTTTGTATTTTTTGCAATAACTGAAGTTATAAAAAGGCTATCGTCCAAAGTTTAAACACAAAATAAACTTTGATCCTTCCCCAATAAACACATGCAATCCATTCGGCACTACGTAGTCTCACTATGTAGTTATGACTTATTTTGTGCGAAAATTTTGTCTTGTAATATCTCAAGTTATAATAAGGCTATCGTCCAGAGTTTAACAAAAAAATAAACCCTGAACCTTGCTCTATAAACACAATCGGTCCATTCTACACCACCTAGTCCAACTATATAGTTTTGAAAAAATTTGTGCAATAACTTTTTGTAGCATTTTTTGCATTATCTCATGTTATAATAAGGCTATCGTCCATATTTTAACTTCAGAATAAACTTTGAGCCTTCCTCTATAAATACACTTCGTACATTCTTCACCACATAGTCTGACTATGTAGTTATAATTAATTTTGTACGAAAACTTTTGTATTTTTTGCAATAACTGAAGTTGTAATAAGGCTATCGTCCAAAGTTTAACCACAAAATAAACTTTGATCCTTCCCCAATAAACACATGCAATCCATTCTGCACTACGTAGTCTCACTATGTAGTTATGACTTATTTTGTGCGAAAATTTTGTTTTGTAATATCTCAAGTTATAATAAGGCTATCGTCCAGAGTTTAACAAAAAAATAAACCTTGAACCTTGATCTATAAACACGATCGGTCCATTCTACACCACCTAGTCCAGCTATATTGTTTTGAAAAATTTTGTGCTATAACTTTTTGTAGCATTTTTTGCAATATCTTATGTTATAATAAGGCTATAGTTTATATTTTAACATCAGAATAAACCTTGAGCCTTCCTCTATAAATACACTTCGTACATGCTTCACCACATAGTCTAACTATATAGTTATGATTAATTTTGTACGAAAACTTTCGTATTTTTTGCAATATCTCGTTATAATAAGGCTATCGTCCAGAGTTTAACATCAGAATAAACCTTAAGCTTTCATCTATAAACACACCTCGTCCATTCTTCACCATCTAGTCTAACTATGTGGTTATGACTAATTTTGTACAAAAACTTTTGTATTTTTTGCAATATGCCAAGTTATAATAAGGCTATCGTTAAGGGTATAACATCTAGAGTTTTCCTCTACAAATAGGAATCACCATCAAGTCTAACTGCTTACCAGATAGGGGATTAGACAATGTAGGATGATCTAGACTTGGTGGAAGATTATTCAAGATTGGATGGACTAGACTAGACTAACAAAACAAGACTAGCTAGACTAGTTTTGACTTAATCTAGATAGACTTGGTCTAGATAAATCGGTGGAAATAAAATTGCAATTTTGTGGAACCTTGATGGAGAAGCGCGATTATCCAGAAAAGTTTTTTCGTAATAACTCGGGAACCGATAAGGCTATTGACCGCATTTCAGCATCAAAACTTCCGCAATGCAACAACGAATCGATGAAGATTGAGAAAATTGAGAAAAAACTCTAGGAAACTTATATAGACTTAACACTTGAATTAGGGACTAGGGTATACTAATATCTGGACTAGAGACTTAATACCCGAACTACAGACTAAATTTAGGTGTTTTCAAGGTCGCGGAAAACGCGATTTGGTGAACCTTGGTGAAAAATCGCGTTTCCCTAAAAGAATCGCATAACTTTTTCCTCAATAACTCGGGAACCGATAAGGCTATCGACCGCGTTTCTGTATTAAAACTTACGCAATGCAGCAACGAATCGAATGCGATTGAAAAAATTGCGAGGAAACTTCAGGAAATTAGCGAATTGGGGCAAATTTGGGAAATTTGTTGGGCGGACTTAATACCTCGACTACAGACTTAATACTTGGTGTAGCGACTTAATATATGGACTAGAGACTTAATATCTGGACTACAGACTAAATCTAGGTGTGTTTCAAAGTGGCGGAAAACGAGATTTACAGAACCTTGGTGCAAAATCTCGTTTCCTGAAAAGAATCGCAAAAGTTTCTCGGTAATAACTCGGGAACCGATACGGCTGTCGACCGCTTTTCGAAAGGAAATTTGCGAAATTGGGTGAAATTTGTCGAGGAGACTTAATACCTCGACAACGGAATTAATACTTGGACTAGGGACATAATATCTTAACTAAAGACTTAATACCTGTACTACAGACTAAATCTAGATGTGTTTCAAGGCCGCGGGAAGCGCAATTTGGAGAACCTTGGTAGAAAATCGCATTTCCCGGAAAGAATTGCAAAAGTTTTTCCACAATAACTTTGAAACCCATAAGGCTATCGACCGCGCTTCGGTACCAAAACTTCTGCAATGCAGCAACGAATCGAAGGCTATTGAGAAAATTTGCGAAATTTTTTTATTTCAATCTCGTCTTTCAACTGGAAAAATCTTTTCAAAACTACTAAGCCATTACTTCAGAAAAGTACACAACATATTCATATTCTGCATCTCATTTCGTTTTAGAAATCTTTCGCTGTTTCATACCGAAAAAATTATGTTGCTTGGTGGGCCGCACAAAAACTAGCAATGGGCCGCATGCGGCCCGCGGGCCACGCGTTGCCGACCGCTGGTCTAAAGCATTCTATCAAATACAAAATTTCTGATCACTTGCAAAGTAATTTTTCAGTTGCTTTCATTAAACTATTTATCCTGCCAAGTGATTGTGAATCTAACGAAGTGCTCTGAAAGAATTTGCAGTGCATACACTGCACATTATTATCGATTATTGTTCTTCCGTGAGCCCGCCGCGACGGCCGTTCCGTCTCGCTTTGTTCCGGGCGTTTGTTGCGACGGATCGCGAACACGTGCGGACATTTTTATGCGAATCCCGCGCGTGTGTGAGACATGCCTCTCTCCATTCCGGACATGAATTATTTATCCGGCGAATTTTATTTCTACTTCAAATCCCGATATAAATATTATATTAAAAAATTCGCGCGGAAATCCAACGGAAAATGCGATAATGGAAGCACGCTGTTTCATAAAAATCACTAGAAAGACTTGAGTTGACTAGACTAGACAGACAAGACTAGACAGACAAGACTAGACAGACAAGACTAGACAGACAAGACTAGACAGACAAGACTAGTCAGACAAGACTAGATAGACAAGACTAGACAGACAAGATTAGACAGGCAAGACTAGATATACAAGACTAGACAGACAAGACTAGACAGACAAGACTGGACAGACAAGACTAGACAGACAAGACTAGACAGACAAGACTAGACAGACAAGACTAGACAGACAAGACTAGACAGACAAGACTAGACAGACAAGACTAGACAGACAAGACTAGACAGACAAGACTAGACAGACAAGACTAGACAGACAAGACTAGACAGACAAGACTAGACAGACAAGACTAGACAGACAAGACTAGACAGACAAGACTAGACAGACAAGACTAGACAGACAAGACTAGACAGACAAGACTAGACAGACAAGACTAGACAGACAAGACTAGACAGACAAGACTAGACAGACAAGACTAGACAGACAAGACTAGACAGACAAGACTAGACAGACAAGACTAGACAGACAAGACTAGACAGACAAGACTAGACAGACAAGACTAGACAGACAAGACTAGACAGACAAGACT